>CM060918.1:793682038-794344538 GCA_030737875.1 Allium sativum | reverse complement strand
TTAAGACAAATGAAGAGGATTTTCTAAGTTAACCCAGTTCCAGTTATATATATAAATCTAATATTTTGAAAGTTAATTTAAGTGATACAATTTTAATGAAATTTATCGAGTAAAATAAAGTAGTTTTAAAGATATGGCATAGAGATTTATTAAAAGATTCGATATGGATTTACTAAGTATATAGGTTAAAGTTAAAATAAGTGAAGTAAAATATATTTGGAATTCAAAAAGTGAAGGCGGCTTCGTTCTCCATGGCGATTGGTTAAGGGGCTGTTCTTTGGACTCAAAACGGTCCGTTGTCAAATGGACACGTTGGACGCGTCGGATGCGTCCAACGCGTCCGTTGAACAACGACTCGTTTTGAGTCGTTTTGCCAACGGCTCAAAGTTGAGCCGTTGGCACTGGACGCGTTGGACGCGTCCGACGCGTCCAGTGCCAACGGCTCAACTTTGAGCCGTTGGCACTTTCCTCCCCAATCCCCAACCCTTATATATGATCTCCCCGCTCTTCTACTTCCCACACACCTTCTTCCAACTCCCCTTCTTCCACTTTTTCTTACAATGGAGAATCCATTTCCAAGTGATGGTGATTCCGATTCAGACGCTTTAGAGGATATCGTCCTAATTGGAGCGTACTTACATGGTCGCCGAAACGAAGTAGGACGCCGGATTCATACGTCGACGTTTACCGGATTGATGTGGATAGACGACATACTTAACGGTCATCAGGCAAGATGTCAAAGGCAGTTTCGTATGAAACGGTTATGTTTTCTTTCGTTGTGCGATAGGCTGGAACGTTGCGGATTGACCACCTCAGAAAATGTTACTGTTCGAGAAGCGGTTGGGATATTTTTATGGACTATTGCCACCGCTAATTCGAACAGACAAGTGGCTGAAAGATTTCAAAGGTCAGGGTGCACAATCTTTCATTATTTTCATGCTGTTTTGAATGCCGTTCTAGTATTATCTACTGCTATTATAAAACCGGTTGATTCTCAATTTAACTCAATTCCTGCTGAAATTAGCAATGATAACCGTTACTATCCGTACTTTAAAAATTGTATTGGTGCAATAGACGGCACACATGTTATGGCGCACTTACCTCCAGATCGTATTGTTCCGCATATCGGACGAAAAGGATACGCTACACAGAATATTTTGGCTGTATGCTCGTTCGATTTACTATTTATGTATGCTGTATCTGGATGGGAAGGTACTGGACACGACAGTCGAATTTTTAATTCCATCGTGAATGACAGAAGTTCCGGATTTCCTCATCCTCCTCCTGGCCAGTATTATGTTGTGGATTCTGGTTTTCCACTTACAACTGGTATATACCACCATATCGAAATGTTAGATATCACATCCCCCAGTTTCGTATGACCACAAATCAACCAAAATCCCATAATGAAATTTTTAATTTCTACCATTCAAGTTTACGCATGGCAATTGAGAGGACATTCGGAATATGGAAAAAGAAATTTGTTATACTCCGAAATATGTCAACCTACAAGTTCCCAGCTCAAACAAAAATTGTTGTTGCTACGATGGCTATACACAATTATATACGCAAATACAATATGGGAGATCCTGATTTTATGGCGTATGACGATGATCCAAATAAAATTCCAGATGAGTACGAACAAGAATACAACGACGTGCGAAACATAGGCAATAATGACTTAGCACCGGCTCAACGCTATCAAGGCAGCGCTGATATGGCAGTGCGTCGCGATCAGATAAGAGACGAGCTTGTTGCAGCAGGATTGCACTAATAGATTTCTGCAATGTATCACTTTATCTACTGTTTTGTTTGTTCTGCAATGTATCACTTTATCTACTGTTTTCTTATTTCTGCAATGTATCCCTTTAGCTCTTTTATTTGTATTTCTGCAATGTATCACTTTCTATACTGTTTTTATGTAACGAACTGTTATGTTTTGTTAACTGTGTATTTCTGCAATAATTATAATGTTATGTTTTAATCTGTAATTAGTTAAATTACAAATATAAATAAAATACTCCGCTTAAATTCTCCGCTTAAATACTCCGCTTAAACCGAAGAACACATCGTCCGCTAACTACTATTCTCCGCTATAATACTCCGCTCAAATTCTCCGCTTAAATACTCCGCTTAAACTTGCAAAGAACACACGCCTTTTTTCTTTCTTTCCATCTATCCTCTATTCCCTCTTCGCTACACTCTGATTCCCCTTTTATTCCTTCCTCTTCAGTGTCTCTCCTATTTAACTATTTCCATAACTAGCTTTCGTTCGTGTAGAACAAAAACCCCTTTTTGCCTACCCTGGTCACTGCCACTTCCATTTCAACATTCTTTTACCTCTTGTTCCTCTTGTTTTAGCCTCTTCTGGTCAGATCTAAGTCTAATTGTGCATACTCCATATTCTTCGATCCTTCACTCAGTGGGATTATTGTTGAAAGTTGCTTATCTCTAACACTCGTAAGAGTCTTCTTGTGATCCTCACCAGTGCTCTTGTATCTCCTGTACTGCCTGAAGCTCACCGAAAGGCAGACTTCGGTTGTGGATCACTCGCGCGACATGCTGACTAGTTTCTTGCATAGCAAGATTATGGTGGTTTCTTGTGTGGTGTGGTTGGCTAAGGCTAATACCATAGTGTTTGTCTCTAGTGTATTTTGTGCCTGGAGATTTTCGACTTGTGTTTGGTATTTGGAGTTTGTTGTGGAGTAGCTTGGTTCTCTGACTATTTGGTTACTAGAGTGGGAGTAGTAGGTAGCTTTTACTTGTAGGTTGTGGTGTTGTTTTGTCTTGGTGTAGGGTTGTCACTTATAGTGTTAAGTCTGAGTTTGGACTTAGAGCATGTAAGTTTTCTTGGTGAATGTCTGCACTTGTGTAGTTGGGCTAATTCCAGTTTGCTGTGAATTACTTCCAGCCGCTTCCGGTGCTTCGGGGCTGCTTCAGGCCATCAGAGAAGAGTGTAGTGCTTGCGATTTCTTGGTAGCAACATGTTAGTTTGTAAAGTTCTATAATTGGAAGTTTCAAGAGAAATTTCCCTAACTGTTTGTACTTAGGTTTTGGGACTGCTGGTGCAGCCTATTGTGGTCATTTTCCCTTTCATAGCTTGTTGTGCAACTGTTCTGCACTATGTTGTTCTAGTGTGGTATATCTTTCTTAGACTTTTTCTTTCAATGTTCTGGATTTGATAATGTAACACCCCACATCCGTTAGTGTCACTCGCAAAGGGAATGCACTAAGTTCTGTGGAGCATTTTGGGTAAAAGATGCAGATAAATTACAAGACAAACAAAAATTAAACAGCGGAAAATAAAACTTTGCTTTATTGATAAATAGTTTGACAAAGATTTCTTTACAACATCAGAGTATCATCTGTCTTACAAAATAAAGAAGCATAAAACAACATTTATATGCCCCAATCCTAGCACGAGTCAGCCATAGCATCTGGAAAGAGAATCCAAACAAAACTTCGACAAATCTTCAAGCTGGGAAAGAGTGACGGTCCAACTAAATCTGAGTTATGCTATTCCCTCCTTCACTACCAGGGGGGAACGGAAGAAAAGAAGACGAAAGGAAAACATGGGCCCATAACCCACAGGTCCCAGGATCGAAACCTGGTTCTGATACCACGTGTAACACCCCGCATCCGTTAGTGTCACTCGCAAAGGGAATGCACTAAGTTCTGTGGAGCATTTTGTGTAAAAGATGCAGATAAATTACAAGACAGACAGAAATTAAACAGCGGAAAATAAAACTTTGCTTTATTGATAAATAGTTTGACAAAGGTTTTTTTACAACATTAGAGTATCATCTGTCTTACAAAATAAAGAAGCCTAAAACAACATTTATATTCCCCAATCCTAGCATTACAGAATCACGGGGTGTTACATTCTCCCCCACTTAAAAGGATTTCGTCCCCGAAATCTTCAAGTTAGGAAAAATGTGTCCTACCATTCAATCACCCATTTACTCAACCATTCAATCACAAGCATTCATTGTCCTTAAAAGATTTCTAATGCTTTCATGTTCATATGCATAGTGCGTGTATATGCCTTTATCTAATGCAAAATCAGGCGGTCTACTGATTCAGTTGACCTCCTTAATGCGAATCATGTCAGTGACATGCGTCCAATCATGTATGCAAGCATCCCTAGTTATGTAAATACTACATGTGTGCATAGCCATTCGTCCATATGCAACATCCCTATAATAACATATCAGGCTCAACTTACAAACAAATACATATCTGTAAATGCAATATGAAGCGTCTGAATTGATCTAGTGCCTAATACGTATGCATATGCATTCACAAGCAACCATTAGCAACCACTTGCAACCATCAACCATAACATGTTTCAAATACATGTTTACATCCATTGGCTTCTACCTAAGGATCGAAGATACGACCTAGGTGATATGCTTTGGAAAGAGAGAAACAATTATGCGTAAAGCTCCTAAAACATAGAAATCAAGGATGCACCCTCAAGGAAAAGGGTATGATGCTAGTATCTAGCCTTCTTGAGCTTTACCCCACTGTATCTTAACTAATTTAACTTCATGATTGTGAAGTTTCGGATCTCCATTTACAAAATAAACAGATGTCAATCACGGTACCAAGTATACGTACTAAGATGATTAGAGGTTTCCCTCTTATCCGCCATGCCATAACTATAAGAGTCGAAAGGTCACTACGTGCTCTTTGGAGTGCCTACCACAACTATTCATCTCTCACGCAAACCATCCAAACCGAACTCGACATTCCTCAAGTACAAGCCCCAAAGGTCTAAACCAATATCAGACAAGCACACAAGGAATATCTCCCCCGAATTTAGACGATCTACGTGAGATGATATAAGCAAACTCGATAGCTATTCTCAAATCCCTACTAACAAAAAATAAACTGGTCGGACCACTAATTGGATTTGAGACTCTAGTGGGATCTTTCTACTATACAAGTATTATGGTGCAGAGACCCAACTATGGAAGTGGATATGAACAAATGAGAAGCGCTAGAATCTAAGGAAATAGTACGAACAGAAAACTAGACTCTTCCAACTGGACTACCTTTCTCCTAGGTACGCTTGGTGGCGAAAGCATGTACTTGTCCTTCTGAAAATCTCGTCCTCGTTCTTGCCCTATCATACACTAGTAAAGATACTTCCTCTTGTCTTAGGTTTTATAATTTCTTCCTCCTTCGTGTGCTAAGTCTACATCCATGAATTCCTCATCCTAGGGTTATGCTCCTTAGCCAAACTCCTCATCCCCTTCCGTGTGTAATCATGTTGACAAATCTCTCGAAAACTACCTCCCAGAAAGCCAGGAGTCCCGGAGACTCAAGAAAGAAGGAGACAAGAATTTAAATAGAGGAAGAGAAGATAATGTGTATGGCTTTGGGGAATATGTCTTTAAAACAAATCTTTTCTCTTGAAAATGCTTCTTTAAAAACCGTTTTGAAAATAATTTTTCAAATCCTTTATCTGATCTGGTAACCTTCAGCTCTGATACCACGTGTAACACCCCACATCCGTTAGTGTCACTCGCAAAGGGAATGCACTAAGTTCTGTGGAGCATTTTGGGTAAAAGATGCAGATAAATTACAAGACAGACAGAAATTAAACAACGGAAAATAAAACTTTGCTTTATTGATAAATAGTTTGACAAAGATTTTTTTACAACATCAGAGTATCATCTGTCTTACAAAATAAAGAAGCATAAAACAACATTTATATTCCCCAATCCTAGCGTTACAGAATCACGGGGTGTTACAGATTATCTACTAGTGTGGAGATTAAATCAGTCGGTATTTGTTTATAACTAGGTCTAGGAGGATGTCTATAGTTGGCATGCAATGTGCCTACCTCTTGTATGTCTTTGTTCTTATTATTTGTTGTAATGAAAATAGTGTTACGGATCACTATAAAAACGGTTCGTCTTGCCCAAAAAAACATATTTCGAATTGTTGTGAATTATGATTTTTGTAAAGTACGATTTCTTTTTATAAAACGACCACGGTGAATTGACACACTGTATTATATAAATTTTCATGAATTCTTATAGATGGAAATCCCATATCATTTATGTTATTGTGCACTTGTGTGAACATGCTACTTGAGTTAATTTACTTATATGACAATGTTAGCCCAGACTCAAGTGTACTATTTTTCTTTACACTCCGCTCAAACGAAATATTATATCTTGAGATTGCATCTGATGAAGTTGGAGATTCGTGAAGGTCTCATCTTTATTCACTTATTTATGCAATTTTATATGTATTAATGAAATTTATCTATTAACCTTCTGCTGTATTAAATTTTGTTACTCTGATGTATTATATTATTTTATTCCGCTATGAGATATTGTATTATTTTATGTTTGTGATTCTGTGCTTGATTCTGATTAAAACTTATGGCATTAATAATATGCTTTTCCGAACAATATGAGTCTGGTTTTATTGTTGACTTGAATGGTTGGAAATAGCAGGTCGTTACACCAGGTATCAATCATTATGGACATGACAATTTGTTGTTTCGAATGGTACCAAATGTAACAACTTGACAATTTCGACATTTTAAAACAATGAATTAGCTGAAATCAAACATCTTATATTAATGTTATAGCCAGTTGAAATCTAATTTGTTTTGAATGTTTGAAATTGATTTCGGAATTTAAAATTGGATTATGTAAGTTTATTTGAAAATAAGAATTAAAACAACTAGAACTTATTTATTAAAGAGTAAACATGAAATGAATTATTAATAATTCTAAAAAATTGGATATATTTCATAGAAGTAATCTAAATAAATTTATAATGAAAACGTCTAAGTTCGCTCGCTCCATTAAAATTGATTTATATGATCGACCTATGGCATCAATAATTGATATATCATAATTAACGTTAATATCTACAATTTTAATTCAATTATAAGATCTAATATTTAAGATACATTTAAGATACATTTAAGTAGACATGTCTGATGACTAAATTTCGTATTTAATACGCAAGTTTGTTCTGTTCATGTTAATTTAATTGAACATTTAACAAATTACTAAGAATTAAACATTATCAGAATTTAGATGAAATGGCCTAAAAATACAAGATGATTTTCTAAGAAGAACGCTAGTTTTTGTTCAGTGAAATTTGAACGTTTATTGTCCCGAATATATGATCTTGGGTCAAAAACACACAAAATAGACATCGTTTGTTATGTGTACCTTGTCCATTTCTCATCTGTATTTTGTGTACATACGCTATCTGTATTAACATTTTATTTCAGAAAAAAATTTAAAGAAAGAAAAAACTAATTAAAAGGCTAAATGCACACACTTGTTTAATTTGAATAAAACACTTTGACACTTGTTCAATCAGATAACGGTTTGTTAAATATTTAATTAAATTAACGCGAATAGTACAAATTTATTTATTTAACTACGAAATTTATTCTTTCGCTATGTCTAGCTAAATGTATCGTAAATATTAAGTCTTGTAATGTAATTCAAATTTTAGATATTAATGTTAAATTCGATGTGTTGGCTATCGATACTGTAAGTCGATCATAAAAATCGATTCAATGGAGCGAGCGAACTTTGACGTTTCACTACAAATTTATTTAGATTGCTTCTATGCAACAATCCAATCTTTAGGTATTGTTAATAATTTATTTCATGTTTATTATTTTATAAATAAGTTCAATGGTTTTAATTCTTATTTTTAAATCAAACTTACATAATTCATGTTTATATTCCAAAATCGATTTCAAACATTTAAAACAAATTAGACTTCAATTAGTTATAATATTAATATAAGACGCTTGATTTCAATTGATACATTGTTTTAAAATTTAGAAATTATCAAGTCCTTACATTTAAGTTGATAATGTTGCGATTATTTTGATTTAACCACACTGAATCGAAGCCATTTGAATTGGGTTTTTCTCTTTTAAAAAAATCGTAGCTTCTAATTTTGAATTCAATTAATGATATGAAGCCGGGTTTTGTGTTGATATAATTTTGGATTCATCCTATTGATTCGTGCAATCATTATCGTTTTAGGTTCATATGTTATTTTCGCACGTGGGTTGAGATTTGGAGTCGTGTTTTATGGTTTTCGATTATATAGATGTACATATATATACCCATGTATATGTGCATAAATCGGCTTGATATGTGCTTGCTAAAATCTCGCTTCCAATCGAGTCAATTTATTGTTCTCTACTTCATCTTGCTTCAGAAGGTGAGTTTTCTCACTTATGACTAGCATACTATTAAGTGAATCAAAAATTTGAATTGTCAAATGAATTGTTAGGTTGCTATAGAAAATTCACGATTTGTTGTATGAACTTGTGCACATGTGATATGCACACTTTTAACATTTATGACATGATATGGATGTAATTGGATGTGTGCTATGTTTAATAAATTTTTTTCTCACCTTTCAAGTTCCTTGTACATTTAGGAAAATCACTGTGAGATTGATGCATACCCGAAAGCCAATACTGATTTAGGGAAAAAACCAGAATTAAATTGGGATTCATGTTGAAATGATACATGAACAAAGTTACAAATGAGTTGAAATGATATATACCTGATTCACTTGAACATATGGTAGAAAATTATGTACGGACGACGTGATCAGTAAAATAATTTTCTAAAATTTTATAAGTATGTATCGATTTTTATAAGTTGATTTTTGAAATGTAAATTAAATATTGAATTTAAACTAGTGTTGAATTAAAATTTAACTTAAGTTTATAAAGTTTAAGTTAAAATTGGGTTTAATGAAAATTTTGTTTTAAAATAACCTATAAAAGTTAAGTTTAGTTTCAAACTAAATTTTTTAATGTAAATTAATTTGATTTAATAAATTAATCTTTATGTAATAATTTAATTTAAAAAGGTCTTATTTTAATATAATGGATTAATTAGCTTTAAAGATTGTTTTAAAAGTTTAATAAAGTGTATTCTGATATAAAGATTTAATTTAATAACTTTTATAAATTTAAGTTTAAGAAATAATTAAATGTTAGAAGTTTAATTTGTGTAAAATGAAGCGAACAGAAAGGTTTGATTTTTTTTTATTAAGTTATAAATAAAGATAAGATTTTTAAATTGTTAAAGTAATAAATTTTGAAAATTAAGAGTGTGATTTATGAATGTCTTAATAATTAAAAACCTCAGAACTATTTGAAGCATATAGTAATGAAATATATTTCGAATTCAAGTTATAAACCAAAATAAAATAATGGTCTTGAAATGACTATTTGAAGCATATAGTAATGAAATATATTTCGAATTCAAGTTATAAACCAAAATAAAATAATGGTCTTGAAATGCAATTCTAGTTGTAAATTAAAAATTAAAAATTTGTATCATCTAAATATAAGTTGATTCGAATGAGAATTTGAAACCTGAAATGAAAATTAAATTAAATTAAATTAAGGAATACGGATTTAGATCGAATTGGACCATTTTATTTGAATTAAACTATACTTCGCAGAACGAAATTTCCTTACTACTTGGTTTTCCAAACTACTTATAACTAATAAGCTTAAACTATTTTAACCATACATAAAATAGTTGTTTAAATAGTCATCAAGTTATAACGGTTAAAATAGTTTAAGTTTATTAGTTGTACGTTGTTGTGAAAACCAAGTAGTAGTAAATGAAGAGTGTTTTTTCTTCTCCAATGCGACTGGGTAGTCTGCTCTTTCTTCTTCGTTTTTTTTTTGTCCTTAGTTCTCTTCCTTTCGTCTTCGCCTTCAAATCCCCTGTAACGTATCACTTTCTCCATGATCCATCACTCTCCTTACTCACCTTTCATCACTATGGTCTTAAAATTACCACTTTAACGACGCGAACTTCCCAGCCGGCCTAAACCAGACAAGAATACAGATTGCTTTGAGAACACGATGCATCATAACACACAACAAGAGAATTTTTCATTGTTATTGCAACAACTTACATCAGAGTACAAGAATATCAGAGTGTGGAAATAAAATACACAACTGAAATACAATTATCAAAGAATAATTAGATTACATAGCAGCGGAAATGTAAAATATAAATACAATGTGCAGTGGAAAACATCACCCAACACAACTGAAAGAAATACACAGATACAAACCTTTCCAGAGTATTGCTCCAGCCGTAATCCAGGATCCTGTGAAAAGAAAAGATCTGCAAAACCAAAACTACCGACTGCCCGTGTGGAAAATACGGGCACTCAGAGTTTAGGCGAAAACAATAAACTCCAGGTCAGTCATGAGACTAGTATGAGAGCTAAAAACAGTTATTAAAACTTTACTTTAAAACTTGAAAAAAAAAATCATGGGGCCACACCGTATGACACAAAACAAGTTTCCACCACATGAATACTTTGAAATAAAACAACCCAACGCTTTTTGAAAAAATGAAGCTATTATAGGACTCAGGTCCCATTACATAATGCAACACAAGCCGTATGATAGAATTTTACCTTATAATAGCCAAAGATGCTTAGTACGCTTTAAAAAAATATTTTTGATATTATTATAAGTGCTTAGTGTATAAAACAACTTCAGATATAAATGTATAAATCTTAGACGGCATAATAGCCCGTCCTACTATGTCGCCATAGGTATACAACTAAAACCGTAAGCTCACTTATTGGAATTTGGATTTCCATCATGAGCCGAGGCAAGGAATCTCTCCTCACTGGTTTTAGGCCATCTCTAGCGGGATGCCCAGGGCTGTACGCAAGTTCCCTTGGATCGACAGGGCCGGTCAGCCTGCACGTTGTTGATTATTTATGCTTGAATCATACATTTCTCGGTCCTATCAGACCTATAACCTGGTCATTATGTCGACCATTTGATCCTTTTACGACCCTATCCGAGGAGCCTCGCTATCCATCATCCACATAAGTAAAATGTCTAGGCTTCATACTATGACATCGCTCCTAGCTAGAAAGAAATGCATGCTCTCCCTACTGTCCCTCATCCCGTTTTTTACTCATACCAGGGTGTGAAGCACGCGAATTAACGCTATACACAAAGCTACGCTATATGAAAGCAATGCTTTGATCATCAACCACAAAGCTCTGCTTTTCAACAAAAGCTGTGATCTATGCATCTCAGCATGCCGCACAGTCATTCCAGATATACAACTGATAACTACCAAATAACCTCGAAGCTCGTACGTCTCAGAGAAGGGTGTTAAGCTAAGAGAATAAATTCTCCGCCACCAAACAGATATATATTTAGCAGAAATCAATTTATACAGTTGAAAATACCGCGTCAGACATAAATCCATTAATAAGTTCATTTTGGGTCTAAATGAAAGCGGACGCACCTTACTCCTCATCACATATGTCCAGTATAGGAAAGAGGTCCTCGTATCTCCGTTCGATCTCCAAGTACGTCTGGATGACCACCACTTAATACCTTGTCTTGGGTGATCTGCCTAATTCAAGACATCAACAATAGCCCAAATGATGTGAAGATCTCCATTCTTCAACAACCGTCTTCAAATCTTCGACTTTTAATCGTCGTAGTCGTTATTCTGAATGGGTTAAACCCGGTCTTTCCAAATAACACGCGCATCTTACAATCAAGTGATATATAAACACATCATACACCTCATTCCAATCCATAATATTTTTTTATTCAAATATTCTTATCTCTGGGAAAGGTTCCCATTAATTTTATCAAAGATTATCTCATTTAAACTTATTGTTTAATCCATTCCTTTGAAATCATTTCAAAAGATTTTATAATATCTTTTCACAACTTAAACCAGATTGAGTTTATAAACTAGTCGGAATTATCGAGCCT
This sequence comes from Allium sativum, assembly GCA_030737875.1. Taxonomy (NCBI): domain Eukaryota; kingdom Viridiplantae; phylum Streptophyta; class Magnoliopsida; order Asparagales; family Amaryllidaceae; genus Allium; species Allium sativum. The sequence continues at coordinate 794,332,738 of CM060918.1, read as the reverse complement.
TATTGAAGTAGTCATTCATTTTATTATTCCAATCCCAACCTATTCATCCCATGGAGCAAAACTGGTAGTACTTCATATCTAACACCCATCGTGTTATCGGTAAATTTATTACCATTTCACGTTCAAATCCAATTAAAGATTCAATAATCGTACGGAGTAAAAGTGGTGGTACTCCTTCTAAAACACTTCTCATGTTTGGTAAATTTAATTACCATTTAACTTTCAATTTAATTAAAGATTCATTTAAAACTCCAACTTAGTTTTAATCTCAAAAATCATTACTTAATGATTATTGAGCTTTAGGAAATTAATCCTGCCTTTAACTGGGTTAAAGAACAAATGTCATTTAAAACATTGCTCACGATAAGCCCAAAATCAACTTCCATTAATATGGAATCTTCACGGAAATCTGAACAATTTATAATCGATATAAATTTCCATAAATAGTAAAGGCCTTCCTTTAGAGAAGCCAATTTCGATTATTATTAAATCGATTTCCATTCAATTCCAATTAAATTAAATAAATTGGAAAACTTCTCAAAACCTTAATTAAAAGATTTTTTCTATTCACAAATGGGTTCAAGAACAATATTATTGAAGATACCATTCACTACAAATCCAAAATCCCATTTGATATTAAATACAAGACTTTGAATAGAAATCATATCAACTTATATTCAGTACCGAATTCTGAAACCACCGATACAGTTTTTAGGAATAACGATATATTTATATATATATATATATATATATATCTTCTAAACTCCTCTACAATATCCATATAATCACGAAATCGAATATTGAAACATCTGAAGATTACTTCCATTCAAATCTTTTCCAACATATGTGTTGGAAAACCCTGGTTATATCAAAACCACTTTTTAAATCTAGTTCGTTATATTAAAATATTGGATTTTCCCTCTAGTTGTTAAACAACACTTTCAGATAAAAATAACATTTATCTTTCAAACCGAGGAATATTTAATCCAAACTCTTTCCAAATCATTTATTATGATTTAACGTAATTTATTCATATTTTTAATAATTTTATTAAGGCCTTACATTTGGTTTCCAATATTGGCCACCGAACTGCATCCATAGCGACCTTTTCCAAATTTGATTTTGACATATTTAAAATTTAACTGTTAGATTTAAATCTCTTATATTCGACTGAAAGGTCTTCTCGATACGAACCAACGGTTCGAGTTTCAGGAGAATCCGATGGTCGGATCTCCCGGTACGTCAACTCAAAGTTACGGGTTGAGCTTCGCAGACTGTCGCTGTGCGATATGTCCTATTCAAACCCGAATTCAATTTATAAATTTAAAAATAAATCGACATACTTCCAAACCAATTTATAAATTAAATGAAATATATATTTTTCTTTGAAAACTGTATTCAATTGTTTATCTTCAAAATCTTATCTACGCGTCCATTAAAAATCGGACATCGAAATCAAAATTTGATTTTTCACGGAATATTATATTATAAAAATATTCATTCTGGATTGGAATGAAATTCAACCAAACATCATATAATTTCACTGGCATGAATTTTGTACATCCAACAATAGTTGTAAACAATTAACAAACACCTAAATTACATCCCATGTGCACCTATATTCATATAAGCTTCAATCAAATAATTGATGCTTATTTCAATTTGTTAATCAACCAATCAACATACAAACTACATACAAGGGAGACGCGGAAGTCAAATATCATCCCGAGACCCATGTGGGGTTTTCAACCAACAAACAACCGATTTAAATTAACTATTAATTCATGAATTTAATCATAATTAGTTCGATTCAAATTATTTTTCAATCTAACCAATTTCATTTAAACAAGCAATGATAAATTCATCGTTTGATCTATAAATGGATATTTAATCCAATTTCAACTACCAAAAATATTTTAACATCATTTTTGCAAGTTAAATAACTCAAAATCATATTCACTACATAACACAATCAATCAGCAATTTATCCATCAGGTTGTGCAAACAATGTGTGAAATGAGCTACCATGTACCGTATAACAATTTGTGATATTTTAACTAGATAAAATCTGCATAGATAATCAATATATATTCAGTTATGATCATAATAATTATAAAAAAATCAGTTTGAGTGAGAGCTCTCACCTTGGTCGTTTATCGCTAAATAACTATAAACGTCGATTGATTGAATCAGATGTTTTCTTTCACCAAAAATTGAGACAGGCTCCAAATTAGTTTCTTTTCCGAAGCACTCGTCGATATGGTTCCAACGCATCTTAAATCGTCGAATTTCGGTCTCGTATGAAAAAGTTCTGTATTTTACAAGTTTATGTGCATATGTATGTCATTATCTTAATATTTAAAATAATTAATTACCCTAATCCTCTCTAGTTACTTCCTCTAATCCCCTTGTTCTCCAAATATGCAGCACGCACAACCCATTCCCAAGCCATAACCGCACCATTCTACCTCCCATTCTCCTTCTACTCTTCACGGTCTTTAAAACCGAATACACCATTGTTTTTCTCTTCATCTCTCTTCACAACTATCACCCCCAACTCAAGCATAAGCCCTCCACCCAAAAACACATTGACAGCCCAAAATGCAAGCATACAGTGAATGGCTCGACAAAAATTCTCATCGAATCCCCTCAAACTTCGCATACAAGCTTCATTTTACACCACGAACTCAAATTCAACAACCTAATCGGACATCATTGCTTCAATCTTCAAAAAACCTGAGCCCTAGGCTCATTTGCTCATGCTGGAAAAATTGGAGGCGACAAAATTTGATTTGTACCCCTTAAACCCCATATCAATTCGAAGAGCATGCTCCAAGGATCACAAAGATACTTGTTTTGGATTTGTTTTGATTTTCAAAAGCTTGCAAAATTAGGTTTAGGAATGGAAATTGGAAGCTTTGTGAAATTAGAGTTTAGGGTTAGGTTCAGAATTGTTTAGGACAATTTATAGTGGAGGCAATTTATGTTTTTATTAGTTTTATTTTTTATTATACACAATTATTGCTTATTTTCATCGTTTGATAATTCGTGTAATCACATACAGATCCCATTTTCAATGAAAATTGACACTTAGCTATGTTTCGACATTAGGACCCAACGACACTTGTTTTGTCGAATTCCAAGTCCATTTGCACGAACAACGAATTTTTAAGGTCAAAATATTGATTGTTTTTCATAGTAAAACCGCACGCGGTCACATATCGAATCCAAAAACAAGGAAATTTGGAATTCTACCACTATTCGACGCTAAAGATTCAATAAAAAAACGTTTCGTCGAATTATGAGGTCGTCTCAATAATGTTCCTTTGTAAACTGCTCATTTTTACTACAACAAACGGTTTTATCACTCCCGACCATATACTAACTTAGCTTGGTGCAAAATTTGAAATCTAGAAATAATTTAATATTCCGAATCTAACAAAATTAGTTTCCTCGAAAACGGTGACTATTTTTAAGTGCTTGAATAATATTAAAATATTAATAAATTCCATAGAGACTATTTTAAATTTTGTATTGGACATAACTTACATTTTATAATATGGAATCTAAATTTTTCACTTTTATTAGAAATATATTGTTAAATAGATCCTAACATTTCTTGTTTTATAGAAATCAGACTTATATCAGCATTCTGTACATTCAATTGAAATTCAAAACTTATTTTTCAAACTACCACGACGTTATGAGTTCGTTTTGATTAAATTTTAAATTTATACGTTCCAACTTTGCTTTAGAATAAATTTTAAGTCATTTATTCTCAAAATAAATCGTTTAAAATATTTAATATCTATTAAGATCAATTAGAAATAAATTTTTAATTGGTTCCAAAATTTATGGTTGTTACAACTACTCTTGGTATTTTTTCAGATTTGGCAATCCAAATCCGATTTACAACTTCGCAACCTCTACCGTACTCGACCTATCCATTCGCTTTAATTTTTCCAGATCTACTCTGTTTACCCGACCATTCCTCACTCGAACTCCTCCCTCTGCGCGTCTGAGATCCTGACGGCGTTTCATTTGCCTATCATCTTGCGCAGTCGTGCGACTTATTACGACTACACCTTCAAGTTGTTTCCTACTTCGCTTTTCTTCTTTAAGCTTAGCATCACTCTTTATCCCACCAAAAGGCAGGCAGACCTTCTAGCTCTTGAGTGGGATGTTTTGAAGTGGATCGAACCTAGTTCGACGTGTTGGTGGGTGACAGTTTGTACGTCATTCTTGTGAGTAGCTGCGGTTTTTTGTGGGTTTGTGCTGGTTGGTTTTTGTTGGTTTGTTGTGTTGCTTGTGCCTGATTTTGGGTGATTGTCTTATAAGAACCTGAATTTTTAATATGTATGTAGTTAATAATTTGATGTGAATTTAAAATTTTAATATTAAAAATTCAATTTATTCTAAGTTGAGTGAAATGAATGAATTTGATTTTTAAATGGGAAATAATAAGTATAGTTTGAACAGTGAAATTAAACAACTAAAAAATTTGAATTTTATTATTTAACTAACAAAATTTATGTTATTTGAAATGAAGTAATTTAATAAAAAACTTAAATTAGATAACAAATTTAAAATAATGAATATTTTAATATACCAAATCTATTAAAATGTATTTTTTTTGAAAAAGACTGTTGGTCAAGATTGGTTAAAATTTGAAATCAAGCTAAAATTTAAAAGTTACCAGATTTGAATTTATCCTTTTTTAATGATTATTCTCTAAACTCAGAGTTGAATATCAATTTTCTTTTCATGAAAATCCGCTTCTGTTTGCTTCAGGTATAAGTTTTACGGTGTGAAAAATGCGCAAACATACATCATTTGTGCGTTCATACTTACACATCCTCTTTGGCTCTTTTGATATGTTTATTTTGCTTGTTGGGATAGTTTTGACACCTCACACCTCATTAATAATTTTACATTTGAATTTCAAAAGTCCTCTAAAGCAATAAAGGTTTATATTCTCTTTCTCAGTTTCCCATTTTCATCTCTTCGATACTGTTTGCCATTTTCCTTCTTCCTCCCTCATTCCTCTTCCTTTGTAAAATTTTTCCTTTGTAAATTTCTAATCTCATCTTCCTCCTCCCCATAAATCAAAAAGAAATCCAAATCCAAGCTCCTATCTCTTCCTCCTTTCAAATCCTAAAACAAAACCCAAAACCCCAATCATAATCCCAAATTCTTTGCTTCAATTTCTCTATTTTTTACAGATTTAACTCTATCTTGGAAAGGCTATAACTTTCTCGTAGACATCTCAAAACCAAATTTTCTTTTTTTAACGAGATGAATTGAAATATCTATGACTCTTCTATTTTTTTTTTTCATTTTTGTATTTTTCTATGTCAAAATTGTGAAACTTTCAAACCCATTTTTGGATCTAGATTTCTAACCCAATAAATGGACGTTATTTTTTCAGACGTATTTCCCCAAAAATTTGCTAAAATCATTCTTTTTGTTTAGGTGAAACTTCTACTACTTTAATTTTGATAAGATTTTCGTATTCTTTGTTTTTTCCTTAAAAATGATCAATCATTCAGAGAAATTTTTGGGTTCAAATTCAAATTTTATCCAAAACCAGTTTTTTTTTCTGAAATTGAAGATAAAAGAACTTGCAAAGGCTTTTATGATTATGACCTTTTCAAATTGTGAGGTCAACTAGTCCTAAACTTTAATCTGAATTTTTTGTTTAGTTTTTGTAAAATTTGGCAAAAACCTAAATCCATCTTCCCTAGCCACCCCTGCCTCCAACCACCTCGGTCGACTCAGATATGAGTTTGACTTATTGTGTATGTGTGTGGGTGTTGTGTGAGTTGCAGTATTTGTGTTTGTGCTTGTGTTTGTGTTATGTTTATTATTAAGAAATGTTGTGGCGAAGTGGTAATGCATAGAGATGATGAGTGTAGGGTTGGATGTTCAATCCAGATAGTGGCTAGTTTGAGATATATTTTTGTTTGAAATATTTTATACAATGTATAGATATTTTTCTTCATGCGAATATATATATATATATATTATAAAATAGTAGAAAGTGTTGGTCTGAGCTTGAGTTGATTATCGTGATTTTTCTTGGAGGAATTTTGATTTAAGTTAGTTATTTGATCTGTTTGATTCGATTCGTTCGATTCAATCGTACCGTGTCAAATTCCGCATCCGTGTCAGCTTATTATATCTTGTTTCATTTTCCATGCAAAGTGAGAAAACTCACTTACGATTAAATTTTCATTTAGTAAATTGATACATCTTGAAATGACATGAAATGTTAGGATTGCTCTAGGAAACCTGATTTATTTGTTATGCAACTTGTGCACATGTGATAAACACATATGTGACATAAATGACTCGAGTTTGATTGTTATGATTTGTGTTGATTTATATGTGCTATTTGAAATGTTATATTTATTTCATTCTCACATTACAAGTTTGTTATTTGTAAAATCATCATGAGTTGAAATGATATATACTCGAACCACTGTATAGATTTAGGGACTAAAACTGAATTTATTGGGATGCGGGTTGAAACGATAAATAATCGTAAATTGAATACTGGTTGAAATGATATATATCTGTATCACTTGGCGTAGGTAGAAAATAATATACGGACTTCGTTGTCTATTTTAAAATTAATTTCTGAATTTATAAAAATGTGTATATTCAACAAAAGTATTCTAGAAATCCAAATTTAGAACTTTATCTAAACTTATATTTTGATAATTTAATAAAGCTTCGAATTCAAATTATATGTTATGCAAATTTAATTTATAAGTTAATATATGTTTTTAAATATAATTTTTGAAGTAAATTAAATTAAGAATATCTTAATTAAAGTTTTGAATTGATTGAACTGAAATTTTGAAAATCTAAATTAAAACAAGTTCAACTTTGGAAATGCGGATGTTTAACGACCTGAAATCTCCGGTCGGCCTAGACCGAACGAGAGTGTGGATTATTTGAGGACACGATGCATCGGTACACAGAAAAAGAGAACTTTTCATTGCTTTTACAACAATTTACATCAGAGTACAAGAATATCAGAGTACGAATAAATAAAAGACATAGCAGAAATACAATTATTAGAGAATAAAATACATAGCAGTGGAAATAAAAATGTATAAATACAAATGCATTGCGGAAATACATCAACTAACACAACTGAAAGAAATTCACAGATACAAAGCTTTCCGAATATAGCTCATGCCATAATCCAGGACCCTGTTAAAAAAAACTCTACAAAACCAAAACTACTGACTGCTCGTATGGAAAATATGGGCACCCGGAATTTAGGTGGAAACAATAACCTCCGAGTCAGTCATGGGACTAGTGTGAGAGCTAAAAACAGTTATTAAACTTTACTTTAAAATAGGGTAAATCATGGGACCACGACGTATATCACAGAACGGGTAACTCCCATTAATACTCTTAAATAAAACAATTAATAAACAATGCAGTGCTTTTTGAAAAAATGAAGCTATTATAAGACTCAGGTCCCATCACACAATGCAACACAAGCCGGAGGAAAGAGTTTTATGTTATAATAGCCAAACATGCTTGGTACGCTTTAAAACAAATATTTTTGTTTTTATTATAAGTGCATAGTGAAGAAAAAAACTTCGAATATAAATGTATCAATCATAAATGACATATGTATCATATATTATGTCGCCATATAGGTTTACAACTAAAACCGTAAAGTCACCTATTAGAAATTGGATTCCATCTATGAGTCGAGGCAAATGATATTCCTCACTGATTTTGGATCACCTCTAGCAAGATGTCCAGGATCACACCTATGAGAAACCCTTGGATATTCAGGGTCGGTCCATATCTAACGTTTTTAGATTGGTTATTCCTGAACAATACATTTCCCGATCCTATCGGACCAGTTACCTGATCAGAATGTCGACCAATAATATCTGATGTGCCTCGCAATTCATCATCCACATAAGTAGAAATGTCTGGGCTCCATACCGTGACACAGATTCTACCTAGAAAGAAACGCATGCACTCCTTGCAATCGTTAATCCCATTTTTGACTCTTACCGGGGTGTGAGGCTCGCGAATTAACGCCATACACAAAGCGATGCTATATTAAAGATGTGTTTTGATGATTAACCACAAGGCCCTTCTGTTCAACAAAAGCCTTGATCATTGCATCTCTGCCTGACACATTGTTAACTCATACCATACAACTGATGTCTACCGATATATAACCTGAGAGATCGTACGTCTCAGAGAAGGTTGTTAAGCAAAGAGAATAAATTATCCGCCACCAAACATATATATATATATATATATATATTTGGTAGAGATCAATTAATATATCACAAACTAGGATGTCAGACACACAATCTATTTGCAAGTTCGTTCCGGGACTGAACGAAACCGGAGGCACCTTATTCCTCGTCCCATATGTCCAATACAGGAGAGAGGTCCTCGCATATCTAGTCGATTTCCAAGTACGCCTGGACAATCACCACTTATTACCTTGTCTTGGGTGTACCGCCCAATCGAGACATCAGTAATCATCCATACGATGTGAGGATCTCCGGTCTTAACCACCGTTTTCATCTTTGACTTTAATCGTTGTAACAATTATTCAGAATGGGTTAAACCCAGTCTTTCCGAATAACTCACGTATCTTTAAAATCAAATGATAAATAAAAATATCATACATCTCATTCCAATACAGAATATTCTTTTATTCAAATGTTCGTTACTTTGGGAAAGGTTCCCATTAATTTTATCGAAGATTTATATTATGTAAACTTATTGTTTAAAATCTTCCTTTGGATATCATTTGAAAGGATTTATTATATCTTTTCACAACTTATACCAAATTAAGATTCATATAACTGGTCGGTATTATAAAGCCTTAACGAAGTAGTCATTCATTTTTATTATCCCAATCCCATCCTATTCATCCCATAGGCAAAACTGGTGGTACTCATTATTTAACATCCATATTATTATCGGTAAATTTGATTACCATTTAACATTTAAATTTAATTAAAGATTCATCCATCGCATGGAGTAAAACTGGTGATACTCCATCTTGAACATTTCTCGAAATCGGTAAATTTAATTACCCCATTTTACATTGAAATCAAATTAAAGACTCGTTAAAGCTTTAATTCAGTTTTAATCTCAAAAATCATTATTTAATGATTATTAAACTTTAGAAAATTAATATTTTCTTTAATTGGGTTAAAGAAAAAATGTCATTTAAAACATTTGAGACGACCCAAACTCACCCTTTCGAGAAAGCCCGGATCGAATTGAGAACACGACAAATCAGGACACGAACAGAAGGACATTTCATTGCTTATTACAACAATTTACATCAGAGTACAAGAATATAACAGAGTATGAATAAATATTACACATTGGAAAATATCAGAGATTTACAAATTACAATGCAGCGGAAAATAATACAAAACATAACTGAAAGAAATACACAAATACAGAGCTTTTCGAGTATAACTCCAGCTGTAAATCCAGGACCTTGGAAAAGAAATATCTGCAAAAACCCAACTACTAGCTGCCCGTGTGGAAAGTCAGTGCACCCAGAGTTTAGGTAGAAACAATAAACTCTAGGTCTGTCATGTGACTGGTGTGAGAAATAAAACAGTCATTAACTTGGTTTTAAAGTAAGGTAAATCAAGGGACCACGCCGTATAACACAGAATGGGTTTTAACCCCAAGAATACCATTGCATAAACAAACAGCGCAATGCTAAAGAAGAAAAATGAAGCTATTATAAGACTCAGGTCCCATCACACAATGCAACGCAAACCGGAGGATAGAGTTTTACCTTATAATAGCCAAAAATGCTTGGTACGTGAAATTTCATATTTTATTATTACTATAAGTAAAGAAATAAACTTCAAATATAAATGTATCAATCATAGAAAACATAGTATCCCATGCTACTATGTCGCCATACTAGTTCCGGAAATAAAACTGAAATGTCACGTATTGGAAATTGGATTCCATCTATGAACCAAGGCAAGGGATCATCCTTACCGGATCCAAGACAATCTAGCCCATGTCTCAGGATCAGCCGCAATTGCACCTTGGATCTTCAAGGCCGGTCGACTCTTACGTTTGAGGATTGGTAATTCCTGAACAATACGTTTCCCCGCTCTATGGGGCGTAAGTCTGGTCAGTATGTCGACCATATCCATCCATCGGCCCCGTAGTGACCGATATATCCAAGGTACCTCACTTTCCAACAACCACATAAGTAAAAATGTATGGGCTCCATACCATGACACCACTCTAAGATAGAAAGAAACGCATGTTCTCCCTGCAGTCCTCTCCCGTTTCTGGTTCATACCGGGGTGTGAGGCTCGCGAATTAACGCTATACACAAAGCTATGCTATTTAAAGTCGTGCTTTGATCATCAACCACAAGACTCTGCTTTTCAACAGAAGCCTTGATCATTTGCATCTCAGCATGCCACACAAGCAATTCACGCCATGCGACTGATGTCTATCGATATATAACCTCTGAGATCATACGTCTCAGAGAAGGGTGTTAAGCAAGAGAGTAAATTCGCCGCCACCAAACAAATATATATTTAATAGAGATCAATCAACACAGAATAAAATCCAATGTCATACACACATCCATTTACAAGTTCATTCTGGGTTTGAACGAAACCGGAGGCACCTTATTCCTTGTCCTATATGTCCAATACAGGAGAGAGGTCCTCGTATATCCGGTCGATCTCCAAGTACGTCTGGACGATCACCACTTATTACCTTGTCTTGGGTTTACAGCCCAATCAAGACATCAGAAATCATCCAAGCGATGTAAAGACCTCCGGTCTTCAACCACTGTCTTCATCGTCGACATATCATCGAATCAGTTATTCAGAATGGGTATAAACCCAGTCTTCCGAATAACCCGTGCATATTATAATCAAGTGATATAAACATACAACATACGCCTCATTCCAATTCAGAATATTCTTTTATTCAAATATTCTTATCTTTAGGGAAAGGTTCCTGTTAATTTTATCAAAGATAAATTCTTTAAATTTAATCTTTCCTTGGATATCAATTTAAACCAAATTAAGGTTTATCCAAACTAGTTGGGATTAGCGAACCTTACTGAAGTAATCATTTATTATATTTCCCAATCCCAACCTATTCATCCTATGGAGAAAACTGGTAATACTCCATATCTAACACCACAGTGTTACCAATAAAATTAATTACCATTTCACGTTTAAATCTATTTAAAGATTTAACTATCGCCTAGAGTAAAACTGGTGTTACTTCATTCTCGATCATTTCATGAATTCGATAAATTTATTTATCTTATTCTCATTTCAATCTAATTAAAGATTTATTAAAACTCTAATTCAGTTTTAATCTCGAAAATCATTTCTTAATGATTATTCAACTTTTAGAAAAATGAATCATGTCTTTAACTGGGTTAGAGAACGAATGTCATTTAAAACACAATTCACGATAAACCCAAAATCACATTCCATTAATTATGGAATCTTCATGGAAAACAGATCAATATATATGATCGACATAAATTTTCGTATCTAACCAATAATATAAATGGAATAATGGCAAAGCCTTTTAAATTCCATATATATATATATATATATATATATATATATTAACAGTCTTCCTCCACAGAAGCTCACTTCGATTATTATCATATCGAATTCCATTCCAATTTAATATATTAAACTAGAAAACTTTACTTTGGAAAATTTCCATTAAATCTTAATAAGAAGATTTATAAATTCCAAATCACATTTCACTGTTAATCGTGTTAAAGAATGAATGTCGTTAAAAACACAGTTCGCGATAAACCCAATTCACATTCCGTTTTATTCCAATTACTAAATATGACTGGAAATTCAAATAATCTTATTTAAAAGATTTATTCTTTTCACACGCGGTTTAAGAATAGTGTTATTGAAGACACCATTCATGACAAACCCAAAATCCAATTCTTTTATTCAATTCCAATTTACTTTTAATTGATTGGAAAACTTCACTAAATCTTAATTAAAAGATTTATTCTTTTCTCTACTGGGTTTAAGAATAGTGTTATTTAAGACACTGTTCACGACAAACCCAAAATCCAATTTGATAGTAATTATAAGGCTCTGAATAGAAATTATATCGGCTTATATTCAATACCAAATTCTGAAACCAACGGATATCGTATTGGAAATAACGATATAAATATATCTTTCAAATTTCCATAACAATATCTGTATAATCACGAAATCCAACATCGCAATATTCCGAAGATGATTTCTATTCAAATCCACTCCAATTGATATATTGGAAATTCTGGTTATATTAAAACCCATTCTCAATCCAATTTATTTATTTAAAAATAATTGGATTATAATTCTAGTTGATAACTAGTTCATTTCGATAAAAATATATTTTTACCTTTTTAAATATGGAAATTTTCATCCCGATTCTTTCCAAATCATTTATTATGATTTTACACCAATTATTAATATTTTTATTAAGGCCCTTTCAGTCGATTTCCATAAACGGTCATCGAACTGCACTTACACCTTTTCCAAATTTGATTTGGACATAATTCCAAATACAACCGTTAGATTTCAAATCTCATATATTCATTGGAAATCTCTTTTCAATACGAACCCAATGACTCCAGTTTTAGGAGAATACAACGGTCGGATCTCCCATAATGTAAATTCGAAGTCAATGGTCGAAATTCGTGAATGGTCGCTGCGCGACCGTTCTATTTAGGCCATTAAATATCTCTATATAATATATATATATATATTATATTTCATCGATTTCCATTTAAAACGTATTTTATAAATCATTTAAAAAAAACGATTCCAACTTCATTTCCAATTTTAAATCGAAATTGATTATTTCATATCATTAATATATAAATGATAATATTTTCAAAATATCCGATTTTAAAATAATTTCCTTTTCGAAATTCATAATAGAAATGAATAAAATTGATATAAATATCGTTCGCGTCAAAATGGCGCATACCTAATCAACACGGCTTCATATATTTCAATATTTTCGTGTCCATCCAAAATCGGACATTAAAATCAGATTTTAATCCTTTATTGAATATTATTTTAAAATATTCCTTATTTTAAAATATTCGTTCATTCTGAATTGGAATCAGACACAGTCAATAACTATATAATGTTATTTATATGGATTTCATACACACATGTATGCAACAATAATCATACACAGCCAACCATCATCCAGAATGCATTACACAACCGCATAAACATTAAATATAAATAATTAACGCTTACAATAGTCTGTCAACCAATCGATTGACATACAACTAAACAATTGGGATTAGTGTATGTCAAATATCATCCTAATACCCGTGTGGGGTTTCAATCAACACCCACAGATTTTATTTGTGCAGTTAGGCGATGTGTAAAATATATCATCCCAATCAATATCAGTCAAATGAGTGTACATAAACATATCGTCTGATTTGTAAATGAATATTTATTTTCATTCATATACATAACGATAAAATATTTATTTCAACACATGAAAATTTAAACAGTTCATTTATATAATAAAAATGATATTTTTATTGTTCTAACATATTTTAGAAAATTTTGGCAGCATAACGGCGTGATACTAGAACCGGAATAAGGTCTGGTCTTATCCCTTGCCTAATCCTGGCTCGCACCATACACAAGCCAAATTCTATCAATTCATTCACATCCCAAACCAAATTCAACCAATTAAATCAATCCAAACAAAAAACTAAACATCCATGGTTTCAATCAAAGGTGTCGGGTGCTACTAAGCACCGTTTGCATCCGTATATATTTAACTAGAAAATAAATTTGAGTGAGAAAGAGTTCCCACCTTTGGGATCCACTCCGTCAGTTTTATTTCTATATTTTCGAACAGTTTGGATTTGCCCAAAATTCCAACGTAATCTTTTTCACGTTGTTCATAGTAAAAATCACATTTTTAATATGATGTTTATATATTTAAAAATCGCATTTTTATCTAAGCTATACATGATTAAAAATCACATTTTTATACCGCTATAATATATATAAAAATCACATTTTTATACCGCTATAATATATATAAAAATCACATTTTTATACCATTATAATATATATGAAAATCACATTTTTATATCACTATAATATATATGAAAATCATATTCTTATACCGCTATAATATATATAAAAACCATATTTTTATTCCGCTATAATATATATAAAAATCACATTTTTATATTCTCTACATATATAAAAATCATATTTTTATATCAAAACCACATATGAAAAAAATCACATTTTTATATCAAAATCAAATATGTAAAAATCGCATTTTTATTTCAAAATCACATATGTAAAAATCGCATTTTTATTTCAAAACCACCTATGTAAAAATTCTATTTTAATTTAGAACTATTTTATAACAAAAATCACATTTTGAAAATAATGCTTTTCATATAAAAATTCATTTTCTATTCTATGCTATTTATATAAAAAAAATCTGATTTTTATCTATGGTATTTCATATAAAAAAATTAATTACAATAATTAATTAACTAATATGATTAATAACTTCATTAAAGCCTAATCACCTAGGGTTAATTATCTTCCCCTCCATTCACTACTTCAGGAACGAAATCAAACCACTGTCGATTGCTAGGGTTCGAAATTGCGCGAGATTAGAGAAGCTTGGCGTCGATCAGTTTACACCACGTTGTCGTGCTCGGAGAGAGCTTCCTAACCATACCTGCCTCCCCCAGTTCGATCGCCCCTAGGAGGAGAAACCCGATGTCGAACGACGGTAATTTGAGGCGATGATTCGAGTCGATCACGCCACCATAGGAGACCAGACCCGTATGGATTGAAAGAGGGTAGAACTCTCCACAACATTGCTTCAGAATTTTTTTGATTTCATTGAGAGGATCAGAATTTATGGGGAAAGGAAGATCTGAACGTTTCCGCCATCGCTTTTACTGGAGGCACGATTTTCATGAAATGATTTAGGTTAGAACGGAATTTTCTAATTGGTTATATATATATTTATTGTATTTTTAATTCATTTAATTCCAAAAATCCCAGTTTAGCCATTTAAACTCCAAATCGAACCCAACGACTGTCGCCCCTAGCTAATTACCCCCATTCCGAACACAATGGGATATGTTTCGCAAGCCAATTCGACTGTTTCGAACAGTTTTCTTTTAAATTAAAATATAAATAAATGTATATTTAATTTAAACGTACATTTTAATTTACTGGGAGCACAAGCTGACTCCAAAAATTCCAGAAAAATTATTTCTTGCTTTGTTTTGACGATACCGTCTTAACAAAATTAATTTCATCGAATTTGGAGATCATTTGAAAAATAGTCATTTTCTGGTCGATCCAAATTGACTGAAATTGACAAAACACGTTTTCCCTTGCCACTCTCACATATTAATTACAAAAATTATGAAAATTGGAACCTACAAATAATTTGACATTCCAGATCCAACAAAAGTGGTTTCGTCGAAATTGGAGGTCGTATGCAAAATGGCTATTTTTAAGGGCTTTATATAGTTTAATATATATATAAATTCCATAGCGACTATTCTGAATTTTAAACTGGACATAACTTTCAATTCACAAAGTAAAATCTCAGTTTCTTAGATCCGTTAGAAAGATATTATTAATCAGATTCATATATTTCTTGTTTCACCCAATTATGACTTATTTTGAATCTATACATTCATTTGAAATTTGAAATCGAATTTTCAAACTCCTACGCCATTTCAGGCTCGTTTTATTATTAAAATAAATTTATTCGTTCTAACTTCATTTAAAATAATTTTTTAGTCGTTATTATTTAAAATAAATCATTTTAGATTTTCCAAATCCATTAAAATTGCAAAAATAAAATTTTTTAATTGGTTCTGATATTCCGGGTTGTTACAACATTGTTCACGATAAACCCAAAATCATCTTCCATTTAACATGGAATCTTCACGGAAATCTGAACTATTTATAATCAATATAAATTTCCGTATCCGACTAATACTATAAGTTGAATAACGACAGAGCCTTTTAAATTTCATAAACAGTAAATGTCTTCCTTCACAAAAGCCCATTTCGGTTAATATTAATCGAATTCCATTCAATTCCAATTGAATTAAATAAATTGGAAAGCTTATTTAAATCTTAATTAAAAGATTTATTCTTTTCACAACAGGGTTCAAGAACAGTATTATTTAAGCTACCATTCACAACAAACCCAATATCCAATTTGATATTAAATATAAGATCTTAAATGGAAATGATGTTGACTTACATCCAATATCAAATTCTGAAACTAACAAATATCGTTTTGGAATAACGATACCAATATCTTCCAAATTCCTATAACAATATCCGTATAATCAAAGAATCCCATATCAAAATATATGAAGATAATTTCCATTCAAATCCATTTCCAATATATATATTGGAAACTCCTGGCTATGTTAAAACCATTTACAAATCCAATTTATTAATTTAATCATTGGATTATTGCTCTAGTTATTAACTAGTTCACTCCGATAAAAATATCTTTTACCTTTTCAAACTTTGAATATTTCATCCAAAACCTTTCCAAATTATTTATTATTATTTTACATAATTTACTTATATTTTCAATAATTTTATTAAGGCCCTTATAGTTGGTTTCCAATATCGGCCACCGAACTGCATCCATAGCGACCTTTTCCAAAACTGATTTGGACTTAAATTAAAATCTAACGGTTGGGTTTCAAAAGCTTTTATTTTATTGGAAAGATCATTTCATTATGGTTCCAATATCAGGAGAATCCCACGGTCGGATCTCCCGTTACGTCGGTCCGAAGTTATGGGTTAACGTTCGCGAACTGTCTTTACGTGATGCGTTCTATTCAATCCCGAATCGATTTGTAAATTTTATATATAAATCGAAACGCTTCTAAACCATTTTTATAAATTATATAAAATATATAATTTCATTTTTGAAAACTCGTTTCAGTCGTTTATCATCAAAATCGCATGTTACACTGTTCACTAAATTTTAATCTTATTTTAATGAATAAAATAATAATATTTCTCAAAAATCATTATTTTTTTGACTATCGTTATAAAAATAAACAAGAAAATTTCGAAAAGAAACCTTTTTTAACGTTTGTTATATAGCCTAACTTATCTTCATTTTAGATAGTTAAAATTCTTTTCAATTTGAAAACTTCGACATGCCAAAATCAATTGAAAATTAATTCAAAACCATTCGTTACAATTACTTTTGTTCATCTATATTTTTATATCTTTGCGTCCATCCAAAATCAAACATTTAAATCAAACTTAAATTTTCATTAAATATTATATTCTAAAAATATTCATTTTTATTCCGGATTGGAATAACATTCAACCAATATCCATATAAATAAATTTATAAGGATTTCATTCATCATATACATCCAATAATAGTTATAAAAACTACCAGACATCCAATTCACATCTAGAGTGCATCTACAACCATATAAGCGTTTAAATAATGCTTATAACGGTCTGTCAATCAATTGACTGACATACAAACTAAACACAAGGGAGATGTGTGAATTAATTATCATCCCAAGACCCGTGTGGGGTTTTCAACCAATAAAAAATCAATTAAATAATTATTTATTCATTCCAATATATTATTTAAATAGGTGAACATAAACAAGTCGGTCGACTTGTAAGTGGGTGTTTAATCCAATTTCAACAACCAAACATAACTTAATATCATTTTTAACATGTTAAATATTTCCAAATCACATTCAAATCATAACATAAATAATCATCCATTCATCCATCAGGTTTGCAAACGTTTGTGATGTGAGCTACCATGCACCGTATAACAATTTGTAATAATTTAACAGATAAAAATTAGCACATGCAATCAATATAGTTAAAATATGATTATAATAACATAACAAAATAATTGAATAAGAGAGTTGTCACATTGATCGATTTGACATCGTTGAATAACGATTAGTTTTAATCAAATTAAACTAGACATTTAATTTGACCAAAAATCTCAACTAGCTCCAAATTCCTCCCAGTCAGCTTCATATTGTAGTGCTCATCATCACAGTTCCAAAGTTTCTGAAATCGTCGAATTTTGACGTAGTTTGAAGAAGTTACAAAGATTTAAACATTTAATTATATAGAATAGTTAACTTGAAATAATTAACTAATTAGTCCGCCTTTAGCCTTAATCGTCTTCATCGTTTAACTCCTCCAAATAAAATCGAACGCACTACTCAACTGTTCTCTCTTCTTCTCGAGGCCACCAGACCGGAATCCAACAACCCCACGACGACCGGCGTTGCTCCTCCTCCCTGCGCCTCTATCCTTGTCCAGCTCGAGGACCCCACCTGACCGCAATTCCGGGTGAAACGCGGCGCTTTAAGGGCACAAATCGAAAAAATACTTCGCTGGTACAGATCAAAACCATTGAGTTTATAGATCTTAGTGATCTCTTTGATTTTCATGTAGAAAGTTTTCATTAATTCTTTGTAGATTGGGAGATTTTAAGGATCTAAAATCGAATGATATTGTTCATTAAACCCTACGGCGGCGGTGCAGAAAATTAAAGGGATTAGGGTTTTGTGTTGTTTGTTTATATATATATATACATATATATATATATACATATATACATATATACATATATATATATATATATATATATTAGTATATTAATATTTAATTCATACATTACTTGTTTATCGCTCTGAACTCCAAACGAACCCCAACGACTGTCATTTCTAACCAAATACCCCTATTCCAGACACAATGAGATATGTTTCGGAAGCTAATTCAATCTTTTTGATCAGTTTTTCTTCTTAAAATAAAATATACGTCAATATAATGTTAAACATTAAATTTGAACGTACATCACGTACTGGCTCCAAAAATTATGAAATTTCAATTCTCTTTATGTTTTGCAATTACGGTTCTAACAAAATAAATTTCGTCGAATTTGGAGACCGTTTGAAAAATGGCCTTTTAACTAGCATATTAAATTATAATTGAAATCCAACACGCGTTTAAATTTACCACACTTACATACTAATTCCGATTGACTTGAAATTTTAAATATGACAATAAATTGACGTTTTGGATCCAACGAAATTAGTTTCATCGAAAACAGAGGTCGTTTGAAAAATGGCTATTTTTAAGGGCTTATATAGTATTATAACAATATTATTAAATTCCAAACTTATTCAAATTAATAGCAAAACTAATTATTACTGTCGCATATATCCAAATAAAATATCAGATAACTGTAAAATAAACATTCTTGAGTTTTATAACTCGATATCACTATTTTCTACTTAAACCGTATTCAATTTACAATAAAAATCCTTTTGTTTATTTTAATAGATCGTTATAATTTATAAATGATTTAATAGCGACTATTTGAAATTTTGAATTGGACATAACATACATTTCATAAAATAAAATCTTAAATTTTCACATTCGTTAGAGAGATATAATTAAATAGAACCTAATGTTTCTTGTTTTATAGAATTCCAGCTTATATTGAATTCTTTATATTCATTCGAAGTTCAAAACTAAATTTTCAAACTACCACGATATTTCGAGCTCGTTTTAATTAAATTTTAAATTTATACATTCAAACTTCATTTTAAAATAAATTCTAAATCATTTATTCTCAAAATAAACCATTTAAAAATATTTAGTTTTCATTAAAATCAATTAAAAAATAAATTTTAAATTGGTTCCAAAAGTCAGGGTTGTTACAATCTCCTCAACTTAAAAACTTTTCGTCCCCGAAAAGGTAGATAGAACCGAAGGTCGTTTACATAACCAACTCAACCTTCATCCTGACTCAAGTTCTTCAATTTTTCAGTTTCTAAGAACTTTCCAATTTCTCAAAATTTGGCTAATGCCTTAAATTTTCGAAAAAATTCGCTATAACCTCCTTTGTACGGGTTGATCGACACAACTACAAATGGCCTCACAGGACCCTCATCGATTAAAAAGAAAATCATAAGGCCAAGTGGCTAGCCAATCGGCTTATAAAATCATCAAACCCAATCAATACAATAAATATGTACCTTCTTGTCGGGCATGCAATTTTATTCCTCTTCTTAACTTCTACGCAATAACCTGTCAAACATATATATATATATATATATATATATATATATATATACGTATATATATATATATATCCAATTCCAACTGATTTCAAATTAATTTAATATTAAATTTGATTTGGCGCAATTTATCTTCTATTCTCATGTTGGTTTTATTATTCCAATTTTATTTAATTTCAGTTAAGTTAAATTTTAATTCGTTTGATCTACTTTTCCCTTTTCAATCTACTTAACTAATATTAGTTAAATTTAAAGCTCAAATCACTTCCAAATACCTACTTAAATTATTTTAAGTATATCTCAACCTTCAATTGGAATTATATAGTCAACCCACTTTTGAAACTCAAAATTAAACACTGGTGATGTCTAGACTATCATCAGAATCATCCTCAAGCGACAAGAATGTGTTTCTATATCAATCAAGTATATTCAAGACTTCAGATATACGCTAGCTAGGCGTATATGCAAAATCATCTTATACTCAATAGTCTAACCTCGACGTCAAAATAACACTCAAACTCATATTATAAAATAGTCAGGTAGGCTATCCATATATTTTCTAAACATACATTTTCTTTATATATATAATATAATTGAAAATCAGATTATATATAAAAATCACAAATACGTTACTGATAAACATATAACTCTCAACTCATCCTAGGGTATTACTAACCCCATCTCTAATGAGTTTCTCATTATAGGATACTACTGATCCTATCTTTAATGAGTATTACCCTTTAATAGGATATTGCTAATCCTATTTACGATGAGTTCTTTCATTTGGTTCTAATATGCCTTGTTCTCGAGCCCCGTAAACCAAAGTTTTGATACCACCTTTAACGACCCGAAATCCCCAGCCGGCCTAGACCGAACAAGAACGCGGATTGCTTGAGAACACGACGCATCGAAACACAGAAAAAGAGAACTTTTTTTGAAAGGCAGTAAAAATATTATTAACACTAGGAACATTACAATGGAGTATTAATACATCCAAATTTGACAACAAACAACATAGAGAAAAAAACAATAAAATATACAAGAAACACAGAAAAAACTATATGAAGTTGCCATCAAAACCAAAACAACATTATAACCATAAAAGAATCCTTCACGTATTGCAATTCTTCATCAACCAAACAATCCGATCCTCGCTAATGACTGGACTTCAACATCCTCATAATCCCACAAATGAACACAACTCATTCCTCTTACAAAATTTTCAATATTTTCTTATGAATCACTGCAAACACTTCGTTGGAATTCAAAGATGAACCACCAAATACCCTCCTATTTCTTTCAACCCGGATTTCATATAAGAACAACTTCAAAATCTTCAAAAGAATCAAACTCTTACTCATTTTCCATCTTGTCGCTTTAAAAACATTATACCACTCAATTCTACCATCTCTTGATGGCCTGTAGTAATTTCCAACTGCCAATATCCTACTCCAAATCAGAAAAACATAATGGCATTCAAAGAATAAATGGGTGTTATTTTGTACATTAGATCTACATAGAACACATGTATTATCTTATATGACTCCCATTGAATATAGCTTTTCTTTCGGGTTAACTGCATTTGACATGATCTTCCACAACAAAAAATTAAATTTAGCTGAAGACTTCATACTCCAAATTCTACCATGCCATGGGAAGATTGGTTTATCACCTTGCAACACAATATACACATGCTTAATTGAATGCTTTTTTCTAGACCAAGCAACATCAATTTCAGAACTAATCTTAAAACTGCCTCTAATTTGATTCCATAGACTCCGTAAAGCAGTTAAACTACTGAAAGGCAAAATCAGTTCACCATCATATAGAAAATAATCAACTAAAGCATTCTCAGAAATACCACAGTTTCTCTTAATATTAAACTCAGCTACATTACCAAGAATAAGTCCTCTACCAGCCCAAGGCATATTCCAGAATGATAAACCTTTAATTCTATTAGCACTACATTGAATAAAAGGTAAAAAGGTACCTATCAACTTCAAAATATGCCGCCAGCTCCAACTGCAATTTTGTGTGATTGCCATAGTCTAGAATTCTTTTTTTCCAATCAAGTTTGTCTTCACAAATCTTGTCCAGAGGCTATTGTCATCAGAGATCAGTTTGTTGATATAAATCGAAACGGCTGCCTTGTTCCACTGCAACAAATTGGTAATACCTAAACTACCATTCTTCTTTTCATCATACAAATTGGAGAAGGAAATTGGAATCCTTTTCTGGGCAAAAGGTTCGCCATGCCACAAGAATTTATTCATGGCACTAATTACCATATTTAAAAGCTTCACTGGAAATATATAACGTCTTGAATAATATGTGGTCATAGCAGTAATGAAGGATTGAATAATCGCCAATCTACCAGCCTGTGAAAGTTTACAAGAAGGCAATAGTTTCATCTTGTCAATAATTCTCTAATACATTGGCATACATTTAGCTTTTGAAACCCTAACACTGAAGAGTGGTAATCCCAAATATATAAAATCAGATGATAACTCCTTTAAACCTGAATTCAAAATTAACTCATTCCTCTAATTCAAAAGCAGACCCGCAATTTTGATATGAGATTTGCATAATTTAATTTGAAGGCCAGTGATTTCATAGAAGGTTTTCATAGTTGTAAGGATACATTGAATATTGCTTATAGTAGGCTTGGTAAAAATGATTAAATCATCTGCAAATAGAAAGTGAGTTATAAGTGGATTCTTATACCGTGGATGCAATTCTAACCTTTTAAGCTCAACTTGATTTAGAATAAGGGAATTAAGTAGCTCCATGACTATGATGAACAATTGAGACGAGATAGGATCCCTCTGTCTTACTCCTCTTTTTCCACTGAAATTCCAATGCAAACCACCATGCCTTGAAATAGAAAACTTAGGAGTTGAAATGCATGTGTAAAGCCACGCAAGAAATGGAGAAGGAAAAATCATTCTTGACAAGATGGCTAGTATGGCTTCCTAGGAAACTGTATCAAAAGCCTTCTTAATATCCAGTTTAATCATACATCTAAGTGAAATGTGCTTCCTATCATTACCATGTAAAAGCTCTTGAGTAATCAGTATATTATCACTAATGGACCTACCACAGACAAATGCTGACTGATTCATCAAAATAATAGAAGGTAGTACCACTTGCATCCTATTAGCCAATACTTTTGAAATGATTTTATAAAAAAACACTACAGCAGGATATTGGCCTGAAATCAGAAACAAACAATGGATTCTCAACCTTTGGAACTAGAGCTATAGCTGTCGCAGTAAAACTAGCAGGCAAAGTGTAACGTCCTGCCTTTTTGACCGCTTCAAATCGGTAATTAAACCAACTTAAAACATCCAAAACGACGGATCGTTATTTAGCTTACAGATTTTATAAACAAAATCAATATAAGAAAGACACGGAAATATAGATAACACAAAATTGAACAATGAAATAAACTTTTATATATATTAGTCAGAATTTTTGAATTCAAGAATTTACTTTATACAGCGGAATGGAAATACGTTTTGAGTACAAAAGAAACATTTACTGTTAAAAATCTTCAGAGTGCGTGTCTCCTGGAATCCCCAACATTGCCAACCTTCAAATCCTGAGCTGTAATCTCTAAATCTGTAATGCTCAGGGTCTGACCCGAGCGTTTCATGCAAAACACAAAACACTCGAGTCAGGATTAATCATAGTTCAAGTAGATTAACTTCAATATAAACTGAAATATAACAGTTAATCCTAACATCGATGTTATATATAAATAAATGGTTGTGGTATTTGTTTATATCAGTTCCATCTATTTTCAAGGACGAACGATGTCAGGCGTTTGCGAGTGTACACGTGTATATAATATATACGTGTACACCACCTCAACGTCTCGAACCGAATATAAACACTAACATAAGTGATTTCGGAAACTTGTATATACACGTATGTGTATATATACATATGTGTGTTGCCTTAGCGTCCCAAAACACAAGCACGTCACGAATTTAGCACTCAAGTTTTAAGCACGTATGAGCATATTGATATCAAGATTCGCATAAAGAAAAATACCAAACTGAGTATGCCAACATCAAAGAGCATGCAATTACATTTAAAAGCGTAGCATCAATGTTGAAGTTGAAATACTACAGAGGTGCATTCAACCAGAAGAATATGCTAATATCAAAGGGAACGCAAGGACAGCAGCATAACCATGCAGGTAACCCATGTGAAATCATACAGTGTATATCGTTTGCTAAACCATTTCAGTTTATAACGGTGCAACCCATTTCAGGTCATATCAGTGTATGTCATTTTTTGCTAAACCATATAACAGTGTCATTTTTGCTGAACCATATAAAAGTGTATGTCATTCTTGCTAAGGCATATAACAGTGTGTCATTCTTGCTAAAGCATATAAAAGTGTATGTCATTCTTGCTAAAGCATATAATAGTGTCATACTTGCTAAAATATATAAAAGTGTATGTCATTCTTGCTGAAGCATATAACAATGTATATCATTCTTGCTAAAATATATAAAAGTGTATGTCATTCTTGCTGAAGCATATAACAATGTATATCATTCTTGCTAAAATATATAAAAGTGTATGTCATTCTTGCTGAAGCATATAACAATGTATGTCATTCTTGCTGATGGTGTATTGTAGACTTTACCCCAATATAGATCACAAGCAACCATATAGATCAAAACCAATTACTCAGGTTTACGAACATGCCAGGTATGAGATTTACTAAATCATCAACAAACAAACAGGTACGGTGGTCTAATATAGTGGCAGGAACCCAAAAAGCACAAAACAAATCATTAATTTCATGTTGTATGTCCAGTCATAATAGTATGGCCAAATAAGAGAACATTATGGGGATTTGAGACAGCATGAATGGAAGTTAAATAGACCCATCAGCACCTCAAATGGAAACAACAGAAGATTGTTTACAAGTACCCCAATATCCTTAAGTTTCAGCTTAAAAGTTGTGAGCCCACAGTTTTAGTTTTTCCCAAAAATGCGAAACCAGGTGTAATTCAAAATGTGTTCTGATTTTCTCCCTCTTTTTTTAACAGAAGGGCATATTAGCTAATTATAACATTCAAAGAAAAAGCATATATACATGCTTGCGCTACTACATATACCATCAATACTTTATTTACTCACTGCCTTCTATGTTCAAGCACCCTATCTATTCTCAGTTTCATTTACCTTAGGTTTCCATGTTGAATCCAAATCAACCTTATTTAGTGCACTCACAACAATACAAGACTTTGATACACAGGATAATGTGTGCGTGAGCCAACCATATATGATGTTGCAAATGAATACTACACACTCAAATGCCTAGTGCAACTAAGTCCTCACAGGAAGGGGTAAACGTGCAAACTTACATAATGAAATTTGCAATAAATATAGATCTTCTTGTACCACATTCAGATGTGTTCAATGATGATACTTTAAACAAAACATAATATTTGAAGATAAGCTTAGTTTATTAAATCCAAACTAGAACATCACTTGATTTATCATAGATATGAAATCCTACTTTATATATCTCAGTGGAACTAGGATGACAAGGTAACAGCATGGAATTTGAGAGTCAATATTGCTCACTGATCATGATCAGGTACACAACGTTACAATTTAGAGAGTAATCGATTTCGAATAAGAAGATAATGGCCTTGTGTACATACGTATGCTAACTGATTTGAATATACATAAACTAAGTATATATACCCTTATTCAAATTAGCCTCCACATATATACAGTCAAATAGGTCACCATCCCCACCATCAAGGACAAAGGCACAAACGCGAGGTAATTATGATGCAGCAAACCCCAAATTCAAGTGAATATAAATAAGGCATCAAACACGAAGTGGAGTAATCCAACACAAACAACGCAAGTTAACTATTTAATTTCAACTAATTACCGGAGTTAATAAACTTGACTCAATGATCAATCATGAATGAATACCCACCTACAATCGCAACAAATCGGAGCAGGAAGGGATACCGAACGGCTTGCCGTTTGCAACAGTTAGCATGCTTGCTTCATCGCGCGCTGTTGTGGATTCCTCCATGGTCCGCCGTAGTTTTAAGTGGGTCGAATTTGGAAGAGCGGCTAAAGGTGGAGCTTTTGACGACTTGGGGCAGTCGAGAGGGCTCGATGATCAACCCATCTGGAGCGCGGTGGCTCGATTTCTGAGTTGCTGATATCTAGAAAACCAACGCTGGTGGTCACGATGAAGAAGGCGACGGTGCTTGATTTCGAAGTGGAGAAGGAGGGAAACGATTGGAAGTCAGTCGTGGATTTTGGAGAAGCTTCGATTTTTGGGAGAAAGCAAATGAGCGTCGGCCATCAAAATACAAAGAGGAAAGTAGCGATTTTGCCGAGGAAATGAATGGGGCGTAGGTTTTTTTATAGAAGAAAATAAAGGAGATAAGAACAGCGTTAAACCGATAGGGTTTAGGTAGCGCAACTTCGTAGGTAATAGGTCCACGGACAATTTTACTGAGGTAGGTTAGTATTTGGGAAGGCAACATACGGAGAAGAAGTTCATTTATTTGTACCCCATGAAATCTAATCCTACCGCAAATTATCGTTACGTTTTAATTTTTTGTATTATCATAAATAAATTCCAATCGCAACGAAATTGGACGTACTGATACGTCTCGATGTTCAGAACCCAATAAAATTAATCCGGTCAGATTCTAACTCTGTTCGCATACAACATTAAAATATTTTTAAATTATTTATCAGTTTACTGATTTTATTCCATCTGCCCATTAACAACTCTATTTGCTTCCAAATTTTAAACGTACATCTCAGTTTCTTAATATAAACAAATACACGCATATTCAAGCCAATTCTCCATATATTTCAATAAATAAATAACAACTCCAATTTATTCAACGATAACGACATTTATTTTTAATCTTAACCGTTTATATTTCTCGATCAATTTTCATGTCCAATTCAAATATCTAACCATAAATATTTGATTCACAGCCAACCATTCTGGAGTAAATATTGAACTCAATCAATACACAAAACAATATATTTAAATTTTAAATTTCAAATACCAATATCCATATATTTATATGATTATAATTAGTTAATTCTTTAATTAATCTCACATTTCAGATGTCGAAATTTCTGGGATGTTACACAAGAATTTTTCATAACGAAATATTGAACAACATCCACAATATCTCCACCAATAACTGACCAACACTTTTGCAAGAAAAAGGCATTAAATCCGTCTGGTCCTCCACAACTGTTAGGATCCATATTAAACACTGCATTTTCAATTTCATCTCTAGAAATTTCTTTAATTATCTCCCTTGACTGCTGATTAGAGATGGTAGGAAGCACTAAATGAAATAAAGGCTAAACATTTGCAGAATTCAATGATTGTGTGGCTAAAATTGATTCAAAGTACTTTACAAAATCATCATTAATATCAGATTGAGATGAAAATGTGTTACCATGAATATGCTTAATCTTGAACAAAGCATCTTTGGCTTTCCTTACTTTAATAGAATTATGAAAGAACTTTGTATATCTATCTCCTTCAAAATCCTTCCTAAAAAAAGAGCTTTTCCTAGATGCTTGCAATTCCATATCCAAAGCAGCTTTTAATTGAGTCTGTAAATCTAATTCTGACATTTGAAGCTGGTAATCATATGGATTGATGTTCAAATCCTACTGCACCTTTGGTAATTCATTCCTAACGAAAGTAGAAAGCTTTGAACCTTGACCAAAATGAAATGAATACCATACTCTTAAATGAAATTTGAGAAGCTTCAACTTAAAAATTAGCCTATTCATAGGATTAGAGCCAGAATTATGAGACCAAACCTGCAAGAGAATGTTAGAGAAATCTTTGTGTGAAAATCAAAAATTAAAAAGAGGACTTCCCTTTACTAATGGCTTCATCAACTCCCCAATTTAATAAAAGAGGACAATGATCATAAATGGAAGGAAACAAAATCTCAAAGAAAGATTAAGGCTAGAGATCAAGAAAAGAAGAATTAATGAATATGTGATCAAGTTTTACACAAGGTAGGCTGACCAGAATGACTTTTTTTTTACCAAGTATAAGAAAAACCAAAGCTATTCAGAGGGATCAGTTTAGAATGGATTAAGGCTTGATTGAGGGGTGCAATATCATTAACATTTAGAGGACAACCACCCAATTTTTTATTTGAAGAATACATGCAGTTAAAGTCACCACCAAGTAACTAGGGATCAGGATGAGGATGAATAAGAGATAATGAGTTAAGAAAAGAAAACCTCAAGAACACAGCATTATGAGCATAAACAGATGTCAGAAAGAACAGAGAATTACTTGGAAGATGAAGAAATTTATAGTGGATATATTGATCAGTGGAAGATAATATAGATAAGCTGAAAATAAGAGGATTCCACATAGTTAACAATCTGCCAAATCTTTCTTCAGCAAGGTTATGATCAAATTGCCAACTAGGTGAAATAAATGAAGCAGCTTTTGGAGTGGAAATGCTATCAAGTTTGGTTTCAGATAGACAAATTAGCTGAATATTACTTGCTTTGATAAGGTTTCTGATTTCACATTGCTTAGAGGATAAGTTCATTCCTCTAACATTCCAAAATGATATATTATGCATCATCATTAGAGCTTTAATTGATCTAATAATGATGAAGGATGCTGCCTAGTATGCCTTTTTGATCTATAATTTTGACTTCCAAAAGGCATGACATCATCAGGTTTGAACTCCACACCTTCATCAATATCATCTACATCACTCGAGGCCTTTTTGTGTTTTTTCTTCCTTCCTTTTTTAGATTTAGTTGCAGATTTTGATATAGCCAGATCCTTATCAACTGTTTCCTTAGCACCAGACACAGTATCAATATTGCTATCAGGGTTTTCTTGGTTTGAAAGAGGTGGAGGTGGTAAAATGATATTTGATGGAGAAGATAGATGTGAATAAGTAGAGGATAAGGAACCAATTGGATTAGTGACCATGTGGCTATGAGAGGATTTATGAGGAATCTGGAAACTAAAATTCGAATTACAAGATTGAGAGGATAAAAAGGATGTGTTAGAAGAGGAGGATGGCATGTTGAGTTGATCATCAAGAATAGAGAATGGATTTTGGACATGAAATTCCTTTTCAATTTCTTCATTAAGCACTGAATCAAAAAATTTCTTGCCTTTGTCCACAGCTTTCTTCAAAACATTATTATTAGCCTCAATGTTATCCTTACTTTGCACCACACTATTTCCAAGCTCATCAACAACCATAATATTCTGATTATCTCTTCCCAGCACTGTATTATTTAAAGACATTTGCGCATCATCATTATTCACCTCTACAACATCAGCATTACCAGTACCCATAATGTGCACTACATCATTCGTTGCATCATTCATATCTTTTGCAACATCGGTACCATATTTACCCTCCTTCCTCCTCCAATACTGCTTCTTCTTATTAACAACCATTTTCCAATCATTTTGTTTATTCTCTTCAGATGGATATTTGCTGATCAGGTTTTCCTTAGCATTAACAACAGATTGCCTTCCTACCATTGCCTCATCTGAAGGATATTGCTGTTGATCATCATCCTTATTCAAAAATTCACACCATTTTGCTTCATGTCCAAAAATTTGACAATGAGTGCATAAACGAGGATGCCAATTATATGATATCATAATAGGTGGACATTTATCTCCCAGAGCATCCATGGATATTGAATCTGGTAATTCAGTTTATGGAGAAATCTCTACTAGTACTTTTGCATATCTTAGTCTATGTCTGTGCTAGAATCAAAACAAATCAATTTGCCAACATGGCATGCCAACTAATTAATCCCCACCGAAGTCCATAACAGCAAGGGAATACGATGGAGATGGATCCAAATAGGAACTTTCTTAATTTGCGACTGAGCACTTCCAATACTAGGATCCCACTTGGTTATAATGAACATTCTACCTCTAATGAACACAGGATCAGCTTGCAGAATTTTCTCCTTATCAAAGTCACTAGAAAACTTGAAACAGAAATTACTTCCATTCGATTTAATGTCCATCTCACCCTGTAGCTTCCACAAATTACATAGATAGTTAACAACAGTGAAGTATGATAATGATCCATCAAGAAAGAAGCCAACCAAGTAACTCTACCAGTATTTCAGTCCTTGCTTGACAATATCAGGTGGAGGTTTAGGAAAATCATCCTTAACTATCTCAAAATCAATAGGCTTGTCAATCCCAACATTACGAGGAAGTGAATTGAAGAGTGAAAGGTAATCTGTTTTTGGCTTTTGACTTGCAATGAATGTCAGACAAATTAGAACCAAGAGGGATAGATTTGGATACTGAATTAGGCATATGAACAGGATTATCACTAGAAGGATTACGAATAACATTGGGAACAACCAAAGATTCAATAGAGGAATTAACAGTAAAATGATTACAATTATCAACAGAATTTAATAAATAATTATTAACAGAAGAAGTTTGATTATCAAGAATGATATTATTTACATCAAAATATGATGCACGAGAAATGTTTGATGGAATACCAGACTTAGAAACATCTAAATCAGAATTAACAAGAGATTTATTAATAATAAGAGTCGAATTACCAGACATGTCAGGAACAACAATATCATAACCAATCAAGGAATTACCGTGCTTTCCAATATTTGACAACAAACTTTTGGATCAGATTTCTCGGCTTGTAAAGACGAATCTGACAAAGAATTGAGCAGATCAGAATTAACTTTCTCAATAACAACTTCACCAGATAATGATGAAGAGGCAACGCTAGCGGATGAAGATGACAAAGGGGGAGGTTCAGGATCAGGGACAAGTGGACGAGATGGAAGGGGAGGGAAAGCAGACGAATCAAGTGCGGAGGAGGACGAATAAAGAATGGACGGGGAGACGAAGGACGCCATTAGCAAGGTTTTATTCTCTGATAATTGTATTTCCGCTGTTATGTAATTTAATCTCTGATAATTGCATTTCCGCTGTGTATTTTATTTATTCGTACTTTGATATTCTTATACTCTGATGTAAATTGTTTTAATAGCAAAGAACAAGAGAACTTTTCATTGCAATTAAAACAGTTTACATCAGAGTACAAGAATATCAGAGTACGAATAAATAAAATATATAGCGAAAATGCAATTATTAGAGAATAAATTACATAACAGCGGAAATACAATTATCAGAGAATAAATTACATAGCGGCGGAAATAAAAATGTATAAATACAAATGCATAGCAGAACTACATCAACTAACACAACTGAAAGAAATACACAGATACAATGTGTAATGTCCCGTATTTTTGGTAGTCAGATATTTAATTTAATTTATTATTTTGAATATTGATTTGGAATTATATATAGATTTATAATATATAATTCATTGTTAAAACGAAATTTAAACGTTAAATTTATATTAATTAAAAAACAAACTCGAAAACGTCGTGGTAGCTCGTAATTTACGATTTGAAATTCAGTTGAATATACTGAATCCGATATAAGTCGGAATTCCGTGAAACTAGAAATGTCTGAATCTAGTTGATTATAATTTTCTAGGGTAAGAGAAATATGGAGATTTCATGTTATAGATTGTTAGTTATGTCCAATTCAAATTTTAAAATAGTCGCTATGGAAATCGTTATAAACAATAACGTTTATTTAATAAATTTAATTCGATTTAAAATGGAATTTTAGCGTAACTCGAGATAGCGATCGAATTAAGCTACGAAACCGATTCCATTGAATTTGTATTGACGTTTAGAGTCAGCATACACATATAGTTTGTAATTTTTGGAGATCGGTTAATTTGGTGCCCAAAATAGCGTTGTTTTACGCATAAAATGGTGTTGCTTAATGCGTAAAATAGGAAAATCGTTTATCAAACGAACTCTGTTTTCAGCAAAATTAATTTTAATAAATCCACAATGATGAGGCCCCTTGTAGGGTTTCAAGTTTCGAGTTATTTGGATTTATTTTGTGATCGTGGTAAATTTAAACACGTGTTTTTCACTTGTGATTTATAAAGGACTTTTTACAAACGACCTCAGAATTCGACAAAATCTGTCCCTTCGTGTCCAGAATATTTTTCTATGCTAGGATTATAATTTTCATCTCAATCGGAAATCGTATGTTGTTATTTTCGCACGTTACTTCAAGCCTAAGTTTCACATAATAATTTAATAATATTTATTACCTATATATATATAACCATTATAACCTAATTCGCGTCAAACCCTATCTACTGGTCAACAGACCTAGGCCGCCCTTTCTTCAAAACAAATAGCCGAAATTTCATGATATATTTTCCTCCTAATATCGAAATCCAATCATTCAATTAGAAAACTTGCAACAGACAATACGTAGTACTCAACGATCTCGACTGAATGAACGGTTGTGATCAATTCTAGTTCAACGGGGTGGCTGGGATTAGTGAGGAGGTGATCAACGGTTATTGCAGTGCTGCAGGTGAACGAGGAGGTCTAGAAGGTTGGTGTTTGGGTTAGTGGCGGAGGACGTTGGGCCGTGCATGCCAGCGGTGGCTGATCGGTCGTAGGTGGATAGGGCTGGTAGCGTTGATGGAAAGTCAAAGGGGAGCGTGGGTTTGAAGTCGCGATTTGTATAAATGGAACAGCAGCTCGAAATATAGTGGACGCGGTGAAATTGAACAAATGGGATTTGAACGTGACTGCGGGAATTGGGAAGTTTCAAACCAAGTTCTTTAATTCAAAAGGGAAGCGGCACAACAAAATTGGATCAATAGTCTCGCGTGAAGCAGTAGATGGGTTCTTGGTTCGTATTCATGTTCATTGAAGAAATGGAAACCATGCGTGGCTCAGGAAGTTAAATCAGGTCTGGGGAAGACTATATGGACAAGCACAGTTTGTTTTTTTAAGGTAAAAGGATTAAGTACTTTATCCCATATTTGAAGATGCGGCCTTCATACGTGGACCAAAGCAAGAAATTTTCGACATAAATATGTTGATGTGAAGACCTAGGAAGGAGGAATTTTGATCGGTCGACTTTATATATATAGAGTAATTAACTGATAAGTTTAAATTAAACTTTAATCAAGGTTATTAAGTTAAGAATTTATTTATTTAGATTAACTCGTAAATTAAACCGTGAACAGTGCAGACATTTGATGAAGTATGGCGTGTGTTTGGGTTTGAGTAAACTGGAATAAATGGGATGAAGTCGGGCAATAATTGAAAAGAAGCAGTACAGAAGATAGTAGTCGTATATTTTATTTGCAAAGTAACTCAGGTATATAAATTTAATTAAGGAAATTGAATTATTTAATTCAATCCGTGGACTAATATTAATTATAACTCGTTCAAATGTTACCAGAATCCAACCAAACAAGTTGCAATGAAATCGCCTTGCCGAACATAATATTATGGAACTAATCTGGACTGTACAAAAGACGACTGGAATTTACAGTAAAATTAAACGCTATTTAATTTAATCGTAATAAAAACCGATTAAACGATAAATCAAAGTGAGTATAACTCACTCAGTTTTTATGCCACTTATATTTTATATAAGTCGAATTTTAATTTGTGTGCTATGGTTTATAATTGCTTGTTGTGCGCTGAATATTATTTATATATTAGTTGAATTGGTTGATGTAAACGTTCGTTTATTTTAAATGAAATCTAATTGTTATTTTTAACAATTATTTCTAAATGAGGTAACTAACCTTGTTGGTTACGTTTATAATAAATAAACGTATTGAATTTAAATATGTGTGCTTGAATTGCTGTTATTGATTGTTTATTAAATATTATATCTGTTTATTTTCATACTATAATTATATGAACTGTTTACCCAACATGGATTGGACAACTTGATTTAGTTGTTGATTGGAATTCAACGGTTGTGTATGTTTAACCAATGGATAGTATTGGTTGAGTAATTGGCATCAGGTGACTTGAAAATCAATCGTTTTATAAACATTGATTTACCGCCAGGTAAATAGACTGAAATGAAGTTATAAATTTTATTTTATAATTGAAAATAGATTTTTGAATCTATTATTTCGGAACGGGAGTTTATTAAACAGGAAATAAATATTTACTATTTACTATTTAAATTTATAAGTAATTATTAAGTGGTTTTATAAATCAAATTCTTATGTTAATAAGAATTCTAAACAAATGAGCAGAAATATATGTAACGATTAAGAATTGGAATAACTATTTCCAAGAAATGGTTATATAGAATTATTTAAATTAATTATATTATTAATTGATTTAAAGGAAGAATTAATTGAAATTGATTAATGACATAACATGGGGTGAGTTGACTAATTCAACTATTTTAATTTGAAAGAGGTTATTTGATTAATTTACCTTTAATCAATCGAATGGAATTGTTAACGAATATGGGCTTTAAATTTTTAATAAGACTTTAAAAAGAAATTTATAAATTTGTATAAATTATCTCTACAGGATATTTTAAACTTAATTAACCTTTCAATTAAGTAAAGAAGATAATTTAGTTTTATAAGAAAGGAAATTAATCGATCATTTGGAAAGAAATTCCCGGATTCGATATTTAAGTTAAGTTAACTTAATAAATGTTTTCAAAACAACAACGTTGTTTGAAAAGGGGTTTAAAGTTTGGAAATCAAATGGATTTACCAATTTATGGTTTTGTCGATTTTTTTGGATATCTAATTTCTACGAATCTTGACGATAAGAACGACTTCGACTCAAAGTCTAAGAGGAAATTAAAATACCCCAACTTGAACGATTTCACCGTTATCCGATAGATCGTATTAATTTGTGTTCAAAATGAGTGTTAGAGTTGAATATCATCTTCAGCCATGAAACTGATATTCAAGAGTGAGATTATCATGAAAGATCGATAACGAGAATTTAAAAGTTAAGTAATACTTATGATTCAAATATATATACATATATAGGTAAACAAGTGAATTTTGAATTGTAAATAATTAAGATATTCAAACTGGTATATAAATTATCGTTTTCATTAATAAAGCAGTTAACTACCTTTACAGTAGTTAATGTTGAAGTAAATTTATTTCTTAATTTGAGTAATTACTTCTTAAATGAAACCCATTTAAGTAATTGATCGAGATGGCAATGAATTATAGTTAAATTGTAAAATGAGTTATGATCGGGTATTATATTAAAACCCAAGCTTTATGAATTAAGTTATAAAAAGATATTTAAGTGAATATGATTGTAATGACCCATATTTTTAACCATTTATTTAACATATAAAATTTGTTTTAACTGTCGATTTGGATTTTAAATGGTTGAATTTAGTGATTTTGAATATTTTATCAGTTAATTAATAAAATTATAATTTAATTTCGAAATAGTCGAAATTGACTAAATTGGCAATATTATGTGATTTAGTAATATAATGGTATTTATTTAAGTTTATATTTAATTTTACTAATGATTTCGTTTATTAAACGACATTAGAACGTTTAGTTTATAATTTAATTATAAATTGAGCTGCAGCGGCATGGTAGTTCGTAATATAACAGTTTGAAATTTAAATGGTTATACATGATCCAATATAAGTCAGATTTCTTTGAAACAAGAAACGTCCGAATTTATTGGATAATATTTTTCTAATGAAAAAGAAAATTCGAGATTTCATGCTGTAGATTTTTTTTTTTTATATCCAAATCAAATTTTCAAATAGTCGCTATGAAATCGTTTATAAATTATAACATTTGTTTAATAAATTTAAGAGGGGTTTTATATAATCAAGTTACAATGACAACAAAACAACGGAGTATAAACGTCGTTATTGATAAGTAGGTAAACGTACGTCAAGTATATGTGTACACTTGCTATCAAGTAAGTTGCGTGCTCATGCCAAATTGTATACGTACATGCAAAATGTACATGAAGTGTGTACGTACATGCCAAATTGAAAGTCAACCTAACTAATAATTTTATAACAAGAACGTAAGTCAAATTGTATACACGTGCATTTTCGTCTAGGAAATTAAAGTTGAATCTTATGTAGATTAGTCTTTATATGTGTTTTACATTTGGTATATTTCTCTCTTGTCAATATTCTCGTGAAATTAACGCAGATCGCTAAAATAGATATCAAACCATGGACCAGAAAAATAGAATAAAACATAGAACCATTCATATGATTAAACAACAATAAAGCTGACTCAACTTTAAAGCAAAATGGATGTTCATAGAAGTGACCACTAGGCAATTGTATGCAACAGACATAGAAATAAAATTAGCATTAGAATTAGGTATTATTAAAAAAAAAAAACCAAATTATAGTATAAATTATCTAACCTACATCCCTGCTCTCAGCCAACCTATGATTTTTCTTTTCATGACAGTCACCTACTTGCGCATAGCTAGGTTGAAAAATATGTTCCCTACGTTGTACACATCTGATAACGACGTGGTTCTTATCCCCAAATTTCTTCCTTTATAAAACCCGTTCTGTTCTCTTGCCTCCCTCACTCTAAAATCGTTCTTGCTTCTAATTAAAAAAAAGGCATTGTTATTGACACTCCAAATATTATTAAGGGGGAGGGGGGCAAATTTTAGTTTTTTTCAAGAATTTGTAAGGGGAGTATCAATGAGGAAAGTAGCCCTTTAACAAATAAAGGTAATTTTACCTTATTACCCATTTAGCCCCTTAACAAATAAAGGTAAGTTTACCTTAACAAATATTGCAAGGACCGTAATGATTTTTTTTCAATTCACATATATCGCTTTTTTCAATCCCTAAAGGATAATTGTTTTCGGAGGAATAGGATCGAACTATTTTTTTGTTGACATAAATATGCCGAATTTTATAATTACAAAGGCAATGCACTGAAATGATAATTAATTTTCGACATATCACTGTCTAATACATATATAATTGATTACATGCTGCATTCGGTGCAGTGATGACGAACTGCTTATTTTTATTTGGTTTCCCTTATTAAATAAGTTTTTTTTAATCTAATTTAAAGGGGCAATCCAGGAATATTGAGTAATGTGAAATAATATGTTTGTGTAGCCATTTAATAATTTTTCAAAGAGTGGAGTGTTTTTAAAAAATGGCCTCCCCTTGAAATAGTTAGAGTGTTGATAACAACACCCAAAAAAAAAATGGCATCGTGTAAAAGAAAAATATAAAACTACCGAATCCAAATCTCGACAGCGCTCCCATACATACCATACATACGGTAGTAGGTGCAGTGATGTTTTATGTTGTTGGAGATATAGAGCAGCATGGTTTGAGCATGGAATTAGGGTCGTCAAGGTGAAGCTCACTAGAGGTCCGACGCAGGTGATCTTTGGTGGGAGGATGGGTTACTATGTTTGTAACTGGATGGACATTCACGTTTTCCGGGAGACTGGAGGGCTACCACAAAAGTAGGAGCGTCTGGGGCGCATAGATGGAAGGTGGTCGGGTGGGACACTGGTCATCTTGAGCGGCGATGTTAGAGGCGAATGTTGGTGCGTGTCTTTCTTTTAGATGAACCTGAAAATTTGGGGAAGCATCGCAGTTTGTCCAGGGTAGATGATGAAAGCGGGTAATCAAAGGGGAAGGCTAATGATGGGATGAGGAGTTCTTGAATGAGGCCAAAGCATCGGGCAAAGGGCTGCGAGTTGAGGGTGGTATAGAGGAAGTAGTCAGCAGCATTACAGTGGACGTGAGCTGAAGCAAATGAAGGGATGGCGCAGTAGTGAAGCGGCTGAGGTTCAGCGATCTAAGTACAGCGGTGATGGGCATATTTTCTTTTTCCTCTCGAGTGCCTGTATCGGTGTATTGATGTACAAGTTGTAACATGACGAACGATGGGGAAAGTTGGGTTGGTTTGTTTAAAAGGGAAGAAGCAGCATCGGGTATCAGGAAGAAGATAAATGGGGTAAAGAATTAGTGGGCTTCGAATACCTTTTGGGCTTGGGCCTTCTTTTCAAAAAAAGAAATAAAAAAAATAGGATGGGAGGAGGTGATCCGAAATTGGTGTCGTGTTCTTTTGAGCAGAAGGAAGCGGGGTTTGCAGTTTTGGGTATAGGGAATTGTTGAAGAAGGGGGTGAAACCGCGTGGACCAGATATGTAAATGACGTGTAGTCCAAGAGCATCTCCAACGGTGAGCTAATTCAGCTTACGAATTATTTTTTTGCATCCCAACAAATATCCCAAACCGTAATATTCAGCGAAATATTGCGGGGTCAATTCCGAATTCGGAATTGGCCCCGCAAGCCGATTTTTTGGTTCGCGACGTCGCGAGCCTATTTTATCGGCTCGCAACGTCGCAAGCCGATTAAATCGGCTCGCGACAATAGAAAACGACAAACTTTTTTCTTTTTTCGCGAGCCGATTTAATAGGCTCGCGACGTCGCGAGCCGACAAAATAGTCTTGTGATGTCACGAGCCAATAAAATAGGCTCGTGACGAGAAAAAATATTAACCGTTGGGAACAACACGTAATATTCAGTTGAATATTATGTGTTGTAATAGTCTGGGTCTGAATGTTGTTGGAGTTTCTCTAAATAAAAAGGTAATTAAAGATGATTTTAATTAATATTTAACCTAGTTAATAATCATGTAAATTTTATAATGTGTAATTAAAATAGTAAAGGTGGATGGTTTTGTCTTGAGTTAGAACAAGGTATCGCACTTCAGAGAATTGGGGAAAGAGATTAGACCAGTGAATTTATACTAATTAAGGTAATTATTTTAAATCTATATAATAAAATTCCCCCCCTAGACAAACCCTTAGACAAACAAGGAGACAAAGAGCGGCTGAGATTTATTCTTAGTTTGAACAAAGGACGGCCTATGTTTGTACACACATCGTTTGATTTATTCTTAGCTTACCAAAATCAGCGCACATCATCCCTTTTATAAGTAAAGCTATTTAATCGCTATATATATAAGGAATGACTTATGTACAATTGTTAATTAGAGCCAAGTAAAATTAATTGTATATAGTATATACAATTAATTTTTTCAGTTATGCTTATTTCAGATTTGAAATATTGAATTTTTTGTTAAAATTCATTATCTCACATATGATTCAATCCCTTTTACAAGTAAAGCTATTTAATCGCTATATATATAAGGAATGACTTATGTATAATTGTTAATTAGAGCCAAGTAAAATTAATTGTATATAGTATATACAATTAATTTTTTCACTTATGCTTATTTCAGATTTCAAATATTGAATTTTTTGTTAAAATTCATTATCTCACATATGATTCAATCCCTTTTATAAGTAAAGCTATTATACGGTTGTATTCATGATATGATTTCTTAATTAATATTTACTATCATTTAAACATGATTATTTTACTCTTTTATGGTATATACGGTCGTATTCATGATATGATTTCTTAATTAACATTTACTATCATTTAAACATGGTTATTTTACTCTTTTATGGTATATACGGTCGTATTCATGATATGATTTCTTAAAAATATTTACTATCATTTAAACATGGTTATTTTACTCTTTTATGGTATATACGGTCGTATTCATGATATGATTTCTTAATTAATATTTACTATCATTTAAACATAGTTATTTTACTTTTTTATGGTATATGCGGTCGTATTCATGATACGATTTCTTAATTAACATTTACTATCGTTTAAACATTTTTTCTCCCTCTTTCTTAACGTGGGTAGCATCCACGTACGATTGTTCACAGCTGTCCCTCCCTCTTTCTGTCCACTCCCACGATCTATTTCTCTTCCTCATAAATCATTTTCTCTAATCAATTCTTTTTCACTACTTCAGATCGTCAACACAATCAAGCCGCGGATCAACGTGCTCTTGATGATGCCACCGAAACACAATCAACCCGCGGATGAACATGCATTTGATGGTGCCACCTTCTTCTTCTTACAATCCAGATCTCCGAAGTATGAACAGGTTTTCTATCGATATTTCAATTCGCTATATTTACGTCAGTGTAATGTTTCCTTCTTCAATTTCAATCTCGCTTATTTGAGGTGATGTTATATAAAGTAACATTTATTACTTTTAAGCGGTTTTTGTTGCATTAATTAATTCGATTTTTGAAACGTAAGAATGTCATCTTCAGCCTAAAAGGGCCATATTTGCAGATCTTTGATGTAATTAGTTTGATTTTTTTTTTTTTTTTTTTTTTTTTGTTAATGATGTTCTGTTGCACAATTTTATCCGACTGTGGTTGAAGCTTTAGCATCTACCGAAGTTGTTCATCACATCTACTATTTCTAAAAATGGAAGACCTAAGAGTCACTTTTTTTATTAATGGAGTCTAAAATTTTTTTTAAAAAAAAAAAATCATTTGTGCTATTTGTAAAACCCATTTCTTTGACTGCATGAAGGAAAACATGCGTTGACCTGAAAATTTTAAAAGGCTAATATAAATCACTATCAAAGTCATTTGGACTTCATAACCTTTTACATCCCATTTCTTGCATTGACATTTTTGTCTTCTACCTTTAACGAATAGTTTTTT
The DNA here is from genome assembly GCA_030737875.1 of Allium sativum. Taxonomy (NCBI): domain Eukaryota; kingdom Viridiplantae; phylum Streptophyta; class Magnoliopsida; order Asparagales; family Amaryllidaceae; genus Allium; species Allium sativum. Next base: position 794,292,042 of record CM060918.1, on the reverse strand, counting down.
GTTTTGGCTGCTACTCTCTGGTTATACCAATTGATGAAGTGCACAAGCTCTTCGAGTCAGTGTAAGCAGATGATCCAAATTGGTAAGCTGAATTTCTCATTTATTTTGGAAATCAATTTTTTATACTTTTGTAGTAAAGATCAGAAATGCTACTGTTATCTTCATTTCCGTACACCGGTTTCATTAAAATATCTTAGTTTTAGTACTGGAAAATTCGGTTGGCCACTTCAGTTTTGTATCTTGATACACTTAGGATCTATAGCACAACGCCGTTTTTTCTTACGAAAGACAAATTAGTTATAAAAATAGAATTCAGCTTTAATGGCAAGGCGTAGTGATATGTCTCTTACAGTCTTACTTATACAGTTGTTGGTATTACTGCTACTCCTAATAGCTGGCTGGGGTCTTGATAACTCACTTACGATGGGCTGCTGCTAACTCGGGTTAGTGAGGATCCCATTTATGGATTTTCTTTTACCCAACTAAAGTTTATTTATGTGTTAAGAAGTTTGAAATGAATTGTATCAATTGTTAAGTTAGATGTTGATAAATTTTCAATTTTATAAGATGTTTGCAATGCAGGATGCAACTTTGTACCAACTGAAATGTTTAATATTGTTTATTTTGTAATTTTATACATATAAGGAATGACTTATGTATAATTGTTAATTAGAGCCAAGTAAAATTAATTGTATATAGTATATACAATTAATTTTTTCATTTATGCTTATTTCAGATTTCAAATATTGAATTTTTTGTTAAAATTCATTATCTCACATATGATTCAATCCCTTTTATAAGTAAAGCTATTATACGGTTGTATTCATGATATGATTTCTTAATTAATATTTACTATCATTTAAACATGATTATTTTACTCTTTTATGGTATATACGGTCGTATTCATGATATGATTTCTTAATTAACATTTACTATCATTTAAACATGGTTATTTTACTCTTTTATGGTATATACGGTCGTATTCATGATATGATTTCTTAAAAATATTTACTATCATTTAAACATGGTTATTTTACTCTTTTATGGTATATACGGTCGTATTCATGATATGATTTCTTAATTAATATTTACTATCATTTAAACATAGTTATTTTACTTTTTTATGGTATATGCGGTCGTATTCATGATACGATTTCTTAATTAACATTTACTATCGTTTAAACATTTTTTTCTCCCTCTTTCTTAACGTGGGTAGCATCCACGTACGATTGTTCACAGCTGTCCCTCCCTCTTTCTGTCCGCTCCCACGATCTATTTCTCTTCCTCATAAATCATTTTCTCTAATCAATTCTTTTTCACTACTTCAGATCGTCAACACAATCAAGCCGCGGATCAACGTGCTCTTGATGATGCCACCGAAACACAATCAACCCGCGGATGAACATGCATTTGATGGTGCCACCTTCTTCTTACAATCCAGATCTCCGAAGTATGAACAGGTTTTCTATCAATATTTCAATTCGCTATATTTACGTCAGTGTAATGTTTCCTTCTTCAATTTCAATCTCGCTTATTTGAGGTGATGTTATATAAAGTAACATTTATTACTTTTAAGCGGTTTTTGGTGCATTAATTAATTCGATTTTTGAAACGTAAGAATGTCATGTTCAGCCTAAAAGGGCCATATTTGCAGATCTTTGATGTAATTAGTTTGATTTTTTTTTTTTTTTTTTTTTTGTTAATGATGTTCTGTTGCACAATTTAATCCGACTGTGGTTGAAGCTTTAGCATCTACCGAAGTTGTTCATCACATCTACTATTTCTAAAAATGGAAGACCTAAGAGTCACTTTTTTTATTAATGGAGTCTAAAATTTTTTTTTTTTAAAAAAATCATTTGTGCTCTTTGTAAAACCCATTTCTTTGACTGCATGAAGGAAAACATGCGTTGACCTGAAAATTTTAAAAGGCTAATATAAATCACTATCAAAGTCATTTGGACTTCATAACCTTTTACATCCCATTTCTTGCATTGACATTTTTGTCTTCTACCTTTAACGAATAGTTTTTTGTTTTGGCTGCTACTCTCTGGTTATACCAATTGATGAAGTGCACAAGCTCTTCGAGTCAGTGTAAGCAGATGATCCAAATTGGTAAGCTGAATTTCTCATTTATTTTGGAAATCAATTTTTTATACTTTTGTAGTAAAGATCAGAAATGCTACTGTTATCTTCATTTCTGTACACCGGTTTCATTAAAATATCTTAGTCTTATTACTGGAAAATTCGGTTGGCCACTTCAGTTTTGTATCTTGATACACTTAGGATCTATAGCACAACGCCGTTTTTTCTTACGAAAGACAAATTAGTTATAAAAATAGAATTCAGCTTTAATGGCAAGGCGTAGTGATATGTCTCTTACAGTCTTACTTATACAGTTGTTGGTATTACTGCTACTCCTAATAGCTGGCTGGGGTCTTGATAACTCACTTACGATGGGCTGCTGCTAACTCGGGTTAGTGAGGATCCCATTTATGGATTTTCTTTTTCCCAACTAAAGTTTATTTATGTGTTAAGAAGTTTGAAATGAATTGTATCAATTGTTAAGTTAGATGTTGATAAATTTTCAATTTTATAAGATGTTTGCAATGCAGGATGCAACTTTGTACCAACTGAAATGTTTAATATTGTTTATTTTGTAATTTTCTGATGTTGGGTTAGTGAAGGTAGGTTGATGAGTGGTGTTGTATATGATGTGTCAGATAATTGCACAAGCAGGTGGAGAAGCAAACCATATGTATTTATGTATGTGTTTGTGATATGCATATATGAAAAGTGATAATTTAGTAATTTTAAAAAGAGTACATAATAGTCAAGGATCTCTAACTGAAATGGTAGAGATATGGCGCTTTAAAGAGATGTTCTGGAGGTAATGGGTTAGACCCCATGAGACTTAAAAAAAATGTTGTGGATTTCATTTTTTAATTATTTTCCTCAAAGGAAACTTGCTGTTTTACTATATTTGTTATGCTTTAATAGGGTACTTGAAGAATAAATTTTATGTAATAAATTTTTGCTCTTATATGGTATCTACTTTCCTTGAGCAATAAATTTAAAAACAGATCTATTTAGTCGTGAGTTGCTTCAAAGAAATTAATAATTTGATTTAATTTTTTTTAAATTAATTTTACAGTAATCTAGAAGGTGGGTCAAGGTCCAAAATTTATCGATGAGCTAAAAATGGATGAAAAAGAGTTTGAAAAAGAAAGGATCATATTATGATAAGTATAAAACAAGAAAACGAAAGGTTGGTATTGCCTATTCTTATTTATTTTTTACTTTGTTAGAACTTATTCATTATTCTACTACATTTTCCTTTCTGAATTTTTGGCAAGTTTGATGTGGTTGTGTTTTGTCAATGGAGTTGATCTTTCCATACATTATGACATGTATTTTTTTTCCTTAGTATAATAATTTTAGCCATTAATTATGAAATGTGATATGAACAAATAGAGATTACATTACTGCATGCGCTTTCGGCTCTTGCATGGATATCCATTTCTCAAGTAGAAATTTAAGCCATTAATTATTCATCATTTAACCATTCTTAAGCCAAGTATTCAATTATTATTTAATCCTTTAATGTTGATCTCATGATACATTCAGGTATGTCTGTTTTATGCACTAATTACCACTCATATTTTGTTTCCATTTTTAATCCATTATCCTTGAGCAATAAATTTATAAACATATCTGTTTAGTCGTCAACTGCTTCAAAGCAATTAATAATTTGAACTTTTTTTAATTAATTTTACAGTAATCTAGAAGGCGGGTCAAGCTCCAAAATTTATTGATGAGCTAGAAATGGATGAAAAAGAGTTTGAAAAGGAAAGGATATAAGTATATAACAAGAAAAGGAAAGGTATGTATTGCCTATTCTTATTTTTTTTATTCTGTTAGAATTTATTCATTATTATACTACAATTTTTTTTCTAAATTTTTAGCAAGTTTGATGTGGTTGTGTTTTGTCAATGGAGTTGATCTTTCCATACATGATGACATGTATTTTGTTGAATTTCTCGACAAAAAAAGGTTTATAAAGTTTATTTAAATTATGTTTTATGCATTATAGAAAGATTTACAAATTTTTAAATCGTTCATCAATGATATATCGTATATGCCTTAATTTTTTGAAAGAAATCGGAAAATACATCTGTATAATATCCTGAGTATGATAACAGATATGTGTTCATAATTTTTGCCATGGGTTTGTATATTTTCGATTTTAAGTACCTTTTACGATAGTTATACAGAAAGCTTAGCTTTTAACATTGTAAAAGTCATTTTGAGCATCTTCAATTTTTATTGCTTTTCCGATGATTATGTAGCTGACAGTATTTTATATAAGATTTATATTTTCTACCACAAAAGGCCATTTAGTTAGCAGTTGATTTATCTATGAGTTAAACAGCAACTATTCATGTGCGGTTTATTGTGCTTTATATAAGATATAATTTTCAACCAGTAAAGGCTATGTATTTTATAGCTTTACTGCTCTGTACATCTTTAGAATTTGAAGTTGGAGCGACATAGTAAATTTGGAAGAAAGCAATGGTGAGAGGCGGAGAAATGGTACTATAATGAAGTGCTTTGAACAGACAATGAAAGAATTAAATGCCGGGCGACAGTAATTAGGTGGGTATCATGGAGTAGCATTTTCTTTTTTCGTTTGTCTTCTCACCTGTTTACCATACAATATAACACAAAATTTCATGTGTTATTAAATGCGTTGTTTTGTACATCTTAGAATCTATGGATGTATTTAATTCAATATTGTTCTATAATGAAGCCTAAATTTGTTTACTTCCATATAACATTAAAATTCATCTTCCAAATTTTGTACAAAGTTAACTTTGTCCTTTTAATACAAATCAGTTGGAATTTTACTTTTGTTGTGACTATAAAGTATAACAGCTTTAAATATTTGTTCTATATAATGCTTCCACAAAGATGCTCCCGTCCATGAATACAAAGCCACCCACAAACAAACACTTCAGAGCTATTAGTTTTACATGTAAGCACAATAATATTGTTACAACATGACTCTCTTCTAATATAAATGATTACCTTTTTGCTTAACTGCAAACAACATTTTATTTTTCTATTATAATATATCAATCAACTGAGATCTTCCTGTTGCAACTGCTATTTGGTACTCAAACATACACATAAAATTAATTTCATTAAACTACACATTTTACATGCATGTCAACACGCCACCACAGTACCCAGTTTAGCTTATGATGGAAAAACAAGATTGATTCCATCTCATCGTTTCCTTTTTTCTTCAAAAACTAAATTTTAGACTTGAATGTGATATTCGTATCTACATATCGCTGTTGTAACAGATAACAATTTTTTTCTTCTTTTTCATGCAGGATGATGATATAACCTACAGTACATCATTTACTTTATGAAAAATTTACTTTCTACATTTCAATCGTAACAAATACATATGTTAGTTACATTATATATATCACTAAAATATTCTATCCGCTTATACATGCAAACTACAACACCCGTAGTCTATGCTCCCTTGCAAACTACAACACCCTATAGTCTATGCTTCCGTGCAACGCACGGGTTTCCACTCGTATTAAATAAGCTAATGATGTTTTTTTAATTTATTTAAAACCTTATCAAAATTTTAAAATGGCATAATTCATTTGCATGTAAACGGAATTTGATGAAACAAGATTCGTGAGAATCTTAACAACGAAGGCTATGCTATTGAACTGGTTTAGAACGGTTTGGAGCATACTGGAATTTTATATAATTTCAAACGTATGTTTGAAATTATATAAATCGATCGAAACCATTAATCGAAATAAATGGCGAGTTAACTCTCACACTTTTCTAGAATTCTATGATGTGTTAAATTCATATAAAATATAAGTTACCATTAATAATAATTAGATAATTGGAAGCCTTAGTTGCTTATTGGTTGTTTAACAATTATCGACATTTATATATGTTATATTGGATGATGTTTATTTAAATAATTATTTATTATCAAATGATATTAAACTTCTATGATGCAGGGAAGGACAGGTTGGAGGGATCCGACTGAATTCCTCAAAAATATTGTATGTTGTTTATTTTTCATATTATCCAAATATGAACTGTTTACCCCAAACAACGTTATATTATGATTGAATGTTGATGGTTGATTATATATTTAACGTTGAATTGAAATTCAATGTTGATGTGATGTTTTAATCAATAGACGGTATTGATTAAGTTATTGGCAGCAAATGATTTAAAACCTTTTTTTTAAGATGTTAACTCGCAATTAGGCGAACCGACGTATTTTAAGTTATAAAGTTCATTTTTACAATTGATGTGAAGTTTTAAATTTTATCTTTGTTGAAAATGGAAGTTTCATAAATACGTCAACATTTATAAATGGTTTTATGAAGATAATTATAAAATGTTATGTATAGTAATTTCAATGTTTTATACATTGTATAAGTGTAGGAGCTTGGTTTTTACCTACGGGTTATGAATTGGAATAATTATTTTTAAGTAAACAGTTAAGCAATATTATTAGATTAATTATATTAAGAGAATTGATTAATCAGTTAAATAAATAACTGATGTTGGAGTTGACATAGTCAACGGTTTAATTAGAATTGATCATTAGATTGATCTGTTTCGATTAATCTAATGGAATTGGTTTAATGAATTATCGTTTTAATAATATTATTAATTATCATTTTTCTTAATATAATGACATTTCTTGAATATTAGTTTTTTTTAAATTAATGATGTTTGGAATAATTATTGAATTATACATGAAGTAGTATTACTTAGGATTTTCGTTAAGCAATTAACTAATCTATGATATTGAAGTAGACCACTTTTGCTTCAGTTAGTAATTTAATTAAAGTAATTTACTTTCTAAATGGAAGTCGATTAAGAAGTAATAAAATTTTATGAATTGCGTTTAAGAGCGATGTGATGAATCTAATATGTGGTTTCCTTCTAAGTATTACTTAATTATTAAATTAAGTGAAATGAAGGTAATTGAAATGTGGTTAACAGATTTTATAAGAAGGTTATTATATTGAACCCGAGTTCTGTAAAGAAGTTTAAAACCAGGCGATGAATTTAAAATAAATTTACTTAAAGAATTAGATGAAGTAAAACAAGTATAAGATGGAAGAAGATTTGCAATTTTGCAAAAGTGAGAAGTTTAGTTGAATTTTGTAAAGGGCTTAGTAAAAGGGCTTTTGGAAAATAGAATCCAAGTATTAAAGAGTTATATTAAAAAGGTCAAAGGTAAAAGAGTTGCATTTGTAAGTTTATTTAAATACATGTAAAAGAGGTTTAATTTGAGAATAAATGTGTCAAATTCAAGGAAAGGTTATTGAAACCATATTTTAGTGGTAAAGGGAATTGATAGATCAATATTAATTTTATGTGCAAACTTCTACCTGTTCTAAGATAAGAACGTTGTCGATCAAGGTCTGAGAGGTAACTAATATACCCCAGCTTGAACGACTTCACTATTATCGAAGGATGGAATTAGTTTGTGACGATAAGGATGTTGAACATAGTTAGTTATCTCCACAAGAGGAATATTGCCACGTTATTTTCAAGATCTGCGAAATGTAATTAAAACGAGCGAGTTGATGGTAAATGAAGTATAATTTAACATCGTTTGGCCCAGGTTTGAAGCGTGAAGTTGTTTTTATCCTTGAACAAGAATATATAAAGTGGTTTTTACAATGTAAAGGAAATGAAAGAGATTTGGCGTATATATAGTAATGGTTTTAAAATAAAGGAGCAAGGTGGAATTTGGTAAATAAAGGTATGTTATTATTTTCAATGCAACGAATGATGAGATTTGAGACAAAGAGAATATGAAATCGATTTCCGAGGATCGATGGGATAATTTTAATAAATGAATTAGAGCTGCCAATATACTTAACCGTACTGTGTGAATTGATAGTTAAAAACCCGACTATCAACGAATATATTATTGGACTTTTTTGACGTGCTGTTTCGAAGAGACCGGGATGGGAACTAGACCCAAAACCACTTTGAACCAACGTTGCATATGAAACTAACTTGCAACAAATGAAGATGGAGCAAATTGAAGACCGTAGATCTTCATGAAACGGAAGAACTACTTATAATCTCCAGGTCGCTCTCGGAGATAAATTGTGGTTCTGTCGTGATTGAAATCTACGAATTTTCAAGGATAACTCACTACAGAACTATTCCTATGATATAGTAGGAGGGTGCCTTCGGTTCATCCTGTTCCTGGATGACTTGTATGGACGAATGTCTGACAGAATATTTCCTTAAGAGGCACGTACATTGATTTTTCAAATATACCAAGTTTGGTGGTGGAGAAATTGTTTTGCTTAACACCCAGAGTATATTTATGGACGTCAATTAGTGATTTGACGGATCTGACGATGTCGCATTCAAAGTAAATGGAGATGTGTTGTTCTAAAAAGATAAACGTGACCTCAAGCCTCATCAACCGGGAAAAAGTGGAAATTGCATAGGTTGCATGGCTAGTTGGGTCATACCCAAGTAGGGTATATCATTAACTGATCTGGAGAAATAAAATGCCTTGACTTTTCCTTTTATATATGCTTTCGGTTCGGTTGGCTGGCCCCCCACCGTGGTAATGATATATTCGGTACACTCTAAGTTGAATGATTGATCGGTCATGTTTAGCCTGGGTTGCAAGATGTTCTTATTGAATCCCAGTGTATTCATCTCCAGAGGAATACTGATCTGAAGTTGGTCCCATACCTTTCCATAGTTGGAAATTATTCTCCAATAACAACCCCACGGTTTTTGATTTTTTAATATATATGTAGAGCGTGAGATGCAAGCGTTCCACTAGATGGTTATTTATTTGTGGTTTGATAGACACTATTATAATATCACTGGATTTTGATATATCAAAAATATTTTGGGTTATAGTAAGGTAAAAACCGTTTGTGTTTATGTATGGGCTGGTCTTAATATTATATTTTCTTTCAAAAAGGATTTCTAAAGTTTAGCAAGTTGTTTGATGTGAATTTATCACTGAAAAGTATTCTAGACTGATACAGGTGAATTTTGCTTTGCTTCAAATGTGCTTGGGTCAGTCCGAGTTTATTTCCAGGTTAGGTTTCACTTGGAGTCCAAGAGCTGGAAATAGGAGGCTTCACCGTTAGTTGCAGAACATTTATTTTCACTATGACTGATGTATGTTGTACTCTAATAAATAGTATCTATATACATAGATTGTTTCTTTAAAGTTATATTGAAATATTATATTTATTCGTTCCGTAGTGAGATTCTGATGTGGTGTTCTACTTCTTTTTCTTCTATTCTAATACTTCTTTCTTTCTACTTCCCGTCCTCTAATTTCTTTCTATTAAAGATTCGTAGTTTCATGTAATTTGAGTTGGACGTTGGTTGTAATTCGTCAGCTCAAAGTGTACAGATTACGGGCCTTTACAACAACAGCTTAATTAAAATGTTTACTTAATATTTAAATTAAGTAAGAAGGAATGGAGATAAAAATGGTTTTATATTAAACCAAAGTTTATAAACAAGGTTTATAAGAGGAATGTGAAATTAAAGTGTTGATTTTGAATTATTAAGAAGATTTAGAAGTTTTAATTAACCATTCGTTAATTATTTCAATTAAAAAAGCCAAGTGGTGCTGACCACTGAGCCAGTCAACCTATTTTTGTATTTATGATTGAATGGTTGTTTTATTTAATAGTTAAATAACCGACTATCAAATCTGGCCAATACGATTGTTGGTATGGAAAGACCGAAATCGAATTTATATTCGAATACCATTCCGACCAGCAAATACGAAAACAGAGAAGATATCAGATGCTGATCAAGGCGGAGCAAATGAAGACCCTAGATCTTCAAAAATTGAAGAACCACTTAAAATCTCTGAGTCGACGCAGAGATATACTGGGTTTCTATCGTGGCTGAAATCTTGGGATTGCAAGGACTACTCGCTGCTAATCTATAGGGTGATACCTAGGATGTGGTGGGAGGGTGTCTTTTGTTCATCTTGTTCCTGGATGACTTGTATGGACGGATGTCAGATAGAGTATTTCCAAAAGGATTACGCACATTGATTTCTTCAAACGTACCGTAGTTGGTGGCAGAGATGTATCGTCCCGCTCTTTAACTGACTTTGTTTAATAATAAACATGCATTGTAAATGAGTTAATTAAATCAAAATGGAATTTAATCAAGGTTAATAAACAAACTTGAATCTAAGAACCTATGTACATGTATATGTGAAATGGTATACATATGTCATATGAATATATATAAAGGGTTACAAATGTATGTATATGGAAATATACATGTATTTTGACTTATGTCTTAACACTGGATACTTAATAAAATCTTGCAACTAAAATCATACGAACTAGAATTTTACATATACATTTATAACATAATGCATATATTAATGTATACAATATGATTTTTTATTACTTAAAAAATTTAGATTATCTTTAATTTAGAAACCTGTGCATACTATGAATTCGAAACATATGTAAGAACTCATCACTACAGCATAAATATCCATGAATGGTTTAAAACTAAATGGTATTTTGAATGAACATAACTTGTACGATGAAATGTCACAATGAAAACAAAGTGTACTACTCATAAAACAACAAACAAGAGTCAACCTCTTAATGTGATTTAATTCTTGAAATGGTATGGCTATGAATATACAAGCCATTCCCTAAAACAAGATAGTACAAATTTTAATGTATGAGAAATCTTTTAGCTAATGTCATGTTAGTAAAATAGTGCAGCTAGTATATTTCAATTACAACAAAAATCTGTCTTTGTGTCGTCAACAAATCCAAAAATCCTTGTAGCCATTCAGATGCATTAATGAGTCATGGCCTAAGAAAAGATGTGGTATATTTTTGTCGAAGCTTGCATGTGCTTTTGGAAGAAACCAAATCGAAATAGGAAATATAACCTGAAGCTATATATGCAGTAATATCAAATCTGTAGGGTAGGAGGGCATACAGTCAATTAATGAAAAGGTTGGTATATTTTAGGAGCTAAGATATGGTACAACAATTGTACACATATGAGGAATATTTAATTACAAAACCATGACTTGTCTCTGAACAAAAATCGAACAGAGAAAAGATTTATGAAGCCTGCCGTAATTTCAACCATTCCATCTTCCTAGAAAATATTAAGCAAACAATTAATGAGGGTGAATTATTTAATGTTAGAATGTGCCTATAAATATGACCCTGTACTTCATATTTCCCTCACATAAGACAACTGAACTAAGAGATCAATAAAGCAGAGAACTACAACCAGATTCCTAAGAATAGAGAAGAAGAGCAGTAAAGTGAGTAAACTCACTTTTTATCTTGGTTTTAAATCTTTTCTAAAATATATTGAAGGTTCATAAATTAATTATATACTAGTATAAATGTCATGCTATGTATATAAACACTGATCTGTTAATTTACAGTGCTCGAAACACCTGTAGCCAAACCATATACTGTCTTTGTATGCCAGTATGAATATCATCTCGATCCCATAAAACCAATATCTCGAATTCAAGCAAGTTGCACATGTTAATTTCTTCATGAAAGATGACCACTTAGGCTCCTAGTATGTTGTAGAAATTAGATCTAAGTTTTATAGGTTTGTGTGGTTAGAGATAAACATAATTTCCTGTATCAACACCAAAAATATAGAGTTTTCAAATAGCGTGAATTCAAGCGTTGATTATATAGATGTGATCGTCATATGAAATGATGATTTTTAATGTCCATTTCATGATTTTTCAGACTAAGGTTACCGAGAAAATGAGTGATGAACGGAAAACGTTCAAGGGGCTAGTTTTGGTGATCTATGCCACCGAGTTCAACGGGAAGGAGCCTGGAGGAGCGTGTCGGGTCAGTAAGTGTGGGAAAAATACTAAATAAAATTTTTACAGTGTAGTTTGGAAGATTATAGGAGAAATAGGGTTTGCGTGGTGAGTATTGAGTCAATGGGTTTGGGACAGAACTACGTCATCACCGTGAAACGGGAAGTCTGCACATCGGGGGGATGGGTTGTGGAGGTCGCCACCATGTTGTGACCAAAGTTTAACGCATTCTGGTAGGCGGAGGTGGTAGTAGCAAGGGGATTCTTGGATAAAACTTATTTTGGCAACAATGGGTTGAACGGTGAAAATATGATGGAGGTGTCGGTGAGCAAATTTGGGTGGAGAGATGGAAATGGGGATGAAATATGGTTTGTGAGGACAGTCAGGGAAGGAGTTTGGTCAATATGGCTCTGCTCCAGGGAGAGGGAAAGAAGGAAGTCAAGTCGGGCGATACTCAAGCAAAGAAGGCTGATTCTCAAGGCAAAGGCAACCAAGGTCAAAGCAGTCAAGGAAACCAGAATAAGAACAAGAAGGGCAACAACAAAGGCAAGGGGAAGTGCAATTACTGTGGCATAGCTGGGCATTTTGCTAAGGATTGCAGGAAGAAGAAAAGGAAGCTTAGTGGTGGATGCTTTTCTTGTGGAGAGACTGGGCACTTCAGCAAAGACTGCCCAAAGAAGAAAGGACAGGCTGGATCTTCAGGAGGGCAAGTTCATGCTCTCAATGCCGCTTCAGTTCCCGAGAGAGGTAGTGTTTCTGTTGAGAACCTTGTTTATATCTCTGATCTTCCAGTACGTACCTTGTTTGATTCCGGTGCATCACATAGCTTTATTTCATCTGATCTTGTTGATAGCTTGCACCTCAGTACTAGCTTAGTGGATGATCCCGTTTGTGTTTCGAATCCCATTGGGGGTTCTGCTCATCTATCTATGATATGTGAGGATCTAAGGATCTCTATACTCAGCGTTGAGTTCTTGTGTAGTGCGTATGTTCTAGGTTTCAGGGGATACGGATTGATCTTGGGCATGGATTGGCTGTCTAGATATGGAGCCATTCTGGATTGTGAGCATAGGGTTGTAAGGCTTGTGACTCGCCTGGGCAACACCTTAGAGATTTCATGCAATCCGAAGAATCCCGTCATGTTATGCTACCTAGAATCTCTCGACTCATCAGAGGAGGCCCTTCAGTCTGTAAGGGTAGTCCGGGATTATCCAGATGTTTTTGAAGAAGTTAAGGGGTTGCCCCCTAAACGAGAGATTGACTTTCGCATCTATCTGGTAGATAATGCTAAACCTGTTTCTTTGCCCGTTCGGCATATGGCTCCGCGTGAGAGACGGGAGCTGAGCAAGCAAGTGAAAGAATTGCTTGAGAAGGGCTTCATCAGAAGGAGTATATCCGAATGGGGAGCGCCTGTGGTGTTTGCAACTAAGGCAGATGGCTCTCTTCGACTCTGTGTGGATTATAGAGAATTGAAAAAGCTGACTAAGAAGAACCGACACCCGTTACCAAGGATCGATGATCTCTTTGATCAACTTGTTGGTGCTTCTGTTTTCTCTCAGCTTGACCTTGCTACGGGTTTTCATCAGCTCAGAGTGGCTGAAGACAGTATAGACAAGACTGCATTCAGAACTCCAGACGGATTCTTTGAATGGCTTGTTATGCCGTTCGGTTTGACGAATGCACCCGCGTATTTTGTGGATTTGATGAGTAGGGTGTTTCGGGAGTTCTTGAATAAGTTTGTCGTGGTCTTTGTTGATGATATTCTAGTCTTCTCCAGGGATGAGGAAGAGCATGCGAGGCACCTAGTAGAGGTGATGGATACACTCAGAGCACACCAGTTAAAAGCCAAGTTCGCCAAGTGCCCCTTTTGGAGAAGGGAAGTCAGATTTCTTGGGCATATCGTATCCAAGCAAGGCTTAGCGGTAGATCCCGCTAAGGTGGTTGCAGTTCAGGATTGGAAGACGCCAAGGAATGCAACCGAGGTGAGAAGCTTTCTGGGTCTTGCGGGTTTCTATCGGAAGTTCATTAAAGACTTCGCAAAGATATCCGCTCCTCTTACTAAGTTGACGAAGAAGAACTTAGTCTTTGCTTGGGATATGGATTGTGAGCTTGCTTTTCAGAGACTCAAAAGAGCCCTTACCTCCGCACCAGTCCTAGCCTTACCCGATGGTGGTAAGATATTTACCGTGTACACTGATGCTTGTGGCACGGGATTGGGTGCCGTTCTGATGCAAGAGGGCAGAGTTATATGCTTTGGTGGGAGGCAACTTAAGGTGCATGAGAGGAATTATCCCACTCATGATCTAGAGCTGGCAGCGATTGTATATGCGCTCAAAGCATGGCGTCATTATCTTCTGGGAGAGAGATTCGAGCTATATACCGATCATAAGTCTTTGAAGTATCTCTTTTCGCAGAAAGATCTGAACTTAAGACAGCAGAGATGGATGGAATTTTTGGCTTCCTATGATTTTGAGATATCCTATACCCCTGGCAAGGGGAATGTAGTAGCGGATGCGTTGAGTAGGAAGAGGTTGACCCTAAGTCCTCTATTTGTTGAGATGAAGAATTTAGAGTTCTTGGCAACCTTTGATTTTTCTCTGACAGTTGGGACGATGACCGGTTCTTTGGCATCTCTAGAGCTCAGGCCTACCCTTCTGGATCAAGTCGGGGCTTCACAGAAGGAAGACCCCCAGATAATTGAGATCATGGACAAGCTAGTTCGAGGAGAGACATCTAGTCACCTTGCTCGATATTCTATAGACGATAAGGGTTGGCTGAGGAGAGATGGAAGGCTTTGTGTCCCGATGGTAGAAGACTTGGTGAGGAAAGTTCTCGAGGAAGCACATCGCTCCAAGATGACCATACATCCAGGGGGTGATAAGATGTATAAGGACATGAAGCGCGTTTTCTTCTGGCCCGGAATGAAAAAGGATGTGGCGGAGTTTGTCTCGAGATGTGTTATTTGTCAAAGAGTAAAAGCTGAGTCGAAGAAGCCCGGTGGGCTATTACATCCGCTAGAGGTCCCGCTATGGAAGTGGGAGAGCATTTCTATGGACTTTATTGATGGGCTTCCAAGGTCCAGGAAGGGGAATACGAGCATATGGGTCATTGTGGATAGGCTCACGAAGAGTGCTCACTTTATCCCAGTAAAGAGCAAAAGGACCGCATCGGGACTAGCATCAGTATATCTTCGTGAGATAGTACGACTACATGGAGTCCCTTCCAGCATAGTCAGTGACCGAGACCCCATCTTTACTAGTCAATTCTGGAACAGCTTGCAGGAGGCTATGGGCACGAAATTGAACCTGAGTACGGCCTATCACCCACAAACAGACGGCCAGACAGAAAGGGTGAATAGGGTACTTGAGGACTTGTTGAGGCTTTGCATTCTGGATTTTGGTGGTGCTTGGGAAGACCATCTTCCTCTTGTCGAGTTTGCATACAACAACAGTTATCAGGCGAGCATAGGGATGGCACCCTTTGAGGCTTTATATGGGAGGCCGTGCAAGTCACCTACATGTTGGTGGGAATCCACGGATAAGCTTATACTTGGACCCGACATGATTAGGGATACATCCGAGAAGGTTGAGTTGATTAGAAGACGGATGAAAGCGGCCCAAGACCGGCAGAAATCCTATGCTGACAGGCGAAGGTCCGAATTGGAGTTTGAGGTTGGGGACAAGGTTTTCGTGAAGGTTTCTCCTTTGCGAAATGTGGTCCGATTTGGAGCTATTGGGAAGCTAGCACCGAGATTTGTTGGACCCTTCCCCATCATTGAGAGAATTGGGAAGATGGCTTATAGAGTGCAATTGCCCGAGAAGTTGTCCGGAGTGCATAATGTCTTTCATGTCTCGCATCTCCGAAAGTGCCTGCATGAGTCCGCTGAGGTGGTTGAGCCTAGCATGCTTGAAGACGTGGAGGTAGAGAAAGAAGCAACTTTAAGGAAAGCTCTGATTCGTATCTTGGGGACAGAGACCAAGAAGCTAAGGAATCATGAGGTCAGATTGGTGAAAGTTCAATGGGGTGAAGCCGAAGAGGACGCAACTTGGGAAACCGAGGAGAAGATGCGTGGGCTTTATCCATTCCTGTTTGAGGGTACACTCTCAATCTCTTCCCTTTGTTAGAATATCTTTCTCTTTGCTAATCCATATTTATCTAGTTATCGTGCTAAGCTGATCATGAGAACCTTAGGTAGAAACCCTTTGGATGAAACATGTGTTTGAAGCATGTTATGGTTGATGGTTGCAAGTGGTTGCAAGTGTTTGCAAGTGGTCACTCGTGGATGCATGATACACATTAGGCACTAGATCGGCTCACACACTCCTCATATTGCATGTGCATGAGTGTTTATGCTTATTCTTGGATGAAATTTGTATGCAATCACATGGATGTTGCATATGGATGTATGATTGAGCAAGCATGTAGATATTATACATTATGTTAGGGATTTGCATACATATGGATACATTTCACCAACATATTTTGCATTGATCATCGCATTAGATAAGTACATATACACACACTTTTGCATATGTTCATACAGCATTTAGAATCTTTTAAGGACAATGGCTGCTCGTGGATGATGTTTTGAGTAGATGGATGTTGGATGGTAGGATATGTTCTTCCTAACTTGAAGATTTCGGAGACGAAATCCTTTAAGGAGGGGAGAATATAACAACCCGTATTTTCAATAAACTATTATAACATAAATCGAGGCAGAATTTAATTCAAAAATCAGAATCAGGGGAAACGGGCTATGCCATTGCGATCGTCTCGGAAAAATACGCGAAATAGAGTCCGAGTTTTCGGAAATCGGAGTCCGTATGACCCAGTTAAGGCCCATTGAAGTTTTCAGAAATTTCTATGCTAAAGACAGATTTAAATTTCAAATTAAACAAAACGGATTAGGGCTAATCAGGGTTAGGCGGGAAAATTCCCGCCAGGGGGCCCATGTCGACAGGCATGTCGACAGGGCACCCAGGGTGTCGACTGCCCTGTCGACAGCCCTGTCGACAGGGGGTGCCCAGGCAGTTCAGCCTGGTGCACCATTTCTGATTTGGGTTGGGTCATGCGGCTTGGTTCTGGAGAATTCTAAGATCTGACGGGCCAAACCTAATCTTGGGTTAATCCTAGGGCCTAAAACACTCTAATTCTCTATAAATATACCCCTAATCCTACCCTAAAGCCTCATTAATCAATCTTGCAACTAAACTATGTCAATTTGAATCCTCAAATGGCCTCCACCTAAAACCTAGCCTCCACCTTCCTCAAAGTTAAATCCTATGAAGATATGATGATCATACAACCTTTTCTATGTTGTATGAGTGCTTAATAACTTGCATACTTCATTAAGTAGCAAGTTTGATTTGCTAAGTTTGTGTTTTTGGGATCTTGCAAAAGGGTTTTCTTATTTGAGGCTTTGTTTTGAGTTTTTAAAAGGGCTTCTTCATCTTATTTGGTGGATTTGTGGCTTGTTTATATTTGTAAGCCCTCTTACCTTCACTTTACAAACTCTAAAGTTAATGTTTGGTGAAAGTTGAGATTTATGCGAGTTTAGTTGATTATGCATGCTTATGCGAACTCACTATGTCATGTTTTATATGATTCATAAGTTATGCATGCATATGCGAGATTTCTATGCCATGTTTTACATGTTTCACAAGGTATGCATGCTCATGCGAGCTTATTATGTCATGTTCTACATGTTTCATGGGTTATGCATGATTATGCAAGATCATCTTACCATGTTATGCAAGTTTAATGGATTATGCATGCTTATGCAAGCTCATCTTACCATGTTATGCAAGTTTAATGGATTATGCATGTTCACCTTACCATGTTATGCATATTTAATAAGCTATGCATGTTTATGCGAATTCACCATGACATGATTTGCAAGTTTAACATGTATGCATGTTTATTATGACATGTGAAGTTCACCATGTATGTTATGCCAAGTTACCTTTTATACCCTTGTACGTTATGACGAATATGTAAGCGAGATAATGACGTTGGGAGGGTTTGGGTAAACTTAAAAATACATGAAACTAAAAGATTGGGAATTTACCTATTAAGTTAGGTCTACCCCTTGGGAATTTACCTATTAAGTTAGGTCTACCCAAGTATATGTTAACTTGTAAATATGTTCTAAAGTGGACATGACATTATATAACATGATATGGCCAACTCGAGGTTAGACCTAGTTGTGGTGTAAATCTTCCCAGGTAACCACAACGTGGGGTCTAATGTGGGTAGTTGGTCATGTTGCACCATAAGACCCGAGGTTAGACCTAGACGTGGTGTAAATCTTCCCAGGTAACCACGGATGTCTAATGTGAGAGGTTGGGTGCATTAAGTAATTAATGCCTCATGATTAGGGTTAAGTCATGGCCCACTAATACTTAACCAATAATGGGGATGCGAGGATTAGATGGGGTTAAGTGGTTACACTTAGCTAATTTAATCCAGGTTTAGTGAGGGGTTAAAACCACACTTAACCCTCTTAGAAACCCTAGCAACGTGGTCTGTTCCAGCAGTAATCCCAGTTTGGTATCATTCACAACCCTAGAGGCTAGGCTAGGGCGGGGCACGATTACTGGACGGATGTAAGCGACCAAAGCAACGGCTGAGTGGTACAGCGGTGCGGGTCCGGCGGGCTACGGACGTGCACGTAGTCCGATGTTGGACAAACTCGAGGCACGGGTACCAGTAGGCTTAGACTGTGCATTATTGCTTAGGTGTCTGGGGTTGACACCTTAGGGCTTGATACACCCGAAGGTGGACCCAGCACAGTCTGACTACATCCATGTGGGCCGTATGGACACCAACACTCGACGTGTTAGGTTTATAGGGAGCCGATTGACTAGACCGTTGGGCTGGGCCTTATACTAAGGTCACTTCATGTTATTGGGCCAAAGTTTGGGCTAAGGGATCAAGATCTGTTTTGTGGGTTTGCTAGTACGCTGTGGTGCAAAGTTTAATCTCGTCTATGTGATGTCACCTTTATCTATTGCCAGTATGTCCATCTCAGTTTCCATCATACTGTTAACTTTATTAGTTTATAGATTGATCGTAGTAGGGCTTACCAGTCTTTTTGACTGACCTGTTTTCTTTCGCTTCTTTTCTTCCGTTCCCCCCCCCCCCCCACAGGTTCTCAGGGAGGGACTACATCTGCTTAGTGGATCTTTGACTTGCTTGTTGGATAGCTCACGTATGGATCTGAGCGAGCTGTGGCTTATCTTTTATTTCTGGGGATTAGTACTGATGTTTTACCATGTATTTTGATATCACGTATCTAGACTTATGTTGTATTTTGGATTATGACATTTGGTAGTATGTACTCGACTATGTTGGTTTTCTGAGATGATGATGATGGGTTTTTATCTGCTACCGCTGCTTTATTTATATTTATTCTGTCTTGTGATATCTCTGTGCAAGTTTACCTTCACAATAACGCCCCTCCAAAGCTAGTACATTCTATGGAGTGATCCTAGTGGAGGTGGGGTGTTACATTTGGTATCAGAGCACAAGGTTAACAAGATTGAACAAAAACTTTTGAAGAAAAAAAAAAAACCCTTTTCGAAAAACTATTTTCAAAAACCTACTAAGTATTTTCCAAAATGAAGTCTAGATTATTTTAAGGCTAATCCCCAAAAGCCATCAGCGTTATCCTTCGTTCCCTTGACCTAATCTTATCTTATCTTTTGTTTCAGTATGGCTGAGAATCTGGACATCCCAGATGGAGTGAACGTACCACTCTGGTATAGGAGACTCTTAGAAGCTAGGGCGGCAGCTGGTCCCGCCAACCCTACTCCTACTCCTCCTCCTGTAGTTGAGAATCCTATCCCTAATATCCCTCCTCCGGTGGTCCCTGCTCCCCCTCCTCCAGCAGCTAATATTCCCCCTCCCGTTGCTAATGTTCCTCCTCCTCCCGTAGCTGAGGCTCCTCTTCCTCCTCCTCCCCCTCAGCATCCTCAGATTGAGTTTACCAAGGTTTGTAAAGACTTCAAGGCAATGGGAGGCAAGAATTTCCTAGGCACAGAATCTTTCGTTGAAGCTAGGAATTGGCTGAAGGACACGGAGGACTTGTTTGCCATCTTTGGGATAGATGACGAGAGGAAGATCTTATTGACCGTATGGCTTCTGAAGGATGAGGCGGCCTATTGGTGGGAGGTCACCAATGGGACGAGGCCCGTTGAGACTTGGGCCGATTTGAGGGCTAGATTTGTGACCAAGTTTCTATCTTCAGCTGAGGCGAATTTACAAATGGAGAAGTTCATTGCATTAAAGCAAGGGGATATGTCTGTCAAGGAGTATGTGAACAAGTTCAATCAGCTGGCCCGCTTTGGTTTGGATATAGTAAACACCCCGGAGAAGAAGGCTCTTCGATTTGCCAGAGGATTGAATGAGCCACTACAGGGCTTGGCGATGTCACATATTCCGCATGGAGCCACTTTCGAGAGTTTGGTCAATATGGCTCTGCTCTAGGGAGAGGGAAAGAAGGAAGTCAAGTCGGGCGATACTCAAGCAAAGAAGGCTGATTCTCAAGGCAAAGGCAACCAAGGTCAAAGCAGTCAAGGAAACCAGAATAAGAACAAGAAGGGCAACAACAAAGGCAAGGGGAAGTGCAATTACTGTGGCATAGCTGGGCATTTTTCTAAGGATTGCAGGAAGAAGAAAAGGAAGCTTAGTGGTGGATGCTTTTCTTGTGGAGAGACTGGGCACTTCAGCAAAGACTGCCCAAAGAAGAAAGGACAGGCTGGATCTTCAGGAGGGCAAGTTCATGCTCTCAATGCCGCTTCAGTTCCCGAGAGAGGTAGTGTTTCTGTTGAGAACCTTGTTTATATCTATGATCTTCCAGTACGTACCTTGTTTGATTCCGGTGCATCACATAGCTTTATTTCATCTGATCTTGTTGATAGCTTGCACCTCAGTACTAGCTTAGTGGATGATCCCGTTTGTGTTTCGAATCCCATTGGGGGTTCTGCTCATCTATCTATGATATGTGAGGATCTAAGGATCTCTATACTCAGCGTTGAGTTCTTGTGTAGTGCGTATGTTCTAGGTTTCAGGGGATACGGATTGATCTTGGGCATGGATTGGCTGTCTAGATATGGAGCCATTCTGGATTGTGAGCATAGGGTTGTAAGGCTTGTGACTCGCCTGGGCAACACCTTAGAGATTTCATGCAATCCGAAGAATCCCGTCATGTTATGCTACCTAGAATCTCTCGACTCATCAGAGGAGGCCCTTCAGTCTGTAAGGGTAGTCCGGGATTATCCAGATGTTTTTGAAGAAGTTAAGGGGTTGCCCCCTAAACGAGAGATTGACTTTCGCATCTATCTGGTAGATAATGCTAAACCTGTTTCTTTGCCCGTTCGGCATATGGCTCCGCGTGAGAGACGGGAGCTGAGCAAGCAAGTGAAAGAATTGCTTGAGAAGGGCTTCATCAGAAGGAGTATATCCGAATGGGGAGCGCCTATGGTGTTTGCAACTAAGGCAGATGGCTCTCTTCGACTCTGTGTGGATTATAGAGAATTGAATAAGCTGACTAAGAAGAACCGACACCCGTTACCAAGGATCGATGATCTCTTTGATCAACTTGTTGGTGCTTCTGTTTTCTCTCAGCTTGACCTTGCTACGGGTTTTCATCAGCTCAGAGTGGCTGAAGACAGTATAGACAAGACTGCATTCAGAACTCCAGACGGATTCTTTGAATGGCTTGTTATGCCGTTCGGTTTGACGAATGCACCCGCGTATTTTGTGGATTTGATGAGTAGGGTGTTTCGGGAGTTCTTGAATAAGTTTGTCGTGGTCTTTGTTGATGATATTCTAGTCTTCTCCAGGGATGAGGAAGAGCATGCGAGGCACCTAGTAGAGGTGATGGATACACTCAGAGCACACCAGTTAAAAGCCAAGTTCGCCAAGTGCCACTTTTGGAGAAGGGAAGTCAGATTTCTTGGGCATATCGTATCCAAGCAAGGCTTAGCGGTAGATCCCGCTAAGGTGGTTGCAGTTCAGGATTGGAAGACGCCAAGGAATGCAACCGAGGTGAGAAGCTTTCTGGGTCTTGCGGGTTTCTATCGGAAGTTCATTAAAGACTTCGCAAAGATATCCGCTCCTCTTACTAAGTTGACGAAGAAGAACTTAGTCTTTGCTTGGGATATGGATTGTGAGCTTGCTTTTCAGAGACTCAAAAGAGCCCTTACCTCCGCACCAGTCCTAGCCTTACCCGATGGTGGTAAGATATTTACCGTGTACACTGATGCTTGTGGCACGGGATTGGGTGCCGTTCTGATGCAAGAGGGCAGAGTTATATGCTTTGGTGGGAGGCAACTTAAGGTGCATGAGAGGAATTATCCCACTCATGATCTAGAGCTGGCAGCGATTGTATATGCGCTCAAAGCATGGCGTCATTATCTTCTGGGAGAGAGATTCGAGCTATATACCGATCATAAGTCTTTGAAGTATCTCTTTTCGCAGAAAGATCTGAACTTAAGACAGCAGAGATGGATGGAATTTTTGGCTTCCTATGATTTTGAGATATCCTATACCCCTGGCAAGGGGAATGTAGTAGCGGATGCGTTGAGTAGGAAGAGGTTGACCCTAAGTCCTCTATTTGTTGAGATGAAGAATTTAGAGTTCTTGGCAACCTTTGATTTTTCTCTGACAGTTGGGACGATGACCGGTTCTTTGGCATCTCTAGAGCTCAGGCCTACCCTTCTGGATCAAGTCGGGGCTTCACAGAAGGAAGACCCCCAGATAATTGAGATCATGGACAAGCTAGTTCGAGGAGAGACATCTAGTCACCTTGCTCGATATTCTATAGACGATAAGGGTTGGCTGAGGAGAGATGGAAGGCTTTGTGTCCCGATGGTAGAAGACTTGGTGAGGAAAGTTCTCGAGGAAGCACATCGCTCCAAGATGACCATACATCCAGGGGGTGATAAGATGTATAAGGACATGAAGCGCGTTTTCTTCTGGCCCGGAATGAAAAAGGATGTGGCGGAGTTTGTCTCGAGATGTGTTATTTGTCAAAGAGTAAAAGCTGAGTCGAAGAAGCCCGGTGGGCTATTACATCCGCTAGAGGTCCCGCTATGGAAGTGGGAGAGCATTTCTATGGACTTTATTGATGGGCTTCCAAGGTCCAGGAAGGGGAATACGAGCATATGGGTCATTGTGGATAGGCTCACGAAGAGTGCTCACTTTATCCCAGTAAAGAGCAAAAGGACCGCATCGGGACTAGCATCAGTATATCTTCGTGAGATAGTACGACTACATGGAGTCCCTTCCAGCATAGTCAGTGACCGAGACCCCATCTTTACTAGTCAATTCTGGAACAGCTTGCAGGAGGCTATGGGCACGAAATTGAACCTGAGTACGGCCTATCACCCACAAACAGACGGCCAGACAGAAAGGGTGAATAGGGTACTTGAGGACTTGTTGAGGCTTTGCATTCTGGATTTTGGTGGTGCTTGGGAAGACCATCTTCCTCTTGTCGAGTTTGCATACAACAACAGTTATCAGGCGAGCATAGGGATGGCACCCTTTGAGGCTTTATATGGGAGGCCGTGCAAGTCACCTACATGTTGGTGGGAATCCACGGATAAGCTTATACTTGGACCCGACATGATTAGGGATACATCCGAGAAGGTTGAGTTGATTAGAAGACGGATGAAAGCGGCCCAAGACCGGCAGAAATCCTATGCTGACAGGCGAAGGTCCGAATTGGAGTTTGAGGTTGGGGACAAGGTTTTCGTGAAGGTTTCTCCTTTGCGAAATGTGGTCCGATTTGGAGCTATTGGGAAGCTAGCACCGAGATTTGTTGGACCCTTCCCCATCATTGAGAGAATTGGGAAGATGGCTTATAGAGTGCAATTGCCCGAGAAGTTGTCCGGAGTGCATAATGTCTTTCATGTCTCGCATCTCCGAAAGTGCCTGCATGAGTCCGCTGAGGTGGTTGAGCCTAGCATGCTTGAAGACGTGGAGGTAGAGAAAGAAGCAACTTTAAGGAAAGCTCCGATTCGTATCTTGGGGACAGAGACCAAGAAGCTAAGGAATCGTGAGGTCAGATTGGTGAAAGTTCAATGGGGTGAAGCCGAAGAGGACGCAACTTGGGAAACCGAGGAGAAGATGCGTGGGCTTTATCCATTCCTGTTTGAGGGTACACTCTCAATCTCTTCCCTTTGTTAGAATATCTTTCTCTTTGCTAATCCATATTTATCTAGTTATCGTGCTAAGCTGATCATGAGAACCTTAGGTAGAAACCCTTTGGATGAAACATGTGTTTGAAGCATGTTATGGTTGATGGTTGCAAGTGGTTGCAAGTGTTTGCAAGTGGTCACTCGTGGATGCATGATACACATTAGGCACTAGATCGGCTCACACACTCCTCATATTGCATGTGCATGAGTGTTTATGCTTATTCTTGGATGAAATTTGTATGCAATCACATGGATGTTGCATATGGATGTATGATTGAGCAAGCATGTAGATATTATACATTATGTTAGGGATTTGCATACATATGGATACATTTCACCAACATATTTTGCATTGATCATCGCATTAGATAAGTACATATACACACACTTTTGCATATGTTCATACAGCATTTAGAATCTTTTAAGGACAATGGCTGCTCGTGGATGATGTTTTGAGTAGATGGATGTTGGATGGTAGGATATGTTCTTCCTAACTTGAAGATTTCGGGGACGAAATCCTTTAAGGAGGGGAGAATATAACAACCCGTATTTTCAATAAACTATTATAACATAAATCGAGGCAGAATTTAATTAAAAAACAGAATCAGGGGAACGGGCTATGCCATTGCGATCGTCTCGGAAAAATACGCGAAATAGAGTCCGAGTTTTCGGAAATCGGAGTCCGTATGACCCAGTTAAGGCCCATTGAAGTTTTCAGAAATTTCTATGCTAAAGACAGATTTAAATTTCAAATTAAACAAAACGGATTAGGGCTAATCAGGGTTAGGCGGGAAAATTCCCGCCAGGGGGCCCATGTCGACAGGCATGTCGACAGGGCACCCAGGGTGTCGACTGCCCTGTCGACAGCCCTGTCGACAGGGGGTGCCCAGGCAGTTCAGCCTGGTGCACCATTTCTGATTTGGGTTGGGTCATGCGGCTTGGTTCTGGAGAATTCTAAGATCTGACGGGCCAAACCTAATCTAGGGTTAATCCTAGGGCCTAAAACACTCTAATTCTCTATAAATATACCCCTAATCCTACCCTAAAGCCTCATTAATCAATCTTGCAACTAAACTATGTCAATTTGAATCCTCAAATGGCCTCCACCTAAAACCTAGCCTCCACCTTCCTCAAAGTTAAATCCTATGAAGATATGATGATCATACAACCTTTTCTATGTTGTATGAGTGCTTAATAACTTGCATACTTCATTAAGTAGCAAGTTTGATTTGCTAAGTTTGTGTTTTTGGGATCTTGCAAAAGGGTTTTCTTATTTGAGGCTTTGTTTTGAGTTTTTAAAAGGGCTTCTTCATCTTATTTGGTGGATTTGTGGCTTGTTTATATTTGTAAGCCCTCTTACCTTCACTTTACAAACTCTAAAGTTAATGTTTGGTGAAAGTTGAGATTTATGTGAGTTTAGTTGATTATGCATGCTTATGCGAACTCACTATGTCATGTTTTATATGATTCATAAGTTATGCATGCATATGCGAGATTTCTATGCCATGTTTTACATGTTTCACAAGGTATGCATGCTCATGCGAGCTTATTATGTCATGTTCTACATGTTTCATGGGTTATGCATGATTATGCAAGATCATCTTACCATGTTATGCAAGTTTAATGGATTATGCATGCTTATGCAAGCTCATCTTACCATGTTATGCAAGTTTAATGGATTATGCATGTTCACCTTACCATGTTATGCATATTTAATAAGCTATGCATGTTTATGCGAATTCACCATGACATGATTTGCAAGTTTAACATGTATGCATGTTTATTATGACATGTGAAGTTCACCATGTATGTTATGACAAGTTACCTTTTATACCCTTGTACGTTATGACGAATATGTAAGCGAGATAATGACGTTGGGAGGGTTTGGGTAAACTTAAAAATACATGAAACTAAAAGATTGGGAATTTACCTATTAAGTTAGGTCTACCCCTTGGGAATTTACCTATTAAGTTAGGTCTACCCA
This sequence comes from Allium sativum, assembly GCA_030737875.1. NCBI lineage: Eukaryota > Viridiplantae > Streptophyta > Magnoliopsida > Asparagales > Amaryllidaceae > Allium > Allium sativum. Next base: position 794,265,941 of record CM060918.1, on the reverse strand, counting down.
AGTATATGTTAACTTGTAAATATGTTCTAAAGTGGACATGACATTAGATAACATGATATGGCCAACTCGAGGTTAGACCTAGTTGTGGTGTAAATCTTCCCAGGTAACCACAACGTGGGGTCTAATGTGGGTAGTTGGTCATGTTGCACCATAAGACCCGAGGTTAGACCTAGACGTGGTGTAAATCTTCCCAGGTAACCACGGATGTCTAATGTGAGAGGTTGGGTGCATTAAGTAATTAATGCCTCATGATTAGGGTTAAGTCATGGCCCACTAATACTTAACCAATAATGGGGATGCGAGGATTAGATGGGGTTAAGTGGTTACACTTAGCTAATTTAATCCAGGTTTAGTGAGGGGTTAAAACCACACTTAACCCTCTTAGAAACCCTAGCAACGTGGTCTGTTCCAGCAGTAATCCCAGTTTGGTATCATTCACAACCCTAGAGGCTAGGTTAGGGCGGGGCACGATTACTGGACGGATGTAAGCGACCAAAGCGACGGCTGAGTGGTACAGCGGTGCGGGTCCGGCGGGCTACGGACGTGCACGTAGTCCGATGTTGGACAAACTCGAGGCACGGGTACCAGTAGGCTTAGACTGTGCATTATTGCTTAGGTGTCTGGGGTTGACACCTTAGGGCTTGATACACCCGAAGGTGGACCCAGCACAGTCTGACTACATCCATGTGGGCCGTATGGACACCAACACTCGACGTGTTAGGTTTATAGGGAGCCGATCGACTAGACCGTTGGGCTGGGCCTTATACTAAGGTCACTTCATGTTATTGGGCCAAAGTTTGGGCTAAGGGATCAAGATCTGTTTTGTGGGTTTGCTAGTACGCTGTGGTGCAAAGTTTAATCTCGTCTATGTGATGTCACCTTTATCTATTGCCAGTATGTCCATCTCAGTTTCCATCATACTGTTAACTTTATTAGTTTATAGATTGATCGTAGTAGGGCTTACCAGTCTTTTTGACTGACCTGTTTTCTTTCGCTTCTTTTCTTCCGTTCCCCCCCCCCCCCCCACAGGTTCTCAGGGAGGGACTACATCTGCTTAGTGGATCTTTGACTTGCTTGTTGGATAGCTCACGTATGGATCTGAGCGAGCTGTGGCTTATCTTTTATTTCTGGGGATTAGTACTGATGTTTTACCATGTATTTTGATATCACGTATCTAGACTTATGTTGTATTTTGGATTATGACATTTGGTAGTATGTACTCGACTATGTTGGTTTTCTGAGATGATGATGATGGGTTTTTATCTGCTACCGCTGCTTTATTTATATTTATTCTGTCTTGTGATATCTCTGTGCAAGTTTACCTTCACAATAACGCCCCTCCAAAGCTAGTACATTCTATGGAGTGATCATAGTGGAGGTGGGGTGTTACATTATATATATCACTAAAATATTCTATCCGCTTATACATGCAAACTACAACACCCGTAGTCTATGCTCCCTTGCAAACTATAACACCCTATAGTCTATGCTTCCGTGCAACGCACGGGTTTCCACTCGTATTAAATAAGCTAATGATGTTTTTTTAATTTATTTAAAACCTTATCAAAATTTTAAAATGGCATAATTCATTTGCATGTAAACGGAATTTGATGAAACAAGATTCGTGAGAATCTTAACAACGAAGGCTATGCTATTGAACTGGTTTAGAACGGTTTGGAGCATACTGGAATTTTATATAATTTCAAACGTATGTTTGAAATTATATAAATCGATCGAAACCATTAATCGAAATAAATGGCGAGTTAACTCTCACACTTTTCTAGAATTCTATGATGTGTTAAATTCATATAAAATATAAGTTACCATTAATAATAATTAGATAATTGGAAGCCTTAGTTGCTTATTGGTTGTTTAACAATTATCGACATTTATATATGTTATATTGGATGATGTTTATTTAAATAACTATTTATTATCAAATGATATTAAACTTCTATGATGCAGGGAAGGACAGGTTGGAGGGATCCGACTGAATTCCTCAAAAATATTGTATGTTGTTTATTTTTCATATTATCCAAATATGAACTGTTTACCCCAAACAACGTTATATTATGATTGAATGTTGATGGTTGATTATATATTTAACGTTGAATTGAAATTCAATGTTGATGTGATGTTTTAATCAATAGACGGTATTGATTAAGTTATTGGCAGCAAATGATTTAAAACCTTTTTTTTAAGATGTTAACTCGCAATTAGGCGAACCGACGTATTTTAAGTTATAAAGTTCATTTTTACAATTGATGTGAAGTTTTAAATTTTATCTTTGTTGAAAATGGAAGTTTCATAAATACGTCAACATTTATAAATGGTTTTATGAAAATAATTATAAAATGTTATGTATAGTAATTTCAATGTTTTATACATTGTATAAGTGTAGGAGCTTGGTTTTTACCTACGGGTTATGAATTGGAATAATTATTTTTAAGTAAACAGTTAAGCAATATTATTAGATTAATTATATTAAGAGAATTGATTAATCAGTTAAATAAATAACTGATGTTGGAGTTGACATAGTCAACGGTTTAATTAGAATTGATCATTAGATTGATCTGTTTCGATTAATCTAATGGAATTGGTTTAATGAATTATCGTTTTAATAATATTATTAATTATCATTTTTCTTAATATAATGACATTTCTTGAATATTAGTTTTTTTTAAATTAATGATGTTTGGAATAATTATTGAATTATACATGAAGTAGTATTACTTAGGATTTTCGTTAAGCAATTAACTAATCTATGATATTGAAGTAGACCACTTTTGCTTCAGTTAGTAATTTAATTAAAGTAATTTACTTTCTAAATGGAAGTCGATTAAGAAGTAATAAAATTTTATGAATTGCGTTTAAGAGCGATGTGATGAATCTAATATGTGGTTTCCTTCTAAGTATTACTTAATTATTAAATTAAGTGAAATGAAGGTAATTGAAATGTGGTTAACAGATTTTATAAGAAGGTTATTATATTGAACCCGAGTTCTGTAAAGAAGTTTAAAACCAGGCGATGAATTTAAAATAAATTTACTTAAAGAATTAGATGAAGTAAAACAAGTATAAGATGGAAGAAGATTTGCAATTTTGCAAAAGTGAGAAGTTTAGTTGAATTTTGTAAAGGGCTTAGTAAAAGGGCTTTTGGAAAATAGAATCCAAGTATTAAAGAGTTATATTAAAAAGGTCAAAGGTAAAAGAGTTGCATTTGTAAGTTTATTTAAATACATGTAAAAGAGGTTTAATTTGAGAATAAATGTGTCAAATTCAAGGAAAGGTTATTGAAACCATATTTTAGTGGTAAAGGGAATTGATAGATCAATATTAATTTTATGTGCAAACTTCTACCTGTTCTAAGATAAGAACGTTGTCGATCAAGGTCTGAGAGGTAACTAATATACCCCAGCTTGAACGACTTCACTATTATCGAAGGATGGAATTAGTTTGTGACGATAAGGATGTTGAACATAGTTAGTTATCTCCACAAGAGGAATATTGCCACGTTATTTTCAAGATCTGCGAAATGTAATTAAAACGAGCGAGTTGATGGTAAATGAAGTATAATTTAACATCGTTTGGCCCAGGTTTGAAGCGTGAAGTTGTTTTTATCCTTGAACAAGAATATATAAAGTGGTTTTTACAATGTAAAGGAAATGAAAGAGATTTGGCGTATATATAGTAATGGTTTTAAAATAAAGGAGCAAGGTGGAATTTGGTAAATAAAGGTATGTTATTATTTTCAATGCAACGAATGATGAGATTTGAGACAAAGAGAATATGAAATCGATTTCCGAGGATCGATGGGATAATTTTAATAAATGAATTAGAGCTGCCAATATACTTAACCGTACTGTGTGAATTGATAGTTAAAAACCCGACTATCAACGAATATATTATTGGACTTTTTTGACGTGCTGTTTCGAAGAGACCGGGATGGGAACTAGACCCAAAACCACTTTGAACCAACGTTGCATATGAAACTAACTTGCAACAAATGAAGATGGAGCAAATTGAAGACCGTAGATCTTCATGAAACGGAAGAACTACTTATAATCTCCAGGTCGCTCTCGGAGATAAATTGTGGTTCTGTCGTGATTGAAATCTACGAATTTTCAAGGATAACTCACTACAGAACTATTCCTATGATATAGTAGGAGGGTGCCTTCGGTTTATCCTGTTCCTGGATGACTTGTATGGACGAATGTCTGACAGAATATTTCCTTAAGAGGCACGTACATTGATTTTTCAAATATACCAAGTTTGGTGGTGGAGAAATTGTCTTGCTTAACACCCAGAGTATATTTATGGACGTCAATTAGTGATTTGACGGATCTGACGATGTCGCATTCAAAGTAAATGGAGATGTGTTGTTCTAAAAAGATAAACGTGACCTCAAGCCTCATCAACCGGGAAAAAGTGGAAATTGCATAGGTTGCATGGCTAGTTGGGTCATACCCAAGTAGGGTATATCATTAACTGATCTGGAGAAATAAAATGCCTTGACTTTTCCTTTTATATATGCTTTCGGTTCGGTTGGCTGGCCCCCCACCGTGGTAATGATATATTCGGTACACTCTAAGTTGAATGATTGATCGGTCATGTTTAGCCTGGGTTGCAAGATGTTCTTACTGAATCCCAGTGTATTCATCTCCAGAGGTATACTGATCTGAAGTTGGTCCCATACCTTTCCATAGTTGGAAATTATTCTCCAATAACAACCCCACGGTTTTTGATTTTTTAATATATATGTAGAGCGTGAGATGCAAGCGTTCCACTAGATGGTTATTTATTTGTGGTTTGATAGACACTATTATAATATCACTGGATTTTGATATATCAAAAATATTTTGGGTTATAGAAAGGTAAAAACCGTTTGTGTTTATGTATGGGCTGGTCTTAATATTATATTTTCTTTCAAAAAGGATTTCTAAAGTTTAGCAAGTTGTTTGATGTGAATTTATCACTGAAAAGTATTCTAGACTGATACGGGTGAATTTTGCTTTGCTTCAAATGTGCTTGGGTCAGTCCGAGTTTATTTCCAGGTTAGGTTTCACTTGGAGTCCAAGAGCTGGAAATAGGAGGCTTCACCGTTAGTTGCAGAACATTTATTTTCACTATGACTGATGTATGTTGTACTCTAATAAATAGTATCTATATACATAGATTGTTTCTTTAAAGTTATATTGAAATATTATATTTATTCGTTCCGCAGTGAGATTCTGATGTGGTGTTCTACTTCTTTTTCTTCTATTCTAATACTTCTTTCTTTCTACTTCCCGTCCTCTAATTTCTTTCTATTAAAGATTCGTAGTTTCATGTAATTTGAGTTGGACGTTGGTTGTAATTCGTCAGCTCAAAGTGTACAGATTACGGGCCTTTACAACGACAGCTTAATTAAAATGTTTACTTAATATTTAAATTAAGTAAGAAGGAATGGAGATAAAAATGGTTTTATATTAAACCAAAGTTTATAAACAAGGTTTATAAGAGGAATGTGAAATTAAAGTGTTGATTTTGAATTATTAAGAAGATTTAGAAGTTTTAATTAACCATTCGTTAATTATTTCAATTAAAAAAGCCAAGTGGTGCTGACCACTGAGCCAGTCAACCTATTTTTGTATTTATGATTGAATGGTTGTTTTATTTAATAGTTAAATAACCGACTATCAAATCTGGCCAATACGATTGTTGGTATGGAAAGACCGAAATCGAATTTATTCGAATACCATTCCGACCAGCAAATACGAAAACAGAGAAGATATCAGATGTTGATCAAGGCGGAGCAAATGAAGACCCTAGATCTTCAAAAATTGAAGAACCACTTAAAATCTCTGAGTCGACGCAGAGATATACTGGGTTTCTATCGTGGCTGAAATCTTGGGATTGCAAGGACTACTCGCTGCTAATCTATAGGGTGATACCTAGGATGTGGTGGGAGGGTGTCTTTTGTTCATCTTGTTCCTGGATGACTTGTATGGACGGATGTCAGATAGAGTATTTCCAAAAGGATTACGCACGTTGATTTCTTCAAACGTACCGTAGTTGGTGGCAGAGATGTATCGTCCCGCTCTTTAACTGACTTTGTTTAATAATAAACATGCATTGTAAATGAGTTAATTAAATCAAAATGGAATTTAATCAAGGTTAATAAACAAACTTGAATCTAAGAACCTATGTACATGTATATGTGAAATGGTATACATATGTCATATGAATATATATAAAGGGTTACAAATGTATGTATATGGAAATATACATGTATTTTGACTTATGTCTTAACACTGGATACTTAATAAAATCTTGCAACTAAAATCATACGAACTAGAATTTTACATATACATTTATAACATAATGCATATATTAATGTATACAATATGATTTTTTATTACTTAAAAAATTTAGATTATCTTTAATTTAGAAACCTGTGCATACTATGAATTCGAAACATATGTAAGAACTCATCACTACAGCATAAATATCCATGAATGGTTTAAAACTAAATGGTATTTTGAATGAACATAACTTGTACGATGAAATGTCACAATGAAAACAAAGTGTACTACTCATAAAACAACAAACAAGAGTCAACCTCTTAATGTGATTTAATTCTTGAAATGGTATGGCTATGAATATACAAGCCATTCCCTAAAACAAGATAGTACAAATTTTAATGTATGAGAAATCTTTTAGCTAATGTCATGTTAGTAAAATAGTGCAGCTAGTATATTTCAATTACAACAAAAATCTGTCTTTGTGTCGTCAACAAATCCAAAAATCCTTGTAGCCATTCAGATGCATTAATGAGTCATGGCCTAAGAAAAGATGTGGTATATTTTTGTCGAAGCTTGCATGTGCTTTTGGAAGAAACCAAATCGAAATAGGAAATATAACCTGAAGCTATATATGCAGTAATATCAAATCTGTAGGGTAGGAGGGCATACAGTCAATTAATGAAAAGGTTGGTATATTTTAGGAGCTAAGATATGGTACAACAATTGTACACATATGAGGAATATTTAATTACAAAACCATGACTTGTCTCTGAACAAAAATCGAACAGAGAAAAGATTTATGAAGCCTGCCGTAATTTCAACCATTCCATCTTCCTAGAAAATATTAAGCAAACAATTAATGAGGGTGAATTATTTAATGTTAGAATGTGCCTATAAATATGACCCTGTACTTCATATTTCCCTCACATAAGACAACTGAACTAAGAGATCAATAAAGCAGAGAACTACAACCAGATTCCTAAGAATAGAGAAGAAGAGCAGTAAAGTGAGTAAACTCACTTTTTATCTTGGTTTTAAATCTTTTCTAAAATATATTGAAGGTTCATAAATTAATTATATACTAGTATAAATGTCATGCTATGTATATAAACACTGATCTGTTAATTGACAGTGCTCGAAACACCTGTAGCCAAACCATATACTGTCTCTGTATGCCAGTATGAATATCATCTCGATCCCATAAAACCAATATCTCGAATTCAAGCAAGTTGCACATGTTAATTTCTTCATGAAAGATGACCACTTAGGCTCCTAGTATGTTGTAGAAATTAGATCTAAGTTTTATAGGTTTGTGTGGTTAGAGATAAACATAATTTCCTGTATCAACACCAAAAATATAGAGTTTTCAAATAGCGTGAATTCAAGCGTTGATTATATAGATGTGATCGTCATATGAAATGATGATTTTTAATGTCCATTTCATGATTTTTCAGACTAAGGTTACCGAGAAAATGAGTGATGAACGGAAAACGTTCAAGGGGCTAGTTTTGGTGATCTATGCCACCGAGTTCAACGGGAAGGAGCCTGGAGGAGCGTGTCGGGTCAGTAAGTGTGGGAAAAATACTAAATAAAATTTTTACAGTGTAGTTTGGAAGATTATAGGAGAAATAGGGTTTGCGTGGTGAGTATTGAGTCAATGGGTTTGGGACAGAACTACGTCATCACCGTGGGAAGTCTGCACATCGGGGGGATGGGTTGTGGAGGTCGCCACCATGTTGTGACCAAAGTTTAACGCATTCTGGTAGGCGGAGGTGGTAGTAGCAAGGGGATTCTTGGATAAAACTTATTTTGGCAACAATGGGTTGAACGGTGAAAATATGATGGAGGTGTCGGTGAGCAAATTTGGGTGGAGAGATGGAAATGGGGATGAAATATGGTTTGTGAGGACAGTCAGGGAAGGAGGATGGCCAAAGAAGTGAGTGTGAACATGCACCGTTTGTACGTGCATGTAAATAGGGGCTTAAAAAAACAAAGAAGAAGAAGTAGTGCAACGGTCTTGGGTTCGATCAGTTCTGGCTATAATAGCCATGCTAAAGTGGTTCAAAACAAAATGAGAACAACTTGAAGTGTGGAGGGCTCAGTGGTACAGGGTGGAAGGGAGCAATCTCAGAAGTTAAAGGAGAAGTAAGGGAAATATTAGAAGAAGAGAAGAGTATACGCATGGGCTAGGAGAGAAGCAAAGGATTTTGGGCTAACTTATTTGGGCCAAGACTTTAAGTTTTAAGGCCTTCAAGAAGTGTTAAATCAAATTCTAAATTAAATAAAAGGAAAAAGGCCAATGGGTAATCAAGCCGATAGTATTTGGTTCAAGATCTAGACAAGTAAAGTTTAAAAATGAAAAGGAAATATAAAATAGAAAGGAAATAAAAGAGAATTTTAAACTGTATAAAATAGTTATACACATGCTAAATAAATAAATGATTTTTTTAAGTGTAAAATGGAAAGGAAGTAATAATTCCATAGTGTGAATTTTAATTTGACAAGTGATCCGTAATTAAAACACAGTAATGAAAGCTATTTGACTCGTTATTTAAATTAATCAGTTTAAGTTAATTATTGTGTTCCTTACGAGAAATGTTTTCAAATGGAATTAAAGATTTTATTTTTGTTTCCTTATTTATTATTTGACCTTAAAAAGATGTACGTTAATCGTCTCAAAGAGACCGGAATTTATTTTCCACTTTGAGTCGATCTATACGTTACATGTCAGAAATTATTGAAGATAATTAAAGACGGAGATATGCAAAGGCTATTTTGTTTATCTTAGGTAGAAATTGCCTAAGATGGATTTATAAAATAGAGCCTTCGATTTGTCCAGTCCCAGGACAACTTGTATGGTCGGATGTCTGACAGGGAATATCTACTAGATCTTACCCATTCACTTTTCATAAGTATGTTATGTTGGTGGCGGAGGAATTAGTTTCTCTTAGCTTTATGCCCGCAATATATTTGGGAAAATAAATGAGTGTTCTAACATATATGAAGACGTGGCATCCAAAGTGATTGAAGAAGTGATCTATCGAAAAGGTAAACGTATCCTCAAGCCTCACAACCAGGAAATGACAAAAATCGGGCAGGCAGCATGTCTAGGCGGGTCATTCCCAAGCAGAGTGTATTATCACCATCTAGAGAAATTCCTTTTTGTTTTTCCCATTCTTTTTCACTGCTGTAGCATTCAGTAGCGGTTTATGATCCCAACCGTTGGGTGATAATACGTTCGCTACACTCAAGCTAAATGTGTAGGCGGTCATGTATGGCTGGGTTGCAAGATGTTCTTGTTGAACCCCAGTGTATCCCCTCTAGATACACTGATTAGTAGGTGGTCCCATACCTTGTCATAGTTGGAATCCAATCTCCAATAAGAGTCATGCGCTTTTTGATTCTATATTATGTATATGGAGCGTGAGATACAAGCGTTCCACTAGATGATTATTTATTTGATAAAAACTATTGTAATATCAGATGAATTTGATATCAAAATGTTTTGGTTATAGTAAGGTAAAATCCATCCATGTTTATGTGTGGATCAATCTTACGATTACTTTTCTTTCTGAAATGTTTTCCTAAAGTTAAATAAATTCGTTCTCGTAAGAGAAAAACCCCATTCCATTATTTCCTTGTTTTAAAGCTATTTTAAATTGTTTGCTCACACCAGTCCCCTGACCGACCCAGAGTTTATTTTTCTGTGTTCTTCATAAACCCTTGGGTACTCATAACCATTGTTATGAGTAGACAAGTGATCCAGGTACTACATGGAAGAGGTATTTTGGACTTGGGATTCAAGAACTAGCTTAGTAACTATATCTAAATCTAAGTATCCAGTATGTATGATGTATTAGGCCAGTATTATGTATGATGATGTATTCTGATGATGTACTATAATGTAGTGACTCTATTACGTACTATGTTATGTAATATTATATTTTGTTAAAATTCCACTTTGAGATTCTGATATTTTGTTAGTTATATTCTCTATCTATTCTATTTCTTTAATAATGACATGACTTCCGGGGTCATCGAAAGTCGCATCGTTACAGTTGGCATCAGAGCGAGGTTTACCGAATACCTAGGCTCTGCGTGAGTACTGAGAGAGCGTATTTGTAAATTTAAATTATAATATATATATATATACTTAGTATAGATCAATCCGAGTTATCGACTTAAGTCATCTTTAAAAATATCCTTCGAATAAGTTTTGATTGTCAAGCTATTATACTCGGAAAGTTGAAAATGAGTTCTCATGGAACAAGAGGTCGAGGAGAGAATGGGAAAACCATAACGACCAATAGGCATATTGTTACTCCAAATCCAGCAGATACTTCGGAAGTAGTCCAGCTCAAACTCAGTCAAACTTTGCAAGGATCTGTAAGAATCACACCAATCTGGGAGGAAAAGTTTTTAAGGGTACTGAATCACTGATTGAAGTTCAAGCTTGGATAAGGACATGTGAGAAAATATTTAAGGGACTGAAGTTGGATGATGAGCAGAAGCGTCTTTTGGCTTCATGGAACCTTGAAGAAGCCGCAACATTCTGGTGGGACTGCGAATACTCCCGAGGAAGAATTTACTTGGGCAAAGTTCAAAGAAGCCTTTGAAGAACAATTTCTGCTAGCCACTGGAAAAACAAGGATGTATCGAGACTTCATTGATCTAAAGCAAGGAGACATGTCAGTAATTGAATACGAGAACAAGTTTAATGCACTTTCCAGCTTTGGTCCGGAGTTGATCAACCCTCCGCTGAAGAAAAACGAAATGTTTGTATTTGGTCTGAAGGACAGTTTTCAAGCCAAACTAATGGGACACTTGAAGGACCCGTTTGTTGAATTGGTAGACTTGGCACTCAGATATGAAGCTTTAGAGGCTAAGAACCCACTAGAAAATGCTCAGACTGGAGAAATCAGTGGAGAGAATCCCCGGATAAGGAAATTCAATCCAAATTGGGAGAATAAGGAAAAAGGAAATACAAGGGAAGAGAAATATGAAAATCGGTTCAAGAATAAGATATGTCACAACTACAAACAAAAAGGACATATCGCTAGATTTTGTAAGAATTCAGAGGGCAAGAAGCCAGAACAACCCCAACAGCAACAGGAACATGCTAATGCTATATTCTTGAAGACTCTATTCTATAAGTGTCATCAACCCGGACACATGATTTAAGATTGTCCGCTTATGAAGCAGGCACCACAAACTAAAGACTATGCCATCATGAATGAGGCGTCAACTTCTGAGGACGTGAAAGGAAATAGAATACCGGAAGGTACCTAGAATTTAATGCAAAGAGGCAAAATGATTAGGTTCAACCCCAAGATAAGTTAAATAAAGTTGAATTAAATTTAGAATAATATCCAGTGAATAGACTTGATTTTTTCTAGTAATAAAAGCCATACTTGAGTTAATAATTAGATATGAACTCATATGAATGAAGTAAACTGATTTTGTAATAAAATCAGATTTTTGAATTTCAGAAATAAAGATAACAAATTTTTAATTAAATAAGAAGTCCATCCAGTAGGTGTGATAAGTTGTTACAGATCTGTGTTATAAGTGTTTGACTTTAATTAAAACTAAAATCTATTCGTCACACTTTAATTTTGGGGACGAAACTCTTTTAAAGGTGGTGGATTGTAATGTCCGGCTTTTTAAATGACTTTATTTAATAATAAACATGCATTATAAACAAGTTAATTAAATTAAAATGGAATTTAATCAAGGTGAATAAACAAACTTGAATCTAAGAACCTGTGTACATGCATATGGTATACATATGTCACTTGAATATATATATATATATAAAGGGTTACAAATGTATGTATATGGAAATATACATATATTTTGACTTATGTCTTAACATAGGATACTTAATACAATCTTGCAACTAAAATCCAATGTACTAGAATTTTACACATACATTTATAACATAATTTATATATTAATGTATATAATATGATCTTTTATTGCTTAAGAAATTTAGATTATTTTTAATTTAGAAACATGTGCATACTATGAACTGGAAACATATGTAAAAACTCATCACTACAGCATAAATATCCATGAATTGTTTAAAACTAAATGGTATTTTGAATGAACATAACTTGTACGATGAAATGCCGCAATGAAAACAAAGTGTACTGCTCATAAAACAACAAACAAGAGTCAACCTCATAATGTGATTTAACTCTTGAAATGGTATGACTGTGAATATACAAGTCATTCCCTAAAACATGATAGTATAAATTTTAATGTATGAGAAATATTTTAGCTATTGTCATGTTAGTAAAATAGTGCAGCTAGTATATTTCAGTTACAACAAAAATCTATCTTTATGTCGTCAACAAATCCAAAAATCTTTGTTGCCATTCGGATGCATTAATGAGTCATGGCCTAAGAAAAGATGTGGTATATTTTGTCAAAGCTTGCATGTGCTTTTGGAAGAAACCAAATTGAGATAGGAAATATAACCTAAAGCTATATATGCTATAATATCAAATCTGTAGGGTAAGAGGGCATACGGTCAATTAATGAAAAGGTGGGTATATTTTAGGAGCTAAGGTATGGTACAACAATTGTACACATATGAGGAATATTTAATTACAAAACCATGCATTGTCTTTGAACAAAAATCGAACAGAGAAAAGATTTATGAGGCCTGCCGTAATTTCAAACATTCCATATGCCTAGAAGATATTAAGCAAACAATTAATGAGGGTGAATTATTTAATGTTAGAATGTGCCTATAAATATGGCCTTGTACTTCATATTTCCCTCGCACAAAACAACTGAACTAAGAGAATAACAAAGCAGAGAACTACAACCAGAATACTAAGACCAGAGAAGAGGAGCACTAAAGTGAGTAAACTCACTTTTACCTTGGTTTTAAATCTTTTCTAAGATATATTGAAGGTTCATAAATTGATTGTATGCTAGTATAAATGTCATGCTATGTATATAAACACTAATCCGATAATTTACAGTAGTCAGAGCACCAGTAGCCAAACCATATACTGTCTCTGTATGACAGTATGAATATCACATCATGATCCTATAAAACCAACATCTCGAATTCAAGCAAGTTGCACATGTTAATTTTTTCATGAAAGATGACCACTTAGGCTCCTAGTATGCAATAAAAATTGATCTAAGTTTTATAGGTTTGTGTGGTTAGATATAAACAAAATTTCCTGTATCAACACCAAAAATACAAAGTTTCAAGTAGTGTGAATTCAAGCGTTGATTATATAGATGTGATTGTCATAAGAAATGATGATTTTTAACGTTCATTTCATGATTTTTATGATTGAGGTTGCTGAGAAAATGAGAGATGAACGGAAAACTTTCATGGGGCTAGTTTTGGCGATATATAACACCGAGTTCAACGGGAAGGAGCCTGGAGGAGCGTATCGGGTCGGTAAGTGTGGGAAAAATACTAAATAAAATTTCTACGGTGTAGTTTGGGAGATTATAGGAAAAATAGGGTTTGCGTGGTGAGTATTGAATCAATGTGTTTGGGATGGAACTACGTCACCACCGTGGAACGGGAAGTCTACGCACCGGGGGATGGGTGTTGGAGGTCACCACCATGTTGTGACAAAAGTTTAACGTGTTCTGGTAGGCGGAGGTGGTAGTAGCAAGGGGATTCTTTGATCAAACTTATTTTGGCTACAATGGTTGAACGGTGAAGATACGATAGAGGTGTCGGTGAGCAAATCTGGGTGGAGAGATGGAAATGGGGGATGAATTATAGTTTGCGAGGACAGACAGGGAAGGAGGATGGCCAGAGATGTAAGTGCGCACGTGCACCGTGTGTATGTGTGTGCAGATGGGAGCTTTAGAAAAAAGAAGAAGGAGAAGAAGCAGTGCAACAGTTTTGGGTTCTATCAGTTCTGGTTATAATAGCCATGCTAATGTGCTTCGAAACAAAATGAGAACAGCTTGTAGTGTGGAGGACCCAGTAGTACAGGGTGGAAGGGAGCAATCTGAGAAGTTAAAGGAGAAGTAAGGAAAAGATTAGAAGAAGAGGAGAGTATACGCGTGGGCTAGGAGAGAAGAAAAGAATTTTGGGCTGACTTATTTGGGCCAAGACTTTAAGTTTTAAGGCCTTCAAGAAATGTTAAATCAAATTAGGATTTAAATAAAAAGAAACATGCCAATGGGTATTCGAGTCGATAGTATTTGGGTCAAGATCTAGACAAGTAAAGTTTAAAAATGAAAATGAAACGGAAATATAAAATAGAAAGGAAATAAAAGAGAATTTTAAAGTGTATAAAATAATTATACACATACTAAATAAATAAAAGATTTGTTTAAGTGTAAAATGGAAAGGAAGTGATAGTTTCATAGTGTGAATTTTAATTTGACAAGTGATATGTAATTAAAACACAGTAATGAAAGCTATTGGACTCGTTATTTAAATTAATCAGTTTAAGATAATTGTTGTGTTCCTTACGAGAAATGTTTTCAAATGGAATTTAAGATTTTATTTTTGATTCCTTAATTATTATTTGACCTTAAAAAGACATACGCTAATTGTCTCAAAGAGACTGGAATTCATTTTCCAATTTGAGTCGGTCTATACGTTACGTGTCAGAAATTATTGAAGATAATTGAAGTTGGAGATATGCAAGGGCTATTTTGTTTATCCTAGGTAGAAATTGCCTAAGATGGATTTAAAAAATAGTGCCTTCGGTTTGTTCAGTCCCAGGACAACTTGTATGGTCGGATGTTTGACAGGGTATATCTATCAGAACTTACCCATTCACTTTTCGTAAGTATATTATGTTGGTGGCAGAGGAATTCGTTTCTCTTAGCTTTATGCCCGCAATATATTTGGGAAAATAAATGAGTGTTCTGACAGATATGACGATGTGGCATCCAAAGTCATTGAAGAAGTGATCTATTGAAAAGGTAAACGTGGCCTCAAGACTCGCAACCGTGAAATGACAAAAATCGGGCAGGCAGCATGGCTAGGTGGGTCATTCCTAAGTAGGGTGTATTATCACGATCTAGAGAAATTCCTTTTTGTTTTTCCTATTCATTTTCACTTCTGCAGCATTCGGTAACGGTTTCTAATCCCAACCGTGGGGTGATAGTACATTCACTATACTCAAGCTAAATGAGCGGGCGGTTATGTATGGCTGGGTTGCAAGATGCTCTTGTTGAACCCCAGTGTATCCCCTCTAGAGTACACTGATCGGTAGGTGGTCCCATACCTTGTCATGGTTGGAATCCAATCTCTAATAAAAGCCATGCGGTTTTTGATTTTATATTATGTATATGGAGCGTGAGATGCAAGCATTCCACTAGATGATTATTTATTTGATAAAAACTATTGTAATATCAGATGAATTTTATATTAAAATGTTATAGTTATCGTAAGGTAAAAACTATCCATGTTTTTGTGTGGATCGGCCTTACGATTACTTTTCTTTCTGAAATGTTTTCCTAAAGTTAAATAAATTTGTTCTCGTAAGAGAAAAACCCCATTCCATCATTTCCTTGATTTAAAGCTATTTTAAATTATTTACTCACATCAGTCCCCTGATTGACCTAGAGTTTATTTTTTAGTGTTTTTCATAAATTCTTGGGTACTCATAACTATTGTTATGAGTAGACAAGAGATCCAGGTACTATATTGAACCCTTTTGAAGTATTTTGGACTTGGGATTCAAAAACCAGCTTAGTAACTATATCTATATCTAAGTATCCAGTATTGTGACGAAAAGGAATTTCACTCGATCCGAATCAGTCGCTAAACCGACTAAGACCGGTCAAAACCCCTGATCGTTTTGAGAACACGACAAATTAGAACGCAAACGGAAGAACATTTCATTGTATATTACAACAATTCCATCAGATTACAAGAATATCCAGAGTATAAATGAATAAATAATACACAAAAAATATCAAAGATTACAATACATTACATAGCAGCGGAAAATAATACAATACACAACTAGAAGTAATACGCGGATACAAAGCTTTCCGAGTATCGTTCCAGCTGTAAATCAGGATCCTGTGAATATAAATCTGCAAAACCAAAACTACTAGCTGCCCGTGTCAAAATAAGGGCACCCAGAGTTTAGGTTAAAACAATAAACTCCAGGTCAGTCATGGGACTGGTGTGAGAACTAAAACAATTATTAATCTTTATTTTAAAGTTAGGTAAATCAAGGGACCACGCCATATAACACGGAACGGGTTTCCTCCCAGGAATACCAATGCATAAACAACAGCGCAATGCTAAATAAAGAAAAATGAAGCTATTATAAGACCCAGGTCCTATCACACAATGCAACGCAAGCCGGGGGATAGGGTTTTTACCTTATAATAGCCAAAGAATGCTTGATACGCTAAATTTCATGTTTTTAATATTACTATAAGTGTATAGTGTCAAAACAATTTCAAATCATAAGTATCAATCCTAGGCGACATGAGCGTCCCATGCCACTATGTCGCCATATATAGGTTTACAATCATCTATGAATCGAGGCAAAAGATAGTCCTCAACCGATTCGAGACTGTCTAGCCCGAGCCTCAGGACCCAGACACAGGTGAGCCCTTGGAGCGACAGGGTCGATCCACCGATGTGGATTAAAATTCCTGAACATTGCGTTTCCCCGCCTTATGGGGCATAAATGAGCCAACGAATGTCTCCGTCGGTCTCGGATCTACCAATATAACCGAGGCGTCTCGCAACAGCAACAACCACATAAGTCAAACTCGTCATGGCGTGTAAAACCACTGACGCCACTTCTAGCTAGAAAGAAACGCATGTCCTTCCTGAGGTACTCTCCCGTTTCTGGTTCACAACCGGGGTGTGAGGCTCGCGAATCAACACTACACAAAGCTATGCCACACAGGCTGTGCTTTGATCATCAACCACAAGACTTTGCTTTTCAACAGAAGCCTTGATCATTTGCATCTTAGCATGCCACACAGGCAATTCACGCTATGCAATCGATATCAATCACACAGAATGAAATCCGATGTCAGACACACGGTCCATTTACAAGTTCGTTCTGGGTCTGAACGAAACCGGAGGCACCTAGTACCCCGCATATCCATCGATCTCCAAGTACGTCTGGACGATCACCAACTGATTCTCTCCTCTTAGGTGTACGGCCCAATCAAGATCATCAGTAATTATCCAAACGACGTGAAGACCTCCGGTCTTCGACCACCGTCTTCATCTTCCACACCACGTCGAATCAGTTATTCAGAATGGGATAAACCCGGTCTTTCTGAATAACTCGCGTATATAATAAACAAGTGTTACACAAACATAACATACGCTTCATTCCAATCCAGAATATTCTTTTATTCAAATATTCTTATATTTTGGGAAAGGTTCCCATTAATTTTATCAAAGATAAATTCTTTAAATTTATCTTTTAATCTCCTTTTTGAATATCAATTCAAACTAGTCGGGATTAGCGAACTACACCGGAGTAATCATTTATTTTATTTTCCAATCCCCACCTATTCATCCCATGAAGTAAAATTGGTAATACTTCGTATCTAACACCATGGTGTTATTTGTAAATTCAATTACCATTTCACGTTCAAATCTAATTAAAGATTTAACTATCGCCTGGAGTAAAACTGGCGATACTTCATTCCCGACCATTTCAATCTAATTAAAGATTCATTAAAACCCCACTTAGTTTTAATCTTCACAGAAATCAATATCCTCTCTTTAACTGGGTTAAAGAACCAATGTTATTTAAAACACGACCCACGATAAACCCAAAATCACCTTCATTAATTATCGGGTTAAAGAACAAGTGTTATTTAAAACACCGTTCACGACAAACCCAAAAATCAATTCAAATTCAATTTCAATTAAATACCATTTAGTTGGTATACTTCATTAAATCCAAATAAAAAGATTTAATCTTTTTCTCAACAGGGTTTAAGAACAGTGTTAATGAAGACACCATCCACGACAACCCCAGATCACATTTAATATTAAATACAAGGCTCTGAACAGAAAATATATCGGCTTATATTCAATATCAAATTCTACGACCAACAAATATCGTATTGGAAATAACGATATAAATATATCTTTCAAATTCCCCTAACAATATCTGTATCATCACGAAATCCAACATTGAAATATTCCAAAGACAATTTCGATTCAAATCCATTCCAATTCAATTATTGGAAATTCTGGTTATTTTTAAAACCATTTCAAATCCACTTTATTTATTTTGAAAATAAATAGAATTATAATTCTAGTTCAAAACTAGTTCATTTCGATAAAAATATATTTTTATCTTTTCAAATATGGAATTTTTCATCCCAATTCTTCACAATTCATTTCTTATGATTTTACACTAATTATTAATATTTTTAATAATATTATCAAGGCCCGTACAGTCGATTTCCATCAACGGCCATCAAACTGCACTTACAGCGACCTTTTCCAAATTTGATTTGGACATAATTCCAAATCTAACCATTAGATTTCAAATTTACAATATTCATTAGAAAGCTCTTTTCGATACGATCCCAACGGTTCCGGATTTAGGAGAATCCTACGGTCAGATCTCCCGGAACATCAATTCGAAGTCAATGGTCGAAATTCACGAACTGCGGCAGCGCGGCGCGTTCTATTCAGGCCATTATATATAATATATATATTATATATATTTCGTCGATTTCCTTTTAAAACGTATTTTATAAATCGTTTTAAAATTCGTTTTTGAAATGATTTCAACTTCGTCTCAAATTCAAATCAAAATTGAATTTTTCCTTATAAATTCGTTTTGAATTCCTTTCAAATTGATTTCAATTCAAATCGATTTTTAATTCAATTTCAGTTCCTTTTCAATTCAATTTGAATTTCAACTAAATTCAATTCCAATTCGAATTCAATTCTATTCAATTTCAATTCAAATTCAATTCTATTCAATTTCAATTCGAATTCAATTCTATTCAATTTCAATTCGAATTCAATTCAATTTCAATTTGAATTCAATTCTATTCAATTTCAATTTCAATTTGAATTCAATTCTTTTCAGTATAATTCGAATTTCGAAATCACTTTCAATATAATTCAAATTTCGAAATCACTTTCAATATAATTCAAATTTCGAAATCACTTTCAATATACATTGAAAATTGAATAAAATCGATATAAATATCGATCACGTAAAAATGGCGTCAATCTAATCAACACGGCTTCATATATTTCTATTTTCAAATATTCTATTTCAAATATTTCTTTTTCAAATATTTCTATTTCAAAACTGGAATGAGGCCCAATCAATTACCATATAATGTTAATTATATGGATTTTCTACAGCACATGTATAAAATAACAACGATAAATAATCAACCATCATCCAGAGTGCGTTCTACACTGTATAGGCATCAAATATAAATATTTAACGCTTATAACAGCCTGTCAATCAATAGATCGACATACAGCTAATCATTGGGACTAGTGTATGTCATCTATCATCCCAATACCCGTGTGGGGTTTTCAAACAATCAAACACAGATTTTATTTGTGCAGTTGGGCGATGTGTAAAATTTATCGTCCCAATCAATATCAGTCAAATGTGTGTATATAAACAAATCGTTCGATTTGTTTATATTAATTTATTTCCTTTCATATACACGTTAAAAATAGTATTTTTAACAATATAATATTTTCCACTATAAAATATTTCATTTCGTTTCACATCACATCACACAATCAACTACACATCAAAATCAAACAAACAAGCATACAAGCCGTCTATGGTCTGTGGACGACGGGTGTCGGGTGCTACTAAACACCGTCTGCATTCTAGTATATATTATTAACTAGAAAAAAAAATTAAAAGGTGAGGAGTTCTCACAGAGGGTTCCACTCCGCCGTGCTTTGCTGTTGAACTGCTGAATCGTCTGGATCTGCTTGAAATTCATATGCAGTTCCTTCACGCTGTTCAAATAAAATTATATTTTTATTACTTCATTCTAATAAATAAAAATCATATTTTTATTTCTACTTCATATATTTTTACAATGCTTCATTCTATATAAAAATTATATTTTTATATTTCCATTTCATATATAAAGATTGAATTTTTATTTCACCGCTATAAAAATCACATTTTTACTTCACTATATATATAATAAAAATCAGATTTTTATTTCGCTACATATATAAAAATAACATTTTTATACTCTCTATTATATAAAAATCATATTTTTAATACTTTTATAATATAAAAATCATATCTTTAATACTTCTATAATATAAAAAACCTATCTTTAATATTTCTATAATATAAAAATCCTATTTTTAATACTTTTATAATATAAAAATCCTATCTTTTCTTTTAAAAAAAACCATTTCTTTACGATGTTAAAATTCATTTCTTTTTACTTATCAAAATCTAAACTTTCCAAACTGAAAAATCGGATTTTTATAACACTAAAAATCCTATCTTTGTGTGATTAAAACTGAAATCAAACAATGTTTGTGTGTATATATATATAAACTGAATTTAGATCACTTAAAACCCCTATTTTTAGTTACTTTAAATAAATAAAACAAAGCAGAGAACAAAATAAAACTTACTGGCTAAAGGGGGTGGGGTTAGCGACGTCGTGGGGGTGCTGATGGGCGGAGAGCGGTGCAGGTGGCAGGCGGAGGTGGTTTGGTGGGGTTTTGGGCTGTGGAGCGGCTCCGTTCGAATTGGAGATGGGTTCGGTTTTGGGGAAGAGGGAGGATCACTCGAAGGGGGAGCGAGTGGAGGAGGTGCGGTGAAGGCTGGGGGGGTGCTCCGATGAGCAACTGTGGTGGTGGGGGCCCTCCAGCGGCTGGCGACGCGTTCCCCCCCCCCTTCGAATTTCTTTTTTTTCTTTTAATCGATTTGTAAAGTGAAAAGGGGGAGAGAGGATAGAGTAAAGGGGGGTTTTTATAATTTTTATTTATTATTTTATTATTCATTTAAGTTGACTTTTCACACTAACTCAAAATCAAGCCCACCGTCTGTCATCTATAGCTAATTACTCCCATTCCGAACACAATGGGATATGTATCGTAGGCTGGTTCGATCATTTCAATCAGTTTTCGTCAAAATCAACATATAACTCTATATATTGAATTTGAACGCGCATTTCAATTTATCGGGGCCACATACGGACCCTAAAAATTCCCGAAAAATATTTTCTAGCTTCGATTGACGAAATGGTCCTATCAAAACTAATTTCATCGAATTCTGAGACCGTCTGAAAAATGGCCATTTTCCAGTCGATTAAAATCAACTTAAACTGGTCAAACGCGTTTTCCTTTGCCACGCTCACATATTGATTCGAAAAATTATGAAAATTGGAATCTAGCAATAACTTGACATCACGGATCCAACAAAAGTGGTTTCGTCGAAATCCGAGGTTGTTTGCAAAATTTCCATTTTTAAGGGCCAGAATTCCATAGCGACTATTCTGAAATTTCCACTGGACATATCTTTTGATTCCCGCTATGAAATTTCGATTCTTCGGATTCGTTGGAAATATATTCTCAATTAGATTCTAATATTTTTGGTTTCGCTAAAATCCGGTTTATTTTGCACCCGGTACATTCAATTGAAGTTTGAAATCGAATTATCGAACTACCGCGCCATTTTCAATTCTTTTTATATATATAAATAAATATTTATATTCTAACGATGATTTGAATAAATATATACGTTCGAATTCCAATCAAAATAAATTTCTCGTCTTTATTATTTAAAAAATTCATTTTAAATAATCAAAATTCGCTAAAATTACCAAAATAAAAATTTTAAATTGGCTCGGATTTCCGGGTTATTACAATCTCCCCCACTTAAAACTTTTCGTCCCCGAAAAGGAACGAAGTCGAAAGTTGTTTTAACAGACCAACTCAACTTCCAGTATTTTCTTTACGGCTTTAGTTTTTCAACTTTTCAGTTTCTAAAAACTTCTCAAATTTTTTAAAAATTTGACTAACACCCTAAATTTTCGAAAAATTTCGCCATAACCTCCCCTGCACCGGGGACTTCGGGATATTTCATATAGCCTCCCATGGCCTTCTTCAATCCAAAAGAAAAAGAAAAAGCCAAGCGGCTAGCCAATCGGCTCATAGAATCATCATCACCCAAACAAAACAGTAAATTATGGTAAACATGTACCTATTTGTCGGGCAAACAATTTTATTCTTCTGCTCTAGCCTCTTTGCAATGACCTGTTCAATAGATATACATGTACATGCATGCAAATGCGACTAATTTTCAATACAACTCACTATTTGGTTCAAATTTTAATTAATCAACCAATAATCAAACAACACAACCATCAATCAATTAGTTGATTAGCTTTTCAAATTCATAACTTTGATATATAGCCAAAAACCATATTTTTGATGCCAAATCACAACAATAAGCCCTATCTAATTTTGGTTCTCACACCAGTCAATAGGAAATATATAGAAAGCCCACTTTCGTCACTCGAACATAAATACTGGTAATGTGATCACAATTATCAGTATCATCCCCGGACGACTAGAGTGTGATTCTATATCTATCCAGTATATTAAACTTCGAATACACGCTGATCAGACGTATACGCAAAATCTTTATATACTGCATTGTCCAAGTTCAATACAAATAAATAATCAAATACGAATAATTGATTTAAATTTTCAAAACAAAAATTGTTTTCATTTTAAAAATATACTCTTCACACTCATTCTAGGAAACTACTGATCCCATCTCTAACGAGTCATTCCCATTGGATATTACTAATCCAATCTTTGATGAATTCTTTCGTATGGTTCTAATGTGCCTTGTTCTCTGAGCTTTGTAAACCAAAGCTCTGATACCAAATATGACGAAAAGGAATTTCGCTCGATCCGAATCAGTCGCTAAACCGACTAAGACCGGTCAAAACCCCTGATCGTTTTGAGAACACGACAAATTAGAACGCAAACGAAAGAACATTTCATTGTATATTACAACAATTCCATCAGATTACAAGAATATACAGAGTATAAATGAATAAATATTACACAGAAAATATCAGAGATTACAATACATTATATAACAGCGGAAAATAATACAATACACAACTAGAAGTAATACGCGGATACAAAGCTTTCAGAGTATCGTTCTAGATGTAAATCAGGATCCTGTGAATATAAATCTGCAAAACCAAAACTACTAGCTGCCCGTGTCAAAATAAGGGCACCCAGAATTTAGGTTAAAACAATAAACTCCAGGTCAGTCATGGGACTGGTGTGAGAACTAAAACAATTATTAATCTTTATTTTAAAGTTAGGTAAATCAAGGGACCACGCCGTATAACACGGAACAGGTTTCCTCCCAGGAATACCAGTGCATAAACAACAGCACAATGCTAACTAAAGAAAAATGAATCTATTATAAGACCCAGGTCCTATCACACAATGCAACGCAAGCCGGGGGATAGGGTTTTTGCCTTATAATAGCCAAAGAATGCTTGATACGCTAAATTTCATGTTTTCAATATTACTATAAGTGTACAGTGTCAAAACAATTTCAAATCATAAGTATCAACCCTAGGCGACATGAGCGTCCCATGCCACTATGTCGCCATATATAGGTTTACAATAAAAACCGCACATATCGTATTTGGAAATTGGATTTCCATCTATGAACCGAGGCAAAAGATAGTCCTCAACCGATTCAAGATTATCTAGCCCGAGCCTCAGGAACCAGACACAGGTGAACCCTTGGAGCGACAGGGCCAGCCCACCGATGTGGATTAAAATTCCTGAACACTGCGTTTTCCCGCCCTATGGGGCGTAAATGAGCCAACGAATGACTCCATCGGTCTCGGATCGACCGATATAACCGAGGCGCCTCGCAACAGCAACAACCACATAAATCAAACTCGTCAGGGCGTGTAAAACCACTGACGCCACTTCTAACTAGAAAAAAACGCATGTCCTCCCTGAGGTCCTCTCCCGTTTCTGGTTCACAACCGGGGTGTGAGGCTCGCGAATCAACGCTACACAAAGCTATGCCACACAGGCTGTGCTTTGATCATCAACCACAAGACTTTGCTTTTCAACAGAAGCCTTGATCATTTGCATCTTAGCATGCCACACAGGCAATTCACGCTATGCAATCGATATCAATCACATAGAATGAAATCCGATGTCAGACGCACAGTCCATTTACAAGTTCGTTCCGGGTCTGAACGAAACCGGAGGCACCTAGTACCCCGCATATCCATCGATCTCCAAGTACGTCTGGACGATCACCAACTGATTCTCTCCTCTTGGGTGTACGGCCCAATCAAGATCATCCGTAATTATCCAAATGACGTGAAGACCTCCGGTCTTCGACCACCGTCCTCATCTTCTACACCACGTCGAGTCAGTTATTCAGAATGGGATAAACCCGGTCTTTCTGAATAACTCGAGTATATAATAAACAAATGTTACACAAACACAACATATGCTTCATTCCTATCCAGAATATTCTTTTATTCAAATATTCTTATATTTTGGGAAAGGTTCCCATTAATTTTATTAAAGATAAATTCTTTAAATTTATCCTTTAATCTTCTTTTTGAATATCAATTCAAACTAGTCGGGATTAGCGAACCACACCGGAGTAATGATTTATTTTATTTTCCAATCCCCGCCTATTCATCCCATGAAGTATAACTGGTAATACTTCATATCTAACACCACGGTGTTATCGGTAAATTCAATTACCATTTCACGTTCAAATCTAATTAAAGATTTAACTATCGCCTGGAGTAAAACTGGTGATACTCCATTCCCGACTATTTCAATCTAATTAAAGATTCATTAAAACCCCACTTAGTTTTAATCTTCACATAAATCAATATCCTATCTTTAACTGGGTTAAAGAACCAATGTTATTTAAAACACGACCCACGATAAACCCCAAATCACCTTCATTAATTATCGGGTTAAAGAACAAGTGTTATTTAAAACACCGTTCACGATAACCCCAAAAATCAATTCAAATTCAATTTCAATTAAATACCATTTAATTGGTATACTTCATTAAATCCAAATAAAAAGATTTAATCTTTTTCTAAACTGGGTTTAAGAACAGTGTTAATGAAGACACCATCCACGACAACCCCAAATCACATTTGATATTAAATAAAAGGCTCTGAATAGAAAATATATCGGCTTATATTCAATATCAAATTCTACGACCAACAAATATCGTATTGGAAATAATGATATAAATATATCTTTCAAATTCTTCTAACAATATCTGTATCATCATGAAATCCAACATTGAAATATTCCAAAGACAATTTCGATTCAAATCCATTCCAATTCAATTGTTGGAAATTCTGGTTATTTTCAAAACCATTTCAAATCCACTTTATTTATTTTAAAAATAAATAGAATTATAATTCTAGTTCAAAACTAGTTCATTTCGATAAAAATCTATTTTTATCTTTTCAAATATGGAATTTTTCATCCCAATTCTTCACAATTCGTTTCTCATGATTTTACACTAATTATTATTATTTTTAATAATTTTATCAAGGTCCGTACAGTCGATTTCCATCAATGGCCATCGAACTGCACTTACAGCGACCTTTTCCAAATTTGATTTGGAAATAATTCCCAATCAATATCAGTCAAATGTGTGTATATAAACAAATCGTTCGATTTGTTTATATTAATTTATTTCCTTTCATATACACGTTAAAAATTCTATTTTTAACTATATAATATTTTCCACTATAAAATATTTTATTTCGTTTCACATCACATCACACAATCAACTACACATCAAAATCAAACAAACAAGCTTACAAGCCGTCCATGGTCTGTGGACGACGGGTGTCGGGTGCTACTAAACACCGTCTGCATCCTAGTATATATTATTAACTAGAAAACAAAATTAAAAGGTGAGGATTTCTCACAGAGGGTTCCACTCCGCCGTGCTTTGCTGTTGAACTGCTGAATCGTCTGGATCTACTTGAAATTCTTATGCAGTTCTTTCACACTGTTCAAATAAAATTATATTTTTATTGCTTCATTCTAATTAATAAAAATCATATTTTTATTTCTACTTCATATATTTTTACAACGCTTCATTCTATATAAAAATTATATTTTTATATTTCCATTTCATATATAAAGATTGAATTTTTATTTCACCGCTATAAAAATCACATTTTTACTTCACTATATATATAATAAAAATCATATTTTTATTACGCTACATATATAAAAATAACATTTTTATACTCTCTATTATATAAAAATCATATTTTTAATACTTTTATAATATAAAAATCATATCTTTAATACTTCTATAATATAAAAATCCTATCTTTAATACTTCTATAATATAAAAATCCTATTTTTAATACTTCTATAATATAAAAATCCTATCTTTTCTTTAAAAAAAACCATTTCTTTACGATGTTAAAATTCATTTCTTTTTACTTATCAAAATCTAAACTTTCCAAACTGAAAAATCGGATTTTTATAACACTAAAAATCCTATCTTTGTGTGATTAAAACTAGAATCAAACAATGTTTGTATATATATATATATATATATATATATATATATATATATATATCTAAACTGAATTTAGATCACTTAAAAACCTTATTTTTAATTACTTTAAATAAATAAAATAAAGAAGAGAACAAAATAAAACTTACAGGCTAAAGGGGGTGGGGTTGGCGACGCTGTGGGGGTGTTGATGGGTGGAGAGCGGTGCAGGTGGCAGGCGGAGGTGGTTCGGTGGGGTTTTGGGCTGTGGAGCGGCTCCGTTCGAATTGGGTATGGGTTCGGTTTTGGGGAAGAGGGAGGATCTCTCGAGGGGGGAGCGAGTGGAGGAGGTGCGGTGAAGGCTAGGGGGGTGCTCCGACGAGCAACGGTGGTGGTGGGGGCCCTCCAGCGGCTGGCGACGCGTCCCCCCCTCCCTTCGAATTTCTTTTTTTTTCTTTTAATCGATCTGTAAAGTGAAAAGGGGGAGAGAGGATAGAGTAAAAGGGGGTTTTATAATTTTCATTTATTATTTTATTATTCATTTAAGTTGACTTTTCACACTAACTCGAAATCATGCCCACCGCCTGTCGTCTATAGCTAATTACTCCCATTTCAAACACAATGGGATATGTATCGCAGGCTGATTCGATCGGTTTTCGTCAAAATCATCATATAACTCTATATATTGAATTTGAACGCGCATTTCAATTTACTAGGGCCACATACGGACCCTAAAAATTCTCGAAAAATATTTTCTAGCTTCGTATTGACGATACGGTCCTAACAAAACTAATTTCATCGATTTTCGAGACCGTCTGAAAAATGGCCATTTTCCAGTCGATTAAAATCAACTGAAACTGGTCAAACGCGTTTTCCTTTGCCACGCTCACATATTGATTTGAAAAATTATGAAAATTGGAATCTAGCAATAACTTGACATCATAGATCCAACAAAAGTGGTTTCGTCGAAATCCGAGGTCGTTTGCAAAATTTCCATTTTTAAGGGCCAGAATTCCATTGCGACTATTCTGAAATTTCAACTGGACATATCTTTTGATTCCTGCTATGAAATTTCGATTCTTCGGATTCGTTGGAAAGATATTCTCAGTTAGATTCTAATATTTTTGGTTTCGCTAAAATCCGGTTTATTTTGCACCCGGTACATTCAATTGATGTTTGAAATCGAATTATCGAACTACCGCGCCATTTTCAATTCTTTTTATATATATAAATAAATATTTATATTCTAACGACGATTCGAATAAATATATATGTTTGAATTCCAATCAAAATAAATTTCTCATCGTTATTATTTAAAATAATTCATTTTAAATAATCAAAATTCGCTAAAATTTCCAAAATAAAAAATTTAAATTGGCTCGGATTTCCGGGTTATTACAAGTATGTATGATGTATTGGGCCAGATCATGTATGATGATGTATTCTGATGATGTGCTATGATGTAGTTCTATTCTCTGTGAGATTATGATGTTTTGTTAGTTCTATTCTCTATCTATTTTATTTCTTTAATAATGACACGACTTCCGAGGTCATAAAAAGTCGTGTCGTTATAGGAGTGGGGTACTCCACTTAGATTAACCACTACAGTATTTTTGTGGATGTAAATTAGTGATATTTGCAGGATCTGACGATGTGACATTCAAAGTGAATGGTGGCCAGGTTTTCTAAAAAGAAGATTTAAACCTCAATCCTCATCAATGGGGAAATGGTATAAAATCGGGTAGTTTGCATGGCTATGTGGGTCGCCCCTATTAGGGTGTATTGTCACCATCTAGAGAATATTCATATTTGTTACTTCTTTTCATTTCTGTATCTCCCGGGAACTACGGTGCTCGCGACAAAAAGCCATAAGGTGACAATACATTCGCTACTCTCATGCGAAATGAGGGGACTGTCATATTTAGCCTGGGTTGCAAGATGTTTTTATTAATCCCGGTGTATTCCTCTCTAGAGATACGCTGTCAGAAAGGTAGTTACCCATACCTTGCCTGGAAATCCATTCTCCAATAAGAGCCCGCAGTTTTGATTGTATACTATGTATGCAGAGCGTGAGATGCAAGCGTTCAACTAGATTGTTATTTATTTGTATTTAGACATTATTATAATATCAGAAAGATATGATTTCAAAAATGTTTTGGGTTATCGTAAGGTAAAAACCATCCTTATTTATGTGTGGATTTGATCTTATGATTTTCCTTTTCTTTCGAAAAGAATTTTACTTTAAAAATCAAGTTGTGTGATACCTTTAAACTTAGCGAGTTTTCTCACTTTGGTTCACAAGACTGGTCTGGCTTTTGTAATGCTCGGGTTAGACTGAGTTTTTCAGGCTAACGGATGCTGTGAATTCCGAAGATGAGTTGAAGGTGTTTCGGACACATGTTATCTAGTATGTATTTCGGTGTGTGTTGTATATGAGGACAGATCGTTATAAGTGTCCAGATATGTTGATGTACTCTGATGATTGTAAGTATTTTTTACAAAGCTCTTAATAAAGTTTTATTTCTATATTATATTTTGTTCCGCTGCGATATGAGACTCTGTGTTGTGTTGTTTCTTCTTCTTCTTCTATTATAATATTCCTTTCTTCCTTATCTCACCCTCTAATTTCTTTCTAATAACTATCTGGTATTTCCGACGCTTGAATAGTCCACATGGAGTTTTATGTCGGTTTTCAGGGTCGAAAATCCTCGGGTCGTTACAGTGTTATCAGAGCACAAGGTTTAGTAATAACCTTGTATCTGTGGCATAACTCCATAGAGATGGGGTTAATAATACAATAGTTTGAGTTAGGGTATATATATAAGAGCGCGTATTTGTAGATTTTATATATAAATGTTTTGTATTATGTTATTTGATCAGTTCGATTTTGAACTAGAAATTGACACGATATTGTTTTATAAAGAGGGTGAATGAAATAATTTTGCCCAAATTATATTTTTGTATAGAAAAGAAATAATTTTATCAAATTATTTAGATATTGGTTTGTTTGATTGATTTGAGTGGAACTCAAACTGGATTTTGAATTTGAAATGGTTTAATATGACCCGAAGGGATTTCATATATGGAATTTGTGAATGAGAATTTCAATTTGAATTAAAATGAATTAGAATAACTCAAAAATAAGTTAAATAATATTTGATGAGGAATTAAATGTTTTTTGGAATAAAAATCAGAATTTGAATTTTAAAAAGGAAATGAACTAATTTTGAAAATAAATTAGTTTATTGAATGTGGAGTTGAAATTTAACTTGGTTAAGTTAAGATTGGAAATTAGAATTGAATAAATAAATTTGTAATTTGGAAATCGAATTAATAATAATGAAATGGAAATCAATCTGGTATACATCAATTGATATTAAACCCAAGTGAATATAAGTAATAATAATATTGAATATATATTCACTTGAATGAGTGGCTTATGTTGATTGTGTGTTGGACTTGTTGAATATAACCCATCTATGGATTTATAAGAGTTAAATGAATTGAAAGATAAAAGGAATGAATTCCAGTATAATAAATTGGAATGGGATCAGCTATGAATTGGAACTGGATAATTTAAAACCTATATTTGTAAATAAATAATGCTATATGTTTGAGCTTTGGTAATTTGTTGTTATACTTGTTAATCAATAAAATATTATTGATGGATTATATGTAATTGTTACTTATATGTTGAATGGAGTTTAGTACAGGTGCCAGATGGCTTTGATGTTGATTTTGGTTGAGTATATCGCAATAAATTGAACTAGTATGCTCAATAGCGCTCGTAAAAGGTACGCCTATGCAAAAATATGGTTTTTGAATTTTGTTTTCCGGCCGTGTGTGTCGATGTATATATATTAGTTCCTGCGATATCGCAGAAGTCACTCCGCACAGGGAGACTCTACCGAATTTTTCCGGGAAATTAAAGCATTAGAAAATTTTCGATATTTTTGAAATTTTTATTAATAATCTTTGAAATGTTTTCGATGTAAAATAAATCAGATTTTAGAAAGATTAATGGGGTTGTAACATTTCTTCTACCTTAGTAATTTCAGGGACGAAATTCTTTTAAGAAGGAAGGAATGTAATGTCTCGTATTTTTGGTAGTCAGATGTTTAATTTTATTTATTATTTTAAATATTGATTTGGAATTACATGTAGATTTATAATATATAATTCGTTATTAAAATGAAGTTTAAATGTTAAATTTATATTAATTATAAAATGAACTCGAAAACGTCGCAGTAGTTCGTAATTTACGGTTTGAAATTCAATTGAATATACTGAATCCGATATAAGTCGGAATTCCATGAAATAAGAAATATCTGAATCTAGTTGATTATAATTTTCTAGAGTAATAGAAATATGGAGATTTCATGCTATAGATTGTTAGTTATGTCCAATTCAAAATTTAAAATAGTCGCTATGGAAATCATTATAAACAATAACGTTTATGTAATAAATTTAATTCGATTTAAAAAGGAAGTTGAGCGTAACTCGAGATAAAATAGAATTAAGCTACGAAACGGATTCCGTTGAATTCATATTGACGTTTAGAGTCAGGAAACATATATAGTTTGTTATTTTTGGAGACCGGTTAATTTGGTGCCCAAAATAACGTTGTTTTACGCGTAAAATAGTATTGTTTAACGCGTAAAACAGGAAAATCGTTTGCCAAACGAACTCCATTTTCAGCAAAACTAATTTTATAAATCTGTAATGATGAGGTCTTGTTTTGCTTCAAGTTTCAAGTTATTTAGATTTATTTTGTGATCATGATAAATTTAAACGTGTGTTTTTTACCTATGATTTATAAAGGACATTTTACAAACGACCTCGGAATTCGACGAAACCTGTCCCATCGGGTCCGGAATATTTTTCTATGCTAGGATTAAAATTTTCATCTCAATCGGAAATCGTATGTTATTTTCGCGTGTTACTTCAAGCCTAAGTTTCACATAATAGTTTAATAATATTTATTACCTATATATATATATATATATAGCCATTGTAACCTAATTCGCGTCAAACCCAATTTGCTGGTCAACAGACCTGAGCTTCCCTTTCTTCAAAAAAAATAGCCGAAATTTCATGATATATTTTCCTCCGAGTCTCGAAATCCAATCATTATTCGAAAACTTTCAACAGACAATACGTAGTACTCAACGAGCTCGACTGAATGAACGGTCGCGATCAACTCTAGTTCAACGGGGTGGCTGGGATCGGGGAGGAGGTGATTGGCGGTTACTGTGGCACTGTAGGTGAACAGGGAGGTCTGAAAGGTTGGCGTTTAGGTAAGTGGCGGGGGACGTTGGGTTGCGAATGCTAGTAGTGGCTGATCGATCGCAGGTGTACAGGGCTGGTCGCGGTGATGGAAATTCAAAGGGAGGCATGGATTTGAAGTCACAATTTGTATAAATGGAACAACAGCTCGAAATATAAGGGACGCGGTGAATTTGAACAAATGAGATTGGAACGTGACTGCATGAATTGGAAAGTTTCAAACCATGTTCTTAAATTCAAAAGGGAAGCGGCACAACAAAATTGGATCAATAGTCTCGCGTGAAGCAGTAGATTGGTTCTTGGTTCGTATTCATGTTCAGTGGAGAAATGGAAACCGTGCATGGCTCAGGAAGTTAAATCAGGTCTGGGGAAGACTACATGGACAAACACGGTTTGTTTTTTTAAGGTAAAATGATTAGGTAGTTTATCCATATTTGAAGATGTGGCCTTCATACGTGGACCAAAGCAAGAAATTTTCGACACAAATATGTTCACGTGAAGACTTGGGAATGAAGAATTTTGATCGATCGACTTTAAATATACGGAGTAATTAGCTGATAAGTTTAAATTAAACATTAATTAAGGTTGTTAAGTTAAGAATTTATTTATTTAGATTAAATCGTAAACTAAACTGTGAACGGTGTAGACATCTGATGAAGTATGGCGTGTGATTGGGTTTGAGTAAACTGGAACAAATGGGATGAAGTCGAGCAGTAATTAAAAAGAAGCAGTACATAAGATATTAGTCGTATATTTTATTTTCAAAGTAATTCAGGCATATAAATTTAATTAAGGAAATTGAATTATTTAATTTAATCCATGGACAAATATTAATTATAACTCATTCGAATGTTACCAGAATCCAACCAAACAAGTTGCAGTGAAATCGCCTTGACGAACAGAATATTATGGAACTAATATGGACAGTGCAGAAGACGACTGGAATTTACAGTTAAACTAAACGTTGTTTAAGTTAACCGTAATAAAACAGCTTCAGCGATAAATCAAAGTGAGTATAACTCACTCAGTTTTTATCCCACTTATATTTTATATAAGCCGGGTTTTAATTTGTGTGCTATGGTTGATAATTGTTTTGTTGTGTGCGGAATATTATTTATATATTAGTTGAATTGGTGGATTTAAATGTTCGTTTATTTTAAACGAAATCTAATCGTTATTTTTTATGATTATTTCCAAACGTGGTAACTTACCTTCTTGGTTACGTTTATAATAGTATAATGATATTGAATTTAAATATGTATGCTTGAATTGCTGTTATTGAATGTTTATTAAATATTATATCAGTTTATTTTCATATTACAGTTAAATGAACTGTTTACTCAACATGGATTGGACAAATTTATTTAGTTGTTGATTGGAATTCAACAGTTGTGTGTTTAACCAACGGACAGTATTGGTTGAGTAATTGGCATTAGGTGGCTTGAAAATTAATCGTTTTATAAACATTGATTTATCGTCAGGTAAATAGACTGAAATGAATTTGTAAATTTATTTTATAACTGAAAATAGATTTTTAAATCTAATATTTTGGAATGGGAGTTTATTAAACAGGAAATAAATATTTAATATTTACTATTTAAATTTATAAGTAATTATTAAGTGGTTTTATAAATCAAATTCTTATGTTAATAAGAATTCAGATGAGCAGAAATAAATGTAACGATTAAGAATTGAAATAATTGTTTCCAAGAAATGGTTATATAGAATTATTTAAATTAATTATATTATTAATTAATTTAAAGGAAGAATTAATTGAAATTGATTAACGAGATAATCATAGGGTGAGTTGACTAATTAAACTATTTTAATTTGAAAGAGGTTATTTGATTAATTTACCTTTAATTAATCGCATGGAATTATTAACGAATAAGGGTTTTAAATTTTTAATAAGACTTCAAAAAGAAATTTATAAATTTGTATAAATTATCTCTGAAGGATATTTTAAACCTAATTAACCTTTTAATTAAGTAAAGAAGATAATTTTGTTTTATAGAAATGAAATTAATTGATCATTTGGAATTAAATCCCGGATTCGATATTTAAGTTAAGTAAACTTAATAAATGTTTACAAAGCAACAACATTGTTTGAAAATGCTTTTAAGGTTTGGAAATCAAATGGATTTACCCATTTATGGTTTTGTCGAATATTTTGGATATCTAATTTCTACGAATGTTGATGATAAGAATGACTTCGACTCAAGGTCTGAGGGTGAATTAAATACCCTAACTTGAACGATTTCATCATTATCTGATTGATCGTATTAGTTTGTGTTCAAAATGAGTGTTAAAGTTGAATATCGCCTTCAGCCATGAAACTGATATTTAAGAGTGAGATTATCACGAAAGATCGATAATAATAATTTAAAACTTAAGTAATATTTATGATTCAAATATATATACATATATAGGTAAACAAGTTAATATTGAATTGTAAATAATTAAGATATTCAAACTGGTATATAAACTATCGTTTCATTAATAAAACAGTTAACTACCTTTACAGTAGTTAACGTTGAAGTAAATTTATTTCTTAATTTGAGTAATTACTTCTTAAATGAAATCCATTTAAGTGAGTGATCGAGATGGTAATGAATTATAGTTAAATTGTAAATTGAGTTATGATTGGGTATTATATTAAAACCTAATATTTATGAATTAAGTTATAAATGGAGATTTAAGCGAATACAATAGCATAAATGAAATGTTTACTTAATATTTAAATTAAGTAAGAAGGAATGGAGATAAAAATGGTTTTATATTAAACCAGAGTTTATAAAAAAGGTTTATAAGAGGAATGTGAAATTAAAATGTTGATTTTGAATTGGAGATACTTAATATTGAGATTAACTGAAACGAACGGAATTGAAATGAGATTTCCAAAGTAAAAATGACATAGAAAGTTGAAGAATTTATACTGAAATTTCCAAAGTAAAAGAAATGAAAAGAATTAAGATTATACATATATAAGAATATCTCTATTACACGAGAAATAAAAAAGGAAATTAGTGGAAATATAACGATATTTCCGAGGAGAAAGGAAATGAAAAGTGGAGTTGTGGAATGAGTTTATTTTAAAGGGAATAAGGGTTTATATTAGTTTTTCAAGCAAAGAGAACAAAAGAGATGCCGTAACATTGGTTTACGGAAAATAAGTTGAATTGATTAACGAGTCAGATAATGAACGATGTTATTACAAATGTCTTGCGAAAGGTAGTAAATGGAAATTGGATATGATTATAAGTTATTTTTCTAAGTATAAATAAAAAAAGTGTTTTGAGAATATTTGTGACACCCCACATCCATTAATGTCACTCACAAAGGGAATGCATTAACTTCTATGGAGCGTTTTAAGTGTGTATAGAACAGAAACTTAACAACAAGACAGATATAAACAGTACTTAAAAATTTAAAACTTTATTCATTGCAGCGGTAAACACATAAGTTTGATTACATCATCAAAAACCAAAGACTAGAGCCAAATACATAATATCCATCTTGACTAAATCAGAGTACATAAAATGAAAGACATAACCCCAACATAAAATAGCCATAAATAAGATAGGCTGAACTTTTACTTCAGCGATCCAAGCAACTTCTAAAAGCAAGAGATACGGCTGTCCAAATCAAGCTCCACTAGTGCTACTTCCACCCTAAGCACCTGGGGGGGAGGAAGAAAAGAGGTGGAAACAAAGGGGGTCAGACATAAAGTCTGGCGAGTGCGATAACTTTAACAATATAATTATTAAAATAACTAGGTTAAGGCATAAGCTGGAAAATAAGGAAATGATTGTGAACAAATGGGTATGGCAGAGCAAACAAAGGAAATAAGGTGAACAAAGGTAACGTTAAAGGCGCACCTAATCACTATAAGATAATTACTACACTGCACCACACAAAACCCCTCAAAAGTTGATCCCGCCTATAGAACTTACTAATGATAATGGTAGTTTCGTGTACCCCAGTTGTCATCATAGGTGTCGTCCGCCCCTATCTCCACTAGGTGTACCCACTACCCCAATTTGATCGGCTCCCTAACTCGTATATACCCGTGCTGGCCCCACAGTGGGGTGTATCACTTCCCAAAATGGCAACCCGATACCACCAACGATGCACGGCTTATACCTACACGATGCAACAACGCCTTACCTACCAGCCCGGGCCCACACACACACACATGACCCCGTTGGAATTGCGTTGCCACCGCTAACCCGTTTTGGCCTCTTACAGTCAAACCCAGTATGTGTCTCCCGTCCTTGACTTGGGTCGAGCCCACAAAGATACTTATGGGTTACTGGTTGAAACGGGCCCCCATTACTTGACACAAGCTATCCACCTAAGCTTGGTCCCCACTAAAGTTTCCCACTAAACCCCATTCTTTGTTCATGTCTTCTTACATGTTCAACTTGGTTAAGTGTTTCTAATTGTATTTCACAAGCCACCCAAGGTACCCACTTAACCCCCATGTCCCACCACATGTTTATCTGGTTAAGTGTTTCTTAATTCATTAACACCGTAACCTTGTAAAGACCTGTGGTAGCTGGATTTGCCAGGCGGGTCTGGGCAGTCTTACACCACAAACGAGCCTAACCTCGTGTCTTTACAACTGTTACGCATTTAATTCATGCCCTTGATCTCTCACATTAGACTGGCATTTGAGACTGCTGGATTTGTCGGGCGGGTCCGGGCAGTCTTACACCATAAAAGAGCCTAACCTCGTGTCTTAGGCGGTTTATTATTACACGTCTTCATTTAACCCCAAATTGGATTAATATCCCTATTCAAATTTGTAAATCAATTCCAAATATACTTATGTCCATAATTGTCTCAATTATGTCCATAAATGCCATTTTTTCCAATTAATGTCTTAAATTAAAATAAATTAATTATATGCCTTTTTCAAGCCATATCATACCAATTCTCAATATGTGTATATTCAATATTACCCCCATCGTCCCCACGTTGTTTGTTCGCTTAACATGACATATATGTATATCAGACTAAACAATAGTATAACACACATAAAAAGAAGAGACGCCACAAATTTACATAACAGCCACAAATTTGCATAACATACAAATTGGATCTAATTATACAAATAAGGATTACCACATATCTAGCATAAACTTGTTATTGTCATGAATCTAAGCATAGGCCTAAAGGTGTGAACTTGCATATAATATAGTTTTTCACCTAAAACTTGCATATGCCAAAGTCACAAACTTGCATAAACTATGTATGTCATAGATCTAATCATAGGGTGTAAACTTGTATAGGCAATAGTCACAAACTTGCATAAACTATGTATGTCATAGGTCTAATCATAAGGTGTAAACTTGCATAGGCAATAGTCACAAACTTACATTACATGATTCATACTCCAAATATATATATATATTCATATGTGATTTATGCAACATAAACTATGATGTAAACTTGCATCTAACTCACACATGTCATAGCCTAACTTTAGATCCAATTTACACATAAAATAGATATCATGAAACATGTAAGGTTGTATAAGCTTCTCACTAACTTGCATATGATTCATATCTAAATTAACATCCAAACTTGCATATCAAGTTAAATATACATATGATTTAACATATGAATTAGTTTCACAAACATAACCAAACTAGCATATGAAGCATCATTATGAATTGATTGTACATAAGCCAACAATTAACACGGATTTACAACATAGATAATAACATCATAGATTTACAACATAGATAATAACATAACGGTCAACGATTCACAACATAACCATATAACCTAAATCATAACTCAACCTAATTAAATTGTTAATTATCTTATTAAAGAAATCGAACTCACAACTCAAAGAAGGTCTTGAGTTCTGAAATTGATTAAGCTCTCCTTTGAAGTAGACAGATTTGTTGTTGTTTAGATTAGAGTTGACTAGCTTCACTTTCTCTCTAGTTGGTGGCGGCTACTCTAGGTTGTAAGGTGACAACATGACGACCATCTCTAAGGCCACCGACAAGTGCATTCCTTTCTTTGATTTACTTCGAAAAGGGAAACGCAATTTCAAGTGGACCCCTGAATTCGTTTCCGCATTTAAGGAACTCCTGAATCACTTAGAGCGACCACCCATCTTATCTAAGCCTATAGACCATGAGGACTTATATGTTTGCTTGGTTGTTTCTCCACAGGCAATCAGCTCGGCGTTAATACGACTCGAGGATCGCATCCAACGGCCCGTCTACTACATAAGAAAACGACTGACAGGTGCAGAGAAGAACTACCCGAAGCTCGAAATACTGGCATTCTGCTTACTAATCTCCTCCCGGAAGCTTCGGCCGTATTTCCAGGCTCATCCCTCAAAAGTCTACACCAACCAACCGCTGCGTTTGGTCCTGCAACGATCTGGGGCATCCGGCCGACAGCTAAAGTGGAGTATGGAACTAAGTCAGTTCGAGATAAAATTCATTCCCCGTCGATCCATCCTCGGGCAAGCCCTTGCCGACTTCATAGTAGAATTCACGACTCTCGAGGGGACCTCTACGGAAGACGCTGAAACCCCCGACAACGTGTGGAAGTTGTTTGTAGACGAATCCTCCAACATCAAGTGCTCGGGAGCCGGTATCATACTCATCACACCCGAGGGACGCTCGATACACTACGCACTAAAGCTGAATTTCTATGATACCAGTAATGATGCGGAATATGAAGCATTGATAGTCAGGCTAAGAATCGCAATCGAGCTCAAGCTAAGAACTATCCAAATCTTCTCCGACTCGCAACTCGTCGTACGCCAAGTGATAGACGAGTATCAAACGAAGGCTGAAAGGCTCGCTCTATACCTAACTCAAGTTCAGAAACTGCCTACCCAATTAGACCACTTCACTTTCACTCACATTCCGCGAGAGCAAAACGAAAAAGCCGATTCATTGGCCAGACTGGCAAGTTCCGAAGATCCACAGCTTTTGGGTTTCGCCCTCGTCGAAGTGCCCAACTCTCCTAGTATCGAGCCAATTCAAACCGGCATCGCCATCGATGTCGAACCAGAACTAGAATCATGGATGACGCCGATCAAGAGCTACCTGCGACATGCGATCCTCCCAGAGAGCCGCAAGGAAAAGCGAGTGCTCACCCACCAGTCAGCCCGTTATCTTCTTATAGACGAGATCCTATATCGAAGAGGCTTCTCTGTCCCCTTACTTAGAAGTGTGGCCCATGATGACGCACTAAAAATTCTTACTAGCATGCATGAAGGAGAATGCGACGACCACACAGAGGGGCAAACACTGGCCAGGAGGATACTCCGACCCGGTTACTACTGGTCCATGCTCAACCAAGACGCCACTGAATATGCTCGCAAGTGCGACAAATGCCAACGCTTCTCTAAAATCCCAAGAGCCCCACCGACGGAACTGACACAAATGACCAGCCTATGGACATTCTCCATGTGGGGAATCGACATCATTGGAACTCTTCCCATGGCCAGAGGTGGGGCACATTACGCCGTCATTGCAGTTGATTATTTTATCAAATGGGCAGTGGCCGAAGCCCTCGCCACTATCACCACCAAGAAAATGATCAAATTCGTGGTACGCAACATCATCACTCAATACGGAGTCCCTCAAGCCATCATTTCAGACAACGGCAGTCAAATTGAGAGCACCGAATTCAAATCCTTTTGTCAGCGGCACGACATCGAAAAAAGGTTCTCGGCCGTACCTCACCCCCAAGCCAACGGACAGGTCGAAGCAGTCAACAAAGTCATCAAGTCCATCATCAAGAAGCGCCTCGAGAAGGCCGGGAGCATGTGGGCAGACAAACTTCCCCTAGCCCTATGGGCCTACCGAACAACTTACAAGACAGCAACCGGGCACACGCCCTTCGCCCTTTCTTACGGGTCCGAAGCCGTCATCCTCATCGAGCTCCAGCTTCAGTCTCATCGTGTCACCTACTTCGATCCAAAGACAAACCAAGACTATCTTTTGGGGTCACTCGATTTGCTAGAAGAAAAAAGAAACGAAGCCGACCTACGTGCCGTTGCACAATGACAACGAGTCGCTCCGTACTTCAACTCCCGAGTCCGCCACAAGGACCTCAACATTGGCGACCTCGTCCTAAAACAGGTCTTTCCTCCGCCAACAAAACTCTCTCCTCGCTGGGAAGGACCGTACTCCATTCTGCGAAGACTCAACAATGGAACTTTCAAGCTTGCCACCGTGGACGAAGCTGAACTACCAAGGGCTTGGAACAGTGAACATATCCGCCATTGCGTCACATAACTTAGCATATGGCTGTTTACGCTTTCCAGCAACGTTTTGTTTTGTAATAATTCAATGCATTGTAAAGGTTATTCATGCCAAAAGTTATTAATGGAAATGATGTTCATCTTTCTATCTCCCCACTCTGTGTTCACTCCTCACGCGACATAATTAGCTAACCCTGACAGCTAGTCTCTACAAACCATCGTACCAACTCCCAACATAGGGGTCGGCACCACCATCTCAACCGCGAATCAATCCCGCGGCCTAATCACATTGGCAACGACCGGCACCCCAAATACGGGACCCGGCCACGCTACTCGAGTCGCCAGCCTGCGGCGCGACCGAGTATAAATAACCTCTGACTCGAACATTGACCCAAGATCAAGGACGAGGATAAATCTTTCAACCACCCAACAGCTTGACGGGGCAACACAAACTCCCCTGAGCTACGGGTGTCGGTCGGACTTTGGCGCAGCACCAATACCGACCATTAAATCGTCACATCCCCAAACTCTCAAGGCTGAGGGGTAGCCCACGGCCACGATTGGACCTTACGAGCTGATGATCCGGGCTTCTCTTTCCAGGCGAACGACGACGCCCTCAGGCTCGCCCCAACCCGATGAACTACGGGAGAGCCTACACCGGACGAGTCGCATAACACGACGTTATTCGCCTCTGCTACTCTTGAGTTTACCCCCGGGCAACCCAAGAAAAAACAGCAGGCGCTCTAGCCAGGCTTTACAAACTACAGGTCTCCTGAGCTAAGGAAGAATTACTAGAAGCCTGCGCATTGTCTTACGCCCCTCTGGAACTGCAATCCAGAGTGCGGCACTCAATCACACCCCTTGGAATCACCAACCTGGGGCACAACACTCACAGTCGCTTTTTGTTAAATGTAACGATAAGTATGCCTATGCAAGTACGGGATGCCTGAAAACATGGGGGAAACATCCGAATAGTTAACACAAGATGCGATCTTTACTAATTCATTTTTCATTACAACACACACACACACACATTACAACCAACTACCCGACTAATATCTTTCCTTTTAATGGCAAGGTGTACATCAGTACCACACCATGCCTTGAGAAACCAAAAGCAAGGGCCGAACTCGCATAAACTACTGGCCTACACTACCAAAATGAGCCCTAAGCTCATACCTAAGCGACTAATGCTTATCATGCTTTCTCCTTTTTTTCCTTGTGCTTCTTCTTTGCAGATTTAGCACTTGACGGTTCATCCGTGGAGCCGGGCCCCCTCTTGCTAGACCCTCCTTTCCCGCTCCGGCTCCCTTTATAAGTGATCGACCAGTGAGAAGTTGAGAGATGCCTCTCGCCCGCCTTATTGCCACCAGAGATCTCAGTGACATCAGCGGGGGCAACTGGTGGCACAGAGAGGGGGTCATCCCCGGTAGGAAGACCGATCACGGCTGCGCTTGCCTCCGGAGTCTTTTTCTTATCCCGCTTGGCTTTCTCTCTGGCCTCTTTAGCGGGCTGACGATCGATAAGCTTCTGGGACTTATGCGCTAAATTACCAGCCCCGGTTTTCTCACGGGCTTCAGTGGCCCTTCGCTGGGCCTCCTCATCCTCCCTTTTCTTCTGAGCCTCACGAGCTACCCTTTTCTCTCGGCCTCCTCATCAGTCTGCCCTAGGGAAACAACCCAGCAGCCCTCTCCGCAGTATCCTCCGTGACCTTTGCAACAATCGCTTGCCTAGGAGTGTCATCCGGCCTCATCCTTTCCTCCGCCGGACCTCGAGCAGTCCCACTCTGCCCATCTACCTCTTCTCCGTCATCATCAAGAAGGCCTTCATAAACGCTGGGAGTTAGTCTAATCCCCGAAAAAGTGTCAAGCTGATCTCCCCTTTCTCCAAGATGAGTTCCCCCAAGTCCTAGCCCAGATTCAGTTGTTCGGGGATTCACAAGGGCAGGTTCCAATGCCGAAGTTACTCCAGAAGGGGCTGCATAATAAAAACACGATCTGTTAAACCTCAAATTAGGTGATCACATCATCCTTTGGAATGCATTGCAAAGAGAATTTACGTCCAACCAAGGGTGGCGCGAGGAGAGCCGAAGGAGCTTCCAGCACGGCAGGCAGCATGAGCTCAGTACCTCCTAGGTCAGAATACTCAACATCATGCTCGATTGGAACTTGGGTCAAAGCAGTCGGGTCAGTAGCAGTGACCAACCCAGGAGCTGAGGGTCGAGAAGAACTTCCCTCCGCGCGATCCATCGCTACAACAACACTTCCCGACTCAATAAACTTTCCCTTTTCGGCGGCAAGCCTCTCCAATCTTTCTTTCTCCGCATCCTCGAGCAGTAACTTCCTACCCTCCTCCAATTTCTCGCGCTCTTCCGCGGTCAAGAGGTCAATCATAAATTGTCGCTCGTCT
Organism: Allium sativum; assembly: GCA_030737875.1. Classification (NCBI taxonomy): domain Eukaryota; kingdom Viridiplantae; phylum Streptophyta; class Magnoliopsida; order Asparagales; family Amaryllidaceae; genus Allium; species Allium sativum. The sequence goes on along the minus strand of CM060918.1, from coordinate 794,223,192 downwards.
AAGGTCCTGACATCCACTTTATGCAAGAAAGCCTCATATGGAACCAGTCTGTCCCAGGTTCGTGCCAGCTCACGGGAATAGTCATTCATCCAAGAGATTCCACGGAACCTCAGGGCTTTTACCAGCATGTCCTTGATATCCTCCTCCACAGTCGAATACGCCTGGAGTTCCGCATCCGCTAGTTCGCTTTTTAGTTGCTCCACCTCTCTTAGGCGCTCAGCTTCCGACCCCTCTACGGTGCCCAACACATCTCGGTTGCTGGCTTCTGCATCCTCTTTCGCTTTCCTCGCCGCCTCAAGCTCCCTCCTTAGGCGATCATTCTCAGCTTGTAAAGCCTTATTATCTTCATGAAGATGGAAGATTTTGGCATCCCTCTCCAACTCGATACAGAATTGGTCCACATCAGCCTTCTCCTTCTTCAGAGTCATGTTCTGAGTGGTCAAGTCAGTTATGGTCTCTGAGTACATAGACCGAGAAGCATCCGCCTCCTTTTTGAGTGTCTCGTACCCCTGCTTCAGCTCGGTTGGAAAACCACAAACCCCATGAGTCAGTATCCAAAGGAGCGAGAACAAACATAAAAAAGGGAAGAGGGAAACCTACCAATTTCGGTATTCAGATTAGCAACGGAAGTCTTCTCAGCATCAATGACAATTTGTTGATCCAAGAGTTGCAAGTTCTTCACCCTGACTAGATCTGATAGATGATGGGAGTATTGGGTGAGCTCGTTAACTTGGCGATATGCGGCTTTCACATGATCCCATACCTCTCCAGAGGCCCTATTGTGTGGCGGACGGAGATCAAGGAGAGATAGCAGCTTGTCAAAATAGAGTCGAGGGAAATGATGCGTCAAAAATGCTTTCTTCTCCTCTGGAGAAAGCTCATGAACTTCTGATTTGGTCAAATCTTCCGTCTCAATCCTATTCAACCTACTCGACCTCGGCTGGTCGAGTGGTTCTCCTTCGTAGCCTGAACAAGAGCAGGCAGGACGGTGATGGACGAAGTCGCTAACGACGTACGACTCGGCCCTCCTAGTTGAGGCCTCGAATCCCCACTGGACACTCAAATCGGAGGAGGAGGAGGAGGAGGAGGAGGAAGAGTCATAGAAGATAAGAACCTATCCTGATGACGACTCCCGCTACCATGACTTTGCAGTGGTGGGGCATCCCCATACAACCTAGCTCCTCTCCTGAAGGAGCTAATAAAAGCACTCTCGGGACGGTTGCGGTCCCCACGACCTCGTCCCCCGCTTCCTCTAGCCATATCACCTGTCAAAGGAACAACGAAAAGTCAATCAAGCAGCACGTGCAAGCACTCTTTTATGCAGTTTAGTGTGTATAAGTGTGTGTCCTAAGTGCTCTCTTAACATACCAGATTGTCCCTCAGTCGGAGGAGTAAGCCCCTCCGCGGCACGAGCTATATCCTCAATACTACCTGCGCTCGGCCATAAAGACAAGTCCACGGGAACCGTATCCAGACTAGCAAACTGATCTACTCTCTCAAGGGAGGCGGTGGCATCTAGAGAGGTTGTAGGAGAGTAAGGACTGGCCAACGCTTCTTCCCCCGCCCCTCCCATCGGTGGCGGGGTAGAAGCGTCAATAAGTCCCTCGTCCCGAGCAACCGCCTCCGCGCTGCCATCCTTGTCACCAAAAACCCCCTCCTGAAACATAACGACCTTTTTGGGCCCAAGCTCGCCAGGAGCCATCTTTCTCATCAAAGTGGGGGCAGCAGGGCCTTCCGCTGCTTTCCCCTTAGATACACCACTCGCCGCTGCAGGCCTGATTATGGCCCGGTTGGCCAGGAACAACCCAACACGCCGAAGACGGTCCTGATCCACTATGGAATCTGTCTTACGGGAGCCCTCGGAAATGCCTCGCAAAGCATCAAAACGCCGTCGATACTGGTCGCCTGTAGGTGCCTCAGGATTCCCTGCCACAATCAAAAATAATTAGTCACGAAGCTCGGCAACTCGTAGAGAATGGAGACTGTAACACCCCACCTCCATTAAGGTCACTCACAAAGGGAATGCCTTAACTTTGGTGGAGCGTTTTAGTAAACAGAACAGAAACTTACAAGATAGATAAAACAGTACTTGAAAATTTTACAATTTTATTTCAACAGAAGCTTGGTTACATCCTTTCAAATCACAATATCAGAATTCAAGTACAAAATATCAATCTTGTACAAAAGCCTTCAGAATGCATAGTTTAAAATCATAATCCCCACAGAAGAAGACAAGCCATACTTTATGCACTGCAAGTGGAAGAAATCTGGATCAAGCTAGAGTATTCCCTTCTACCAAACCTGGGGGTGAAACGGAAGAAAGGAGGCGAAACAACAAGCGTCAGACAAAAGTCTGGCAAGTCCAGTGATTTTTAGTTATGAACAGATAATAATAACATGACATGAAAATAAAACTGGATGAGAGATAACTGTAACATATGTAGCCGATATAACAGAAGAACAGAATGACATAAGCTATTGCTTTACACTTCTCTGCACTAATACTAGTATAACAGAATTAGGTGTCACCCTAATGTCTAAACTAAAACAGAAACGGGTACAGAATAATTTCCACTCTAGTAATGGGCCTTTACCTCCCGATCAGAAACAGACAGAAGCAGAATGTAGCATAAGGTGTACACTAGTAATTGGGCCTTTACCACCCGAACAGACGGTACCACGCAGAAACAGACAGGTGTTGCCACCCAACAGAAACAGACGGTACCAACAGAAATAGATAGAACTAAGTGTACCCTAAAACCCTACCCCAAGCGATCGGCTCCCTAATACATAAATATCTTGTGTCGGCCCCACAGTAGGGTGTATCACTCCTTAAAGTGACAACCAATTGGCACAGACCTATTTACAGATGTCACGGCGTCTTACATCCTCAGAGGCAGAACTGGATCCATGCACGCACATAACCCGGTTGGAACGCACCATCAACACCCCTCGCCATTATCAGAATGAACCGCTTATAATTAGTTCAGCAAGCGTGCCCGGACCCTACCTATTGTTGGGTCAAAGTTTTGATACCAGATAGGGTTACTGACTAATATGGGTCCCAAACAACAGATGACACAAGTAAATTCCCTCCTAACCTTGTGTCCCCAGACTAACAGATTTTCAGCTTAACTTGTCTACAAGTTTCAGACATACAAAGTTTAGATTAACTAGTTCACAGATCAGACAATCAAGTTAACAGGTTTTCAGACTAACGGATCAGATGTTCGGATTAACAGGCTTACAGATTAACTGGTTACAGATTAACTGGTTACAGATTATCTAACTTTGTATTGGGCCTACGGATTCACGAAACGGGTTTATCAGATTCATTGGTCCAATTGGTTTAACCTTACCCAACACGTTTTAGACATCATAATTATCTCAGATTTTCATTAATTAAATATTAATGCCCAAACCTCTCACATTAGACTGACAGTTTGCGGCTATTGCTTAGGCCGGTTGGTTCCGGGCAGGTTTCTGTTGCAAACTGAGTCCAATCTCGGGTTTCAAGCACGTTATGACTAACTTCTCACATTAGAACCTATTTTTTGCGACCACTGGAATATGCCGGGCGGTTCCGGGCAGAATTACGCCGCAAACTCATTCTAACCTCGAGTTAGCCATGTTTATCTTTGCGGCCAATTAATTAATGATTTACCGTTTATACCCACGCCCTATTATACATGTCAATTATTCATAACTATAGCCAATTCATATTATGTCACTAGCGGACTAATTATACCAACTCAACAGATATAGAAGATAACATATTTTTCAGATTAGGCGACTTAATGGATTTAGCAGATTAAGCAAACTAGCAGATTTAGCATTTTCAGCAGATGACAGATTTGGCAGAGGAACATATCTAGCAGACTAGGCAGTAGAGCAGAACTAGCAGATTAAGCAATATAACAGAACTAGCAGATTAGGCAATGTAACAAAACTAGCAAATTAGGCAAATATAACAGATTTAATCATTTCTTAAAGTTTCACAAACATATCTTGCCTAATTATAAATCTTGCCTAAGTTCACATGCATAAATAATAGTCTTGATTCACAATGTTATCATATACCCCATGTTTGCATTAAATTTACATAGCATAGATTATGGTCATAAATTTACCATATATCATATGTTTCAATTTTTATTAAACTTGCATAGTACAGAAGATCCCTATATAAATTATATCAAATATAGCCATCGATTACTATGCATATCATATATCCCAAAGATCCCTTACTTAGGTGTTTATTTACATTAATAGATACCCTACTCTCATGTAAATCTTTATGCCTAAGCCATATTCTCTTTATCTCAAATCATATGTTCAATACAATATAACATGTCCAGTCATATGTCTCAGATTTTGTTCTAGCTACAGTCCATGTTCTTTCCTCAAATCAGTCACCTATTGGTCATGCCCAATTCATGCATCATTCATTTTATTGTCCCAAACATTTTAGCATCATTCATTTTATTGTCCCAAACATTTTAGCGTATGTTAATCTCTTATGAGATTGGCTCAGGCTCGTGGTAGCCTGGCTATAGAACAGAAAGAGGGAAGAGATACAAAATGAGATAGATCCAAACAGAACAGAACATATATAACCTCAGATTCAGATTTATAATTCATGTCACAATCAGAATTAACATTTATATCGTAAAATAACTGCACTTGCCTTGATTGGATTAAAGAAAGAACTTTAATTGTTGTAGAATCGTTGCAGAAGCTTTAATCTCTAATTTGAATTGAGTTTCTTAGGTTGATGTTGATTAGCTTCTAATTTTGATTTCAGAAGAGTAGCGACGCCATTTTTATTTTTATTAGAACAGAGGCAGAGAAGAAGCAGAATAGAATTGTGTGTAGAGAAGGCTAGGTCTTAGGATGTATTTATAGGTGTAGGAACTCATCTAGGCCCTCAAATTAACCCTAGAACTCATCAGGTCCGTCAAAACACATCACAGCCTTCAAAATCGCACACACACGCACCAGGTTCGACCAGGGCTCGACCCCCAGGTCGACTGCCCAGTCGACCTGGTCTGGGGGATCGACTCCCCAGTTGTAGCGACCCGAACTTCCCCGGTCTCCGAAGAGATGAGAAAGAACGAATTACTGTGAGGACAAGACAAATCAAAACACAGACGAAAGAACATTTCATTGTTATTACAACAATTCCATCAGAATACAAGAATATACAGAGTATAAATGAATAAATTACATTTGATAAATATCAGAGATTACAATAAATTACATAGCAGCGGAAAATAATACAAAGCACAACTGAAGGTGATATACGGATACAGAGCTTTCCGGATATCATTCCAGCTGTAAACCAGGATCCTGTGAATATAAATCTGCAAAACCAAAACTACTAGCTGCCCGTGCGGAAAATAGGGGCACCTAGAGTTTAGGTTAAAACAATAAACTCCAGGTCAGTCATGTGACTGGTGTGAGAACTAAAACAGTTATTTGAAACTTTACTTTAAAGGAGTAATTCAAGGGACCACGCCGTATAACACGGAACGGGTTTCCTCCCAAGAATACCAGTGCATAAAATAAACAACGCAATGCTTTTTCGAAAAATGAAGCTATTATAAGACCCAGGTCCCATCACACAATGCAACGCAAGCCGAAGGATAGGGTTTTACCTTATAACAGCCAAACATGCTTGGTACGTTTAAAACAAATCATTTGATACTATAATAAGTATATAGTGTCAAAACAGTTTCAATCATAAATATAAATCATAGACGGCATAGCATCCCATGCTACTATGTCGCCATACTAGGCTCTACAAATAAAGCCGCAATACACGTATTGGAAATTGGATTTCCGTCATGAGTCAAGGCAAGGGGCAAGCTCCTCTCCGCGTTCGAGACACTCTAGCAAATGCCTCAGGGCTACGCACTCTGGGCAACCCCTGGATCTTCAGGGTCATTCCTCACTTACGTTAGAGGATTGGCAATTCCCGAACACACGTTTCCCGGTCCTTACAGACCTAAAATCGAGGCGCCTCATCCGACAACCACATAGGTGAAAAGTATATCAATGTCAGGGCTGGTAAGTCACTGACACCACCAAAGCTAGAAAGAAACGTCGTGCTCTCCCTGCAGTCCGTATCCCGTTTTTGACTCATACCGAGGTGTGAGGCTCGCGAATTCACGTTATACACAAAGCTGCCACGTAGACCGTGCTTTGATCATCAACCACAAGACTTTGCTTTTCAACAGAAGCCTTGATCCATGCAACTCAGCGTGCCACACAGGCAATTCATGCCATGTGACTGATGTCCATCGATATACAACCTCTGAGCTCGTACGTCTTAGAGAAGGGCGTTAAGCAAAAGAATAAATTCTCCGCCGCCAAACAGATGTATATTTAATAGAAATCAATCAACACAGAATAAAATCCAATGTCAGACACACATTCCATTTACAAGTCCGTTCTGGGTCTGAACGAAACCGGAGGCACTTTCCTCGCATATCCATCCATCTCCAAGTACGTCTGAACGACCACCAACTATTTCCATCCTCTTGGGTGTACAGCCCAATCAGGATCGTCAGTAATTATCCAAACGATGTGAAGACTTCCGGTCTTCAACCACCGTCTTCATCTACGACTTTTCGTTGAATCGGTTATTCAGAATGGGTATAAACCCGGACTTTCCGAACAACCCGCGCATATTAAAAACGAATGTTACACAAACACAGCAAACGCCTCATTCCAATTCAGAATATCCTTTTATTCACGAAATCACATTCTTAGGGAAAGGTTCCCATTAATTTTATCAAAGATAAATTCTTCTAAATTTATTCGTTAATGTTCCTTTGGATGTCATTTCAAACCAAATTATGGTTTTCCAAACTAGTCGAGATTAGCGAACCACACCGAAGTAATTATTTATTTTATTTCCCAATCCCAACCTATTCATCCCATGAAGTAAAACTGGTAATACTCCATATCTAACACTACGGTGTTATCGGTAAAATTAATTACCATTTCCCGTTCAAATCTAATTAAAGATTTAACTATCGCTTTGGAGCAAAACTGGTGATACTCCATTCTCGCTCATTTTCACTATTTGATAATTTAGATTATCAATTCACATTTCAATCTAACTGTAGATTCATTAAAACTCCTTTTTCTGGGTTAAAGAACTAATGTCATTTAAAACACAGTTCACAACAAACCCAAATCACATTCTATTTAAACTCGTTTCAAATCCAATTTATTTATTTAAAAATGAACGGGTTTAATTTTAGTTCAAAACTAGCTCATTTCGATAAAAATCTATTTTTATCTTTTTAAATATGGAGTTTTTTCATCCTAATTCTTCCCAAATCATTTCTTCTGATTTTACACAAATTATTACTATTTTTAATAATTTTCTCAAGGCTGTACAGTCGATTTCCATCAACGGCCATCGAACTGCACTTACAGCGACCTTTTTCAAATTTGATTTGGACGTATCTCCAAATCCAACCGTTATATTTTGAATTTCAAATATTCGTTAGAAAGCTCTTTTTGATACGAACCCAACGGTTCCGGTTTTAGGAGAATCCGACGGTCAGATCTCCCGTAATGTTCGTTTGAAATAAATGGTCAAAATTTACGAATTGTCGCGGCGCGGCGTGTTTTATTCAGGCCATTATATTATATATATAATATATATAATATACATTATCGTCGATTACTATTCAAAACGAATTTTATAAATAGTTTTGAATTCGTTTCAAAAACAATTTCAACTTCCATCTCAATTTAGATCAAAATTGAATCTTTCCTTATAAATTCGTTTTAAAATTCATTTCTATTCAATTCAAGTTTCAATTCAATTCGAATTCATTTCATTTCATTTTAAATTCAATTCGAATTAGTTTTCAATTCGATTCAATTCAAAGTGGTTTTCTATTCGATTCAATTCAAAGTGGTTTTCTATTCGATTCAATTCAAATTGGTTTTCTATTCAATTCAATTCAAAGTGGTTTTATATTCAATTCATTTCGAAATCGTTTTATATTCAATTCATTTCAAAATCGTTTTATATTCAATTCATTTCGAAATCGTTTTATATTCAATTCATTTCGAAATCGTTTTATATTCAATTCATTTAGAAATCGTTTTATATTCAATTCATTTCGAAATCGTTTTTCAATACATTTCAAAATGAATAAAATCGATATAAATATCGTTCACGTCAAAATGACATTAATCTAATCAACACGGCTTCATATATTCCTTCATTCTATTCAACAAATGAATATTTATTTTTGTCAACACACGACTAATCTCAATGAATGAGTACTGTCCACGTGTGACTATTTTTGTTAAATTATTTCGTTCAACACATGACTAATCTCAACGGATGAGTACAGTCAACACATGAACCTTTATTTTATAGTGATAAAGATGTAAATTTTTTTATTAAAATATTACGTTCAACACATGACTAATCTCAACGGATGAGTACAGTCAACACATGAACCTTTATTTTATAGTATTCTTTATCTTCTAAATTGGAATGAGGCCCAATCAATTACCATATAAAGTTAATTATATGGATTTTCACACATCACACGTATATAATAGCATTGAAAAATAATCAACCATCAACCAAAGTGCACTACACTGTATAAGCATCAAATATAGATATCTAACGCTTATAACAGCCTGTCAATCAATCGATCGACACATTTAATCAATCAGGATGAGTGAACTTCAAATTTCATCCCAACACCCGTGTGGGGTTTCAAACAATCAAACACATATTTCAGTGGTGCAGTTGGGCGATGTGTAAAATTTATCGACCCAATCAATGTCCTTCAAATAGGTGTACATAAACAAACCGTCCGGTTTGTAAATGAATATTTATTTATTCACATTCACGTTAAAAATTATATTTTTAACGATAAAACATTTTATTTTAACATATGAATTTCTATTCAGTTCATTCTTTAAATAAAATGATATTTTTATTTTTCTAACTTATTTTAGAAAATTTCGGCGGTATAACGGCACGATACTAGAAACGGGACGAGGCCTAGCCTTATCCCCGGTCTAGTGAAGGCCTACGCCATTCACACATCAATCAAATCCACCAAACAATCAAATTCAAATCTAATCATCTGACTAATTTATGCAATCAAACAAACAAGTCCATGGTCTGTGGACGATTGTGTCGGGTGCTACTAAACACCGTCTGCATCCTAGTATATATATATAACTAGAAAAAGAAATTGAAAGGTAAGAAATTCTCACCGATAGCTATCCAATCATCTTGACTCTTCTTTGATAGAAATCTTCATCGTTATCGCATTTTTGTCATCTTCGTTGCCCGTAGTCACTACATATATATAAAAATCGAATTTTTACTTCGTTGTTCAATATATAAAAACCGAATTTTTACTTTGCTATCCATATAGATAAAAACTCTATTTTTCCTTCGTTATTCTCCATATAAAGATCTCGCCTTTTCAACTATAAATATTTTACCTTTTCAATATCATCACTATAAAAATCACATTTTTATTTTGCTACCTATATAAAGATGATATTTTTACTATCTATAAAATATAAAAATTATATTTTTACAATATAAAAGATTATATTTTTCTCGAAGTAAAAATCATATTTTTAACCCACTATATATGTAAAAATCACACCTTTCTCCATTTAAAAATCTCGTCTTTTCTATTTTAAAAATCTTGCTTTCTATATTCTATTTTTTTTTTTTGAAAAAAGGACATACCTTTCTACTAAAAAAACAAATCTGTTAAACAAGTAAAAATCAGATTTTTTTCCACGAATAAAGATCAAACAATTTACACAAATAATTAAAACTGATTTTATTTCTCTAATTTAAATAGACTAATTAAAATAAAATAGAAGAAGCTCACTGTTTATTTTATCTGGACATCGTCGAACTCCACATTCCCCGTCAACATCAGAAACCGCGTCGCTGGGGGGGGGGGGGGGAGGGGGTTCGTCAGAAGTAGGGCGAGGTTAGGGTGCTGCGGTGCGGCGCGTTGGTGGCAGGGGGTTCGATTTAGGGCTGAGGGCGACTGGAGAAGAAGAAGGGACAGCGGGAGAAGAGGCGCAGCGGAGGTTTGGGTTCTGGTGGCGATGAGAACCAGGGGGCGACGGGTAAATTGAGGAAGAGGAGGGTGAGCGAGATATGAGAGAGAAACGGGGAGAGGAGGGGAGTTCGCATCGACGGAGGGGAGGGCGGAGCGGTCTACAGCAGTGGGCGCTAGGGTTTTTATTTTATTTTATTTTATTTAAAACTGAATCGGGAAGAAGAAGTGAGAGGGGGGCTTTTATAAAACTTATTTTATTTAATTTTTAAATCCCTGAAGGTTGACTTTTACATACAACCTCTAAACGAGGCCCACCGCCTATCGTCCATAGCGTTTCACCCCCATTCCGAACACAATGGGATATGTATCGTAGGCTGATTCGATCATTTTGATCAGTTTCCGTTAAAATCAACATATAACTCTATATATTGAATTTGAACACGCATTTCAATTCACTGGGGTCACATACTAACATGAAAAATTCCAGAAAAATATTTTCTAGCTTCGTATTGACGATACGGTCCTAACAAAACTAGTTTCGTCGAATTCTGAGACCGTTGTAAAAATGGCCATTTTCCAGTCGATTAAAATCAACTGAAACTGGTCAAACGCGTTTTCCTTTGCCACGCTCACATATTGATTCAAAAAATTATGAAATTTGAAACCTAGCAATAATTTGACAACACGGACCCAACAAAAGTGGTTTCGTCGAAATTCGAGGTCGTTTGCAAAATTCCCATTTTTAAGGGCCTGAACTCCATAGCGACTATTCAGAATTTTCAACTGGACATATCTTTTTATTCCCGTCATGAAATTTCGATTCGTCGGATTCGTTGGAAAGATATTCTCAATTAGATCCTAAGGTTTTTGGTTTCACTAAAATCCGGATTGTTTTGCACCCAGTACGTTCAATTGAAGTTTGATATCGAATTATCGAACTACCGCGCCATTTTCAATTCTATTTATAATTATATATAAATATTTATATTCTAACGACGAAGTATATAATATAAACGTCGAATTATATTCAAAATAAATTTCTCGTCGATATTATTTAAAATAATCTATTTTAAATATTCAAAATTCGCTAAAATTGCCAAAAATAAAAATTTAAACTGGTCCAGAATTTCTGGGTTATTACACCAGTCGACCTGGGTTCTGGGGGGTCGACTACCTAGTCGACTCCCCAGTCGACTTGGGCCCTGGGTGGGAAATTTCCCGCCCAACCCGCTTCTGGGTTTGAATTCGAATTTTGAATTCGAATTTCGAGCTATTTTCAATTCTGAACTTTCCTGAAACTTCGGAGGGTCATATCTCCTTCATACGGACTCCGATTCTCGCAAACTCAGACTCGTTTTCATGCAGAATTCTAAGACGAACGTAATGGCGCAACCCGTTTCCCTTGATTCTTATTTTGAAAATTAATTATCCTTAATTTGTTACTTATACGTTCACAGAAAATACGGGGTGTTACATTCTCCCCTCCTTAAAGGATTTCGTCCCCGAAATCTTCAAGTTAAGAAGAATGTGTCCTACCATCCAACATCCATTTACTCAATCATCAATCACTGGCGTCCATTGTCCTTAGAAACATCTAATGTTGTATGAACATATGCAAAGGTGTGTGTATATGTTCCTTATCTAATGCAAAGATCAGGCGGTCCACTGATTCAGTTGACCTCCTTAATGCGAATTATGCCAGTGCCATGAGTCCAACGTGTATGCAATTTTCCTACTTGATACATATCATTTCTATATGAGTTCACAACCATTCAGTCAAATGCAACATCCATGTGCTGAGTCAATCATTTTGCATCCACAAAAATTGAAAAATGCTCACATATCCATATGCAGTATGAGAGCGTTTTCGAGCCGATCTAGTGCCTAGTGTGTGTATATGCATCCACGAGCAACCACTAGCAACCACTTGCATCCACTTGCAACCATCAAACATAACATGTCTCAAACACATGTTTACATCCATTAGTTTCTACCTAAAGTTCGAAGATTCGATCGATAGGATACAGTCGAATGATGGAAGCGAGTACAGATAAGACAAAGACTTGGTTCCCATTAGACATTGATTGAGAAAATAATTCCCCTAAGTATCAACCCCGAAGACCGAAATCAACATCAGATTGACACCCAGAGGATTACCTCCTTTAGACAATGTCAAAACTGGAAAGCAGAATTATTCAAATATTTACAGACTACTGGTATAGATCAGGTTCCCTAATGATTCTTAGGATGCTAAGCATGATAAAATCATATCCCACAAAAACTCAGAATGCATGCGTCATACTTGACGTCTAACACAGATATCCCTCAAACCCCAATCTATCATGAAAAGATGATCCATAACCCTTATAGGTTTGAGTCTACAACGGAATCAGAAACAATACTAGTATTAAAGTGCAGAGTATCAACTACAAAATCAAAATACTAGAATCAGAAAGAGTCTTAACTCCATAATCAGATAAAGAAATTAAACCTACTATAGGAATTTTCCTATTTCTATCCTAGCTGTAACACCCCGCCTCCGCCAGGGTGGCTCTTGCAAGCACCCTGACTTTGGAGGGGCGTTTGAATCAGGTAAACATGCATAATGATATATCAAGGCAGAACAAGAACATATGTATATATGTAAACAGAGTAAATAACATAGATAAAACAGCGGAAGATTTTAAACCATTTCAAAACAAGTCTGGTACAGCATAATGTCAATTTTCCAAATAAACAAGTCTAGTACATAAAACAACATCATCTGAAAACTGGAAAGTAAAACATAAAGTAGCTATCCCCAAAGTGGAAAAACCATAGCCAGCTCAAGTCCAAAGCATACATGAGCTATCCAAGAAAGCGGCTGAGATCCAAGCTAAGTACTGGTATTCCCACCCTGTAAACCTGGGGGGGGGGGGGAACGGAAGGAAAGAGGCGAAAGAAAACAGGTCAGTCAAAAAGACTGAGTAAGCCCTACTACGATCAATGTAAACTGATAAAGTTAACTGACATGAGCAGCAGGTATGAACATAAGGATAACAACATACTAGCATGATGATTAACTAACAAAGCAGATAAAGGTGTCGTCGCATAATCAGGATTAAGGTTTTTACACCACAGGTGTACTAGCAAACTAAAATGAATTGAATAAACAAGTATTGATCCCTTGGCCCAAGCTTGGCCCAATACCAGGTGTTGACCTAAGTCAAGATCCAACTTCTTAGTACCAATACTAGTATAACAGTATTGGGGGTTTCCCTGATGTCTACATCGAAACAGGACGGAACAGAATGGCCCATAGATAGAGTTCGGGAAAAATGGGCTTTTACCACCCTAACAGATAAAGTACAGAAACGGAATACTACAATTAGGTGTACACTAGTAGTGGGCCTTTACCACCCTAACAGACGGTACCACGCAGACATAGACGGGTGTTACCACCCAACCAAACAGACGGTACCAACAGAATCAGACAGAGTTAAGTGTACCCTAGATCCTACCCAAGCGATCGGCTCCCTAATACATAAATACCCTGTGTCGGCCCCATGATTAGGGTGTATCACTCCCTAAAGTGGCAACCAATTGGCACAGGCATATTTACAGATGTCACGGCGGCTTACATCCTCAGAGGCAGACCGGGATCCATGCACGCACATGACCCGGTTGGAACGCACCATCAACACCCATCGCCATTATCAGAATGAACCACTTATAATTAGTTCAGTAAGCGTGCCCGGACCCTACCTACCGTTAGGTCAAAGTTTTGATACCAGAAAGGGTTACTGACTAATATGGGTCCCAAACAACAGATGACACAAGTATTCCCCCTTGTGTCCCCAGACTATCAGATTCAGATTAACTTATTAACAGAGTTCAGACATACAAAGTTCAGACGATTAGTTTTCAGACTAACGGATCAGATAACAGATTTACTAACTTGCCTAACTTGGTGTGGGTCCTACAGATCCGCAAAATAGGTTCGTTTAATTTATCAATCAAGTTAGTTTATCCAGACCAGGTATCAAATCGGTTCTCAGCCTTATCAAATTACTGAGTTGGATTGGTTAAGTATAGTTCAACTTAACCCCGTTAAATTACCGAGTTCAGATTGGTTAAGTGTAGGTTAACTTAACCCCGTTAATCTACCAAGCCCAAATTGGTTAGGCATTAAATGGACCATGACTTAACCCTAACCATGAGGCACCAATTAATTAATGCGCCTTAACCTCTCATATTAGACTTTGTTGTGGTTACTAGTTAGGCCGGGCGGGTCCGGGTAGCTTTACACCACAACTTGGTCTAACCTCGGGTCCAAGGTACAACATGACCAACTTCTCACATTGGGTCCTATTGTCTGTAGCAACTAGTTAGGCCGGTCGGTTCCGGGTAGGTTTACGCTACAAACTCAACCCAACCTCGAGTTGGCCACACTTATCTTTTCTAAGTGTCATGTCCACCACGTTTCCAAAACATGTTACAAAATTTCAAGCAATTGGGTAGACCTAACTTAATAGGTAAATTCCCAATGGGTAGACCTAACTTAATAGGTAAATTCCCAAGCTTATGTTTTTATGTCTTTTAAGTTTACCCAACCCCAAACGCAATCCCATCGCTTACATATCGCAATAGCGCATAAAGGATAGAAGGAGGGAACTTGGCATAATCATGACATAAAAGTGTTGAAGCCACAAGTTCAACATGGTGGCATATGAAATGTACATATGTTCAAATACTTGCATTAGGCCTCAAAAAGCATGCATAACTTGCATATCATATGACAACTTGCATATCAAACTTGCATAGCATAACTTGCTTATCATATGACAACTTGCATATCAAACTTGCATAACAAAACTTGCATATCATGTGACAACTTGCATATCAAACTTGCATATCATAACTTGCTTATCATATGACAACTTGCATATCAAACTTGCATAACACAACTTGCATATCATATGACAACTTACATATCAACTTGCATAACATATGACAACTTGCATATCAAACTTGCATATTACAACATGATAACTTGCATATCTTAGCATAGTAAACTTGCATATTAACTTGCATATTACAACATGATAACTTGCATAACTCATCATAATAAACTTGCATATCATACATTTAACTTTAGAGTTTAAGTATGAAAGTAGAATAGGGCTTACTATGCTTATGAAGACACACAAAACTATGACAAAGCCCTTATGCAACCAATAGACCCAAAATGCAAGCTCTAACATAAAAACCCTTGCCAAAAATCACCCAAAAACTCTAGCCTTGAAAGTAAAGTTTGCAACTTGATGATGAATGCAAGCTAATGATCACTCATACAACTTAAAAATGCTTGTATGAACATGAAAACCTTCATAGAAATGACTTAGGAATTTTATGAAGAGAGTGGAGGCCATGAGAGGTAAAATTTTGCCATAGTTTAGTTGTATGAGTGAATAATGTTGATTTAGGCTTAGGTTAGGGGCTTATTTATAGGATTAGGATGTGTTTTAGACCCTTAGATTAACCCTAGGTTAGATTAGGGCCATCAGATCTCGGAAGCTTCCAGAAAACAGCCCTAAAACACAGCCAAATTCAAAAATGGTGCATCAGACCAAACTGGCCGAGCACCCCCTGTCGACAGCCAAGTCGACAGGGCTGTCGACTTGGGTCCAACCAAGTCGACTCCCAAGTCGACAGGGCTGTCGACTTGGGTGCCCTGGCGGGAATTTTCCCGCCTGGCCCAATCTGGCCCATATTCTCAAATTCAAACTTGAATTTGAAATCTGTTTTTATTTTGAAATTTTCTGAAAACTTCGTTGGGCCTTAATCGGGTCATACGGACTCCGATTTTCGAAAACTCGGACTCTATTTCGCGTATTTTTCCGAGACGAACACAATGGCATAGCCTGTTTCCCTTGATTCATATTTTTAAATTAAATTCTGCCTCGATTTATGTTATAACAGGTTATCAGAAATACGGGTTGTTACATTCTCCCCTCCTTAAAGGATTTCGTCCCCGAAATCTTCAAGTTAGGAAGAACGTATCCTACCATCCAATCATCCATCCACTCAAAACATCATCCACGAGCAATCATTGTCCTTACAAGATTCTAATGCGGTATGAACATATGCAAAAGGTGTGTGTATATGTTCTTATCTAATGCAAAGATCATCAATGCAAAGTATGTTAGTGAAATGAATCCAGTATGTTTGCAAATAGTCCTAATCATATAATACTATATGTGTGCACAAACATTCGTCCATATGCAGCACCCATGTGCTGAACTAACCATCTTGCAACCATAAGAATTGAAAATGTACACACATCCATATGCAATATGAGAGTGTATTTCAAGCCGATCTAGTGCCTAGTGTGTGTTTATGCATCCACGAGCAACCACTAGCAACCACTTGCATCCACTTGCAACCATCAAACATAACATGTCTCAAACACATGTTTACATCCATAGGATTCCTATCTCAACAAGACACAGTCGAGTGATGGAAGCGAGTACAGATAAAACAAAAACTAGGTACATATACTTACAGACTACTAGTACAGGTCAGATTTCCCCAAATGATTCTTAGGAAACTAAGCATGGTAGAAACCCAGAATGTATTCGTCATAGTCACCCTCATGCCCAACACAGATACTCTCAAATCCCAATTTATCACAAACAGATGAGTTATAACTCTCAGGGAGTTTGAGACTATTACCAGATCAGAAGCAAGACTAGCATTAAAGTACTGAGTTTCCATTACAGAATCAAAATACCAGAAAAAGAGTTTCAAACTGAAAATTAGACAAGGAAAATTAAACATCCTACAGACAAATTATTCTAGCCCTAATCTATTCACCCGCCATGCGAGTATTCACCGTTCCTTCCGATGTAGTCCCTTTCTTCTTCGGGCAGTCCCTAGTGAAGTGTCCCATCTCTCCACAGTTAAAGCAAGTGCCCTTCCTCTTTCTGCAATCCTTGTTTAGATGAGTTGAGCTTCCACAAGTAAAGCACTTCTTTTCCTTCTTATCTTCAGATTTCTCCTCCTTCTTTTGCATTTCCTTTTTGGGCCCCGTTTTCTTGTTTTGAGACTCATTCACCTTGACCTCCTTCTTTGCACTCTTGTTCTCTTCATTGAGTAGGGCCATATCTACCAAACTCTCAAACGTGGCCCCCATGGGCACATGAGACATGGCTAATTCCTGTAGCGGCTCATTCAATCCTCTAGCAAAACGAAGAGCCTTCTTCTGAGTAGTACTCACCATATCCAAGCCAAAACGAGCTAACTGATTAAACTTGTTCACATATTCTTTAACAGACATGTATTCTTGCTTCAAAGCAATAAACCTTTCCATTTGCAAATTCTCTTCAGTAGAAGACAGAAACTTAAGCATGAACCTTGCCCTGAAATCGGCCCAAGTCTCGACAGGCCTAGTACCATTGGTGACTTCCCACCAATAAGCGGCTTCATCCTTCATAAGCCAAATCGCCAACAAGACCTTCCTCTGATCGTCTAACCCAAAGATAGCAAACAAATCCTCGGTCTCTTTCAACCAATTTCGGGCCTCTACAAAAGTCTCAGTGCCTTGAAAGTTCTTGCCACCCATTGCTTTGAAATCCTTGCAAGTCTTTGCAAAGTCAGCCTGAGGATGCTGAGGGGGAGGAGGAAGAGGAACCTCAACGACAGGAGGAGGAGGAACATTAGCGACAGGAGGAGGAATATTAACTACTGGAGGAGGAGGAGGAGGGACATCTGCGGGGCCGGCTTCGGTCGCCCTAGCCTCCAAAAGTCTCCTATACCAAACAGGTACGTGCACTCCCTCCGGGATAACAAAGTTATCAACCATTCTGAAAACGAAGAAAAAGACAGATTTAGAATAGAGAAAAACGAAGGGATTTTGCTAAGGGCTTTTTGGGGAATAGCCTCTAAAATAAACTAGACTTTTCTTTGGAAAATACTTTATACTTTGTTTTGAAAATAGTTTTCTAAAAGTTTTCTAAAACCCTTTTTGTTCCTTCTCGTAAACCATATGCTCTGATACCAAATGTAACACCCCGCCTCCGCCAGGGTGGCTCTTGCAAGCACCCTGACTTTGGAGGGGCGTTTGAATCAGGTAAACATGCATAATGATATATCAAGGCAGAACAAGAACATATGTATATATGTAAACAGAGTAAATAACATAGATAAAACAGCGGAAGATTTTAAACCATTTCAAAACAAGTCTGGTACAGCATAATGTCAATTTTCCAAATAAACAAGTCTAGTACATAAAACAACATCATCTGAAAACTGGAAAGTAAAACATAAAGTAGCTATCCCCAAAGTGGAAAAACCATAGCCAGCTCAAGTCCAAAGCATACATGAGCTATCCAAGAAAGTGGCTGAGATCCAAGATAAGTACTGGTATTCCCACCCTGTAAACCTGGGGGGGGGAAACGGAAGGAAAGAGGCGAAAGAAAACAGGTCAGTCAAAAAGACTGAGTAAGCCCTACTACGATCAATGTAAACTGATAAAGTTAACTGACATGAGCAGCAGGTATGAACATAAGGATAACAACCTACTAGCATGATGATTAACTAACAAAGCAGATAAAGGTGTCGTCGCATAATCAGGATTAAGGTTTTTACACCACAGGTGTACTAGCAAACTAACATGACTTGAATAAACAAGTATTGATCCCTTGGCCCAAGCTTGGCCCAATACCAGGTGTTGACCTAAGTCAAGATCCAACTTCTTAGTACCAATACTAGTATAACAGTATTGGGGGTTTCCCTGATGTCTACATCGAAACAGGACGGAACAGAATGACCCATAGATAGAGTTTGGGAAAAATGGGCTTTTACCACCCTAACAGATAAAGTACAGAAACGGAATACTACAATTAGGTGTACACTAGTAGTGGGCCTTTACCACCCTAACAGACGGTACCACGCAGACATAGACGGGTGTTACCACCCAACCAAACAGACGGTACCAACAGAATCAGACAGAGTTAAGTGTACCCTAGATCCTACCCAAGCGATCGGCTCCCTAATACATAAATACCCTGTGTCGGCCCCATGATTAGGGTGTATCACTCCCTAAAGTGGCAACCAATTGGCACAGGCATATCACGGCGGCTTACATCCTCAGAGGCAGACCGGGATCCATGCACGCACATGACCCGGTTGGAACGCACCATCAACACCCATCGCCATTATCAGAATGAACCACTTATAATTAGTTCAGTAAGCGTGCCCGGACCCTACCTACCGTTGGGTCAAAGTTTTGATACCAGAAAGGGTTACTGACTAATATGGGTCCCAAACAACAGATGACACAAGTATTCCCCCTTGTGTCCCCAGACTATCAGATTCAGATTAACTTATTAACAGAGTTCAGACATACAAAGTTCAGACGATTAGTTTTCAGACTAACGGATCAGATAACAGATTTACTAACTTGCCTAACTTGGTGTGGGTCCTACAGATCCGCAAAACAGGTTCGTTTAATTTATCAATCAAGTTAGTTTATCCAGACCAGGTATCAAATCGGTTCTCAGCCTTATCAAATTACTGAGTTGGATTGGTTAAGTATAGTTCAACTTAACCCCGTTAAATTACCGAGTTCAGATTGGTTAAGTGTAGGTTAACTTAACCCCGTTAATCTACCAAGCCCAAATTGGTTAGGCATTAAATGGACCATGACTTAACCCTAACCATGAGGCACCAATTAATTAATGCGCCTTAACCTCTCACATTAGACTTTGTTGTGGTTACTAGTTAGGCCGGGCGGGTCCGGGTAGCTTTACACCACAACTTGGTCTAACCTCGGGTCCAAGGTACAACATGACCAACTTCTCACATTGGGTCCTATTGTCTGTAGCAACTAGTTAGGCCGGTCGGTTCCGGGTAGGTTTACGCTACAAACTCAACCCAACCTCGAGTTGGCCACACTTATCTTTTCTAAGTGTCATGTCCACCACGTTTCCAAAACATGTTACAAAATTTCAAGCAATTGGGTAGACCTAACTTAATAGGTAAATTCCCAATGGGTAGACCTAACTTAATAGGTAAATTCCCAAGCTTATGTTTTTATGTCTTTTAAGTTTACCCAACCCCAAACGCAATCCCATCGCTTACATATCGCAATAGCGCATAAAGGATAGAAGGAGGGAACTTGGCATAATCATGACATAAAAGTGTTGAAGCCACAAGTTCAACATGGTGGCATATGAAATGTACATATGTTCAAATACTTGCATTAGGCCTCAAAAAGCATGCATAACTTGCATATCATATGACAACTTGCATATCAAACTTGCATAGCATAACTTGCTTATCATATGACAACTTGCATATCAAACTTGCATAACAAAACTTGCATATCATGTGACAACTTGCATATCAAACTTGCATATCATAACTTGCTTATCATATGACAACTTGCATATCAAACTTGCATAACACAACTTGCATATCATATGACAACTTACATATCAACTTGCATAACAAAACTTGCATAACATATGACAACTTGCATATCAAACTTGCATATTACAACATGATAACTTGCATATCTTAGCATAGTAAACTTGCATATTAACTTGCATATTACAACATGATAACTTGCATAACTCATCATAATAAACTTGCATATCATACATTTAACTTTAGAGTTTAAGTATGAAAGTAGAATAGGGCTTACTATGCTTATGAAGACACACAAAACTATGACAAAGCCCTTATGCAACCAATAGACCCAAAATGCAAGCTCTAACATAAAAACCCTTGCCAAAAATCACCCAAAAACTCTAGCCTTGAAAGTAAAGTTTGCAACTTGATGATGAATGCAAGCTAATGATCACTCATACAACTTAAAAATGCTTGTATGAACATGAAAACCTTCATAGAAATGACTTAGGAATTTTATGAAGAGAGTGGAGGCCATGAAAGGTAAAATTTTGCCATAGTTTAGTTGTATGAGTGAATAATGTTGATTTAGGCTTAGGTTAGGGGCTTATTTATAGGATTAGGATGTGTTTTAGACCCTTAGATTAACCCTAGGTTAGATTAGGGCCATCAGATCTCGGAAGCTTCCAGAAAACAGCCCTAAAACACAGCCAAATTCAAAAATGGTGCATCAGACCAAACTGGCCGAGCACCCCCTGTCGACAGCCAAGTCGACAGGGCTGTCGACTTGGGTCCAACCAAGTCGACTCCCAAGTCGACAGGGCTGTCGACTTGGGTGCCCTGGCGGGAATTTTCCCGCCTGGCCCAATCTGGCCCATATTCTCAAATTCAAACTTGAATTTGAAATCTGTTTTTATTTTGAAATTTTATGAAAACTTCGTTGGGCCTTAATCGGGTCATACGGACTCCGATTTTCGAAAACTCGGACTCTATTTCGCGTATTTTTCCGAGACGAACACAATGGCATAGCCCGTTTCCCTTGATTCAGATTTTTAAATTAAATTCTGCCTCGATTTATGTTATAATAGGTTATCAGAAATACGGGTTGTTACACTAGCCACTAGCCTCAAGAGTGTTCGCCTGCCCTCCTTGTCCTCGTCTCTTCGGGCAGTCCCTAGTGAAGTGTCCCATCTCCCCATAGTTGAAGCAAGCGCCCTTCCTTTTTCTGCAATCCTTGTTCAGATGTGTCGAGCTTCCACAAGTAAAGAACTTTTTCCCCTTCTTATCTTCAGACTTCTCATCCTTCCTTTGGGTTTCCTTTTTGGGCCCTGCTTTCTTATTCTGTGGTTCTTCCTTCTTTGTCTCTTTCGGGCCTTTGTCTTCCTCGTGCAGTAGTTCCATGTCCACCAATCTCTCGTAAGTTGCTCCCATGGGTACATGAGTCATGGCTAGGCTGTGCAGTGGCTCGTTCAACCCTTTAACAAAGCGGAGAGCCTTTTTATGCTGAGTGTTGACTAAATCCCAAGCTAGTTGGTTGAACTGGTTGACGTATTCCTTGACCGTCATGCTTCCTTGCTTAAGAGATAAGAACTTTTCCAGTTGTAAACTTCGTCCAGCTTGCGAGAGGAATTTTGTCTCAAACCTTGTTCTGAAATCCATCCATGTCTCAACCGGCCTCTCGGCGTTAGTGACTTCCCACCAGTAGGAAGCTTCGTCTTTGAGCAGCCATACTGCCAACTGTACCTTCTGCCTATCGTTCAACTCGAAGATAACGAATAGATCCTCAGTTTCTTTGAGCCAGTTCCTCGCTTTTACGAATGATTCAGTTCCTTTGAAATCCTTCCCACCCATGGCCCTAAAATCTCTATAGATCTTTGAAAAAGTAATTGCACGAGGAGGGGGATCATTTGTTGGACCTGCGGCGGCGGTCCTAGCCTCAAGATATTGACGAAACCAACCGGGTACGTGAACACCCTCTGGTATCTCAGATGCTTCAGACATGCTGAAACGAAAAAAAGGAAAGATTCAATACAAAAAAAGGACTGAAGGAAAGATATATGGCTCTTGGGGATCATGTTTTTCAAAATAAGCTTTATTTTTAAAAATACTTCCTTTCAAAACCTTTTTGAAAATAGTTTTCAAAAACTTTACCCAATCTGGTAACCTTCAGCACTGATACCAAGTGTAACACCCCACCTCCGTTAAGGTCACTCATAAAGGGAATGCCTTAACTTTGGTGGAGCGTTTTAGTAAACAGAACAGAAACTTACAAGACAGATAAAAAAAGTACTTGAAAATTTTACAACTTTATTTCAACAGAAGCTTGGTTACATCCTTTCAAATCACAATATCAGAATTCAAGTACAAAATATCAGTCTTGTACAAAAGCCTTCAGAATGCATAGTTTAAAATCATAATCCCCACAGAAGAAGACAAGCCATACTTTACGCACTGCAAGCGGAAGAAATATGGATCAAGCTAGAGTATTCCCTTCTACAAAACTTGGGGGGAAACGGAAGAAAGGAGGCGAAACAACAAGGGTCAGACAAAAGTCTGGCAAGTCCAGTGATTTTCAGTTATGAACAGATAATAATAACATGACATGAAAATAAAACTCGATGAGAGATAACTGTAATAGATGTAGCCGATATAACAGAAGAACAGAATGACATAAGCTATTGCTTTACACTTCTCTGCACTAATACTAGTATAACAGAATTAGGTGTCACCCTAATGTCTAAAATGAAACAGAAACGGGTACAGAATAATTTCCATGCTAGTAATGGGCCTTTGCCACCCGATCAGAAACAGACAGAAGCAGAATGTAGCATAAGGTGTACACTAGTAATTGGGCCTTTACCACCCGAACAGATGGTACCACGCAGAAACAGACAGGTGTTGCCACCCAACAGAAAAAAACGGTACCAACAGAAACAGATAGAACTAAGTGTACCCTAAAACCCTACCCCAAGCGATCGACTCCCTAATACATAAATATCCTGTGTCGGCCCCACAGTAGGGTGTATCACTCCCTAAAGTGACAACCAATCGGCACAGACCTATTTACAGATGTCACGGCGTCTTACATCCTCAGAGGCAGACCGGGATCCATGCACGCACATGACCCGGTTGGAACGCACCATCAACACCCCTCGCCATTATCAGAATGAACCGCTTATAATTAGTTCAGTAAGCGTGCCCAGACCCTACCTACTGTTGGGTCAAAGTTTTGATACCAGAAAGGGTTACTGACTAATATGGGTCCCAAACAACAGATGACACAAGTAAATTCCCTCCTAACCTTGTGTCCCCAGACTAACAGATTTTCAGCTTAACTTGTCTACAAGTTTCAAACATACAAAGTTTAGATTAACTAGTTCATAGATCAGACAATCAAGTTAATAGGTTTTCAGACTAACGGATCAGATGTTCAGATTAACAGGCTTACAGATTAACTGGTTACAGATTAACAGACTCACAGATTAACTGGTTACAGATTATCTAATTTTGTATTGGGCCTACGGATTCACGAAACGGGTTTATTAGATTCATTGGTCCAATTGGTTTAACCTTACCCAACACGTTTTAGACATCATAATTATCTCAGATTTTCATTAATTAAATATTAATGCCCAAACCTCTCACATTATACTGACAGTTTGCGGCTACTGGTTAGGCCGGTTGGTTCCGGGCAGGTTTCTGTCGCAAACTGAGTCTAACCTCGGGTTTCAAGCACGTTATGACTAACTTCTCACGTTAGAACCTGTTGTTTGCGACCACTGGAATATGTCGGGTGGTTCCGGGCAGAATTACGCCGCAAACTCATTCTAACCTCGAGTTAGCCATGTTTATCTTTGCCGCCAATTAATTAATGATTTACCATTTATACCCACGCCCTATTATACATGTCAATTATTCATAACTATAGCCAATTCATATTATGTCACTAGCGGACTAATTATACCAACTCAACAGATATAGCAGATAACAGATTTTTCAGATTAGGCGACTTAACGGATTTAGCAGATTAAGCAAACTAGCAGATTTAGTATTTTCAGCAGATGACAGATTTGGCAGAGGAACAGATCTAGCAGACTAGGCAGTAGAGCAGAACTAGCAGATTAAGCAATATAACAGAACTAGCAGATTAGGCAATGTAACAAAACTAGCAAATTAGGCAAATATAACAGATTTAATCATTTCTTAAAGTTTCACAAACATATCTTGCCTAATTATAAATCTTGCCTAAGTTCACATGCATAAATAATAGTCTTGATTCACAATATTATCATATACCCCATGTTTGCATTAAATTTACATAGCACAGATTATGGTCATAAATTTACCATATATCATATGTTTCAATTTTTATTAAACTTGCATAGTATAGAAGATCCCTATATAAATTATACCAAATATAGCTATCGATTACTATGCATATCATATATCCCAAAGATCCCTTACTTAGGTGTTTATTTACATTAATAGATACCCTACTCTCATGTAAATCTTTATGCCTAAGCCATATTCTCTTTATCTCAAATCATATGTCCAATACAATATAACATGTCCAGTCATATGTCTCAGATTTTGTTCTAGCTACAGTCCATGTTCTTTCCTCAAATCAGTCACCTATTGGTCATGCCCAATTCATGCATCATTCATTTTATTGTCCCAAACATTTTAGCGTATGTTAATCTCTTATGAGATTGGCTCAGGCTCGTGGTAGCATGGCTATAGAACAGAAAGAGGAAAGATGTAACACTCCTCGTCCATTAATGTCACTCACCAGGGGAATGCATTAACTTCCATGGAGGTCATAAGTGAATATAGAACAGAGAAATTACAACAAGACAGATAATAAATAACACTTGAAAATCTAAAACTTCATTTTATTGCAGCGGAAATTAAATATGTCTGTTCCATCATAAAACCATAGATCATAACCAAGTACAATATCCATCTTCACAAAAACAAAATACATAATCCCATTACAATAAATAGCCAATAAAAAGAAAGATAACAAGATGGACTTTACTTCTGCAGTCCAAGCTTTCCAAGAGATAAGCGATCCAACTAGACTCCACTAGAACTTGGCCCAACCTGAGGACCTGAAGGAAAAAAAAAAGATGGAAAAGAGGGGGTCAGACATAAAGTCTGGCGAGTATGATAATTCTACAATACTATTATCAAAATAACTGGACTAAGGCATAAGCTGGAAAACAAGGAAATGTCTATGAAAGAGCAGATTAAGGACATAGACAATCGCTAAAGGAAACGTTATAGGCGCTCCTAAATACTAAAGGATAAACACTATACTGCACCACACCAGTCACCCTAAAGATTGATCCCACTTAGCTTCACTTAGAAACTTTCTTAATGGCTTTACGTACTCCTAGCTGACTACATAGGCGCCGCCTGCCCCTATCTCCACTAGGTGTACCCCACTTTCCATTTTTCGATTGGCTCCCTACTCGTAGATACCCGTGTTGGCCCCACAGTGGGGTGTATCATTCCCCTAAAGTGGCAACCCGATATAATGGAGATGCACGGCTTATACCTACACGATGCAACAACGTCTTACCTACCAGCCTGGGTCCACACACGCATATGAAACCCGTTGGACTTGCGTTGCCACCGCTCCCTGTTTTGGCCTCTTATAGTCAAACCTAGTATGCGTGTCCCGTCCTCGACTTGGGTCGAGCCCACAAAGATACGTTTTGGGATACTAGTTGAAATGGGCCCCCATTATTTCCCACAAGCATTCCACCTAAGCTTGTCCCATTAGTCCATCCACTTAACCCACTTAGTCATGTTCATTTACATGTGTATTTGGTTAAGTCTAATCGTATTTCAAATGCCTCTAAAGGCAACCACTAGATTCCTCATGCCACCCAAGGCACCTACTTAACCCCCATGTCCCACCTTACATGATTATCTGGCTAAGTATTTCTTAATTCATTAAGGCCATAACCTCATAAAGACCTCTCACATTAGACTGGCATTTATGGAAGCTGGATTTGCCGGGCGGGTCTGGGCAGTCTTATACCATAAAAGAGTCTAACCTCGTGTCTTTACAACTGTTATGCTTTAGTTTGGGCCTAGGACCTCTCACATTGGGCCGACATTTGTGACTACTGGATTTTCCGGGCGGGTCCGGGCAGGTTTACGTCACAAACGGGTCCAACCTCGTGTCCTAAGCATTGATTATTATTAATAATCCACTTTCCCCAATTTTAATAATTCCCCACTTGAATTATTAATTAATTCCAAATTCAACAATGTCCATAATTGACTCAATTATGGACATCCATTCAAGGCGTGCAAAATCATACAAAATTGCACCCAATTTATTAATTCCTAATATCACCCCTACCCCACGTTTGAACGTTTATTCGCAAAATATATATTAGTCTCGAATAGTCTAACTCATAGCATAAAAGAGATTATCACAATAACAACATGTATATATGACTAAATGAATCATAATAAGGGGTGAAACTTGCATATGTACAACTTGCATAGGATTATACATGTCATGGATCTAAAGATGTCAACTTGTTCATAATTCACATAATATGATCTCAATCAAAATTTCATAAACTTGCATAGGAACATGTGTGAATCAACATCATCTAATCTAACAATATGGGTTTATATGGGTACATCTAACTCAATAGGCAAATTCCCATAGTAAAAATTCATTTAGTCATAGATTCATGCATATGGGTACACCTAACTTAATAGGCAAATTCCCATATTCAAGATCCAATAAAATTGTGGATTCATGTATATGGGTACACCTAACTTAATAGGCAAATTCCCATAATCATGATCCATTTAATTTTTAGAAAAAAAAACATAAACTTTAAAACATGATCCAATTTGCATAAATAACAACATCATGATTTTACAACTTGTACGATTCAACACAACTTAACATGATATCATAATCATATAACTTATGGATTTCCAACAAATGTGTTAACATGAGATCTACAACATATATAAGATTTATGACATAACATAACATGATTTACACATAGCATAGCATGATAGCATAACATAGCATAGCATGATTTTCATCATAGCATGGCATAGCATAGGAGAATTTACAACATGTAATTTACAACATATGACAACATAATAACATAACAAGAGATCCACAATATAGAATTTACAATTACAATTAACATCACTTTCTTGTGATCCATTCATAACTTAATCGAATTATTTTATAATAACATTGTGAGAATCATCATACTCACAATTTAAAGAAGAGAAATAGAAAGAGTCTTTGATTTAATTTGTTTGTTGAGTAGATTTAGTTGTAGGCTAGGCTTTCTCCTTCTTCTTTAGTTTGTGATGGCTACGCTGAACTCCATGGCAACGGCATGTCGGTAGCTCTCCAATTTTTCAAGTGATTTAGGGTTAGAGTCTACCCACTTATTTATAGATGTTAGGATGCATTTAGGCCATTAGATTTACCCTAGAATAGATTACAGCCATTAGATTTCGTCCAGCCTTCAAAACACAGCCCGAAAACCCAACCAGATGCACCCAGGTCACCTGGGCTCGACCAGGGAGGTCGACACCCAGGTCGACTCTAGTGTCGACCTGCCCCCCCTCCCCGGTCGACTCCCAATTCGACCCCCAGGTCGACCTGGTCTGGGCGGGAGTTTTCCCGCCTGCCTCCATTTTTGTGTTTTTGAAATCTGTTTTAAAATTTGAATTTTTCGTGAAACTTCTCGAGGCCATATCTTGGTCATACGAACTCCGATTCACAAAATTTCGGACTCTATTTCGCGTATTTTTCCGAGACGAACACAATGGCGCAGCCCGTTTCCTAGTATTCTTATATTTGAAATTAATTATTATTTCATTTGTGAATATTAGTATTAACTGATTTACGGGGTGTTACAAAAGAGATACAAAATAAGATAGATCCAAACAGAACAGAACAGATATAACCTCAGATTCAGATTTATAATTCATGTCACAATCAGAATTAAAGTTTATATCGGAAAATAATTGCACTTGCCTTGATTGGATCAAAGAAAGAACTTTAATTGTTGTAGAATCGTTACAGAAGCTTTAATCTCTAATTTGAATTGAGTTGCTTAGGTTGATGTTGATTAGCTTCTAGTTTTGATTTCAGTAGAGTAGCGACGCCATTTTTATTTTTATTAGAACAGAGGCAGAGAAGAAGCAGAATAGAATTGTGTGTAGAGAAGGCTAGGTCTTAGGATGTATTTATAGGTGTAGGAACTCATTTAGGCCCTCAGATTAACCTAGAACTCATCAGGTCTGTCAAAACACGTCACAGCCTTCAAAATCACACACACACGCACCAGGTTCGACCAGGGCTCGACCCCCAGGTCGACTGCCCAGTCGACCTGGTCTGGGGGGTCGACTGCCCAGACGACTCCCCAGTCGACCTGGGTCCTGGGGGGTCGACTACCCAGTCGACTCCCCAGTCGACTTGAGCCCTGGGCGGGAAATTTCCCGCCCAACCCGCTTCTGGGTTTGAATTCAAATTTTGAATTCGAATTTCGAGCTATTTTTAATTCTGAACTTTCCTGAAACTTCGGAGGGTCATATCTCCTTCATACGGACTCCGATTCTCGCAAACTCGGACTTGTTTTCATGCAGAATTCTGAGACGAACGCAATGGCGCAACCCGTTTCCCTTGATTCTTATTTTAAAAATTAATTATCCTCTGATTTGTTACTTAAACGTTCGCAGAAAATACGGGGTGTTACAGAGACGAAGATTAAAGATGCTCACTTCCTTCTATCCATCTCCTCGCGAATCCAAGAGGGCAGAGAACGAAGAACCAATCTTGCTTAATCACCGAAGGTCTAGGCCACTTTCCGACAAAAAATTTAGTAGCGGGAGACGCTTCCAATAACCATTGCGAAGGCGATCCACCGGTAGATCGCCTAAAATGAAAAAGGTACCGGATGTCATCTCCGGTAGGATCTCGATGAAGAAACTCTCGAAAAAGAACGCATGTCACCAAGAGCGCAGAATAAGCGTTCGGATGTAACTGTGAAGGGGCAAGGCAGAAATAGAATAGCATTTCCCATATAAAATCATTGGTCGGGGGCACGCACCCCGCAATGCAAGCGTGTCGATTCCAAGCAGTAAAGCCTTCAAGCGGCATGTGGGCCCTTCCGCCCAATCCGGGAGCATGAGCCTCCCCCTCAGGGATGTTAAACCGTAAAGA
Source organism: Allium sativum (assembly GCA_030737875.1). Taxonomy (NCBI): domain Eukaryota; kingdom Viridiplantae; phylum Streptophyta; class Magnoliopsida; order Asparagales; family Amaryllidaceae; genus Allium; species Allium sativum. The sequence continues at coordinate 794,193,486 of CM060918.1, read as the reverse complement.
CAACTTCCTAACAGCCACGACATCCAAGTGCGACTGCACCGAATCTGGGGGATTGTCCAAGATAACCACATCGGGAAGCATGTCAGGAGCCACTGGGGCAGGCGGCTCACCACCCTCCATAATATCTACATTTTCCCTCTCAGCGTATACAACTGAGAATGTAACCCCTCGGTATAACCCCCATGCTCCGACACTTCAGGCGAACTCCCTATCTTAGAAGGGGTCGACCTTTCATTAGTCTCAAGCTCGCTGCTTCCAGAGCTAGTGTTGTCCATAGAGTCAGAAGTAGAAGCAGAAGAATTAGACGATGGCGGGGAAGCCTCGGCTTCCAAAAGTTTCCCAGTCTGTGATCTTGTTTGCATGGCTCGCTATACTTCAATATACCAGTGTTAGACATCGTAGTAAAATAACCTGTACTCCTCGTGTTGGTGAAAGTTAACAAGTGTGTGCAGTGTCATGCAAAGAATGAGAGCGTGCATGGAAACGTCAAAGATCTTTATAGTTCAGCCACAGTCCAAATATATGCTCTATCCTAAGTGAAGGTTCTAAGTTACCACCCGCACAGTTATCAATGACAACAATGATACATTCATACAATCAAACAAACAGTGTATGAGTCCGAGAACAGGAAGTCAGGAAATCGAAGTTTGGAGTAGTGAAAGTCAACACCCGGCCAAGGCAATGTGCTCAACTAGGCCCTGGGGCACGGAGTTTCCGAAGACACCCGGGCCCAGGCACCTCGAAGATTCGAATCCCTTGGGGGTCGAAGTCTCGAACCACGGTGGCTCGAAGACTCGAGCCCCAGGGGTGTCGGAATCTCGAACCCTCGAGGTCCGAGGATTCGAACCCCAAGGGATCGAAGCCTCGAACCCGTCAGGGCTCGGGAATTCGAGCCCAAGGGCTCGGAATCTCGAACCCTACAGGGTTCGAAGATTCGAGCCCTTACAGGTTCGAATTTCCGAACCTCCCATCGGGCTTGAAATCTCGAGCCTCCTTCGTCGCACCTCGACCTCCCTTCACGCTTCCCTCGACTCGACCAAGTCTATTACCTTAGAAATTTTCAAGTCAAGTTGGTCGAGAATCGAAGTTTTCAGAACAATGGCAGTCGACGCGAAAATAGAAGAAGGAAGAAAAATGAGGGGAGGGGCCTATATATAACGAAAAGAAGAAAACCTTTCGTCTTCCAAGTCTAGGCTCGAAATTCGAGCCTGAGGGGTCGAAATTTCGAACCTCCTGGGTTCGAAATTTCGAACCTATGGCTCGAATTCTTGAGCCACTACAGTTCGATGACTCGAGCCTGTAGGGTTTGAAATTTCGAACCCCTCCGGTTCGAAATTTCGTGCCCTTCAAAAAAAAATCTCTCTTCCGCGCATGCTTACTTCCTGCCAAGGTCCCGTCGCCTGAAAACACGCGCTGATCGCACCATGCAGACGCTCCGCTACGCGAGCACGATACTAATCCAACAACGGCTCGCTCACAGCTCCATAACGAACGAGCCCGCTAGCCGACACATTTTTTCCCAATAACTTGTAGGATAAATCTACAACCCAACTACCATCTCAACCTTCATTCCAAAGCACATCATGTCAAGACAAGGCGTCAAGACAAGACGTACTTTTAGGGGCAAATGTTAACCGGACTTTTGGTCCGGTCACCAAAAGTACTCAAGACACGCTCTACTCAACCCATCGTGTGAAGCCAGGGCCAAGGGCAAAACTCAGGAAGTGCAGAGGGAAAGACCGAAGAAAGATCCCGCCAGCAAGGACCTCGCACCTTCGCCTCCACAACACCGCGCCGATGGAGTCAACTGGCCTCAACAACTCCTCACATCAAAATCCGCTTCGCACCCAGCCGGGTGTGAAATTTCGCACCCACAAGGTGCGAAATTTCGTACCTGGCAGGTGCGAAATTTCGCACCTATCAGGTGCGAAAATTCGCACCTTGCCCAGGTGTGAATTTCCGAAGGCCGATAGCAGGAGGTGCGAATTTCTGGAAGATTGTCCCCATTTCTACCTACTCCAACCTAACCCCTACCAACCACTTCCTATAAATACCACATGGCCTCACACTTCAAAGGGAGAGAATTCTTGAGCTTGGAGACCTCCATAAGGCTTCATTAATGGCATCTCCTCTTTAAGGAAGAAGAAGGACAAGATTGTCTTTTTCCTTATTATTCAATATATGATAATTATGACATCATATATCTTGAAACATGAATGTAATGAGATATCATGAGATAGTCTCAACCTTGCAATTTTTTCCAAGTGATTAATAATATTCCAACGACTCTTCAAAGTGGACGTAGGCCCTCACTGAGGCTGAACGACTATAAATCTCCTGTGTTATTTACTGCTTATGTGTTAAATATGTTCTTGTCTGTGCGACCATATTTATAATTCCTAGTAATTGGGGATCTTTGGCGTTAATGACATTTTTTGCCGTCAAAAAATATATATATATTTCAAATCATATATATATACAATAATAAATATGAACCATTTGGTTTAAATGTATTAATTATTTAGTTACTATTTCCTGCCTCATTCCTTTTCGGGGACGAAAAGGTTAGAGTGGGGGAGATTGTAAAAACCTGAAAATTTAAACGTATTTTATTTAGTAATTTATATTTTAATTTATTTCTTTTACTTAAACTGTTCATCTTATTTGTAAGCGTCCGTTCAGTTTCTATATTTCAAGCGTTCGCCTATGTTTAAGTTAAAAGCTGTTCGTTCACTTTAATTGCAAACCATCTGTTTTTCTTTTATTTTATTTTTGAAATCGTTGATTGCTTTTCATATTCCGTTCGTTTTCTTTTTAATTTTAAACTATTCATTATATATATATATATATATAAACTATTCGCTTTCTTTAGCTAAATCAAAACTGTTCCTCCAATTTGTTAATATCATTTGACATCGTTCACTTGTAAATTAGGTGTTTCTCGTTTTCAAAATAGTATCCTTTTTATAGTAGAAAATATTTTCACGAATTAAATCTTTGATTAAGTTCTAAACCCAGAGATATGACTTCAACCGGCAAATAATCCACTATATGAATATTTGATTTCTTCTTTTTCATAACCCGTCGATTACTTCCTTGTGCCTTTTCAAATTTCAAATGGTTCATCCAATCCAAAAACAACATTCCATATAAAACACTTGTTTAAATCCCAAAGGACACGTTCTCCCTAATCTTCGTTCAAACTTCCCATATATCAACGCAACAGCTCCAATCCCAAAGGACTGTAGCCACCTCCATTCCATCCAAAACTGCTCCCCATTTCTTTTGCTCACGCCTTTCTTCTTTGCCAACTCTTCTTGCTTTTCACCAGTTCTCTCTCTCTCTCTTTGAACCCTTCCCTTGAAACCGCTTAACCCTCCTCCGTGACCCCCTGCTGCTACCGCACCCGGCCAGCCGCCGCCAACTCCACCCGTGCCGACCCCAAGCTGCACCTCCTCCGCGTCCAGACGCCGCAGTTCTCCGCCTCCTACAGCCCGTGACGATCCCATCTCGCCCGAAGCCCAGACCCTCCGCTTACCCGAACCCAAGAGCCATGACTTGACCCTCCTCTCCCATTTTCGACGTGAACTGACCCCTACAGTGTCTTGCCTCTGCCGAGCCATCCCAAGTCTTCCATCTCCCCTCCACTGCTCCGAGCCTTATCCTTATCTTTCCCCCCTTGCGTGAGTTACTGATTGTGTGGCTTGAGTTTGGTATGTGCATGGGTGTAATTGTATGGGTTTGTGTGTGTATCCGCGTGAGTGATGTACTGTATGTATATGAGTGGGTAGATTTGTGTTGAGTGTTTTTTGTGCTTGGTGTGTCTATTACTGAATGAATCAATGTGAGTTTGCCTGAGTATTTAGAGTGTGAGTCTATTTTGTTTCCGTGTGTGATAAGTATTATATATGTATATATTTTATGACTGGATATGTGTATTATATATATACAAATATAATTGATAATATACATATATAATGGTTTGGGTGTGTTTATATAATATATACATATATATGATATAGTTTTGCGGTTTGTATACATTATATAAAATATATATTTACCGTTTTGATGTTTATATAATTTATAAGCTGTCTATAATGGTTTTGAAGTATTTTGTGTGTTTGTTTTAATTTTTTTATATATATACTATATTTTACTGTTGTATCTATATAAATAAATAAATATATAATTTTTTGTAAAAGAATTTATTATGTTTATTTTGTGTCGAATGTGGTGTTGAGTTCCGAAACCCGTCCCAAAACCAATAACCATTCCGATCCATTGAGAAAATCCCCTAGCCTCCTCTCATAAAAAATAAATAAATATTGAGTCGATTATCATGTTGTGACTATTCTAAATCATGCCTGGAAGCCGTTAGTTCATTCGGTGTCAGTCCGTCAGATATCTCCAATCTACGCCACGAAAGGTGAGTTTTTCTCACACCTGACTTACATATTTCATGGATGTTAGATCAATAATGAACTGTTATATGAAATATATAGGACTGCTGATAGAAATTGTTTGATTTGATATATATGCACATTTCATATGTGACACGATATATTCATTTGACACGTAGTTGAACTGGTGATATGTATGCTGTGATTGTTGCTACGTGATTGTTGATACCCCTAGTTTAGGAAAAATCACTAAGGGTTGAAATGATACCTACCCGAATGGACATTAGATTAGGGAATCGTTATGGGTTGAAATGATAGACCTGAACGATTTTTACTGAATTTGGGATTGCAGGTTGAAATGATAGACCCATAGAAATTTTATAAATTGCGGGTTGAAATGATAAATATCCGTATCACTTGACCATAGGGTAGAAATTTAAATACGGATATCGTTGGTCATGTTTTCGTAATAAAGTAATTTGGAAATTTTGAGTTTAAATAATAATTTTATATTTTATATTTTTATTTTAAGAATTTTAAACTTTTGTATATTAATATTTTTTTAACCTTATTTTATACTATTTTAAATTTTATATATGTTTATAATCTATTTTCTAATTATTATTAGAATTTTATAAACTTATATATATATATCTATTTTCAAAATTAAATTATCTTTATATATATTTTTTGCAAACTTTAAACTCAAAGTTGGTTTATGTAAGATTTTGTGACTTAAGTCATGGTTGGAATTTGTAATAACGATATTTGATTTTAAAATTAAACTCATATGAGATATGGATTTGAATTCAAATTGAATTGAACTTAACGTGATTAAATGTAAATTAGAATATGTAATGTTATATATGAAGTTGGTTCTCATAGTCGTTTAGTTGAATTACGAAATTTGTGAAATCGAATTTATAAGATGGTTTTAAACTTATGGTTTGAATTTTTACAATATGGAATTTGTACGACTCGAGTAAATAAGATATGATTTATCAAATTTGAAATATAAGAGTTTGATTCGAATCTTAAGTAATGAAATTGGATTTATGATCTAAGTTATAAAGTATGACATGATTTGTTTTGAATTATAAGCGAAATATGAGATTTTGATGTAAAGTGTATGTATTGAATTTGAATTGAAATATTGGACTTGATAAATCGATTTAAAATGATATCTTATAATAGTAAACTTGAAACAATTGAATGGTTAGAACTTGAGTTTTGATGAATATAAACCAAACCAAAAATATTATCAAAGTAATATTTTGTATCGATTTAAATGGAAATTGAGATATTTAAGGTATAGCTTAAATATATGTCGATTTTTCAACTTGGGATTCGTTATACGAATACTTTCGGAAATTATAATCGAAGTTATATGTTATAGTATTATTTTATACTATATTTGAGATATTTATGATATTGTTTTCCAAATCGATTTGATTTAAGCGATTAAGTTAGCTATTTTCAAAATTTTAATATAATTGAAGTTAGATATTAAATTTTGATTTCGAATTCGAATATGAGATTTCGTATAAATGATTTTATAAAGAGATTTATAAAATAATGGCCACGGCGTGAAAAATGTAAACATTTGGTTGTTAAAGAGACCGGGATCGGCTATTGTCGTACTCTCTGCCAATACCGAAAACCACTTTAATAACTGTGTACGCGGTGGAGTTCCAGAATAAAGGGGGTGATTTGGTGAATGACTCCATTTTATTTTATTTCATAATAATTACGAGACCCTGACTACCTTGAGTCAGCTTGATGTGGCTAAAACAGGAGCTATGCACGGACCAAGTGAGGTCATACCTCTTATCGAGCACACGTCTTCGATATTATTCTATTACTGTTGAGATTCGATTTGGGCCCTTTTGATTATGGGAGTGTGTATCGAGGTGGGCGGTAGTAGCTACTATGCGTTACCACCATTCCGGCTCTGCAAACAGTGAATCCTCACTGGCATTCCTTGCGTGCATTGTCACATGCCTTATACGAGCCCACTACGATTTTGTTTTGTACTGTTTTATATGGAGTGCCCTCTGATCAACCTCCAGTTTATGGAGGAATTACGGTACTGTATATACTAAGGGAATATATAAACAGTGTAAGGGTAATCATGGTAATCCCGCTTACACTATTTTGATATTTTACTTTACTGATAGACACTATTGTATATAGCGTATTATACTATATAGTATTAGTTTAACGGATCCTCAGAGGATGGTGATCCCAAACATCCTCTAAGTCACTGATTGCATTTCATCGAACATTTCATTTGAGTTGATTTACTTACATGAGAATGTTAGTCCTAATCCGAGTTGTTTTGTTTCATTATTGCTCGGGTCAGATCGAGTATTACAGCTTTCGTGGTCCACTCTTGGAGTTTATATTAGATATGCTCACCTGTATCTACCTATTCAGTTGTTCCAGTTCAACTGTATCTTGACGTTTCTATTAATTTCAGAATGTTATCCTTTATTTATGTACTAGAGATCTTTTATTAAACTTCCGCTGTATTGATTTATGTAAACTCTGATGTAAAATTTTATCTAGCAGCTTCATGAATTACTATTATATTATTTATTTCCACTGCGAGATGTTATATTGCTCTGTATCCGTGTCTGTGATTTGTGATTAATTCTATTTACCCCAGAAGCTAATAACAATCTGTTTTTTTGGAAGGTTCGAGTTGACTTGTTTTGTCGATTCGGCATAGTCAAAATGTCGGGTCGTTACAATTATAAAGATTTTTGAAATAATCCATTAGTGTATCGTCTTGTGTAGTTGGGTGTACTTTTCTCATGTTGATTGTGTTGTAGCTTTGTTGTGATTTATGGTGGTTTGGCTGGAGTTTGCTTGTGTTTGATGGGTGTTGTAGTTGCTTCTATTTGTTTGTGGATTGCCTTTACTTGCTGGTTAAAGGGCTAACTATCACCTTGTTGTGGAGTGTTGTGTCATCTTTGTACCAACGAATGCACCATTTCCTGCTTGATTGAGCTTCTCAAAGATAAGGAATACTGCTTTGCAACTGTATTTGAAGAGTGATGATTTCAAGTTCATGTGCAAATCTATAAGTTGCTTTGGGCAATAGGTGATACCCCTTCTTGTGCTGTGTTTGATTACACTTGGTCATTATGTAGCGACACTGCCTCGATAGCTAGTTGTGGCTATTTGGTTCTAGCTTTTTGGTTGGTTGTAAGTTTTTATGATCTATTTGCTGCATTTTATATCCTTAGTCGCATCCTTCATGGTGAATTACTAGTTAATTCTATGTTGATTCTGTTGTGGCTTAGCTCTATAAAATGCTTGTAGTAGGTAGGCAAACTTCCTATCTCCTGTATACTACTATACTTATTATTTGTTGTAATAAAAAAAGTGTTACAGATCACTGTAAATACCAGTTGGCCCTGCCCAAAAAAACCATGTAGTAAGGAAAACTTTTTTGAGGGAATATAGTTAATTCAATTAAAATGGTCCAACTCGATCCAAATCCATATTCCGTAATTCAATTTGTTTTTCATTTTTGGTTTCAAAATATCATTCGAATCAACTTACATTTAGTTGATACGAAGTTTTAAGTTTTAACTTAAAACTAGAATTTTTAAGTTTTAACTTAAAACTAGAATTGTATTTCAAAACCATTACTTAATTTTGGTTTATAACTTGAATTCGAATTTTATTTCCTTACCTATGTTACAAATAGTTTCAAGGTTTTTAATTACTAAGATATTCTTAAATAACACTCTGAATTTTCAAAACATTTTTTACTTTAACACATTAAAATATTATTTTAATTTAAAACTTAATAAAAATCAAACCTTTTTGTTTTCTTCATTTTACACTAATTAAACTTTTAACATTTAATTATTTCTATAGCTTAAATGACTAAAACAGGAGGTATACTGTGACTAAGTGAGGTCGCCCATCCTGTCGGTCGAAACCATATCTCTTGCTTTGTTATTGATTGGTACACACCTTTGATTATGGGAGTGTGTCCCAAGGTTAGCGATAATTATGTGTAACGACCTGGTTTTTAGTGACTTTGGTTATCGCCATAAACTCAATGATGACTAACCAAACATCGAAAAATACCGGAAAGTAAATAGAAAGAAGTTAGTGGGTGAGAACAGATAAGACAGAAACTTAGAATAGAAGAAGAAGAAGATACAACATCAGAGTAACACGAATCTCACAGCGGAACGAACAACATATAATAGATAATATATCCTTGAAATAAATCAGTATATGTATACAGTAACATTATCAGAGTACAACACTTACAACACAGCGGAAATACCTATAGCTATATAATCCTGAAGCCTCCTGCTCCCAGCTCTTCAAGTATATCTGTAAAATCCTGACTACTTGACTGCCCGTACAAAATTAGGCACCTAAGAGTTTAGGGAAACAAAACAAAATAAACTCTGGGTCAGTCATGGGACTGGTATGAGTAAAACAATTTAAAACAGTTTGAACAAGTAAATGATATCTCATAAGACCACGCCATATAACGGAACGGGTTTTTCCCTTATGAGAATCCAAATTATCTTTATATCAAAAACCTTTTGATATTATAATAATGTATATCAGCCACAATATAATCATCATCTAGCAGAAACGCTTTCATCTCACGTTCTACATATATAGTATACAATCAAAACCGCAAGCACGTATTGGGTAATGGATTTCCAACTAGGACAAGGTATGGAACCACCTTTCGCTAGTGTACCTCTAGAAAGGAATACACTAGGTTCAACGAGAACATCTTGTAACCCGGCCACACATGACCGACCACTCATTTCACTTGAGTGTATTGAATGTATATCGCCAACGGTTGGGGATCAACAACCGTTTCCCGAATGGGACAGCATCGACAATAGATTTTTAGAAGTAAATGAAACTCTAGATCAGGTGATTATACACCCTAATAGGTGCGACCTACATAGCCATGCTGCCAGCCCGATTTTTGTCATTTCCCGGTTGTAAGGCTAGAGGCCACGCTTATCTTTGACAGATCACACGTTTATTCACTTTGAATGTCACATCATCATACCCGCTAAATCACAAATTGATTTCCCCAAAAATACCATGGGTATACAGCTATGAGAAACGAATTCCTCCGCCACCAAACGTGAATACGTTTGAAGAGATCAACTTATGCAATCTATTAAATACACTCTGTCAGACATTCTTCCATACAGGTCGTCCTGGGACTGGACAAACCGAAGGCACTATTCAGTACATCCATCTTAGGCAATCTTTACCTAAGATTTATGCAACAGCTGAAACACCCCACCTCCGTTAGGGTCACTCTCAAAGGGAATGCCCTAATTTTGGTGGAGGTTTGTAAGTATATGTCACAGATATACAAGACAGATATAAGAACACATATTTTTGAACAGCGGAAAAACAACAACAACTTTTATTTCAACATAATACGTGTTCACAAACCATGTCATAATTTGTCTTACAATACTTCCAAAATCATAACTGTCTTGATTACATTATTTAAAGAAGCATAAAGAAAACATAAATAAACTGCAAAAGTCCCCTAATTGCTGTCCAAAGCCATAGTCCAAAACGGAAAAGATCCAAGCAATACATTCTTTCTTTTTAAGCTGGATGTGAAAGTTGGTCAAGCTGCGGTATTCCCTCCCTGAGAAGCTGGGGGGGAAACGAAAGAAAAAGAGGCGAAAGGAAAAGGGTCAGTCATAAAGACTGAGTAAGTCCTAGTGACTTTCAGTGTAAAAACGGTTAAAACAACATGTCATGTATGAACTGGAACTAAACTTAAGAATGGTGTCAAGGTGAACAAGATAGACTAAGGTGATCATGATAAGTCAAGACAAGTCAAATAAAGCATCACATGTTCAAGATTCGTTGCATCGACTGTACTAGTATACTAAGCCCATGTCACAAGTTAATCACGAAATAAATCCGACGGCCCAATATCATGAAATGACCCTGAAACGGGGTCTGACCCAAGTACGGGGTCCTACGGAGCGCTTATCTAGTCAATCGGCTCCCTACAAGTTCTAGCTCGTCAAGTGTCCGTGTCATACGGCTAATCACGAATGTAGTCACCTGTGCTGGGTCCACCTTCGGGTGTATCAGTCCTTGGGTGTCAACTCCTGACACGATTCAAGATGCACAGATAAATCTACGGATACCCAGTGTCTGCCCCGGAATATGTGCACGACCGTAGTCCAACGAACCTACACTGGCGTACCCCACTGCCGTCGTTCACCTCTTACAATCAGCCCAACAATCGTGCCCCACCTGGCCTAGCCCCAGGGTACCTTGATACATCTAGAGGGTTACTGCTGAAAAGGGTCGTGTCTAGGGTTTCGCCTAACAGATTAGGTCATGTAATTCGTGACCTAACCCGCCTAACCGATTAAGTCATGTAATTCGTGACTTAATCCTTTTCCAGTCTAGTCATGTCAAGGTGGTTAAGTATGTCATTTAAATTCGCGACTTAACCCGCCTACGTGTCATGTCAAGTTGGCTAAGTGTTATCGTTTCAAGTTCATGACTTAGCCCTACAAATCGTGTTCAAGTTGGTTAAGTTGTCTTTTCATGTTCATGACATAACCCTAATTGGCATTAATTGATTCATTAATGCACTGAACCACTTACATTGGATCCTGTTGTTCGTTGCCACTAGATTTGCCGGGCGGTTCCGGGCAGGTTTACGCTACGAACTCAACCCAACCTCGGGTTTCAAGCGCGATGTGACCAACTACCCACATTGGATCCTATTTGTAACAACCCGTAAAATGCGAGCCAGTTTGAAATTTTTATTTTGGCAATTTTAGCGAATTCTGATTATTTAACATGAATTATTTTAAATAATATCGACGAGAAATTTATTTTGAATATAATTCGAACGTATATATTATACGCGTCGTCGTTAGAATATAAATATTTATATATAATTATAAATAGAATTGAAAATGGCGCGGTAGTTCGATAATTCGATTTCAAACTTCAATTGAATGTACCGGGTGCAAAACAATCCGGATTTTAGTGAAACCAAAAATAATGGAATCTAATAGTGAATATCTTTCCAACGAATCTGAAAAATCAAAATTTCGTAGCGAGAATCAAAAGATATGTCCAGTTGAAAATTCTGAATAGTCGCTATGGAATTCAGGCCCTTAAAAATGGACATTTTGCAAATGACCTCGGAATTCGACGAAACCACTTTTGTTGGATCCGCAGTGTCAAGTTATTGCTAGGTTTCAAATTTCATAATTTTTCGAATCAATATGTGAGCGTGGCAAAGGAAAACGCGTTTGACCATTTCAGTTGATTTTAAATCCACTGGAAATTGGCCATTTTTCAAACGGTCTCAGAATTCGACGAAACTAGTTTTGTTAGGACCGTATCGTCAACACGAAGCTAGAAAATATTTTTCTGGAATTTTTCTAGTTAGTATGTGACCCCGGTAATTTAAAATGTACGTTCAAATTGAATATATACTGATTTATGTTTTAAATTTGATGAAAACTGATCGTAACAGTCGAACTGGCTTATCGGGCATATCCCATTGTGTTCAGAATGGGGGTAAAACTCTGGGGTCGACAGTCGTAGGGTTTTATTTGAAGTTCGTGATATTAAACAAGTAAAATTAGGAATTAAATAATAAAAAAAAAGGGTATAAAAAGGAAAAAAAAAACTCTCTGAACCCTAATTTTTCAGACCCGCCCCAAACAAAACAAACGATGGCCCTCAGCCTCTACCAAATCTCTCCTCCGATCTTCACGATGGCGCACGATCATCAATGGTTATGGGGGGGATCCATGCGCCTGAGGGTAGCCCTGTCACCATCCGAGATCATCGTTGCTTCCGCCCCTCGTCGGAGCTGAAATCGAGCTCGAAAGCTCTGGACTTGCCGTGGGTTTTTCTGGCGCTAGGGGGCACCGAAGGCAGCGCCGCCGCTGGAGGAGACAAAGCAGGAGGTGGCGCGTCGAGTGGGGCCTGCTGATGGCACTCCGTTCAACTACGATGGCGGCGCTGGGAAAATTAAGGTGGTGGCTTCCTTTGAGCTGAACAGGACAATGAACAGTGAGCTCTTCGCATTTTATTTTAAAAACATTTTTCTTTATGCAGTTTTTAAAACGCTTTTCTTTATGCAGTTGTTTTTTTTTTTTTTTTTTTTAATAAATAAAAAATGAAAATGAAAAACCATTGTTTTAAAAATATAGTAGAAAACATTGTTTTAAAAATATAGTAGAAACCATTGTTTTAAAAATATAGTAGAAACCATTGTTTTAAAAATATAGTAGAAAACATTGTTTTAAAAATATAGTAGAAAACTTTGCTTTGAAAAATATAGAAGAAGATTTTGTTTTTAAACGAAGTAAAAATTCGACTTTTATATATTGAATAACGAAGTAAAAATTCGATTTTATATATTAAATAGCGAAGTAAAAATTCGATCTTTATATATTGAATAACATAGTAAAAATTCGATTTTTACTTATGTAGAGAATACGGGAAACGAAAGCGACAAGAAGACGAAGATTTCCATAAAGGAAGAGTCGTGTGAGTGGATAGCTATTGGTGAGGATTTCTCACTCTTCAATTTCTTTTTATAATTTTATATATATGTGTTGAAAGTGGAAGTGAATTGCTATATATAAATATCTATATATATATATACGCCCCTCGTCCACAAACCATGGACGATATTTATTGGTTGAAATTGTTGTGAAAATTGATTGATAGCGAAGTGAAATAACATATATATGAAGAGTGAAATTTATATATATATAGCGAAGTGAATATCGAATATATCAAAAGTGAAAATATCGAATATATTGAAAATGAATATATCGTATGTATTGAAAATGAATATATCGTATGTATTGAAAATGAATATATCGTATGTATTGAAAATGAAAATATCGTATATAGTGAAAGGTGAATATATATATAAATATATATATGAATTGAAAACGATGTATATGAAATATATATATGAATTGAAAACGATGTATATGAAATATTCGAATTGAAAACGATGTATATGAAATATTCGAATTGAAAACGATGTATATGAAATATTCGAATTGAACTGAATAGAAAACGAATTCGAATTGAATTGAATAGAAAACGAATTCGAATTGAATTGAATAGAAAACGAATTCGAATTGAATTGAATAGAAAACGAATTCGAATTGAATTGAATTGAAAATTGAATTGAATAGAAAACGAATTCGAATTGAATTGAATAGAAAACGAATTCGAATTGAATTGAATAGAAAACGAATTCGAATTGAATTGAATAGAAAACGAATTCGAATTGAATTGAATAGAAAACGAATTCGAATTGAATTGAATAGAAAACGAATTCGAATTGAATTGAATTGAAGATTGAATTGAATAGAAAACGAATTCGAAATGAATTGAATAGAAAACGAATTCGAAATGAATTGAATAGAAAACGAATTCGAAATGAATTGAATAGAAAACGAATTCGAATTGAATTGAATAGAAAACGAATTCGAATTGAATTGAATAGAAAACGAATTCGAATTGAATGAATAGAAAACGAATTCGAATTGAATTGAATAGAAAACGAATTCGAATTGAATGAATAGAAAACGAATTCGAATTGAATGAATAGAAAACGAATTCGAATTGAATTGAATAGAAAACGAATTCGAATTGAATGAATAGAAAACGAATTCGAATTGAATTGAATAGAAAACGAATTCGAAATGAATTGAATAGAAAACGAATTCGAATTGAATTGAATAGAAAACGAATTCGAATTGAATTGAATAGAAAACGAATTCGAATTGAATTGAATAGAAAACGAATTCGAATTGAATGAATAGAAAACGAATTCGAATTGAATTGAATAGAAAACGAATTCGAAATGAATTGAATAGAAAACGAATTCGAAATGAATTGAATAGAAAACGAATTCAAATTGAATTGAATAGAAAACGAATTCGAATTGAATTGAATAGAAAACGAATTCGAATTGAATTGAATAGAAAACGAATTCGAATTGAATTGAATAGAAAACGAATTCGAATTGAATTGAATAGAAAACGAATTCGAATTGAATTGAATAGAAAACGAATTCGAATTGAATTGAATAGAAAACGAATTCAAATTGAATTGAATAGAAAATGAATTCGAAATGAATTGAATTGAAAACGAATTCGAATTGAATTGAAATTTGAATTGAATAGAAATGAATTTTAAAACGAATCTATAAAGAAGAATTCAATTGTGATTTGAATTGAAAAGGAAGTTGAAAATGTTTTTGAAACGAATTCAAAACTATTTATATAATTCGTTTTAAATAGAAATCGACGAAATATATATTATATATATTATATATATAATAAATGGCCTGAATAGAACGCGCCGCGCTGCGGCAGTTCGCGAATTTCGACCATTGACTTCGAACGGACATTACGGGAGATCCGACCGTCGGATTCTCCTGAAATCAGAACCGTTGGGTTCGTATCGAAAAGAGCTTTCTAAGGAATATTAGAAATTTGAAATCTAACGGTTGGATTTGGAGATACGTCCAAATCAAATTCGGAAAAGGTCGCTGTAAGTGCAGTTCGATGGCCATTGATGGAAATCGACCGTACAGGCCTTGATAAAATTATTAAAAATAGTAATAATTTGTGTAAAATCATAAGAAATGATTTGGGAAGAATTGGGATGAAAAACTCCATATTTGAAAAGATAAAAATAGATTTTTATCGAAATGAACTAGTTTTGAACTAGGTTTATAATTCTATTTATTTTTAAATAAATAAATTGAATTCGAAAAGGGTTTTAAAAATAACCAAAATTCCAATGATTGCATTGGAGTGGATTTGAATCGAAATTGTCTTCGGAATATTTCGATGTTGGGGTTCGTGATTATACAGGTGTTGTTATGGAAATTTGAAAGATATATATATTTATATCGTTATTTCCCATACGACATCTGTTAGTCGTAGAACTCGATATTGAATATAAGCCGATATATTTTCTATTCAGAGCCTTGTATTGAATATCGAATGTGATTTGGGTTTGTCGTGAATGGTGTCTTCACTAACACTGTTCTTGAACCCAGTTGAGAAAAGATTAAATCTTTTTATTTAGATTTAATGAAGTGTACCAATTAAATGATATTTAATTGGAATTAAATTGATAATGATTTTTGGGTTTATCGTGAACAGTGTTTTTAAATAACACTCGTTCTTTAACCCGATAATTAATGGAATGTGACTTTGGGTTTATCGCGAACCGTGTTTTTAGATGACACTGATTCTTTAACCCAGTCACAGATTAAAACTAAGTGGAGTTTTAATGAATCTTTAATTAGATTGAAAAGATCGAGAATGGAGTATCACCAGTTTTGCTCCAGGCGATAGTTAAATCTTTAATTAGATTTGAACGTGAAATTTAGAAACTAACTGTCGGTTAGCCAAGCAGAATGGTTTTCTGGATATTGATCTGATGTTGGTTTCGGCCTTCGGGGTTAATATTTGGGGAATTATTCTCTTGATTAATTTACGGTTAGTGACTAATGAATTGGAATGAGGCGTATGTTAAATTTGATTGATTGATGGTTTGGATTGTGCTCGACCAGTTTATGAGCAGAATATGCCTTTACATTTAGCATTGGGTTGGGTTGAAAATATCTGTGTGCTAACGCCTTGTGAAAGACTTCACGATTTGACGATAAGGTGTTTAGCGATGTTGTGTTCATTTCAAATTTAACGAATGATTGTGAAATGATATTTTTCTTAAGTGAAAAGAAATGTATTCCCGATTTTGGACAGGGAATGTTTTATAAAAATGTTTTATAAAACAGAAAGGATTTCGAGGCCCAAAACCCGATGATTTCTAAAGTGATTTAGAAATGTATTATATGTTACATTGTGATTATTATGTTGTGAAATGATTTTCCCTACTTCGGGATATGAAATGATTTAGTATGTGACTAAAGATTCGGGTAACCCTGAGACTAAAAGTATGGGTGAGAGGGCGGTGTATGCTCTCCTGAGTGGGAGGTGCATCGTCGGTGTAGCCTACTCCTATGTGGGGTAGGTGCACATATATATATCGAGTTGCGAGGTGCGTACCCTTTGCCTTGTCGATGGGGAGCACGTTATTTGGTTGCATACTTGTTTGTATGCATTGTTATGTTTTGGAATTCACATTTCCAAATGATTTGATTTGAGATCCCGAAGTGAAATCTACTTTGATATAGAAAGTTAGATATGTATTTCAAATGATTTGAAATAAGAAATCGGGAATAAAATCCAAAGGAATAATTTCTGTAAATTGAATTGGATTTGGAAAATCTAAGTGTGGTGATTAATCTAAATGGGTAGATAGGGATATTGCATGTTGATTGATGCATAGTAGATCCATATATCTATATTGATTGTTGTTTATACACTGGCTTTCATGGGGGTAAACCCGTTCCGCGAAAGTGGCGTGGTCCCGTGATTTGCCTTATTTTTGAACAAAGTTAACAACTGTTTTTGAGTTCTCACACCAGTCCCATGACTGACTCGTAGTTTGCTTTTCCCTTGCGAACTCGGGTGCCCCTATTTTCCACACGGGCAGTCGAGTAGTTTTATTTTGCAGATGTTTTGAGCAGGATTCTGGATTGAAGCTTTAAGCTGTGTCCAGGCATTTACAGTCTTCCGCTGTGTAGTTTATATTTCCGCTGTGCATTGTATTACATTTATGTAAATTTATCTTCCGCTGTGTATTGTTATCGATATACTCTGATATTCTGTACTCTGATGTAACATTATTATGATGTTTATTGAAGTCTTCTGTTATTTGTTCTGATGTGTTGTATACCCAAAGTTAGCGTATGCGGGATTCGAACGGTCTTGGTCGGTTTAGCGATCGATTAGGTCCGGGCGAAATCCGTGTCGTTACACTATTGTTTGTAGCAACTGGATTTGTCGGACGGTTCCGGGCAGGTTTACACTACAAACTCAACCCAACCTCGAGTTGGCCACTTTCTTGTTTTCTAAAGTCATGCCCATGTTCTTATCAGATTCGTACTATTTTCATAGCATGTTCATATGTCAACTTCGTGCCCAACTAAGGCATGTTTCAAGTCAAGTTATGGCATGATCAAGTCAAGTTTTCGTGCCATATTTCATGTTCTACTTATGTCAAATTTCACGGTTTATGATTATAATCAATTCAAGTTTTGCCTATTCTACCCAATCGTATCCCCAACGTATATAAACGTACTTCGTTCACAAGCATAAACAATTCAAGAGATAAAGGGGGAATAACACCAAACATGTGATAGGCATATGTGACAATTCCAACATCACTTGCATAATAAACAGGCTATAACATATCACATGGTTTCAATACTAGCATGATGATAACTTGGCATAGTAATGGTTCCAACTTAGTTTAACATGATGATTTCAACTTTTCATCATAGGCATAAAAATCATTGCGGGCATAATAATAATTTCACTACAAACATGAAACATTAAAGGCATGGTAATTCTAATAGGCATAGTGGATTCCAATTTAGCATTTTTAACATAATGATTCTCATCTAGCATTATAAACATAATGATTCCAACTTTTCATCATAACCTAGCAATTCCCAATTTGTCATTAACATGATAGCTATATTAACATCACAGGCATAGTTCCATCAACATCATAGACATGGTTTAATTAGCATTATAGGCATGGTTTAATTAACATAAAGTTTTCAATAAACATAGTGATTCCATGGACATGTATTAGTCCAACTTGCCATACAATTAAGCCCAAGTGGTTCATAACAACATCAAAATCATGATAAGTTTAACTTGCAACATTGACATAGCAATATTCCCAAATTATGATTCAAAGTTAAACAATATAAACATGGATTAATAATAGTTCCTAAATCCGGTTTCAATTCATGGCATGTCCATGTTATTTTAGCGTTTTTGCCTAAAAAGTGACATAGAACTTACAATATGAAGCAAGTAATCAAAATTCCAAATCAAATAGCCCCAAATCCGTTGTCTAAAGCGTCGTAGTTGTTGTAGCTTCTAGTTGTTGCCTTCAAGAATCGTCCTTCGTCTTCTATAATTTTGTTCTTTGTATTTTTAATCTAGAGCTCTAGGTTTAATGGCGGCGGCCTGAGGCTAAAATGAAATAGTATGATTTAGGCTAGGTCTTAGGTTCTTTTTATAGTGTTTTTGAGTTGATTCGGACCGTCGATGGAGCTTGGTTTAATAATAGCCGTTCGTTCAAATGAGAGACCAACCAGGAGCTGACACCTAGCCCTAGTGACAAGGCAAGGCTCAGAAAATCGACCAAACACAGACCAGGCCAGCCAGGGTGGGCTGGGTTCGACCTGGCTCAGGGGCCAGGTCGACATGCCAGTCGACACCGTGTCGACTTGGCAGTCGACACGGGTGACCCAGGTTGACTGCCCAGTCAACCTGGGTAGCCCCAGGTCGACTGCCAAGTCGACCTGGGTGCCTTGGGTGGGAAAATCCCCGCCTTGGCCAATTGGGCTTGATTTTGAATTTCAAAATTGGTTTTTCTGAGCTGTTTTGGTCTGTTTGAATTTTAAACTGAATTCTGAAACTTCCGGAGGCCATATCTTCCTCATACGGAGTCCGTTTTACGCAAACTCGGTCTCTATCTCAAGCAGAATTCCGAGACGAACGCAATGGCGTATCCCGTTTCCCTTAATTCTTTGATTTGAAGTTAGTTATACTTTAATTTATGAATTTCACTGTTATAGAATACACGAGGTGTTACAACAGCCCTTGCACTTTACTCTGTCTTCAATTTTCTTTGGCATATATGATTCGCAACGCTTATGCCAATACAGAGTGGTTCTTCGGATGATAATCCAACCGGTCTCTCCATATTAACAACGTTAAAATGGTCAAAAACTTCGATAATCGATGAGTTAACTATCAAAGAAAAACACGTGTGCAAACAACGATATTATTTCCAAATGGAAATTATATCGATCAATCATCATTTAACATTTATCTCCCTATTTAACTTATTCATTTCCTGTTTACATATATTTAACATTTCTTATTTTCTAAATTTAGAAAATATACGTTATTAACAATGGAAACATTCCCATTTCTTGTTTTCTATATTAGAAAACATTTCTGATTCTTATTTGGAAAACATTTCCAAATCTCCTTTATTTGGTTTTAAACAGATGTTTAAATAAAACATCGCTATGCCAACTCAAACCATTTACTAAATTCACTTAACCATCATTCACTATCAAACCTTACAATTTCTTAGTTAAGAAGGAAGTCAATCAAGTTGGCGTATAATTACCTCTCAGACCTTAACTGAACAACGTTTTAACTTCAAAATAGTCAAAGTTTATCTTTTAAACCTTTAACAATCTTCCTTACGTAACTCTCTCTCGAATAATCTCTATTCGATAACTCCTTCATTCGAATAACTATATTCAATAATCTCTTCTACGAATAACTAGATTCGAAAACCTTTCTTCGAATAAACTATATTCGATTAACTCTATTCAATTTACTCTTATTGGATTAACTCTTTTCACTTAATCTCCTTTCGAATAAACTATATCCGATAACTCCTTTAATTCTATTCGAATAAACTATATTCGATTAACTCTTTTAATTCTATTTGAATAAACTATATTCGATTAACTCCTTGGTTAACTTACTAGGTTAACTCAACTTATTTAATCTTAACTTAATTAACTCTTATCGAATAATTAATATTCGATTTAACTCCATTAGCTTGACTCTAGATCGCAACGATCTCAATGGTTATGCCTGATTCCCTCAGGAAACGTCCGACCACCGTAGGCTATCTGTAACCCTGCGAATTACACTAGCGGTCGTACGAAATGGCAACTTTTCCTGAATAACTATGTTTGACTAACTCTATCTCAAATAACTATATTCGATCAACTCTAATTGAATAACTAATATTCAGTTAAATCCTAATTCGATTAACTATAACTCTAATCGATTTCTTTAATTCTAATCGATTAACTCTATTGATTAATTCTAACTAGTTAACTCTAACTGATTAACTCTAACTGGTTAATTCTAACTAATTAACTCTAACTGGTTAATTCTAACTCTAATCGATTTATTCTAACTCTAATCGATTATTTCTAACTCTAACCGACTTCTCCTCTTCGAATAACTCCTATTTGATAACGTTTATTCATTTATAAAGATTTACTTTTAGTAACGGTTCTTCACTTTATAAATGTTCTCTTTAATAACGTTACTAAGTGTTGTGTACACATTCTATTCACAACTATCAGTGTTAAAACCAATATCTCTTCTCTATATAAGTTCAGACTTATATATCCCATTTATCGAATGATAAATATTTAATTTAATTTATAAACTGTTATTTATAAATTTATCTTTTCTATTTATCTGTTAAAAACATATTTCCATTTTCTATTCATCTTCTAAATATTCCTTTGATTAAATTCTATTTATTAATCAAATAAATATTCCTTTGATTTAATCCTATTTATTTAACAAATAAATATTCCTTTTTTTCTTTCTATTTATTTTCTAAATAAATATCTCATATATAACGTTCTATTTATTTCCTATAAATAAATATCTCCATTTAATCTATTTGTAAATGTTTTACAAATATTTCTCTTTCTATTTGTTTTGCAAATATCTTCCTTTGTATTTGTTTTGCAAATATATTCCCTTTATATTTGTTTTACAAATAATTTCCTTTATAACTCTTGTTTATTTTCCCAAATAAATAATCCCTTTATACTTTTATTTATTATCCCAATAAATATTTCTCTTTATAAAATCCTTTGATTTTATACATAATTCCCTTTTCATATTTATCATATTTATTTTCAATAAATATTTCCTTTTCAAAACTCTTTCGATTTTATGAATGTTTTCTTTTATAAAATTCCTTTTTCCTTTTCTATATAAAATCCATTGATTTTATATAACTAATTTATTTTCAAAATATACTTTAAAAATCCACTTTCTACATGCCAGTATTCTCTTACGGTATTTAAAATACCAAATCACAATGATCGATATCATTTAAACTCACATCGTCATCAACAGATTTTATATCACATCATATATCACCATATATGAAAACAGTAAAATAAATGTTGAGGAATCCTGTTGGATTCCTCTGACCTGTTTCCCTGCATCACAGATGTTAAACAATATCATTAACATTGATTTCATTTCAATATGAAATATTCTGTTAAATAGAATCAATATTTGATTAACGATTTATATATATATCGTTATCAATAATTTCAACCAATTAATCAGCATTTCAACCAAATAGTTAACACACATAAATCAACAGATAATTATCAGTTCTAAATATACGTTAGAAAAATATAACTGTTTAGAGTTGGTGAGTTTTACTCACATTGGACGATCATCGTTAAAGAACGATAAACTGTTGTTTGATTTGAATCAAACAATTTATTTCGCCACAAATTGTAACGATCCCCAATTCACTTCTAGTCGGTTCCATGTTGTAGTCGTCGTCCCTACGATCCTGTCAGATCTTGTTTCGTCTAATTCTGATAACGTATGAAGGAGATACGCATTTTAGAAGTTAACATACTATTTTAAATTTAAAATAAACTTGACTATTTATTTATTGGGCTTACTTTCTATTTCCTGGCCCAACTTCCTTGAATTAAACCCAAGCCCACCGACCCGTTTTTCCCCCCTTTCCTTTCTTCCCCGAACCAGACAGACGCGCTCCTCCTTCCTCATAGACATTGCCGAACTTCCACCTCCAAAATCCCGTAGCATCACTTCACCGAAAACAAATTTAAAATCACCATTAACTTCTCCACCTTCTAGTACCAACCATCCTCACTTCGACCCCCCTTCCTTCGTGCGATTTCCAGGAGTGTTGGCTTCGTACTGTGCACGGTGCGACAATTCTCATCACCGAATACCACAATAAATTTCATACAAATCGCAAATAACACCACCAGTCAAACTAAAATCACCAAATCGAAAACCAGGCATCGAAATCCCCCAAAAATCAATGAACCCTAATTCGCCAAAAATGACAGGCCATGAAAACTTTGACCGAGCTATACAAAAGCAGTACCAATTGATAGAGTGGACTACAAGGATCTTGAATCTATAGCATTTTCAATTTATAGGAATTTATTTTGTTTGATTTTGAATTATATCTCATGATATTAGTTTCTAAAAAACAACAAAGTGGCGGCTTTGAATTCGGTTTTGAAGTGGGGATTGTGGTTGAGAAAGAGAGGAACGTGGCCTTGCCTTGACCATATACAATTTAGGATATTTTTATTTATTACTTTATTGAATTTTTTCTCATTACTTTATAATGTATCTGCCTTCTAAAAATCCGTATGCTCACACACGATACCTAAAATCACGAAACTGGACATGCAGCTATAGTTTGACATTACGGTCCTAACAAAACTGGTTTCGTCGAATTCCGACTTCGTATGCTCACACAGCGTATTTTTAACCGTCAGAATACTGACTGTTTTTCACTCTAAAAATCCACAAGGCCACAAAGTGACTCTAAAAATCACGGAACTTGGAATCCAACAATAATTTGATGTTGCGGATCCAACAAAATTAGTTTCGTCGAATTCCAACTTCGTTTGCAAAAGTGGCTATTTTTAAAGCTCTGAATAACCCATTTAAATATATAAATATATTTAAATATAATTAAATTTTATATTTAAAAATAAATATTATCATCTATATTCATAGTGGAATACCATACAGCTCTAGAATATTCCTATATGAATTTCTAACTTGATATTTCAAATCCCGATTAAATCGATATTCGATTTAAAATGAAATTCCTTTTATAAAATATATATAATTCCTTTATAAATTATTAAGGAATTCCATAGCGACTTTTCTAAAATTTGATTTGGACATAAATCAAAATCTACACAATGAAATCTCGATTTTTCTCTTCCACTAGAAAAATATACTTCACCAGCTCCTAACGTTTCTTATTTCACAGAAATCCGATTTAAAACGGACCATGTATATCCAATTGAAGTCCTAATCGCCAAATAGTGAACTGCCACGCCGTTACATGCTCGTTTATAATTATATTATAAACTATACGTTCAACTGTCGTTGATTGAATATATTTGTTCATATAATTCACTCTAAACTGAACTATATATTTTAAATAATCCAATTCACACTATATTGTGAATTCCACTATTTTTGATTATTTCTGAATTAAATATATTATTCTATTATTTATATTAATTAAATATTCAATATTATTTAATTCTGGTTATCGGTATCGCCACTCGATATTTAATAATTAAATTAACCAATTATTTGACAGCTGAAAATGCGGATCATTACATTACGGCTATGCGTTATCACCGGTTCAGGAGTGCAACCGGTAGAATCCTACCATGGGTATTGCCTTGCATGCCTTGTCCATATCATCCTGATCGAGCCCCTTATGATTTTGA
Organism: Allium sativum; assembly: GCA_030737875.1. NCBI lineage: Eukaryota > Viridiplantae > Streptophyta > Magnoliopsida > Asparagales > Amaryllidaceae > Allium > Allium sativum. The sequence goes on along the minus strand of CM060918.1, from coordinate 794,169,564 downwards.
TTTGACATTGTCATATCACCACATATCCATATCCACTGATGTACTGGTATGTTATATAAAACTGTACGCCAACAGTATAAACAGTGTAAAGGTAGTATGGTAATCTCGCTTACATTGTTTTAATGCATTTACTTTACTTAATAGACATTATTATAATAGCGTATCATTTTATATGTATTAGTTTCATGGATTCTTAGAGGATGGTATCCTAAACATCCCTAAGTTATTTGCATTTTGTCGAACATTTAAATTGAGTTAATTCACATATATAAGAATGTTTTTCCTAACTCGAGTGTTTTGTTTTTATAATTTGCTTGGGTTAGCCTGAGTATTTCAGCTTTAGAGATTTATCTATTGGAGATTGAGATTCACTAGGATACAACCATCTATTTATTATCCTATATTCAGTTATTCTTGTTTCCGTCATGCATTCACGTATTTGCGAGATTTGGTATTTAGTCTTTCGTTATATCTACATTTATTTTTGAACTTTGGTATCATGTATAAACCAAAATATTTTGCATTATTGTATAAGATTTACTTCCACTGCAAGATGTTTTGTGTTTCTTGTGTCTATGATTTTGTGATGATTTATTTTAACCCCATAGAAGTTAACAATCCATTGTTACATGTGATTTGAGCTGTTTTAATTATTGATTCAAAACATTTGGAAAGGCAAGTCATTTCAATTCATGAAATTACAAAAACATTTTACTTTTAATGGTTTATTAAATGTTAATTGAATTAATGCAAACATAATAAATACATAAGTTAAGTGAAGGCAAGAACGAGTTGCTTCATATATATACCACATGTGGCGGTTACCGTAACTGGTGGTGGCCACAAACGGTAACCTCGACAACTTGTGTGGTGTAATGACTTTCTATTTCCAACCATTCAAGTTGATAAATAAACCAACTCAAATTATTCTGAATAGCAGATTGTTATTGCTATGAGGTTTAACAAGTATAAGTGATAGAATCGTAGACACAAAATAATACAATATCCCATAATGGAATAAAATAATAGAATCCATCAGAGTTACAAAAAGTTGAATATAGTGGAAGGCTAATACATAAATTTCATAAATAGATAAAAATAATAATAGAAATGAGTGAATAAAGACGAGGTCTTCATGAATCTCCAGCTTCATCAGATGTAATCTCAAAATGTAATACTCGGTCCGACCCAAGCATAAAGTAAAATAATGCACTCATTCCGGACTAGCATTCTCATATATGTAAATTAACTCGAGTGAAATGTTCATAGAAGTGCACAAAACATAAAGAATATTGGGTTTTCATTTTACTTAGCATCCATGGAAATTTTTCGTACCTATAACGTTAAGATTAATTCAATATGTTACTTCATTATATTTCTATTCAAAGCATTGACTTAATAAATTCATACCATAATCTACTTATTAAATCAGTACATCGTATCTTTAAATTCCCTTTTTTTAACTTGATAACTTTATTACATTCATTGACTCAGTTTCCAAATATTAAACTATAAATATATTTTGACGTTGCATCCATTTCAAGCTGCTACATTCCTTCCTTTACAAGCCACCTTATTCCTTCCCTTTCAAGAAATTTCTTAATATGACAAGTGTTAACCCTCTTTTTGGCAAGAGTATCAACGACCCAAACCAAAGCCCAAACGCACAAACATATATAAGCCGCACTTCAGGAAGCCCAGCAGAAACACCGTCCAAAGCAGTCACATATCGGCCCAAGTCTAGCCTAGACAGATTGACTGCTTGCACCAGAAGAACCGCTCTCCTAGTCGACCGAGTATCTCGTTCCCAAACAGAGCGTGCCGACCGATTATCTCGGGCCAGCATGGAAATCTTCTACAGATCCAGTCTTCCAAATATCCCAACTTTCAAGGCAGTAAAGGCGGTCAAACCATATACGGACAAAGCTCTAATTTTGATAAACCTCTCCGTGGATGCCACGTCAGCCAAAACTTCTGAAGATACTATTTATGAATATTGGAATCAGCCTTCCAACCGCTTCTCAGGCCAACAGATGGATTCCACATGTCCAGGCTTTCCCGGAATGGCCGGACCATATCGCAGCAGCCCAAGCTGCATTCTCCACCTATAAATACATCTAAGTTTAAAGAGGAAAGGGACTTTTCACGACTTCTGACTCTGGACTCTTTTCCAGACTTCTCAGAAAAACTTCATTACAACCTTCTGGAGTTTGCTTCTCTAAATCTCTCTCAAAAAGAAGAAGAGAAAATAGTCATCTTCTTTCTCTTCTCCCAACAGAAAAAAGCATTGTATTTGTAATTACAAAAGAGAAATAATATATAAAGTGGACGTAGGCATTGTCTTTGCCGGACCACTATAAAAATTCTGTGTGTGCTCCTCGTTCTTCTTACTTTTATTGCACTTTTTAATCTTTACTCGTGTATTGATCGCACGATTGGGGGTTGACTGTCACTAGTGACCAACTTTTGACGTCAACACTTTGGCGCGCCAGGTAAGGGAAGCGCACCGACATCGCCATCGAGCCCCTGCTCATCTCAGATCATGGCGAACAAACGAAAGAAAGATGCAACATCCTCTCGTCCCGCAAACACCGATGCAGCCGATGCAAATGCTGCTGAAGTAAGCTACGAAGTCTCCTCTCATGAAGATATGTCTCGATTCCTAACCCGGGACGACATGGATAAAATCATGGTCGAGCTCAGAGACCATATGACATCTCAGGGTAAAGTCCTCGAACGACAGCAGTAGTTGATGGATCACCTTCTCGATCGGTTGGAAACAGGAGCGAACGCTTCAACAACAATTCCTCCACAAGCTAAGACTGGGGCAGCAGCTGACCTTCAGCTTGCTCGAAATCAGGTCACCGATCAGGCTACACCTTCATTTCATCCTGGTTTGGTCCCACCAACCAGTCAAGCACCACCAGGAGTATCACTTCTAGCGACCAGCACAGCTATGGCTATAGGACCTCAGGAGGTGGGTGACCGAGATCTAGGTCGTCTGGAAAATATGCCTCCACTCTTTGGAATATCTCGACCTATCGAATCAGTCGAGCTCCCACCGGGTCCCTCATAATCAATGTCATTCCCATTACAACCCGAAATCTTACAGCAGACCAGACTAACCACTCTTCCCCTTCAACAAAGAGCTGGCACAGCCTTCCCTTCGAATGAGGGAAGCCACCCTACAATGCCGGTCCTCACCGTGGCGGAAGAAAACGCTACCGTAGACCCTCATAACCTCGCTCCAAACGGGGCCAACCCCGGGCTCCGAACATCACATACTATGCTGGGTCAGCCTAGGCCCTTTACTACAGGCATGGCTCGACCCACAACTCATCAGGTTCCAGAGGGTCCATTCTGCCTAGAACCACCTACTATGGCTCACCTTCCCTTACACCTTCACTTGACTCTCGGAGGATGAGCTCAATCAACAGCCACCCTTCCGAGCATGCTTTTGTCGGATCCTCGCGCAGAACCCTCTCAGGATGCAGAACTAAATTCATGGCAACGACTCCTCGGAGATGGGAGCCAGCTTGCAAGCATCATCCGACGCTTCACTCGGGGCAACTCTTCGCAGCAAGACATAGACAATGTCAATCGCAGTCCCTTCACTAGAGAAATCAGAAATTTTTCGAAACCCTCCGGACTTCAAGTTCCTAGCTATCGAGCCATACAACGGTCGCACCGAGCCAACCATCCATCTCATGCGATACATGCGACATATGGAAGTACTTGGTGCATCGACTAGCTTCATGGCTAAGTGTTTTTCCCTCTTTCTCACAGATATAGCCGGTATGTGGTTTCGGCAGCTAACAACGGAGTCGATCAGCATCTAGAATACTCTGGTCACCCGCTTCATCGAGCAATTTCGAGTACATATCTCTCGACCGAAAAGTGTCATGTTTTTATCTACCATCAAGCAGCAATCCGGAGAGACGCTCAGATCCTTCCTTGAAAGATTCAACGCAGCCGTAACATCTGTCAATCGACCTGAGCCATCGATGGTACTTATGGCCGCCATTGCGGGAGTCCAGAAGAAATTGGAATTCTAAAACTCCTTAACCAGAGATCCTCCAAAAGATATAGATGACTTTTACTCCGAGGCCGAGAGATTCCTCCGACAAGAGGATGCCAGCCTTGAAATGGAGACCCTCGAGGTTTTAGTAGCCAAACAACAAGGTCCATTCAATGGCGACGGTCAGAATAAAGGAAGAGGAAAGGCCCTGGAGAAGAACGAGCGCAATGTGCGACCTCGAAATGAAAACAAATACGATCGATACACCTAGCTCAATTCTTCTTTACTCGATATCTATCTCGACATACGCGAGTCCTTGCCCATTCCTAGACCACCTTGACGAGAACCGACTCAAATGGAACTCGATTCTGGCAAGCATTGTATATTCCACAACGTAGCTGGACATAATACAAATGAATGCCGACATCTGCGCGATCTCATCGAAGGACGAGTCAGAAAAGGAGAGCTCCCCGAATATGTCAAAGATCGCGCCCCGGCCATGCCGCCGCGACCTTTTGCCCAAGCTCCTCAGGTTGGTTCGCGAGCTCCTAGAAACGGAAGGACCCTAAGACTAGCACTCGCGGCATTATCATTAATTAGATTGCTTTTATCTTTCTTCTTGATGTATTTATTTCAAGTAATAAGGAAGCCTTGATGTACATATGTATGGGGTTAGGGTTTAGCTCCTAGGCATGCTATGGAATCAATGGTTGTTTCTTTAGAATTTCTTTGTAATAGTTATTCAGCAGCTATGAATTTTCTTTTGCAAACATGGGTCATGTTCGAAAATCCCTAAGCCGAGCATGAATAACGCTCGCCCCCTGTTTTGTGTGGTCAGAGCGAGAGCCCACCACCCTTTTTCAAAATGCTTACTCTTTCTTTTCTTTTTACACCGCGAGCATTCATAGCTCGCTGGACAAACTAACTTAATATAAGTCGAGCATAAAAAACACTTGCCCTAAGCCGAGTATGATTAATACTCGCCGCCTCACAAAGTCGAACCTGGATTAGCGTTCGCCACTAAGCCGAACCTGGATTAGCGTTCGCCACTAAGCCGAACCTGGATTAGTGTTCGCCACTAAGCCGAGCATGGTTAATGCTCGCCATGCTCTGAAGCCAAGTGGAATAAAATGCTCGACCCATCACCCTCCTCCGATACGAGGATGGTTTGTTTTGTATTTGCAGGAATCGACTCTCATACAAGTGGCGATCAACATATCGGCCTTAATACGGTTCCCGATAGTTGTCAGTTTTCTGTCCTTAATATGACCTGGTACAGTCGTCGGTTTTCTAGCCTTAATACAACGTCGGAACCGTCGGTTTTCTGGCCTTAATATGGTCCGGCGTGACCATAGCTGCTCGATCGTTTGTGCTTCGGCCTAGATTTCAGAACACACCTCCCTCTATCGATGACAATGTGTTCTGAGGGGCAAAGTGTAAACCCACTTTTTGGCAAGAGTCTCAACGAGCCAGACCAAAGCCCAAACGTGGAAACAGATATAAGTCGCGCTTCAGGAAGCCCAGCAGAAACATAGTCCAAAGCAGTCACATATCGGCTAAAGTACAGCCTAGACAGATTAAGTGCTTGCTCCGGAAGAATCGCTCTCCTAGTCGACCGAGTATCTCGTTCCCAAACAGAGCCAGTCGACCGATTATCTCGGGCCAGCATGGAAATCTTCTACAGAGCCAGTCTTCCAAATATCCCGACTTTCAAGGCAGTAAAGGCGGTCAAACCATATACGGACAAAGCTCTGCTTTTGATAAGCCTCTCCGTGGATGCCACGTCAGCCACAACTTCCGAAGATACTATTTATGAATATTGGAATCAGTCTTCCAGCCGCTTCTTAGGCCAACAGATGGATTCCACGTGTCCAGGCTTTCCCGGAATGGCCGGACCATATCGCAGCGGCCCAAGCTGTATTCTCCACCTATAAATACATCTAAGTTTAAAGAGGAAAGGGACTTTTCACGACTTCTGACTCTGGACTCTTTTCCAGACTTCTCAGTAAAACTTCATTACAACCTTCTGGAGTTTGCTTCTCTCAATCTCTCTTAAAAAGAAGAAAAGAAAATAGTCATCTTCTTTCTCTTCTCCTAACAGAAAAAAAGCATTGTGTTTGTAATTACAAAAGAGAAATATATAAAGTGGACGTAGGCATTGTCTTTGCTGAACCACTATAAAAATTCTGTGTGTGCTCCCCGTTCTTCTTACTTTTATTGCACTTTTTAATCTTTACTCGTGTGTTGATCGCATGATTGGGGGTTGACTGTCACTAGTGACCAACTTTTGACGTCAACAACAAGTGTACGCATGAGTGGAATTTTAGATTATAAATTAGCTTATTTACACTTATCAAAAGAACGTTCCTTTCTTTATTATTTTATAATGTAACATACTTAAAATTTCTCTGTATGATACTTGATAACGAAACAACACATTATACTTATTAGTATAAACACTAAACAAAAGTTGAACACGCCCATAACCCCAGTCAGAGATATGGTGCCTTATCCTTTTTTTTTTTTTTTTACAAACTAAGGTACCTTTATATTAAAATTTGTTAGATGACTTAGTCATAATAGGTGAAATTTTATTTAGGCACCTAATCTAGGCTCTGATATCAACTTGTAACGACCCGGTAATTTTAGGACTAGTCAAAATTATCAAAAACCCGTTGGTCTAAAACAAACAATGACAACAACCATTTTATTTGAATAAATATACAACATCACTAAATACATAAAAACAATTTTTAATCAATAGAACTTATCAGAATATTCATCTAATTCGTATGGTGTGCTTGAATTAAACAAAATTACCATAAATCTACCATTGTGCAACACTGACGAGATGAACTTCGATATTCATTCCTGCACACTTGATAAGTACGTCAATATGGCTTAAATTATAAACATGAAAGATGAACCAACACAAGATGAAATATCAATTAATAAATAAAAATATATTTTATTATTATAGCAGGTGCATCACTACTACTTGTGACTGCCTATGTACCTTTATCTAATTGGGTAAGCAATTAGATATATGATCAAGCTAACATAGTTCTTCTTTATACAAAACATTTAAAAATCAATATTTATTTCCAAAATACTCTTTATATCAAGTAAGGGTAAAAAACTTTTGTAAATACTCATTCTGAAAGACATCTATATATCACTTGTAGAACTTTTCTTTCAAAAGATGAACAACTTCTATTTTAATTAATAATCAAATTCTTTAGGCAAAAACTCCATCAAAAACAATATTAAACCACCTTTATATCATTCTAATACATGTTAAGAAGGACCTCCAAACTATTGAAGTATGTGGTTAAATTTATAATTACTTTACAATTAAGTCCAAAAGAAAAGGAAAAGATAGCATTTCAAAAAGTGCTATAAAAAGTATCAGACTGTTACACCACTGGAGCTAGCAGTTCCTGGCAAATGGCGGAGGGAAGGGTGGTGCGTCAAAGGAAGTGGTAAGGAAGAGGGCGGTGCATGGTTGCGATGAACGGAGCAAAGGAGGGAGTTCGAATTCTCGAACCTGGGAGGAAGACGAAATGTATAATAGTGATTTGAGCGGGTTTAGATATTTTAATTAGATGATTAACAATTAATGTAGTCATTAGTTTTTAAATTAATTATTCTAATACAATGAAATCTTGTAACAAGTGTAACTTATTCATACGATGCCGACTGAGATGAAATAAGTTGCGTTGGAATCGTGTTGACGAACACTACGCATAAAAGTTGGATAGGGTTCAGTTAGAGCTAACCATAATTTAGTCTAGATTTAAATGTCCGTTTAACATTAGTTAAAATAACGCAAAATCGTCAATGGAATAGATGGTGAGTTAACTCCCACTATTTCTGGAATAATGTTAAATATGGTTCTACCATATAGTAATATTCATTTTTGACTTTATATCAAACTTTTTGTTTATATGATTTATTGCATTGTTGATGGTTGTCGATACACACACACACACACACACACACATATATATATATATATATATTCCAGTCTTTTAAAAGATGACATTTGACACTACTTACTTTTAAACGGAAGATTCATCTTAAATGAGTTAGATTATATTATCTGATTTATTTGCATATATAAGCCGATATATGAGCTGTGATGTAGAAGGAAGGTTAGAGGGATCCAACAAGATTCTTCAATGTTTACTTTCTTTCGTATTTTATTCATATGAACTGTTTAACATTAGTAATATTAAAATCTGATTTGGATGATAATTATTGAATTAAATTCAGCACTGATATGTTATTAATCAATAAACAATATTAGTTAAGTGATTGGCATCAGATGACCTAAAATTCATCTTTTTAAGATATTGATTCGCCATCAAACGAATTGACTAAGTTTGAAGTTATAGAAATTTATTTTTATAACAACAACAAAGTTTTATGTTATATTTTATATAAGTTATATAAAATAAATGTCTTATGAATAAATCAATATTTATTATAGTTGGATTTTGTAAAGAAATCTTCTATTCTATTATTTATCAGAATCCACGCTATTCTCTGCTCGCCACGTGTCTACTATTCGGAACCGTATGTTTTTGAGAAGTTCTTACCGTCTTCCCACTCCTAACGAAACCCACGTTTTCTATCCAATTGAAAAACTAAATCAACTCATCATTAAATCGACTAGAAAACTTAACTAATGACGATGATGGGAAACCAGTAATTTTTCGTTTCCTCTCTTCGATCCTATCTTTCAGTACAGGCGGAACTTCTAATCATAATCTTCCGACCACGGTAACTTTGCCACCGCTTAAATACTGATATTTTTCTTGATTTGAATTTGGTTGTACGATTTTACACTAATATACTGAATTTTATAATTACATCTCCATCTTTACCCCTTATTAACCCAAATATGTTACTGTATTACAATTCGACGAAGTAAGAGTCCTGTATTATCTTGAATCTGTGGGCAGTTATTCTTCTTAATTTGGTTTACATGCTGATTTGTGCCTTGGTAAGGAGTATACTTCAGATCCAAAGAAGTTTAGTTATTTTGATGTATTGAATTTTACGTTACCTAAAAACATTCTGTGTTTTCGAAAGTACACATCGCCAATTTGGTTTACTGTAGTACATCCAAAGTTACCCAAACTGGAAATCATTCTCATTGCTTTCTACATTTGGTTTTAATCTCATCCCGATAATCACCTGTAACGCATACAAGTGTATGCACTGACAAAACTAAGGTAGTTAGTATAAAATAATTTCTTGAAATAAATCTTTCTGCATAATGTGGTATTGGATAGAAATGAAATACTATAAACACTCATATGGTTTCGGATTCAAATGTTGATTAACTTCACCTGAGATGCTATATTATTGACTTATATTTGCGTCGCTACTCTTCGACCCGATCATGGATAACAGGTGATATTACTAATCATAGCCTTCAGACCAGGGTAACTTTGCCACCAATTAATTAGTTTTTTTTTCTTTCTTACAAAATTAAATTTGGTTGTATGATTGCAGAGTAATATCTTGATTCTAACGATTCAATCTCAATCTTTACCTCAACTTGGCTTATTCTATTACAGTTCAGGAACATAAGAATCACAAATTTTTGTCTTCCTGGTTGATTTAAATTTATGGATCTAATGCAGTAAAACTAAATGTAAATAGTTGCTATTCTGAATTGGATTACTTGCTGACTTGAGCCTTGGTAATAACTATACCTGAGTTCAGAGAAAAAAAGACTGTAATTCTTTTGAATTTTTCAACTATTTTATCATTACCTAAATATATTTATGTTTTTCAATGTCCTAATTTATAATTTTGTTTATTAAAGTACATCTAGAATAAGCCAAATTGCTTTAAATCATTTTTCATCAGTTTCCATATAAGTTCAAAATTGACTAAGTTTGTTTCAATCCCTTCCCACTAATCATATGTAATACATACATACATATATATATATATATATTTGTATATGTATATGTATATGTATATGTATCGGCAGCACTATGAGAATAAGTATTCAAGGTTTTCTTGAAAGTGATCTTTTTGCATAATGTGATATTGAATATAACTAAAAATTTATAAGCACTTATATGGTTTCTTATCTGAATGCTGATTAAAATTTCTTAAATACATGCAGTATTATTTAATTAAACTTTATTTAAGGATGAAAGGATGAACCTTCGGTCAAGGCTAACCATAACATTTAATAGACTGCATTTTTTATTATATGTCTTGATTTTTATTTTTATTTTGTACAGCAAACTATTGTACATAAGAGTATTTTTACTATTTAATATATGCGTTGTTTGTTTTACCCATTTTAGTAAATATTTCTTCTATTTATTAGTAGTAAAAAATGAACTTGACTTAATGAAGTGACACTCATGAGGCTGAGTGTGACGCTGAATATAGTAAATGAAAAAGTATTAGAGATATATTTCAGTGTCATTCTACGATGTTTGCTTAAGCTATATCCCTTAATTTCATAATATAACATGTAGAATATTTAATCCATTTTTACATTCATATCATTAATAAAGACAATAGAGGTCCATACATGTTATAGTATATTTGGAACCAAATGACATTACCTTTGATTGATATCCACTATGTATTGCATATATGTGAATAGTTATATACCTATAATACGCATAAATTGTTGGTTGAATAATCTCAAAAATGTTTTAAAATATATTACTTAAACAGGAATATAGAAACCAAAATGACACGCGGTAAAAAGCTAATGCACTGGGAAAAGAATAGATATGGAAGTTTCATGCTATTTCCTTTTATAATCCCTACCTTTGTACTAATTTCCTTCTTTTACGACCACCTAATTTACCTTCATCTCTTCCGTTATTAGCCGTTATTTCCTTCTAACCTACTACTTTGCGTTGAACTTAGGTCAAAGTAGCAACATTCATCTATGATTTCCTACCATAAACAATATTATGCATAAGAAGATTTAAAAAGCGAACTGTGTTTACAACGATGATTCAGGTTCATGTAATTTTAAGACGGAAGATGGACATTGATTTCAGCAATGATCACTACAAGAATTGAACAGTATTACAACGGACACTTCCAACGGCCTCCAATGGCCGTTGACCAACGGCTTCCAACGGAAGCCAAAATACTTATATGTATTCCGTATGTAAAATATACGCCGTTGGAAACCGTTTGCGGCCGTTGGTTTGAAGCCGTTGTCCCCCGTTACATGGACTGGAGCCCAAATCAGCCGAGGCTGCTTCTTCTTCCTCATTTCTCAAAACCCACGGTTTTTACCCAAAATCCCCCCCCCCCTTTCATTTCTGAAATCGCCAATTTCGCTCCATCTTCCGCCTAGGGTCTCTCCTACTCTACCAAAGCACTCTCTCATCCTCTCTAATCTCCTATTCTCTCCGATTTTTAGGTACGTGTTTATCCTAATTTTTGTTTAATACCTTATGTTTAGTGTAATTGAAGCATAATTAGAGTATGTTTGTGTGTATAGTGCTGGTTATTAGTTGTTAATGTGGGGTTTAATCATTTTAGTTGCTAATTTAGGGTTTTTAGTAATAAATTACTTAGTTGTTATTATGATCTGGGGTTTGAACTAGTTGAAGTAGTTGTTGTTATTGAGATTGTGTTTATAGATTTTATTTGTAATCTAGGGTTTGATTAGTTAATGTTGACTATGTATATATGCATTTATATAGTGTTATGTATATATATATATATACACGTATATATAGTTGACACTCTATGCATTCGTTTATTTGGTTAAGGCCCAATTCATCGAAAACAATATTTAATTTATCGAAAACGTGTCGTGGAAATACAAATATTTAAGTTTGTGTTTTTTGGGCTAAGGTGCACAACGGTGCTAAGGCGCACAAAGGTGTACAAAAAACACTTCAATCACAAAAAAAAAAGCAAATCATATAATATGTTATATTCATAAAGCCTTAGAGAGTTTTTTTAGCCCCGTCTGATAAGTATTGTATATAATCGTGATATGATGTTCGTTTTATTAACGGAACGGACATTTATATTCATTGTATACAATATTTATTGGATTTGTCCTTTGTATTGGACAAGTTACGAATACAATAACGAAATTAAATCTCGTAAAATATTTCATTTTAAACGGTTCTCAAAATTTCAAAAGCACTTCCTTTATGTTCCCTGGGTACACGCAATTGTGTACTATTCAGGGAACTAAAGGGAAGTGTTGCTGAAATTTTATTGAATCGTTTAAATTGAAAAGATTTACGTGATTTAATTACGTTATTGTATTTGTAATGGGAGGTAGGATAACCCGCCATTAAATGATCAATTGACATAACATGCATTAATCACTAAAATTGTTTTAACACATCGTCAATGCAAATTTTATCATCATAATTAATATGTAAAAGAAATGTTTTCATTAAAATACAATCTTAGCGTTTGAGCGATCGGACACAAAAATTATGAATCTAATTTTATATAATTCTTTCTAATTTTATAAGTACTTAGGAAAAATGAACGATTATTTTAATGATCGAAGCTGGATGTACAAACGAAGATAAACCGACAGCACGATAAACAAACATTTTATTAATGGTGCCAGCGTGTTTTTTTATTTCGCTTTAAGTAACAATGGAAACGACGTCGAAATCCGTTGTCCATGTAGTAGATGCAAGTTATTGAAGCATTTGATACCGCAAATGGTTAGAGTTCATTTGCGTCAGTACGGTTTTGTGCCGAACTATTTAGTTTGGGATCGTCATGGAGAACCGTTAGCATCTACTTCTATACAAGTTGAGGAGGTAGCGAATAATAAAATTGCCACGACGAATCTCGTAGAACAAATGGTTGAAGATGCTGCACGTTCTATGTTCCCGGTTCAACAATTTAATGAAAACGTTGGTAATGATGATGATGGTAATGATGAAGAAGAACCAAATATTGAAACCAAAAAGTTATATGATTTATTAGATGCCGCGAAAAAACCCCTTTGGGAAGGCTGTGAAAGCGGAACTCAATTATCAGTAACTGCTGAGTACATTGCGATGAAATCTAAATACAACCTCACAGAAGCTGGATTTACAGCTGTTGTACAAGCTGCGAAGCGGCATATGCCTCCCAATAATTTAATGTGCGAAAACCATTATGAAGTAAAAAAAATGATGTCGCCCTTTGGTTTACCGTATCAAAAAATAGATACATGTCTAAAGGGTTGCATGCTATTTTGGAAGGAAGATATCAAGCTTAAGAATTGTAGAATATGTAATCAAGAAAGATACAACCAAGAAAGAAAAAGGGAAAGGAACTCCCGTATAAACGTACGCATTATTTACCGATTATTCCTAGACTTCAAAGTTTATATGCATCTTCTGTAACCGTGCAACATATGAGATGGCACAAGGTGAGAACACAGGAAGAAGGTACGTTAACACACCCATTTGATGGAGAAGCATGGAAGCATTTTGATCAAAAGTATCCCAATTATGCATCTGAGAGTCGCAATGTTCGACTAGGTTTACGTACGGATGGGTTTTCACCATTTTCTCAATTTGGTTCTAAATATTCATCCTGGCCAGTAATTGTGTCACCTTATAATTTACCTCCGTGGATGTGTATGAAAACTCCTTATATGTTTCTTACAATTGTCGTCCCTGGTCCTGATGATCCGACACAAGGAATCGATGTTTATTTACAACCGTTGATTGAAGAATTAAAAAAATTGTGGTATGAAGGGGTAGAAACATATGATATTTCCCAAAAGAAAAACTTCCGTATGCATGCTTCTCTATTGTGGACAATTAGCGATTTTCCTGCTTATGCGATGCTTTTAGATTGGAGTACGGCTGGTCGTCTAGCTTGTCCGTACTGTATGGAAGAAACAAGAGCATTTTCTTTACCTATTGGAAAGAAAATTTCATGGTTTGACTGTCATAGATGTTTTCTTCATATTAATCATCCTTTTAGAAGGGATAATAATTTTTTTACAGCTAATAGACTTGAAACTTTACGACCACCTAAAGTATGGACAAGTGAGGAAATTTATGAACTTGTACAAGATTTTCCCAAGATTCATGAAACCGGAGTACAGACAGAAATTTAAGGTAAATCATCAATTCATAATTGGTGGAAACAAAGCGTATTTTGGGAGTTGCCTTATTGGAAAGATCTTCTGATTCGTCATAATATTGACATGATGCATAATGAGAAAAACATGTTTGATAACGTAATCAATACAATTTTGAATGTCAAAGGGAAGACGAAAGATGATTTGAAATCCAGACGTGATATTGAAGTAATATGTAATCGTCCGGAGCTTCATATAAAGCCAAATGACACCAGAAAACCGAAAGCATGCTATGAACTGGATACTAATCAAATAAAAATATTTTTAAAATGAATGGAAGGATTAAGATTCCCGGATGGTATATCTTCCAATCTTCGTAGATGTGTTGACTATAAAAACAGTAAACATAGCGGGATGAAAAGCCACAACTGTCATGTTATGATGGAAAATTTATTGCCCGTCGCTTTCAAAGAACTATTGCCCGTGAAAGTTTGGACTGTTGTAACAGATCTTAGTTTGTTCTATAAAGTGCTTTGTTCATCTACATTAAAAATTGACCGTCTACGTAAACTAGAGGAAGAAATCCCCATATTACTTTGCAAATTGGAAAAAATATTTCCTCTAGGGTAATTTGGGGATTTCCTCCTCTAATTTACGTAGATGGTCAATTTTTAATGTAGATGAACAAAGCTCTTTATAGAACAAACTAAGCTCTGTTACAACAGTCCAAACATTCACGGGCAATAGTTCTTTGAAAGCGACGGGCAATAAATTTTCCATCATAACATGACAGTCGTGGCTTTTCATCCCGCTAAGTTTACTGTTTTTATAGTCAACACATCTACGAAGATTGGAAGATATACCATCCGGGAATCTTAATCCTTCCATCCATTTTAAAAATATTTTTATTTGATTAGTATCCAGTTCATAGCACGCTTTCGGTTTTCTGGTGTCATTTGGCTTTATATGAAGCTCCGGACGATTACATATTACTTCAATATCACGTCTGGATTTCAAATAATCTTTCGTCTTCCCTTTGACATTCAAAATTGTATTGATTACGTTATCAAACACGTTTTTCTCATTATGCATCACGTCAATATTATGACGAATCAGAAGATCTTTCCAATAAGGCAACTCCCAAAATATGCTTTGTTTCCACCAATTATGAATTGATGATTTACCTTGAATTTCTGTCTGTACTCCGATTTCATGAATCTTGGGAAAATCTTGTACAAGTTCATAAATTTCCTTACTTGTCCATACTTTAGGTGGTCGTAAAGTTTCAAGTCTATTAGCTGTAAAAAAATTCTTATCCCTTCTAAAAGGATGATTAATATGAAGAAAACATCTATAACAGTCAAACCATGAAATTTACTTTCCAATAGGTAAAGAAAATGCTCTTGTTTCTTCCATACAGTACGGACAAGCTAGACGACCAGCCGTACTCCAACCTGAAAGCATCGCATAAGCAGGAAAATCGCTAATTGTCCACAATAGAGAAGCATGCATACGAAAGTTTTTCTTTTAGGAAATATCATATGTTTCTACCCCTTCATACCACAATTTTTTTAATTCTTCAATCAACGGTTGTAAATAAACATTGATTCCTTGTGTCGGATCATCAGGACCAGGGACGACAATTGTAAGAAACATATAAGGAGTTTTCATACACATCACGGAGGTAAATTATAAGGTGTTACAATTACTGGCCAGGATGAATATTTAGAACCAAATTGAGAAAATGGTGAAAACTCATCCGTACATAAACCTAGTCTAACATTACGACTCTCAGATGCAAAATTGGGATACTTTTGATCAAAATGCTTCCATGCTTCTCCATCAGATGGGTGTGTTAACGTACCTTCTTCCTGTGTTCTCACCTTGTACCATCTCATATGTTGCGCGGTTACAGAAGATGCATATAACCTTTGAAGTCTAGGAATAATCGGTAAATAATGCATACGTTTATACGGGACTTCCTTTCCCTTTTTCTTTCTTGATTGGTATCTTTCTTGATTACATATTCTACAATTCTTAAGCTTGATATCTTCCTTCCAAAATAGCATGCAACCCTTTAGACATGTATCTATTTTTTGATACGGTAAACCAAAGGCCGACATCATTTTTTTTACTTCATAATGGTTTTCGCACGTTAAATTATTGGGAGGCATATGCCGCTTCGCAGCTTGTACAACAACTGTAAATCCAGCTTCTGTGAGGTTGTATTTAGATTTCATCGCAATGTATTCAGCAGTTACTAATAATTGAGTTTCGCTTTCACAACCTTCCCAAAGGGGTTTTTTCGCGGCATCTAATAAATCATATAATTTTTTGGCTTCAATATTTGGTTCTTCTTCATCATTACCATCGTCATCATTACCAACGTTTTCATTAAATTGTTGAATCCGGAACATAGAACGTGCAGCATCTTCAACCATTTGTTCTACGAGATTCGTCGTGGCAATTTCATTATTCGCTACCTCCTCGACAAGTATAGAAGTAGATGCTAACGGTTCTCCATGACGATCCTAAACTAAATAGTTCGGCACAAAACCGTACTAACGCAAATGAACTCTAACCATTTGCGTTATCAAATGCTTCAATAACTTGCATCTACTACATGGACAACGGATTTCGACGTCGTTTCCATTGTTACTTAAAGCGAAATCAATAAACACGCTGACACCATTAATAAAATGTTTGTTTATTGTACCATCGGTTTCTCTTCGTTTGTACATCCAGCTTCGATCATTAAAATAATCGTCCATTTTTCCTAAGTACATATAAAATTAGAAAGAATTATATAAAATTAGATTCATAATTTTTGTGTCCGATCGCTCAAACGCTAAGATTGTATTTTAATGAAAACATTTCTTTTACATATTAATTATGATGATAAAATTTGCATTGACAATGTGTTAAAACAATTTTAGTGATTAATGCATGTTATGTCAATTGACCATTTAATGGTGGGTTATCCTACCTCCCATTACAAATACAACAACGTAATTAAATCGCGTAAAAATTTTCAATTTAACCGATTCAACAAAATTTCGGCAGCACTTCCCTCTAATTCCCTGAATAGTACACAATTGCGTGTACACAGAGAACATAAAGGAAGTGCTTTTGAAATTTTGAGAACCGTTTAAAATGAAATATTTTACGAGATTTAATTTCGTTATTGTATTCGTAACTTGTCCAATACAAAGGACAAATCCAATAAATATTGTATACAATGAATATAAATGTCCGTTCCGTTAATAAAACGAACATCATATCACGATTATATACAATACTTATCAGATGGGGCCAAAAAAACTCTCTAAGGCTTTATGAATATAACATATTATATGATTTGCTTTTTTTTGTGATTGAAGTGTTTTTTGTACACCTTTGTGCGCCTTAGCACCGTTGTGCACCTTAGCCCAAAAAACACAAACTTAAATATTTGTATTTCCACGACACGTTTTCGACAAATTAAATATTGTTTTCGATGAATTGGGCCTTAACCAAATAAACAAATGCATAGAGTGTCAACTATATATACGTGTATATGTATACATAACACTATATATATGCATATATACATAGTCAACTTTAACTAATCAAACCCTAGATTACAAACATAATCAATAAAATCTATAAACACAATCTCAATAACAACAACTACTTCAACTAATTCAAACCCTAGATCATAATAACAACTAAGTAATTTATTACTAAAAACCCCAAATTAGCAACTAAAGTGATTAAACCCCATATTAACAACTAATTAACAGCACTATACACACAAACATACTCTAATTATGCTTCAATTACACTAAACATAAGGTATTAAACAAAAATTAGGATAAACACATACCTAAAAATCGGAGGGAATAGGAGATTAGAGAGGATGAGAGAGTGCTTTGATAGAGTAGGAGAGACCCTAGGCGGAAGATGGAGCGAAATTGGCGATTTCAGAAATGAAAGGGGGGATATTGGGAATTTTGGGGTAAAAACCGTGGGTTTTGAGAAATGAGGAAGAAGAAGCAGTCTCGGCTGATTTGTGCTCCAGTCCGTGTAACGGGGGACAACAGCTTCCAACGGCTTCAAACCAACGGCCGCAAACGGTTTCCAATAACGTATATTTTACATACGGAATACAGATAAGTATTTTGGCTTCCGTTGGAAGCCGTTGGTCAACGGCCGTTGGAAGTGTCTGTTGCAATACTGTTCAATTCTTGTAGTGAAGAGGCCCATCTCCGGAGGCGTACAAAAACAGTTTCGTAGTGTAAGTTATCTTAACCATATATCTACGATAGTTATTTAAAATATGATTGATCTGATAGTACGAAAATTGATGGGTATAAAATAGTTTGGAAAAATCATGTGGATATATGCACCGAAATTGATTGCGCAGTACTATATAAACTAAAATTTGAGTAGGATTTAAAAAAAATTGGATGTAAGCCTTAAGTGTTTTTATTTCCTCTTCTTATTCCAAACGTAATACCTTTTTTCTCCATTGTCTTTGCCTTTTTTTTTTTAAAAAAAAAAAAAAAAAAAAACCCACCACATTTCACTTTTTGACTATTTTCACCTCTTTTGAAAAAGTGGCCAGTATAGCATTAGGTGTGGCTAGGGAATCTGCAGTTGGCATATTTTTTATCTGATACGCCTATACGTTTGTTTACAGTTTTCAACCCTTTAATTTAAAACTTAATAGGTTTATAAAATTGTTGTACTTGGGATCAAATTTAGGAAGCATTAGCAAGGAATATGTTGGGTTCAAATGTCTATATTTTGACTGATCTTCATGTTCCGTCTTTGGAAGTTATCCACGTTAAGTCTTTCATGTTTTTCTTCCAAACATTCTTTTTCTTTCTTTTATATTGTAAGGCTGTTCTAAACTAATTTACCACTAATAACATATGACATCTTTATCTGGCTCTTTGACTAAATGTCGGTCTACCATATAACAATACTAGTATAACCGTATAACGGTGGATAACCGACCGTAAGATTGTACAGTCGTTGTTTTTTTATTAAAAAAAAAAAAAAAAAACTGTTTTTTTTTTTTTTTTAAGTTTTAGTTAAACATAAAGAAGTAACGTGATAGAGAATATTTAAAATTTAAGAGATCTAAGAAGACAAAAGTAGGGAAAATTAAGTTAATTAGATTAAAGAATTTTAAAGAGACATATTATAGACACGCTCCATGTTTTTTAGGCTTCAGAAAAATTGATGGTCAAGTCACGGTAAACAAACCTCTCTAACGGTTTAATAAATAGGAGTTAATATCATTCTAATGAAGTGAAATCCCCCGTATCCAATATCATTCTAATTGCCATTACAAGGGTAATTAATATTTTTGGCAATAAAAGACATTCCAAAGGATATTTTTAGATATATGATTTGAACCATGGTGGTGGAAGAATGTATTATATAGAGTTATTATTCAATAAACCAATATGTTTTACATTAGAAAGTGGAAGATATTACTTATAAGATTCTGGCCTTTCTTTCTTAGTTACTATTATGATAGAAATGAGAAACATAAACAATAACAATGATAACATGAAACATGGATTTAACTTGGGTTTACTCAACAAAACATGGGATTAAATAGAACCAACAAAAGACAAATTATAGAGTTGCTAACGAAGATTAAGAAAGGAAATTGTAAAACATAATTAAGAGAATGATTTTATTTTTACAGAGTAAGTTTACTTTTTATATAGAGATTAATTTATTATTTATGATTGAAGTAATTGGTTTATGACTACAGATAATGTTTTATCAGTTCTCCTTATCATATGAGAATTAAGAAAAGTTTAACCAATTGAATTTTCAGTTTTCTCCAATTTGCAGACACCTAACTAAGATTCTTTCTTTAGTTACCTGATTATGAAATTGTTTTATTACATCATTCCTACAAATCAGTCTCTTTCTCATCTAGATAATTTATTGCTTTCTTTAATGTATTAAAAAAGTAATATACATGAGCCATTATTTCAAATATTTTTCAAATTTTCTTCTGTTATTCACCTTGATCTGAACCCCTTCACAGATGTATCAAACGCATCAAAATAATGTTAAGCGTACGAATAATTCATCTGTCTCAGATTATGCCCCTGAAATGGCAGTTAACAGAAATAAATTTCAAATCTTCTTCAATTCGAAATATAAAAACTTGTTCAAGACATATATTCAATAAATTCATTCGCATTCCAAAAATCAAACAGGAATACAAATCAAAGAACTGAGTTCTGTTCATCTAATCCTACGCAGAAAGAAAATACTGCAGTGCAGATCATTTATTTAAATTAAATATATACACAAATAACAGGTAAGCACAACAAAAGCATTCTTCCCAATCAAGAACCGCAGCCTCCACCGCCACATCCTCCACCGCCACCACCACAACCACCTCCTCCATATCCACCACCGCCACATTCGCCGCCACCACAAACACCTCCTCCACATCCACCACCGCCACATCCGCCGCCATCACAACCACCGCCCCCATGCAACGCGGCATCAAGCACCACAGCCGTAGCTATACCAGTCCCTACTCCCGCCGCCACGCCCAGTCCAATATTGCCGTTCCTTCCCTCCCCCCCTCTCCCACCGTAATAGTCGCTTGCGTAAGCGCCGCCGGTCGCGCCGTAGTACGTTATGTCTGGCCTCTTCCTGTTCATCTCCTTCTTCCTCTTCTCCTCCATGCTTCTATGGCCGCAGACGAACGCAGCTACACTTGCTGTTGACGCTACGACGCAAAGCATGAATACTATACCTGTAAACCCCGAGATCGAGTCGCCTGTATGAATCCCTATCCACCTTGCCATGCTTGTCTTGTCACTATGTATGAGGAAGAAGATGTATGAGTTTTGAATAAATACAGAATTAATTCTCTCGGTTTTCTCGTAAAAAACTGAAGCTGTATGTGACTTTAAAGGCTATCGGTTTCTTTTTTGAGATATATACTTATGAAAAAGTCTTTCTTTATTTTTGATATTTTTATTCTTTTCCCTTTGAAGCCGTATTCTGAAGCATTACGTCAAGCGATTCACGTGGAGGGTTTGAGGCGGATGGGGACAAAATATCTCTAAGGGATGGGGACACTTGCACTTTCGTAATTCACAGGGTTCGAATTGTAATTTTGGAATGTGCTAAGCGCCCGAAACAATTTTAGTCATTTTGTATGGATATGCTTTTGTACGATCTACAATCGATTGCAATTCACGTGGAGTACAACAGCCTCAGCAAATCAACGGTGGATGTTACTTTCGCGTAAAATGACGTACAGAGTGCCGGGCATACCAGCATTTCCGTGTAATTTTTATTTCGTATGACGGTATACGAGACAGAAAATCGCTACAACAGCAGTGGTCCACTTTCATTTTTAATTTATATTATTTCTCTTAGCTACAGAAAACCGACCGTTTAAATATGTATTTTGAAAAATATTTTTCTTTAAATCTTTACAAAGTTTAAAAATATTTTCAAATCAAACAAAATGCCAGCTGAGTGGAGAAGAAGCATTTTATTCCCAATTTTCAAGAATAAAGGAGATATTCAAAGTTGCACAAACTATAGAGGAATCAAGCTTATGAGTCATACAATGAAGCTTTGAGAGAGAGTTTGCGAGCAACGTTTGAGGAGGTTGACAAGTGTCTCAAGGAATCAATTTGGTTTTATGCCTGGAAGGTCAACCACTGACGCGATTTTCTTGATTAGGCAACTTATGGAGAGATACAGAGAGCAGAAAAAAGATCTCCACATGGTTTTTATTGACTTGGAGAAAGCTTATGACAGAGTGCCAAGGAGGGTTATGTGGTGGGCGCTAGAAAGGAAGAGAGTGTCATAAAAGTATATTACTCTGATCAAGGATATGTATGAGGGGGTTGTGACTAGTGTCATGGCATGCGATGGTGAGACCAGAGACTTTCCAATTAACATAGGGTTACATCAAGGTTCAGCTTTGAGCCCCTATATTTTTGCATTAGTGATGGATGAAATCACAAAAGATATACAAAGGGAGATTTCTTGGTGCATGCTCTTTGCCGACGATGTTGTGCTGATTGATGAAAGTAGAATAGGGGTTAATCGACAACTGGAGTTGTGGAGGAAGACCTTGGAATCAAAGGGTTTCAGACTTAGCAGAACTAAAACAGAGTATATAAACTGGGAGTTTAGTGGTGTCAGCTCAGATGATGGAGAGGTCACCCTGGCCGGTAGAGTAGTACCCAAGAAGGAATCGTTTTGATACTTAGGATCTATGTTGCAGTTTGATGGGGAGATTGATAAGGATGTTAGTTTTAGAATTCAATAGGATGGGTGAAATGACGACTAACATCTGGCATTCTCTATGATAGGAAGATTCCTCAGAAGCTTAAAGGAAAATTTTATAAGACGGCAATCAGGCCTGCAATGTTATATGGTGCAGAATGTTGGCCTACTAAGAGACATCACGTCCAGAAGATAAGTGTAGCAGAGATGCGGATGCTGCGCTGGAGCTGTGGGCATACCAGACGAGATCGGATTAGAAATGAGGATATTCGGGAAAAACTTGGAGTTGCACATATTGAAGAGAAGTTAGTCCAATACCGCTTGAGATGGTTTGGACATATCCAACGTAGACCACACGATGCACCTGTGCGCGTTGGAATTATAGGCCGCGCCGAAGGCCCAAAGAGAGGTAGAGGTCGACCTAAAATGACATGGGAGGAGATTATAAAGAGGGATTTAAGTAATTGGAGTATATTTGAGGAGCTGGTTGTGGATAGGAGTGCATGGAAATTGGCAATCCATGTACCAGAACCTTAAGTTTTTTTTTTTTTAACTTTATTTCACTGTTATTCAACCTTTTTAGTTTTTATTAAAAAAAAACCTTTATCCGACGATTTTTTTGTCTGTTTGGTTATTTTAAACCCTTATATATATATTATTATTTCTTTTATTTTTATTTTTATTTTGGGCTCCATATCTAGCCAATCCCAACTTGTTTGGGATATATGGCTTTGTTGTTGTTTTGTTTACAAAGTTTAAAAATAATTATCTTATAAAAAATTTAAATAAAATACATAATTAAAAGTTAAATGTTGAAGATGATATATATATATATATATATATATATATATATATATATATGGGAAATTCTATTTAAACACAAATTTAAACATAAGAAATCTCAACCACAAGATCTTCCCATAAATTCCACCTCACATAAAGACAAACAAATCATACGATCCAGATTTTATGTTTTCAATTCTATGTTTAATTTCGTGTCCCAATAGTCGTTCCCTCTCTTTCTCTATATATATATGTGTGTGCGCGGGGGCGTGCGTGAGCGTGCGCATGCGTGCGTGTTTTTGTGTGTGTGATAGATTTAAACAAATGAAGTGATCTTAAGACAGCCCAACCCAAATTCGATCAAAGAAAACCCAATTTTGTAAATTTGAGAACTGTACACTAATTGAAAAATAAGACACCCCAACCCAAGTTCGCTTCTACTCCTAAAGTACGCTTTGAATTTCTGTTTATAGAATATTTCCCTTCTTGTTTGTGTATCGAATCGAAAAGATACAGGAACCAGGGAAAAAAAAGATGCTTTTGTTTCCAGAGTCGAAGAAAAAGAATAGCAATGCTTGACAATGAACGACGACAATTTATTGTTTTTCCCAGAAGTATTCTTTTACTAATAGGTAACAAGGTCTCGACTTTTTTTTTTTTGGAAAAAAGGTACTTATATTACAAAATAATGATTACAATGGGATGATTGGGCTGGAGACAAAATACAGCAACTTACAAAAACAAATACTTTACAATGATAGACAGGTCCAGTCCAATCCAAAAGAACCCAGTAAGCCCAAAAAGGGAAGGGAAAAAACTTACAATACAGCAGCTTACACAACATATAATAAACTAAGTACATCCGCCACGTGACAGCATGCACTAACAGCAGATAACAAATTCCCAACACATCAAACTGAAGATAGCACTGCAGCAAACCATAAAAGAGCCCAACAGGCCCATCCACACAGACAAAGCACAAGAAAAACACAAAAAACCCATCTCTAGTGATCAACCACGAAGGGCAATAGGACCAAGAAGATCAATCCTAACAACAAGCAGCAATCTCCAGATAAAAACATATTACTCCATGAAAAAGACCAGCCAAATAACTCCATACCAAGCTCCATAAAGAACAGTAGCAGAATGTAATCCTAAGCATAGCACCAATAGGAAGAAGAAAACTTGCCTTTTAGAAATTCCTCCGTTAATAATACCACTAGAATTCCCAGCTTCATCCTTTGCTTTCTTTGATTTTGACCTTGTTTGAATTTGTGAAACCAACTTTATCCACTTTAGGTTAGTTTCAACAAGAGGATCACCACTAAACACATTATTCCCACCTTTTAATTTATTTGCCTTAAATTTACCCCTACTCCTTTTAATGCTACTCATTGAGCCATCATATTCATCCATAGAAAAATCTTGAAGCATATTATTACTTATATCTTGTTGATATGAATTAGATACATCACATACCTTTATTTGAGCATTTGCTTCTTCATGACTATTTGCGCTTGAATGCTCCATTTTATTACTCATGTCAGCAGCTACATCCCTGACATGCAACCCACCATACTCAACCTCTATCACATTATCAGCAGCAGCATTAACCATAGATTTGGATTAATTTCTTCACAAATATCCTGCATGCAATCGTTAACTTCTGCAAGCACACCAAAAGAATTCGATTTTGTAACTGTTGGAAATTTGTGTGAATTATTAAAATATTTGAATAAGTGTATGAGTGGCTCCTTAATGTGAATAGTCCCACATCATGGGATTATATGAAAGAAGCAAGTATTTATACTTGTTTCTAAGAAGTTTTGATGGGGCCTTGGGGCTCTCAATACATGCTTTGTTGTGAGGAGGGAGCCCATGCATCATGACCACCATACGCGCGCGCGCGACCGACTCGACCCGACTCGGCTCGGTATTGGGCTTGGCTATGTGGTGTAGACACTTATATTTTTAGACCAGAAAAACTTGATTTTTTCGAACCGTTTTTTAATTACGGAAAATATTTCTGAACCGAATTTAATTTGAAACGGTAAACTTTTGACCAAGTATTTCGCAGATCCTATTTTCCTCCACTGACCAGTATTTTCGAATAACCTAATCCTCGTCTATATATTATTATCTTCAGATTAGACGAGATTAATATAGATAAAAGAAAAAAAACCTGTTTTTCTCTTTTCTCTTCCACCGCCATTAAAATATTCTTATAGAAATTTTCGAGCAGTTAAATCCGAAAGTGCAAATTTGCACTGATCTGTTTGTACAAAGCAGATCAGTTATTAATTTCAGAGAGGCTGTTTTATCCTAGAGGCGGCGGCGAAAGTACGAATTGGTTTTGCACCATCGACCAGATCGCCGAATCGTCTTCAAGAAAGCGACCTGGTCCGCGACTCAGCCATTGTTTTCCAACAATTTGAAGACGATTCGAAACAATGGCTTCGTTGCAGTCCTAGATGGAGGCGGTTGCTACCCTACAGACAATTAATCAATAGGAGGACACTAGAATGATCTGGATGGAACAGTCGTGATGATCATTGGCGCGTCATCAGCCATTGTAACAGATCTCGCTGCTGCTGGATGCCGCATCATCGCAGCGGCCAGGCATATCGAACGACTAAAATCACTTTGCAACGATTGAACGCGATGAAATCTGAACTGTGGACCATGGATCTACATGCTCAGGTTCTGTTTTCGCCTTTCTTTTCAACTGATTATTTCAGATCTATTTTGAGCTAAATCATATGATTTAATGAGTTTTATTTTGAAAGTGTCATTAGAGGAGGCACTATTTGAATGCAAATAGTGAAAATATTTTTTTATTATAAATTAACATTATTTAAGTGCATAATTATGTTGAAAATGTCATTAAAATTTTGGCATTACTGAAATACATATGATTATATGAAAATGTCATTAAAATTAACATTAATAGAACACATATATTATTTGGAAATGTTACTAAATTTTTTGACATTAATAGAATGTGTATGTTATTTGATAATGTCCTTAAGAATTGACATTAATTGGATGAACAGGTTTTTTGCATCAAATAAATTGACATAGTTTATATGCATACAAGTGAAAAGATAGAATATAGAACATCTTTGTTGCATACATATGTATTCAATATTTCTACATGAGTTAGACTGCATTGTAGCCTAATATGGAGGACAGCATGTAAATTGTGACTCCTTGAGCCAAACCAAAAGAACATGCTGAATTTTTCGAAAATGCAGAAAATAATATTTTATGAGATTCACTTACGTTAGTCTCTGAGTTTACGTATATTTTTCTATACGATAAAATATGAATTCTCAAACATATGAACATCTTTAACATTAATAAGCTTCCACGACCAGTCAGTATAGAATAGAATGGGAATCCACAAGGAAACCATAAAGGACAACCACAACCAACCCAAAAGAGTGATTCTGGACAGTTGTTTCTATGTTACAACTGTGAAAAACCAGATCATATGACACGAAAGTGTAGGAACAGGTAAGGCCCTGCACCGTAGACAAACCTGAATAAGAAGACTCTAACGGCTATGATTACTGAGATTCACTTTTTGGTGGATTAGATGGTTGGTGGGTAGACATTGGTGTTTCTCGCCGTGTCTGCTATGATTGTGATATATTCACAATATACATGGTTGTTGATGATAAGAAAGTGTGTTGTGAGATCCTCGCACCACTAAAGCTATAGAGATTGGTAATGTGGAAATAAAGCTTATAATTAGAAAGACAATGATTCTTAAAAGATGAGATGCATTTGACATGTTTAAAACATTCAAAACTGAAATTGAGAATTAAGTTAATAAGAAAATTAAGAGACTACGTAGTGATAGAGGAACAGAATACGAATCAAATTCTATTCTGGATTTTTTATGTGATATATTGTACATAAGAGAACTGCACCCTATTCACCTGAAATGAACGGTAAAGCGGAAAAAAAGGACCTTTACCGAATTAATAATTGTCATTTTATTAAATTTTGGTGCAGCATAACATTAGTGGGGGGATATTTTATAGACTGTACGTTATGTTCTGAATAGAATCCCCAAATCTAAGAATAAAATTTCGTCTTATGAAATTTTAGAGAAATATAAATCCAATATGTCATACTTTAGAACTTGGTATTGCTTAGCATATGTTCGCATTCCAGACCCTAAGAGAATAGAATTGGCAAGTAAATTATACGAATGTGTATTTATAAGCTATGCTGTTAATAGCAAAGCATACAGAATTTATGATCTAAATACACATAATATAATCTGAATCAAATGATGCCAATTTTTATGAAACAAAATTTCCTTTTAAATTAAGGAATAGTGGGGGCACATCAAATATGCCTATTAGAACAGAACTTAATAAAAGTTCTGAAGTTGAACCTAGAAGAAGTAAAAGAGCAAGAATCGTAAAAGATTTGATTCAGATTTTTGTGCGCCTTATCTTATTTAGACACCGATTTTTGGCGAGAGGCTATAAATGATGAGATGGATTCTCTGGAATCCAATAGGACTTGGCATTTGATAGATTTACCTTCTGGTTGTAAATCTATAGGCTGTAAATGAGTACTTAAAGGAAAATTAAAACTTGATGGCACTGTTAATAAATATAAGGCACGATCAGTAGCTAAAGGTTTTTTTTTAAACAAAAAAAAATATAAACTTCTTCGACAATTTCTCACATGTGACTAGAATAACATCCATTCGGGTATTAATTTCACTTCCTTGCATTTATAATTTACTAAGACACCAAATGGATGTTAAAACGTTTTTTTTAAACGGTTAATTAGACGAAGAAATTTATATAGACCAGCCTGAAGGATTTGTAGTACATGGTTAAAAACATAAAGTATGCAAATTAGATAAATCATTATATGGTTTAAAACAAGAACTTTAACAATGGCATGAAAAAAAAATTGAGAACTTTAATCATTTCACATGATTTTAAAGTTAATGAAAGTGACAAATGCATTTATTACAAATCTGAGAATGACATTTGCACTATTATATGCCTTATGTAGATGACCTACTCATCTTTGGGTCAAACATTCATGCCATAAATTAAGTCAAATCCATATTGAGTGCCAATTTTGATATGAAAGATCTAGGTGAGACGAGTGTAATCCTTGGTATTAAAATTACTAGGTCAGAAAAGAGAATTTCTTTGGATCAATCTTATTACATTGAGAAGATACTAAAGAAATACAATTATTTAGACTGTAAATATGCAAATACCCCATATGATCACAGTGTAAAGTTATTTAAGAACACTGATGAAGGTGTAAGACAGTCTGATTATGCGAGCATCATTGGCAGCCTACGGTATGCCACTGAATGTACTAGACCCAACATTGCCTATGTCGTGGGTTTATTATGCTGGTTTACCAGTAGACCTAGTATAAAGCATTGACATGATATTGAAAAGGTCATGAGATACCTTAAATGAACCATGAACCTTGGATTACATTATGAAAAGTTTCAAGCTGTACTTGAAAGATATTCCGATGCTGACTGGAATATTTTATCTGATGATTCTATTACGACCAGTGGCTATATATTTAGCATTGCTGAAAGAACTGTTTCTTGGAAATCTAAGAAACAGAATATCTTGACTCAGTATACTATAGTGACTGAGATAATAGCACTAGCTACAGCTAGTTAAGAAGCAGAGAACTAAAGAAATCTGCTATTTGAGATCCCTATAAAGGAAAAATAGACACCAGTGGTGTAATCGATTGTGATAATTCCGCGGCTATTACAAAAAGTATAGAACCGTTATAACAACGGTAGAAAACGACGTCGTAAGCACAATACTGTAAAAGAACATCACATACATAGTGATGAAAAATTTGACGACTATTGAAAGGAAAACAGAACCGATATTACAACGGTAAGAAATGATAGTCGTATACACAGTATTGTTAGAGAACATCACATATGAGGTGACGATAATTTGGCAGATCCTTTGACGAAAGGACTGACCAGAAAGAAAGTCCTTAATAATTCTAAAAGAATGGGACTACTGCCTGAGATATTGGAATCACGCACAATGGTAACCCGACCTAAATGACTGGAGATCCCAAGAACTAGGTTCAATGGGTAAAAACAAGTTGTGTAGTGATAGTAGATGAACATGCTAAATTTATATATTAAGAAGCATGTATTCCTGAAGTGATTAGAGGATGAGTTAATAGAAACTCTTAATGAGATCTATACTCTATTTGGAGTGGAGTACCTACCTTCAGGAGTACTCTTGATAGACTCACCTATGTGAATGTGGAAATGTGGCCGTTTTCTATGGAGTTTTGGGCAGAACTTCTAGAGCGTTCACTAAACTGGGATAGACGTGCATGGCCATAAACGCACGGGCTTATTTGATTGCACTATGGAAAAGATTGTGTGTGGTTTGATGTCAGGAATAGAGTTCAAGACTACGTGTCACTCTAGTAAAAACTGAATCTTATTCACTACGCAAAGGTTCAAGTCGGATGACACCTTTGTTTATGCACAGTCTTATGTCTTTTAGAAACTGCTCGATAATATTTTAAAAATTCAAGTGGGGGATTGTTGGAAATTTGTGTGAATTATTAAAATATTTGAATAAGTGTATGAGTGGCTCCTTAATGTGAATAGTCCCACATCATGGGATTATATGAAAGAAGCAAGTATTTATACTTGTTTCTAAGAAGTTTTGATGGGGCCTTGGGGCTCTCAATACATGCTTTGTTGTGAGGAGGGAGCCCATGCATCATGACCACCACACACGCGCGCGCGACCAACCGACCAACTCGACTTGACCCGGCTCGGCTCGGTTCGGTTCGGTATTGGGCTTGGAGCTTGGGCCTTGGCTATGTGGTGTAGACACTTATATTTTTAGACCAGAAAAACTTGATTTTTTTGAAACGTTTTTTGTAACAACCCTGAATTTTGGGGCCAATTTAAAATTTATTTTAAGTAATTTTAAATGAGTTTTGATATTTAGAATAATCTATTTTGTTATAATAATGATCACAAATTTGGTTCAAATCGAAGTTAGAATGAATAAATTAATTTTAATTATAAAAGAGTTAGAAATAGCGCGGTAGTTTGAAAAGTCAAACTTGAAATTTGACTGACCGTATAGGACGCAAAATTTAACGGATTTTAGTGAAACCAAAAATATTGGAATCTATTTAAAAATATCTTTCCAACGAATCCGAAAAATCGAAATTTCATAGCGGAAATCAAAAGTTATGGCCAATTCAATTTT
Organism: Allium sativum; assembly: GCA_030737875.1. Lineage (NCBI taxonomy): Eukaryota > Viridiplantae > Streptophyta > Magnoliopsida > Asparagales > Amaryllidaceae > Allium > Allium sativum. Next base: position 794,139,146 of record CM060918.1, on the reverse strand, counting down.
TAGAAGGTCGCTAGGTAATTTGCATAGGTCAATAATGCTACTTTTTACATATAAAGGAATTTCGACTCGAAACCACTTCCATTGAGTTCGAAATGATGTTTCTGCATTGAAAAACAGTAAAAACTTATATATTTCGAGTTTCGAAAATTATTTGTTTAAAATTGTATTTTTAATATTAAATATACTAGCCTTAAAAATAGCCATTTTTCAAAAAGTCTCAGAATTCAACGAAATAAATTTTGTTGGATTCGTATCATCAAAACAAAGCTAAAAATGATTTTTTTGGTAATTTTTAGAATTAAAATATAATTATAATTGATTTTTCAGTGTAAACGGGCAAATTTTTTACTTTAAAAATTCATTAAAAATTCATACGTGCTCAGAATTGAACGAAATTAATTTTCATAGGTCCACAGCATCAAAACATAGCTAAATATATTTTTCGAGAATTTTTGAAGTTAATTTATGACATCGGTGAATTTCATGTACGGTATACATTAAAATATTAATAAAATAATATAATTATTCCAAAACACATAATAAATTTCGGAATTGGGTCCTGTAACATGTTCCATTGCGTTCAGAAGGCCTCAAAACCTTAAGAACGACAGTAAGCAAGCCTAAATCGGAGTTCGGACCAAAACGGGCTTAAGCGGTCCAATTAAATAATAATTAAAATACCCTAATATAATAATATAAAATGATCGGGGTCTTCTTCCCCAAACCCGTCGTTCTTACCAGCCGAAATTGAACCCATCATGGCCGAACTTCTCTCCTCCCTATCTCCCAAACCACTAAGAATTAGATTATGCCGTAGTGAAACTTTTTAAAGCTCTTCTCTTCCTCTTTCTTCTCCAACAAATCTCACATCAAATCGTTACCCGTAGCTCTCGATTCACCCCCTCAAACCCGCAGCAAACATGCCGCCGCCGCCCCCTATACATGCAGCCGCACCTCCTCTAATTCTTGGTGAAGAAAGCCCTCTCGTAGCTCTCCAATCTCCCGCAAACCGTTCGTAAAACCGTCGACTACAGCTCTCGAAATCCGCGTTTGAAGTTTTGTACAATTCTGAAAATTTGAGGTAAATAGCTTCAGATTTTGTCACGCTTTTAAGCGTCGCTGTGTCAGTTGTTAAAGGCCAGAATTCTAATTTTTGCATAAATTTCAATTTGAAACCTTTCAGATCCGTAACCGCTGTGACTCCAAACACGAGATCCGATTTAAATCACTTCATTTCAGAAACAAGAAAGGTGAGAATTTTATTTTTAAATTTAATTTAATTTAATTTAATTTATTAAATTGTTATTTGCATGATTGTTAACCGTAGATCTAATATGTTATGATATTTAGAACATAGATCCGAATTGTTCACCCCGTATGTTGTTAGATCTGAATTGCATGATATTAGATCTGAAAATTTAGGGAAGAAACCTGAATTAATAATTAATTATAATTAATTATGGTTATTTGTTTAATCACGCTACGTTGATTTTACATATGTCAAGTTAAAACATCACCTTATAATTACATTGATGTTAATTATTGGAATTGGATTTGTTGTCATGGTTGGATGTTGCTGTTATGTGATGTGATGATAATTTGCTTTTTATGGGATGCAAATAAAATAGGAATGCGACTTGTGGTGGAATTTACATATTATTATGTGAAATTAAAATAAGATGAAAATTTGACCATGTAAAAAAAAAAAAAGACGATCTTTTTATACTTAAAATAAAAAGACAAATCTTTTTATATTGAAAACAAAAAGATGAAAATCCGACGAGGTAAATAAAAAGACAATCTTTTTGCATTGTATAATAGAAGAGATAATATTTTTACATTGTAAAATAGAAAGATTAATATCTTTACGTTGTAAAGTAGAGAAGTTGATATTTTTACATTATCGAAATGAAAAGTTGATATCTTTACATTGTAAACATAAAAGTGAATATTTTTGCATTGTAAGTAAAAGAATGAATTTTGCGATGTAAAGTAAAATAACATTTTCATATGTTATTTAAATAAGAATTTACATCGTATGTCAAATTTAACATTTTTGTTAATGTTAAAAATAAGAATTTACATCGTATGTCAAATTTAACATTTTTGTTAATGTTAAAAATAAGAATTTACATCGTATGTCAAATTTAACATTTTTGTTAATGTTAAAAATAAGAATTTACATCGTATGTCAAATTAAGCATTTTGGTTAATGTTAATAATAAGTAAATTGCGTTGTATGACAAATTAACATTTATTCTGATGTTAACAATAAGTAATTTACATGGTTAGAGAAATTAACATTATTTTGATGTAAATAAGAAGTATTTGCGACATATGGAAAATTAACATTGTTTTTAAATGTTAATAAAAAGGTAATTTCACCATATTTATAACTTAACATAGTTTTTATGTTAGTTTTATAAAATTTCAACCGTAAGATGTAATTAACATTTTAATGTTAATATTATAAAAACTTCAACTGTAGGATAAATGTACATTATCTTTAATGTACATAAGATGGGAAATATACACCGTATGAGAATTTCACATTTTATTTATGTGGATATAAAAAGAAAATTTATTGTATGAACATTTAACATTTTTTTTAATTAATATTAGAATGATTTCACCGTATGAGAATTGCACATTTTATTTATGTTAAATAAAAAGAAGTTTACATCGTAGGCTAAGCTACATTATTTTCAATGGTATTTAATAGAGAAGATTCACTGTATGACAAAATTTACTTTTTAATTGTAAAAGTAAAGTAGGAATGTGATATGTATAAAAATTACTTTTTATTTACAAAAATAAAATAGTATTTTCACCGTATGATGAAATTAACAATTTTAATGTTAATATAATAAAAGAAATTTCACCATAGGATGTAATTAACATTTTTAATGTTAATATTAAAAGAAATTCAATCGTATGATGACATTAACATTTTTAATGTTAATATAATAAAAGAAGTTTAACCGTAGGAAGACATTAACATTTATTTTTAATGTCAATATTAAGGAATTTACACCGTATAGGAAAAATTACATTTTTCTTTGTAATTAAAAGGTAAATTCCGTCGTATGTCAAAATTTACTTTTTATATGTAAATTATAAAGTGAAATGATATGGTATGTTAAAAATTACATTTTTCTTTGTAATTAAAAGGTAAATTCCATCGTATGTCAAAATTTACTTTTTTATATGTAAATTATAAAGTGAAATGATATGGTATGTTAAAAATTACATTTTCCTTTGTAATTAAAAGGTGAATTTCATCGTATGTCAGGATTTACATTTTTATATGTAAATTATATAGGGAATTACACCGTAGGATAACATTGCAATTAGAAATTATATTTTTACAATGTGAATTAGAGGTAGTGTTTACATTGTAATTAAAAAGTATACATTTTCTTTAATGTAAATGATTAGAATTTCACCGTATGTTAAATTTTACATTTTCTTTAATGTAAATATATAGAAATGCATCGTATGTTAGAATATACATTTTCTATAATGTAATATAAAAGAAATTGCACGGTATGTCAAATTAACATTATTTTCAATGTTAAATAAAAGAAAATGCACGGTATGTTAAATTACATTATTTTCAATGTTAAATAAAAGAAAATTCATGGTATGTTAAATTAACATTTTTATTAATGTAATAAAAAGAGGATTTCCATCGTAGGAAAAAAGTTCATTTTGTTAATGTAATAAAAAGAAAATCCACCGTATGCTATTTTACATCATTTTATAATGTAATATAATTGAAATACACCGCATGTTAATTTAACATTATTTATAATGTTAATATAAAGAGAATTAACTGTAGGATTAATTTACTTTATATTATTATGTAATTATAAAAAGGATTTATACCGTAGAAAATTTACATCATTTTATTATGTAAATAAAAAGAGAATTTGATCGTAAGATGAGTAACATTATTTTTTTTAATGTTAATTAAAAAGAAAAATACACCGTAGGAAAAGATTTCATTTTAATTTATGTAATGTATATGAGAATTTACGCCGTAGGTGAAATTTACCTTTTATTTAATGTAAGTAAAATAAGAAGGTGGCAAAAATGATAGTTTACATTTTTATTTTATAAAATAAAATAAGGATGTATCATGTAAATAAAGATTTCGTTTTCATATGTAATTAGGAAGGAAAACTACATCGTAAAATAAAATTACATCGTAAAATAAAATTACATTTTAGATGTAATTGAAATTATGAATGCACTCAAAAGAGAATGAATATTTTATATGTAAATAGAATCATAATATAATTGAAAGATGAATGGGAATAAATAGTACGATGAATTATAATTTACATTTTAAGGTAAATTATAGAGATATGAAATAAATTAAAAGGAATGATTCATCGTCTAATTATAAATTACATTTTAATGAAAATGGAGAAATGAAAAGATAAGAGAATGAAAATGTACATAAGAATGAGAACAAACGATTTATTTATATATTTATATATAAATATTATTAAAATTAATCGAATCAAGCGCGGTAGTTCGTGTTTTGAAATCATATCTTTAAACGAATATACCGGAAGATCCGACCGTCGGATTTTCCCAAAACTGAAAACGTTAGGACCGTCTCGGAAAATTCTTTCCAACGATATAAGATATGTTATGATCCAACGGTTAGATTTTGAGATATGTGAAAATCAAAATTGGTTGAAAACAGCGCCAAAATCGCCATTGATCTGAATCGTAGTTGATTAAAGATTTAATTATTTTTAATTAAATGAAATAGGAAATAATCGTTATAAATTAGAAATAATGATAAGGAAGAGTTTTAAATATATTTATATATATATATATATACGAAGATTATTTGGAAAGGCCGAGTTAATCTCATTCCAAATAATCAAAACGACGATGAGAGAAGAAGACGACTAATGAAGACCGTCAATCTTCCCCTCATGAAGACAGCGATTGAGGCTTTGAATTGATTTGCTCCCAAGTCAAGGTCATGATCGTCGTCCGAATGAACATGTTGATTGAACGGATTTGACTTTCGTTCAGACCCAGAGCATAAGTTTAAATGGATGGTGTGTCTGACATCGTACTTCGTTATATATCATATTGTTGATTTTCTGTTAATATATAAATATTGGTGGTGGAGAATTTATTCTCTACTTAACACCCATTTATGTATTGATGGAGAAGCAATGGTATGGTATGGAGTGACAGTGTGGCATACTAAAATGCAATGATCAAGGTTTTTTGTTGAAAAGCAGGCCTTGTGGGATGATCAAAGCATAGCCTGTTTAGGCATAGCTTTGTGTATGACGTGACTTCACAAGCCTCACAAACCGGCGGAGTCTAAAACGGGAGAAGGGAATGCAGGGAGTGCACACGTTTCTTTCTAGCTAGAGTGGTGCCAGGGACCTACCAGCGCTGGCATTTATTCATTGTGGTTGTTGGATTGTTCGAGGCCTTGGTTTATGCGGTCGCCACTGGCCGTAGTATAGGTCCAAAAGGATCGGGAAGCGTGTGTTCAGGCATAACTAATCCACAAAAGTAAGTGTGGACCGGCCCTGCAGGATCCAAGGGTTGGACAGAGTACCAATCCTGGGGCATTGCTAGAGTGTCTCGAATCGGTAAGGATCTCCTCCCTAGCCTTGACTCAGATGGAAATCCAAATTCCAAATACGACCCTACGGTTTTGATTGTATTACTAGTACGGAGATATAGTAGGATGGGGTACTATGTTTCCTAGGATTGATACATTTATTTTGAAATGTTTTTATTATACACTAATAATAATATTAAACTCGTATTTGCCGTATTTGTTTAATCACCATAAGGGAAAACTCTATCCTCTGGTGTGCGTTGCATTGTGTGATGGGACTTGAGTCTTATGGTGATTCCATTTTTCTACAAAGCATTGCGATGTTGTACGTTCTGACACTTTAAATTATGCACGACAATCCATTGAGTAAACCCGTTCCGCATTAGCGGCGTGGTCTTTGGATTTGTCATATTATTATTACTAAACTAGTTATGAATTCTCGTACCAGTCCCACACGACTGACCCGTAGTTTGTTTCACCTTAATGCAAACTCGGGTGCCCTCTTTTCTACACGGGCAGTCAAGTAAACAGGTTCATTCTTTGCTTGGAGTCTTGTCTTGGAGCTGCATATTATTTTGCTTGGATTTGCTTTTGTGAAGAGGTGATGACTTGAAGCTTTGAAGACAACTATCATTTACTTCTATTGCATTTTTCTATCTTTAAGTTCAGTCATTAGACTTGTCTCATTTCGTATTGCTTAATTTGGGAGTTGGAACTTATTTTCATTTATGCAAACTTGATGTAATAATTTGGAATTCTGTGACTGTTGGGATTCTGTGGTTTATGACATTATATTTCCGCTGCTATAATGTTATTATTCTATGGTATTTCCTCTGCTATGTTGTATCAGTGATATGTATTGTTATATTTATATTGTATTCCATATGATTATTCCTTACTTTCACCTAGTGGGGGTTAGGGGTCATCACATTTTTTAATTACGGAAAATATTTCTGAACCGAATTTAATTTGAAACGGTAAACTTTTGACCAAGTATTTCGCAGATCCTATTTTCCTCCACTGACCAGTATTTTCGAATAACCTAATCCTCGTATGTATATTATTATCTTCAGATTAGACGAGATTAATATAGATAAAAGAAAAAAAAAACTGTTTTTCTATTTTCTCTTCCACCGCCAGTAAAATATTCTTACAGAAATTTTCGAGCAGTTAAATCCGAAAGTGCAAATCTGCACTGATCTGTTTGTGCAAAGCAGATCAGTTATTAATTTCAGAGAAGCTGTTTTATCCTAGAGGCGGCGGCGAAAGTACGAACTGGTTTTGCACCATCGACTAGATCGCCGAATCGTCTTCAAGAAAGCGACCTGGTCCGCGACTCAGCCATTGTTTTCCAACAGTAACAACATTTTTCATGGGACAATGCGGCGTATACAGTATTTTTCTCCTACTTCCTGAATGCTAGCAATGAAGCAAAGTGTATCTTTGAATTCCCGCAAATATGCATGTTAATAAGTAATCTAATTCTTTGGTATAATACTTGTAAATATCTTTGGTCGCATAATTTCCGAATGTAAACACAAACTTTTCAAATTGATCTAGTTTCAGTTAGAAATTTCAATGTAACGCATGGGACAATTTAGATATTCAACATCATTTTTAGCACTATATATATATATATATATATATATATATATATAACACTGGCACGAATTGCAGGTTTGATGAAATTTGTTATTGTTTCCTGTTGCACAAAACATAATATATTACCAACCACATGAACAATCCAGTATTTTCTCTGTTTACTAATTAGTAACTAACAAAATAAATATTACCTCCTTGCTAGGATAAAATACTGGAGCTCATCAATTACAGGCCTGCATTTATCTTCTTCTAGACACCATCTAGAAGTTTGTTGTTTAACTAATTCATATCAAACGATGTAAAATTCATAATTATACATAAATTATAGTTTGATTACCTTAGTAAGTTGAGACTGTATCGAGCTTCCAGGACCATCGATGCTGCTTTGCTTAGAGCATTTCTTGCAATAAGTCTGTGGAAGGGAGTCATTATCGCATTTGAAGCAAAATTGGGTTAATTACTGGGCTTCTACGAAACAATAAAATTGTTTGAATAATCTAATCACCAGCTAAATTGCATCATCTCTTGTCCTAGGAACACTGCCAATGATCGTATTGATGACTGTAGCAATTATGATCATGCCTGGAAACATTTCTGCCCATTGTTTCTGAAATAATTATGCTTGCGATCAACTACATAATACAAAGTAGTAAACTTGAAAAAAGGAAAAATACAAATCCAACTTACAGCATTCATGAAAATTTCGACCAGTTCTATGAAACTTATAGTGAATGTGCCTGTATCTCTAGTGGCCTCATAAACAAACTCAGCAGGCTTTGTTGCAATGCATCAAGGAAAAACTTCCACGTAAGTCTCATAATTCAGTTTCTCTTTCCAATTCCCGCTGCCAATATCCTTAATCCATAAGGGCTAGCCCATTTGCACCATTTTGAGAAGCTCTTCCCTTGCCTTCACTGCAGGATCCAGTAAACGCGGTTTTGGACTAATAATAAGTGGACCTATAAACTTTAAACAAAGTGCACGAATTTAAAATGATTTAGATCATTGATGTTATCTTTTAAACAAGTTTTTTTTAAAAAAAAAATCAAGCAAACAGCTTAATAGTAGATGTGTGAAATTTCCACGCTGCAATATAGGGCATTGTATATCACCTACGACCATATATTTTAAAAAAGTTTTGAAGTGGTTATACACACAGCAAAAACAGCAGCTATACAAGATGCTTATGGCTTACTAAGAATAATAAAGAACCATCATAAAGCAACTCATAAGGAGCTGTTTCAATTACTCCACCAACCTTAACAACTATTGAGTTTATTTGGCTGTAGTTTTCTAATTTCTAGCCAATGGATGAAGAGCCAAATAAATATTATGACCTAAATCTCAGATGCTACGTGATATCAGAAACATCAGTTAATAAATAATGTAAATAGGGGATACAACCATTTTTGTAAATTTTGAGCATTAGTATTAAAAATGTAGATGTGGTCGCACTATCCTTATGTCTTAACATATTGCGAATTTAAAACATAGGACAGTGATAATGCTTGCATATGACAGTTTCTACCATGCAATGTAAGTAGTGAGAGAATGCCATAAATGGATTCATATATGAAACTGATATTCATCCAAAAATCTTTACAATTGAACTTCAATACTTATATACCAAAAATCAAATATCTATAAGTATATCTTCCATGGTCTCATATATTTATCTAATTTTCATGTACAAAAGAAACTTTATATATCCGGAAAACTAATATGTATTGAAAATTGAATCCGTATATGATTTCTGCAAATTAATACATCCATTACCCAAAAATTGAAATCCTATGATGAAATCAAGTGATATATGGAATTGAATTTCTTTCAAATGTTTCGTCTTTGATATCAGTAAGCTTGAAACCAACAAATTTAGCAAGCTTAAAGTCAGCAAGCTTGATATCGATAACTCTTATTTTTTGGAAATAAAGTACTTTTAGAATTAACCAAGATCTGATATGCCTATTTTTAAACCTGGAGAAAAAGTCTCATACCTGGATTCGTCTATTATCGAAATCGATTTCCCCTAAATCTCGAAATTTTGGATATGGAGTTGCGCACAGCTATACTACTCGCCTGTTTGATTTAGGGTTTGATTAGTTTGATTTTGTATTAATAATTAATTTGAGATTTGCACATGCTCATTCATGCTAATTCCCGGCCAAATTCTGAGTTGTTCTATTTGCAATTTTATGGGAAAAGTAAAGTTCATTGGAAGGATACTGTAGCAATAAACATTTGAAAAGCGATAGTTTTGAAACAAAAGCTACTGTACATTCAACATTAGTATTATGTTTTTAATAACTTGAATACAAAAGGAGCATGCAATCTAGCCTTTGTCAATAAAGCATGGAATGATACAAAAATTGGAAGAAAAGCGTGCCTGAAGAAGAGAAAATGCATTACAAACTCTAGCATAAGATAGCAAAAGCTATATGGGTCACTTAAACTAAAATATGTAACAATTAAAAGACTATACATAACAAAATATGAACTTTAAATATGGAAGTTAATACATATTGGATTGCAAGTATGAAATATTTATTTTACATAATGAAGTAGAAACACATAGACTAATGCATACTTCAATGGGCATTCACCTATTATTCATCTTTTTTATCTTCTTGTGCTCCTTTTTTCTCATATTTATTTCTAAAAAAGAAAAGAAATTTCAAACAGATAGTGTTAAAATATGGATTTATGAAAGTAATAGAAAAGAGAAAATTAAGACCGCAAAAATACACAGCCTAAGTCTTTGTATTTGAACATTATGCAAAAAAAAAAAAAAACCTAAACTCATTTTGAATTCAAGCGATCTAGTGAGGCAAAATCATTACAATTCTCAATCAAACACATGTGAGACAGCCGAGATTATGCAAATTCATTTTATATTAATACAATGAGCAGTCAAGAATGAAAATGCAAGGGACATGTGTGAGCTAATTAAATTATGGAGAAGCATAGTAAATCATTTTACAATTTACATGTTATAAATGGACGGTCAACAAAATCATTCTACAATTTACAAGTTATAAATGGACACTCGACAAAATCCTAACCTGGTGTGATGGACGCTCAACAAAATCGCTTTCTGGTAAATCAGATGCTTGATCGTCGGCGAGTTAGAGTGGATACTGGATATGAGGATTAATCGGATTTAGAGTGGATATTGGATTTTAGGATAAATCGTAGAGTGGATACATGATTTGAGGAGAAGCAGGAAAAACGATTAAAAGAAAGAAAAACGAGAAGGAACAGGGATAATCAGAAGAAATAGGGATACGAGGAGAATCAGGAAGAGGAGACAAATTGAAATACGAGGGGGAACGCACGAGAAGGAATAGGGATAATCAGAAGAAATAGGGATACGAGGAGAATCGGGAAGAGGAGACAAACTGAAATACGTCAAGTAAAAATATATTTTGGCTTCAGAGAATTATTTTTTGGACAGTGACAATAAACAAAGCTCCTACTGGTCGGTTTGAAAACCCCCTAACGGTCGGTTTGATTATAATTGTGTAAATTTTGTTTAAACATGTTTGTCTTAACCTATGCCGTTAATGGCGTCGTCGAGTGTCGAGTAAGCGTTATTTTATCATTTTAACACATTGCCCTTTTTTTATAATGCTTTATTACGTCCTTCATATGAGAGGTCATCTGAGCGCCGAGTATTCTTTCGACATAATTTTTTTCTCGCAATTTCGGTATAACTTTATTTTTTACTTAATATTCAAACAATCAAAGGGTACATCACCTCAAATCAATTGGTTCAAACTCGTAAAAGCTAAATTGCCACAACAACGAAACAATTGAGGTACAAGACGTTTATTTGGACCAATTACTGAAAATGAGTTGGATTGGGGTACTTGCTGCTACTGATGGAGAATCAGGAATCACCTTCACATCTATTAATTAATTGCTCAGTATAGTCATTTTTTTATCACCATTATTGTTGTGGAAAGACTATTTTCATTTTATATATGTAAATTATGCCTAGATTTTGATAAACTCAATTTGTTGCTGATAATGGATAATATACCTCTGTGGTCTCTCAGCTTAATTCTTATATTATTCAAGTTACTTGGCGGCAGATACATTTCAATCAACATATTAAATAAATCTCATAAGCTGTACTACATGGAGTGTCATCCATCTTTGTTTTTGTATTTTCATTCTATAGTATATTATATTTGTATTTTACTACACTTTAAGCAATGATTTTGTAGATAGAATGAAGACATCAACTAATGCTTAAAATCTACAATATTAATAAACTAAGCAACATGTATAATGTATTTATCTACCTGAATACACGCACGTACATTACATTTGTATAGGCACGTCATAATATTGTACAAATCTACATTCTCTCGATGTAAAATTAATTTATTTTACATCGTTGGTATTCTACATAACTTTTAACATCAAACTAATAACAAGTATATTTTCCAGATTTGCTTAGAGCTACAAAAGAGGAGCGGAAGTCGAGATGTATTCTCATATTTACTATATTAATGTATTTCTGTTGTGTGTGTTGTAATTATCGGTCATTGTACAGATATATTGTTATGACTGTATAGGCTGATCTTATTGTGTACACTGATGATTATTATACGTATATATATAGTTTGCCTCTTGTTTAAAGAGTATCTGTATATTATATTTTATTCATATGGTGTGAGATTCTGATCTTTTCTGATTCTGATGTGTTTGTGTCACCCTTCTTCTTCTATTCTAACAAATCTTTCTTTTTTGTTCCTCACCCTCTAACTTTTTTTTTTTTTTACTTTCTGGATTTTCGGTACTTGAGTTTAGACACGTAAATACAAAGGATGTATTAGTGCCGAAATTCGAATGTCGAATTTTCCGATTCGTTGCACGTAAGGTCATTTTATATTATATTTAACAATATTTTTCGTCAACACCGGAGATAAGTTTACAGAAGTGGACCTAAAGGGAAAATGGGGTTATTTAGCTTTTACGAGTTTGAGTTAGTTCATCATTTTCTAGATATCAAGATTTAGAGCCCAAAAGATTAGTTACTCTTCCCTCAATGGGGTGAGCATCACGCTTAAGTGACTCAAGAACCAACAGTTATCTTAAGACAAGGGTTCCCTAAACGCAACCCTCGATAAAGAGGCTAAACGGCTTATATGAAGGGGTTCTGCAAAAACTCTACGAAAGGGTCTAAGCTTAGGTAGGAACCCGTGACCATGTAAAGAGCATATAATGTGTCATATAGGAATAGCTAAGAAATCACATAAGAAAATTGTAAGAAAACATGCTAAGTGTCGATCCACTTTATATTGATCTTTAATTTGGAGTACATAAGTGATTACAATAAAAATCCCCAAATTGATTTAGAGATTAGGGTTTACTCTAGTGAAAAAGAGTACAAGAATGAGAAATGAGAAATTCGCCCCAAAAATGAGACCCCTAGGGTCTTATTTATAGTCATATCGGGGACCCTTTTGCTATTGGGCCAGCAGAAGCCCCTATCGGCCGCTTCTTTCTTTGGTCCGGTCGCTTTAGTTTTCGGTCACTCTTTTGGCTTTGCTTATTGCTTTTAAGGTGTCGGTTCCAGCTCCTGGACGGATGGTCCTGGTCTCTGGACCTCCTTTTTGATGGTCATGTGATTAACATAGAAATGTGTTTAATTTATGCTCTTATATCTTATCTTTTGTAAATAAATAAATATTACTTTGGGTATTTTTCATGTGTTTTCACAGGTTCAATAGACGTCTCCTTTATTTAATTAAAGACCAATCGCTAAGAAACAAAAGCTGCTTTCCCATATCAACAAGTTTTCAATCACAAAGGAAGTTGTAGCACATTGGTAAAGGCTTGGAAAGTTGGATAGAGTGACCTGAGTTCAATCCCTATCAAGCTTTATCTTTGCCGAAGGCCTTTGCTCTAAAGAATACATGGACTAGTGTTATATTGTGTGTGTGCGCGTGTGTGTGTGTCTATATATATATATATATATTCATATGTATGTATATAATATATGCACTAATAAATATTTTAAAGAATTTGGCATATTCCACTCAAAGAAATCAAACAGAAATCTTTCATATTTAATTACCATAGAGAAGAAGAATTGATAGGATCACTACCAAAAGGAATCCCACTCAGCTGCCACACGTACAAGAGGGAGATCTCCAAGGAATATCTCATCCAATCATATCTTTTAGCTTTGTAAAGAAAATATTTTATAGATTTTTCTTAGACCCAATATTCACCAGGAAGGAGGCTACATCCCTAATAAATACTGATGTAATCCCATTGCAAACTTTTATCCATGAATTGAGAATTTCTTTTCTTTTCTATACTCCGCTTGGATCTAGAAAATTTGTGTCGCCTATTCAATTAGATTTGGTAGAGCACAGTTTTCTATTGCATTTATTTTCTCATTAGTGATTGACCGTCTGATTAGATTCAACGGTAATCCTAATTTTTATTTCTGTTTGATATTTATATTCTGGACTTTTATTTTCTGCAATTTATTTTTCAAGCAACTTGTGTCGTCTATACAATTAGATTTGGTAGAGCACAAGTTGTCTTTGCAATTTTAATTTTCATTAGTGATTGACCGCCTGGTAGATTTAACGGTAATCCTAATTTTATTGTTTTCAATCAAATCCTCAAATTCGTCTATCGCCAACGAAATGTATAAATAATAAAAATTAATTTTCCTCCGTATGTTCGATCTGCGTACTACACACCTGTGCGCTTGCAGTAATTTATTTTAAAATTTACGCTTTTCTATTCTATAGAAAGCATCGATCAAGTTTTTGGCGTCGTTGCCTGGGAGGCAACAGTTAAATTTTATTATTTATTTAATTTCTGATTCGTGTTAGTTTTTATTTTATGATTTTCCTTTTGTTTTCTTGTATATATAGAGGAAAAAAATCTTGGATAGCTGGTTTGGTATTAGTCATTGATACTACAATCATCTTAACAAGAGAAAAAGAATCTTCCCATTCTCTCTTTTATTTCTTTCCTCTTTCCAAATTCTCTGTTCAATTCTCCTCTATTTCTTTCCATCTTTCAACTTTCTTCTCATTTCTTTTTACATTCACTTCCTTATTTTACAAGTTCCAAAAAGCAAAACAAAACAAAACTTCCTTCTCCTTGCTGTATATTTCTTTTGCCATCACCACCTTCTCATTTGTCAACTCTACCTAAAGCAAAAATCACCTCCATCTTCACCCCTCTCACAGCAAACAATAGCCAAATTCATACAACAATTTCAACAATCCTTTTCTCATTCACACAAACCAAAGTCAGTCACCCGATACAGTTCTACCACCATCATCACAACCCTCAAGCCACTATTGAACCTCATTTCATCACACTCAATTAATATCCGTTAACACATGGATAGTCTCTGTCACCATAAAAAATTATCATCCAAAAACCACAACCGCAAATTCCGATCCAATATACCCAGTCCAGCAACTCCTTACGAACGTTCATAGATAGCCATCCATCAATTCACTGCAAATCGGCTAGCCCCAAAGCACTATTCAAAACTCAAGCCATCCACTGCAAATCGAACCCGCTCACCATCTTCATCAACGAAGCATCTGCCTGCTATAAACTCGTACCACACAATTCCCTTCCTCAACATCCACAAAATCGCAAAACGCAATCTTATCTGAATCCCCACTTCAATCCATACCCAAAACACAAGCAACCCACTATCAAATTCGCAAACCCCCATTACCAATCAAACCGAAATCTCCCTCATCATCAACGAACCCTACGTCATTATCTCAGTTCACAAAAAATTCATCAACGAACCCTACGTCATTATCTCAGTTCACAAGTCTACCAACAACTCGAAAATCCATCAACCAAGGCCACTTTCAACGCAGACCATCTTCTCTGTCCAGTACCCCAATTCAATCACAAACAAGTTCAATCTCCTTCAACCCAGTACAACGCCTACCCTATTACCCCAAATCAGAAATTCAAATCGAGACCCAATTCGCAAACAAGAAATCCCGTCTGAATCCTTACCGTGAAGTAATCCGATCGACTTTGGAAAGATAAAAGAGGAGCGACGCCTGCAATTTTTGCCGGTGCAATTTGTTCGTTACTAAGAAATCATATTTGACTTTTCTTTGTATTTTCTGAAGAAAAAAGGGGTTTGTTGGCTTTTAGCTCGAGTTGTTCTCTCTCCAGTGGCTTGTTTTGTGATGTTCTTTCCAATTGGAGTACGTCTAATTTATTTGTTAACGTGAAGCTAGTTTGTTTAATTGGCGCATGTTACCTTATTTCTGATTCAACTAGTGCTTTCCTCCTTAAAAAAGGTTTAGAAGAACACGAAAAAGAGAAACGGCTTGTTTTTCTGAGAATAAAGTGTTTTCTTTTGGTCTTGAGCGCGTGGTTTTTAATTTAGTATCGATTTCCATGAGTTTTGGTTTGCAGTCACATTGGAGTACTCATGGCATGTTTTGGTTTTTGGAGAAATAACATTTGAGGAATATTTATTTTCTTTTGAGTTTAGAGTTGGTTTGCTGAGAATTTTTGTTGAGTTCATCTGTGTTATTCAACAATGCTTTTATTGTTTTTGAGGCTAGGCGAAAGTGAAAGAAGAAGTCAAGCAATAAGACGAAGGTTCAAAGTTTCGATCGATTTGCAATTGGTTTATTGGAACAGCTAGCAATACTCAAATTTTCAAATGGGCTGTCATAACCCACCGTAAAATATCTTTAACTCTACAGGTGCTCTGCTGCAAAGAAAAATATATATAAATTGCTTGTAAAATTTTTTTGTAGGGGCAGCGGCTTGCTTGTACAATTTTTAATTTCTACGGTTATTATTGTCTGATTGTTGTGTGACTAAAATTCCTGAATCGGTTTAGTTAGCAGAAAAATTTCCATCACTTTCGTCATTTTCAATTATAAATTCTGATTAGATATTGCAAAATATTTAATTACAAGTGTTTATCCCTTAAGAATAGCGCATGCGTCCGATGAATAAACTTGTATAGAAACCACAAGACAAACACTCATATCGGTCGAACATCAGACAGCTCGCACATTCATGCCCAGGTCGTTCGTATATGAACTGGTCAAACCAGAAGTAAGGGTCGAGCACAGGTTAAGGGTCGAGCATGGTGTAAGGGATTGATCGATCATTCCGAGAAAGGGGTCGGTCTCTCAATCATCAGGAAACATGGGAGCAGAATAACTCATACGTCCTAACTGCTCGTAGACGAACATAGGTCACTGCGCCCATCAAACCAGTTGGGTCGCTCCTTCATCAGCGCGTGATCAAGCATAAGTCGACCGTATAAAGAGGTCGTACATACGATCCAGGCCTTAAGACCAGCACGGCTTGAGAACAATTAAAGGTCGCCCGTTCCTCTTCCTCCTAGTCACTCATTCCAATATCAAAGAGGTCGGTCGCACAAAGCAGGGAGAGAAAATAGGGTCGTCCACACGTTCCTCTCTTTAGTTGCTCATTCACACTACCTCGGTCGATCGTAAATGTCTCTTAGGAAAGTAACCCAAAGTATGACGAGTTGCATATACATCATTTGCTGGACCGCCTCTACAACACTAGTCGTTCGTTCATTCTCTGATTAGCTACTGCTGCTTCAATCAGATGCCGCCCATCGGTCGATTGGATATTAAGTCCCGAATAGTCGCACTTATATCTGCTCTACAAGCCTTGGTCGATCGCCCGTACACTCAGCATCCGTTCACTCGATCAACCTGCTCGCACGCATGGAACTCGCTCGCACGAAACAGCTGGATACAGCTATCGCCAGTTGGCTACAGCTAGGCAATGGCATTTTCGTAAATAATGGGATAAGCGACCCGTAGCCTGCATATATGAATTTCAGCTCATTTCTTCATGGAAGCTCACTATAAATAGGCCATGGCTTCCACCATAAAGGGGATCGACTCCTTGCCATCACGAAGTGCTGTTGGATTCTTCCTTCCACCATTCCTTATCATTTCAACCATCATCATCATCTCCATTTGAAGATCTATCATCCATTTGGCCATGGCATCCATTGAGATCACTAAGTGGTAAAGAGATTGAAGATTCTCCTTCATCCTCCTCTCAAACAAGGACATCCTCCTTTTCCTTCGCTGGCCTATCCTTCTCCTCTGCTGATCTTACCACTTCTCCATTGAATTCCATGAATCTAAGTGAGATCTATATGTGAGAGTGAGAATATGTTGTAAGAAAGAGAAGATGTATGTACAAAGAGAGATTTTATGCCTTGTAATCATTGTCATGATAATGCAAGCTACCTTTATAGTGGACGTATGCCTAGCTTAGGGCTGAACCACTCTAAAACCTCCTCTCCATTTTACTTTCTTCGCACTTTTTACTTTAAATCTTTTGTCAATTGCGGCTCCATTTACTTTCTAACCATATTGGTGAAGTACGGTTCACGTATCCTTGGTGTTTGATCCATTTCTAGTGAAAACATTTGGCGCCCACCGTGGGGTCGTGTTCGCATTTCCTTCCTTCACACTTCTTTCAATTCTAAGAGCCTACCATTGAAGTCCTAATCCACCTCCCTCCTAGAAGTCATGGTCGGTCCGAAGAAAAACAACAAGTCCATTAGAACCACTACGAGTGTTGAGAATGTTCATAATAATGAAGTTACACCACAAACTTCAAACCGAGAAGTTGGAAATTTCTCCAAGCCATCTGTAACACGAGATGAGTTGAACGTGGTTGTAACCGGCCTGAATGAAAAAATGGATGCTACGACTAAA
Source organism: Allium sativum (assembly GCA_030737875.1). Classification (NCBI taxonomy): domain Eukaryota; kingdom Viridiplantae; phylum Streptophyta; class Magnoliopsida; order Asparagales; family Amaryllidaceae; genus Allium; species Allium sativum. Next base: position 794,121,182 of record CM060918.1, on the reverse strand, counting down.
ATGATGACAGACAAGCTTGATGCTTTTCTTAATGCTCAAGCTAATCCCCCACCTCCAAATGTTGTGGACAATATTGACGAAAAAGAGGACTCTTCGGCCTCAGACCCTAGTCGATCCCACTTCTTAGTGGAAGATGAGGGGGAGGTCGGCGTTGAGGACTCTAAAGTCAAAGCACCACAGCATGATGAGAAACGTGCAACTCGGAGCACCACAAGTCCCACCAAAGGGACACCTCCTAAAAGAGGTACAATGCATCAGAACTTGAACCGCGATCATATCGGTAAAAGGACTGATGCCTGTCCCGTGGGACAAGCTGGGATGAGAAGCGCATTACGGATATGATCCAACGAATAATGAAAGAAAATATAGCCCATGAGGACGATGAGAAGGAATGGGAGTTTTCGCCTAGTAAGAACCCATTTACGGAAAGGATTCGTCAAGCGTAGTTTCCTAAGAAATTCATACCTTCGACAATAGAAACTTATAGTGGGACTGGAGATTCGAACATCTTCCTATTCAAATACGATCAACACATGAATGGATCTAGGTACACTGACGAGATAAAAAGCTTATACTTCCCCGTATGTTTGAAAGGTGTGGCTTCACTATGGTTCACTAGACTCCCACCTAAATGTGTTGATCAGTTTGCTGATTCGGCGAGAAGATTCCAAGACCAGTTCCGTCTACAAACTACCAAAGTAAGGGATGTGATGTCGCTTAGCGAAATAGAACAAATGTCTAGAGAGACCATCAACGCTTTTCTTACACGATTCCACGCTGCAGCAGCCGAAGTTATAGAACCAGAACCTTGGTACTTATTGGCAGCTTTGAAAGGTGCTATTGATAAGAAATCAGAGTTTGGGAAGTGGCTCAAGATGAAAAACCAAAACCTCTGAAGAAGTTTTACAAGAAAGATGAAGAATATATGTGCGTGGAAGATGATCCGCCTATTGTTCGGAAAATTTTAGAAAATAATGCTACCGGAGAAAGGAAAGATAGCGAGGTCCAAATTGAGCAAAATAATGACTCTGGGAAAAAAAAGGGGAAATGAAGAGATGGATAACAAAACTCATAAGAAAACAGGGCTCTACAAGCATTCAGAGTTGACTCTCCTAAATGAAACCCGAGAGAGGATTTACTCCGCTACAAAGGGTTCGGGCATCTTTCCTCAGTTTATGCCGTAGAAAATTACAAAGCAGCAAGCCAACTCTGGCATATTCTGCCGGTTTCATAACCAACCAGGGCATAACACCAACGAATGTCGACACCTGAAGAGTTTGATTGAAGAACTCATCAGAAAGAACCAGCTTCAACAATATGTGAGGAATCCTCAAAACGCTCCAACTACCCAAGGGCAGAATAATACCACCAATCAGTCCAACTCAAGTGAAAAATCTCAGGCACCTATTGATTCAGGACCGATAATCAACATCCGGAAGCAGCTGGGCAGACATGGAGAGATATGCTAATGAGCTGAAGGGTGCCTCGAAAGAAGAAAGATGCATGATCCTAAGCAATGAGCTTCCAATGAAGATGCCTAAAACTTCGACCGATGATGTGGTATTCAGAGATAGAGATTCTGATGGACTACTTACACTGATTCCATGGTGATCACAATTGGTCTTGGCCCTACAGTTGTGAAAAGAGTCCTATTTGACATGCGGGCATCTGTTATTGTGATCTTTATAAATACCTTTCAGAAAATGAGTCTCTCTATGGAAGAAGTGCGGGACTATCCAATTAAAATCCACGGATTTACTGGACAACCTACGCAACCCATCGGTATAATTGACTTGCTCATGGAACTGGAAGACGGAGAACGCAAGGTGTCTATGATGTAAACTTTTGTCTTAGTGGATGAGCTCTCCGCTACAATGCATTCCTCGGAAGACCAACTCTTGCGGGCTTTAAGATTGCGCTAGCTCCATAGTGCTTAATCATGAAGTTTCCAACTGAGAATTGAGTTGGTGTAATTAAGGGCGATCAGTCCGCTGCGAGGGATTGCTACGTGACAGAGCTACACGAGGATAAGAGGAAAGACTTGGGGAAGAATGCGGAGGCTCCGTTCTGCATTCACGAACTCCCCTTATAGCAATTAAGAAGGGGTCCCTGCACTGGCGAACATAGTGGAGCGCAAAAAGAAATTGATCCTAGAAAAGCCAGTGTAGAGGAAGAAAGAGCGGCTCCAGCTGAGATCACAATTCCTGTAGCTATTAATCCGAAAGATCTAAACCGTGTGCTGAATATAGGATCTCAGTTGAGCCCCGAATTGAAGAATAAATTGATTGTCTTTTTGAAAGCTAATTTGGATGTGTTCGCATGGAGCCATTCTAACATGTGCGGCATATCTCCAGATGTTGCAGTCCATAAGCTTAATATTGATCCACATGTTCCATCTGTCAAGCAGAAAAGGAGAACCCAGGGGCCGGAAAGATCAAGGGCTTTAAATGAGGAAGTCGATAGGTTAATGGAAAACGGCTTCATCAGGGAATCCACCTATCCAAACTGGGTCTGCAACCATCTGCTTGTAAAGAAAGCAAACGGCAAATGGTGAGTCTGCGTAGACTATTCAGATCTTAATAAAGCCTGTCCAAAGTATAGCTTCCCTCTTCCTAGAATAGATCAGCTAGTGGATTCTACGGCTGGGCATGGGTTGCTGCCTTTTATGGATGCGTATTTTGGATACAATCAAATCATGATGTATGGAATAGATCAAGAAGACACAAATTTTATCACTGATCTTGGCTTATATTGCTATAAAGTGATGCCATTTGGCTTAAAGAATGCAGGGACAACTTACCAGCGACTGGTAAACGCTATGTTTTAAAAAAAAATCGGCAGGACAATGGAGGTCTATGTCGATGATATGCTGGTGAAATCAAAAAGGGCAGTTGACCATTTGGAAAATCTAGCCCAGATGTTCGATATTCTATGCCGATATGGCATGAAGCTAAATCCTCTAAAGTGCTCCTTTAGAGTCAGTTCAGGCAAGTTCCTAGGGTTCATGGTCAACGCCAGGGGCATAGAAGCCAATCCAGCGAAAATATCGGCCTTGAGGGAAATGTGCGCTCCAGAGACCAAGAAAGAACTTCAGTGTTTAAATGGAAAAATTGCGGCCTTGAATCGCTTCATGTCTAGGGCAACAGATAGGTGTCTTCCTTTCTTTGATGCCCTTAGGAAAGGAAAGAAAGAGATACAATGGACTTCTGAATGCCAAAAGGCTTTCAAGGAACTAATCCAACACATGGCGACACCTCCAGTGCTGTCAAAGCCCAGTGATGGAGAAGATTTGTTCTTATATCTGACAGTGTCCGCTCATGCTCTTAGTCCAGCATTGGTAAGGGAAGATTCGAAGGTTCAAAGGCCAATTTATTACATTAGTAAGAGGTTAACTGGGGAAGAACTGAACTACCCAAAATTGGAAATGCTCGTTTATTGCTTGCTTATCGTCTCAAAGAAGCTTCGGCCCAACTTTCAGGCTCATCCTATCAAAGTCCTCATCGATCAACCTTTGAAGCTGGTCTTGTTCTGCCCGGAGACTTCCGGGAGGTTGTTAAAATGGAATATTGAGCTCAGTCAGTATGACATTGCATACCACCCCCGGAAAGCAATCAACGGACAAGCGCTAATAGATTTTATCGCATAATTCACCGATCAAGGAGAGACAAAAGAGGAGCCTGTTACGGAGGCCAACATTCAATGGAAATTATTTGTTGATGTAGCATCGAATGATTACTGTTCCGGAGCAGGAGTAATCCTGGAAACTCCTGAAGGACGATCTATATGTTATGCGCTGAGATTGGAATTTCCATCAACAAATAATGAAGCTGAATATTAAGCCCTCATTGCAGGAATAAGGCTAGCAAGAGAATTACAGCTAAAGACCATACAAATCTTCAGTGATTCCTAATTAGTAGTTTGTCAAATCCGAAAAGAGTTCCAAGCCAAAATGGGTAACTTGCCAACTTATCTATTTAAGGCTTTGGAACTACTGGAGATTTTCGAGCATTATACCATATCTCACATTTCGAGAGAAGAGAACACCAAGGCAGATTCACTGGAAAGATATGCAAGCATAGGAGATGCACAACTTATGGTATTAGCTCCCGTAGAGGTCCTTTCCAGTCCCAGCACGGAACATATTGAGATGGATTGGGTCATGGAGGCGACTGATGAGCCTGACTCGTGGATGACACCAATCAAAGAGTATCCCACGACCGGTGCACTCCCGATGGAAGTTAAGAAGCGAAGGAAGATCTTACAAAAAGCTCATATGTATCACATTCAGGATGGACGGCTATACAGGCGAGGGTTTTTGTAACAACCCGTATTTTTCGATAACATGTTAAAACGAGAATCAAGGCAAAATTTAATTTTAAATTCTGAATCAAATAAAACGGGCTATGCCATTGCGTTCGTCTCGGAAAAATACGCGAAATAGAGTCCGAGTTTTCGAAAATCGGAGTCCGTATGACCCAGTTAAGGCCCAAAGAAGTTTTCGGAAAATTTGAATTTCGAAACGTGCAGAAATGGGGCCAGGCGGGAAAATTCCCGCCCAGACAAGTCGACAGGCATGTCGACAGGCATGTCGACATGCATGTCGACAGGGCTGTCGACTTGCCCTGTCGGCTGATTTTGATCTGGTGCACCTATTTGCTATCTTGGCTAGGTTTTTGGGCCTGGTTTGAAATCTGACGGCTCTGCTTGGTCCTAGGGTTAATCTAAGGGCCTAAAACTATCCTAATCTCTATAAAAAGACCCTAAACCTACCCCTAAACCCTCATTATTCACTCATGTAACTAAACTATGGCCAAATTTCTACTCTCATGGCCTCCATCTCAAATCCCTAGAGCCTATGCACTCAAATCAAGTTCAAATCAAAAGATGCAAGCTTGCTACACCAAATGGAGGCCAAATCAACGTTGTTACGCGAGTTTCATGACGGATCTTCATCAAAGGAGCCACCTTTCTTCGTCAAAATGATGCATGATCCCTTTCCTAAGCCTTGCCTAAGTAAGTTCTAGCTACTTTTGGATCAAAACGGTATTTTTAATGTTGACATGGGATAAAATGAGGCTAAACATGATTATGCGAATCTATATGAACCTTACCATGCCTCTTGTGTTCATATTTATGATCTTAGGCCATGTGAGTGACTTAATCATGCCTCTCATGCTATGCATAACCTAGTTTAACTTGCAAGTTTGGATCTTTATGCATGAAATGCTAGCATGAACCTTTAGGAACCACTTTACTTGTGAAACATTGGCTAAGACAAGATTTTGGGGCTTATGCATGTTTATGAACCCAAACCCCTTATGCTAACATGCAAGTTTGTGGCCAAATCCCTTTTGATAATATGCATGTTTATGGCCAAATTCCTTTTGATAATGTGCATGTTTATGGCCAAATCCCTTTTGATAATATGCATGTTTATGGCCAATCCCTTTATGATGTTATGCATGTGGAAGCCAAGCCCTTTTTGGCATCATGCATGTTTTGAGACCAATATGTGACATAGTATCCTTACTATGTTGACTCGCTTTGCTTGCGTTGGGAAAATACGATTTTTGGGTAGTTTGATAAACATGAACATGTCGCAAAATCTTAACTTGAATATGACATGTGTTTAAACTTGAAGATATGACTTGAAAGATAACATGGAAGTTGGCATGTAAGTATGCATAAAAACATGAGCTTGGGAATTTACCTATTAAGTTAGGTCTACCCTTTGGGAATTTACCTATTAAGTTAGGTCTACCCAAATGCTCGAAAGACTTGTAACGTGTTTTGGAAACATGATGAACTTAGATAATATGAGTGTGGCCAACTCGAGGTTGGGTTGAGTTTGCAACGTAAAACCTACCCGGAACCGACCGGCCTAACTAGTAGTTGCAAACAATAGGACCCAATGTGAGAAGTTGGTCATGTCGCGCTTAAGACCCGAGGTTAGACTAGGTTGTGGTGTAAATCTACCCGGACCCGCCCGGCTTAACTAGTAACCACAACAAGGTCTAATGTGAGAGGTTGAGGGTGCATTAATTAAATTAATGCCACATAATAGGGTTAAGTTAATTTGATTAATGAGGCTTAACCAAATATGATATGGACAAATGGGTTAAGTAATTTGATTAGGCTAATGATACTTAACAAAACATGATAAGCTTGGTGGGTTAAGTAACTTGATTTGCCTAATAACACTTGACCATTTTTACGACTAGTGGACGGGATTAAGTTAACCAACACTTAATCAATCCAACACGATAACGTGATAAGGTTAAGTAATTAAGACTTAACTAACCGAACCACGGTAATTAGATGGGGTTAAGTAATCCACACTTAACTAATCTAAACACGGTAATTCGATGGGGTTAAGCTAAACACTTAACCAATTTAAACTTGGTAATTCAATGAGGTCAAGTAACCCATGCTTAACCAACTTCACTTGGTAGTTTAATGGGGTTAAGTTAAACACTTAACTAATTTAACACGATGATTTGATGAGGTTAAGTGACCTATACTTAACCAATCTAACTCGTTAATTTGATGAGGTTAAGTTAACCTATACTTAACCAATCTAACGTGAAAACATGATAAGGCTAAGTCACGAATCGTTTCGAATACGCTTGACCGATTTGACTCGGTAATTTGATAAGGTCAAATTAACATATACTTAACCAATCTAAAATGATAATTAGACGAGGTTAAGTCATGGATTGCTTGATATACTTAGCCAACTTAACACATGGTTTGTAGGGTTAAGTCTTGGACTTGGATACTTAGCCAATTTTGACGTGGGTTGTAGACGGGCTAAGTTATGAACTTAAGTGACACTTAACCCATTAGATAAACCCTAATTCGGAGGATTAGGTAAATAACCATAGTTAACAAGGATTATGGAAATAAGGCTAAGTGGTAAACCTTAGTTAAGGGAAACTAAGTAATAATTCTTAGTCAAAGAAATTTGAACCATTTCTTAGATAGATTAGTAACCCAATACGTTTAAGTATGCGTGTAGGAGCAGGCTATCTGATTTAGATAAAGGCTCCAACGAACTGGGTAACGAAGCAGCGGCTTCGGGGAACGTGAGGATATTCTTGGGATCCCTCTGTGAGCTGCCAGGTCATTATACTAGGCTCACGAGAGGTTGAGGTCTGCGGTAGAAGAACCAAGAATATGCCTTGGTTGCTATGCGAGCGACCTAAAGACTGGGGTGGATAGCAGTGAGTCGGCGAATACATAAGGTGCCCGAGATAGCAAGTTCGTCGATCATCTACCATCTTGAGTCAAGCGTGTACGTACGGAAAGGCAGGGAACACCCAACAGACCATGATTTGCTATCTAATTATGGGTGAGGTAGGCCGTAGGATGTGGGCTGGCCGGAGTGTAGTTCTCATGCAAGATTTTCTCTTGTGTTGCCTTTCATTAGTTGAGGGAGGGGTCTCGTGGGACCATAGCCACGTGTAGAAAAGCAGACCTTAGTATCTGCATCGGCAGATAAATCTAAAGCTCCCGACCGAGTCCTGTATTTCTTGTTTTGCCCTGTGACAGGACTCGGATGGCACGATGTGATACATGTGCATATAGTTATAGAAAAACGATTCACGATGAATGCGTGGGAAAAAGGGCGCGGTTGAGGGTTAGCGTAATCCCTAGTGGCCTAGGTGGTTTAACCCAAACCGGAATACGAAAGCGTGCAATAGGTAAGCGTAATCCCTAGTGGTGCTAGGTGGCGTAAGTCCTAGTAGTTCAAACGATGATTCATATGGAAGAGTCTAGCTAGAACAAGGGTGACAGTCCAAACGATTTCAAGGATAATACGACATGAGGAAGCCCGTACGAGGTACGGCGAAGGACTGAACTTATATACATGAAAAGAAACATATGATTTGAGTGACCTATATATGCGATATATTAGGTTGACATGGACCATTACATGACATTGGGCAAGGGACATTCATGGTTAACACGTGACGCGGGTTGGGATACTAGTACGAGAGGTGCAGAGCAAATATTCATGTTAGAACTAGGGAGAATATACCGTGGGATGTCAGACGGGGTAGATACCGTGGGATAATGTACTCGATAGAAATCCGACGATGTGATACCTTGACTTATCATAACACCGTAGTTTATCTTGACACCTTAGTTTACCTGGCCGCAGTAGTTCAACCGGCTACCCTGGTTTATCTATCTTGTAGTTATCCTTATGTTTACTTTCAGTTTATGCATGTCATGTTACATTTACCTGTTTTTATACTGGAAGTAGATAGGACTTACTCAGTCTTTTTGACTGACCCGTTTTGTTTCGCCTCTTTTCTTCCGTTTCCCCCCCCAGGTTTCAGGGAGGAAACAATGTTGTTCAGTTCGGACTCTTCTGCTTGAAGGTCATCATGGATGGCTTGGACTTCTCTTGGCTATGGCTACTTTACCGTTTTACTTGGGGAATAATTTATAAAAAAGTCTTTATGCTTCTTTACTACGGCAAGACAGGTTTTGATGTACTCTGATGTAAAAGGCTTTAGACCTTATTTATTCATGTTATGAAAGTTTGATTTTATTTCCGCTATTTATATATGTTCTGTCTTGTGATATTTCTGTGCATGTTTACCAATAATGCCCCTCTAAAGCTAGTGCATTCCTTTGCGAGTGACCCTAGCGGAGGCGGGGTGTTACATTTGGTATCAGAGCAGAAGGTTACCAGATTGGGCAAAAGTTTTTAAAGACCTTCTGAAAATTATTTGAAAAACCGTTTACAAAGAAGCATTTTTTTTCAAGAAAATTTTCTTTTAAAAGAAAAAGTCTATTCCCCAAAAGGCCATTAGCATTATCCTTGTTTCCTTGATTGAATCTCTTTTCCTTTCTTTCCTCCATCTGTAGTCACAGTGGTTTTGACTGCGACTAGTCTTTCTAGCTGCGTAAGTGTTTCCTGTACGATTGAGGTGGTTCTCGAGAGACCGTTGCAGAGTTATGAAAGGATAGTCAGAACAAGGATAAAGGATACGAGCTCAGGGATAAGCAACATATTGGTATGGCTGAGTCCTAAAAGGAGGGAGAAAGATGAACAATGAAACCCATGACGAGAGAGTCCCTTTGGCATGGTGAAACGGGACGGATAGTTAAGTATCATGGAACAGGGACAAGATCATTCGGAGGGCAATAGTATGCTCTCATTTCTAGGGTACCTCAGAAGGAGGGTAACGATCTTGTTAAGGGTTTAGTTTTCTTCTCCATCATCCCGTCGGGACTTTGTTTTGATCACCGCATCTTTTTAAGTCCGCTTCGATAGTTGAGTCTCTGCACCTTAGTACTAGTATAATAGAGGATCCCGTTTTTGTCTCAAGTCCTATTGGAAGATCGGTCCATTTATTCATGACTTGTTTTGGATTTGAGGATGACATGCCTCGGTTATGGATGGATTCTAGGGATGAAGTGGTTATCCAGTAAGGGGTGCCACTCTCGGTTTTGATAGAAGGGTAGTTGGACCCTTGACTAACCCTTGAAGTCTCGTGAAACCTTTTGGGTTCGGTCATGGTTAGTTACTTAGAATCCCTTGATGCCTTTATGGGAAATTGGAAGCCCAATCAAGTGGTGTTCGCCGGTAAGACGGATGGTTTATTTCACTTATGCATGGGTTATAGAAATCACCTTAGTAAGTGCGCTTGACAACCTGGTTGGCATCTGTTTACTTTCAAGAGAAAGTTCTTCTATGTGGTATACCTTGTGGTACGAGGTCCGAGATTCATTATTGAATTTTGGAAAGCTTGCATGAGATCATGAGTACGCAGTCATGTTTGCGTCAAGTATTCTAGGAAAAGGATAAGTGCAAGCGGAACGAGAGGCGACGAAGAAATGAGTTCCAGCTCATGTTATGGAAACAGGAATAAGAAGCTACAAAATCGCGAAGTTAAAAGACGACTTTGATGGTCAAAGGCTAGATACGCACATGATATCTCTTTTTGGGAGTATATCCTTGATCCCTGTTTTCTGTAGAGCTTACTTGTAGGCTATCTTTTGTGGACATCCTCTCGGTCCTATTTTCTGTTACAAACCCCATAAGGAGTTTGTCTTGTTTATCTTCCCGACCCTATTTCAGGGAATCCTAGGTAGAACCCTATGGATGTAAACATGTATTTGAAACATGTTATGATTGATATGGTTGCAAGTGGTTGCAAGTGGTTGCTCGTGGATGCGCGAATTTACATTAAATATTAGCTCGACTCGGTCACATTTCATATTGCATATGCACGAGTATTTATACTTGTTTATGGATAAAATTGAATGTGTTACCATGTGGACGTTGCATATGGATGAATGTTTGTGCACGCATATAGTATCTATATGACTAGGACTATTTGCATACATGTTGGATTCATGGCACTATACATATTTTGCATTAGGAAGATTATTCAGGCCTGATCATTAGCATTAGCTAAGGAACATGTACACACACATTTTGCATGTATTCATACGGCATTAGAAATCATCTAAGGACAATGGTTGCTTGTGGATGATGTTTTGAGTAGATGGATGATGGATGGTAGGATATGTTCTTCCTAACTTGGAGATTTCGGGGACGAAATCCTAAAAGGTGGGGAGAATGTAACAACCCGTATTTTTCGATAACATGTTAAAACGAGAATCAAGGCAAAATTTAATTTTAAATTCTGAATCAAATAAAACGGGCTATGCCATTGCGTTCGTCTCGGAAAAATACGCGAAATAGAGTCCGAGTTTTCGAAAATCGGAGTCCGTATGACCCGGTTAAGGCCCAAAGAAGTTTTCGGAAAATTTGAATTTCGAAACGTGCAGAAATGGGGCCAGGCGGGAAAATTCCCGCCCAGACAAGTCGACAGGCATGTCGACAGGCATGTCGACAGGCATGTCGACATGCATGTCGACAGGGCTGTCGACTTGCCCTGTCGGCTGATTTTGATCTGGTGCACCTATTTGCTATCTTGGCTAGGTTTTTGGGCCTGGTTTGAAATCTGACGGCTCTGCTTGGTCCTAGGGTTAATCTAAGGGCCTAAAACTATCCTAATCTCTATAAAAAGACCCTAAACCTACCCCTAAACCCTCATTATTCACTCATGTAACTAAACTATGGCCAAATTTCTACTCTCATGGTCTCCATCTCAAATCCCTAGAGCCTATGCACTCAAATCAAGTTCAAATCAAAAGATGCAAGCTTGCTACACCAAATGGAGGCCAAATCAACGTTGTTACGCGAGTTTCATGACGGATCTTCATCAAAGGAGCCACCTTTCTTCGTCAAAATGATGCATGATCCCTTTCCTAAGCCTTGCCTAAGTAAGTTCTAGCTACTTTTGGATCAAAACGGTATTTTTAATGTTGACATGGGATAAAATGAGGCTAAACATGATTATGCGAATCTATATGAACCTTACCATGCCTCTTGTGTTCATATTTATGATCTTAGGCCATGTGAGTGACTTAATCATGCCTCTCATGCTATGCATAACCTAGTTTAACTTGCAAGTTTGGATCTTTATGCATGAAATGCTAGCATGAACCTTTAGGAACCACTTTACTTGTGAAACATTGGCTAAGACAAGATTTTGGGGCTTATGCATGTTTATGAACCCAAACCCCTTATGCTAACATGCAAGTTTGTGGCCAAATCCCTTTTGATAATATGCATGTTTATGGCCAAATTCCTTTTGATAATGTGCATGTTTATGGCCAAATCCCTTTTGATAATATGCATGTTTATGGCCAATCCCTTTATGATGTTATGCATGTGGAAGCCAAACCCTTTTTGGCATCATGCATGTTTTGAGACCAATATGTGACATAGTATCCTTACTATGTTGACTCGCTTTGCTTGCGTTGGGAAAATACGATTTTTGGGTAGTTTGATAAACATGAACATGTCGCAAAATCTTAACTTGAATATGACATGTGTTTAAACTTGAAGATATGACTTGAAAGATAACATGGAAGTTGGCATGTAAGTATGCATAAAAACATGAGCTTGGGAATTTACCTATTAAGTTAGGTCTACCCTTTGGGAATTTACCTATTAAGTTAGGTCTACCCAAATGCTCGAAAGACTTGTAACGTGTTTTGGAAACATGATGAACTTAGATAATATGAGTGTGGCCAACTCGAGGTTGGGTTGAGTTTGCAACGTAAAACCTACCCGGAACCGACCGGCCTAACTAGTAGTTGCAAACAATAGGACCCAATGTGAGAAGTTGGTCATGTCGCGCTTAAGACCCGAGGTTAGACTAGGTTGTGGTGTAAATCTACCCGGACCCGCCCGGCTTAACTAGTAACCACAACAAGGTCTAATGTGAGAGGTTGAGGGTGCATTAATTAAATTAATGCCACATAATAGGGTTAAGTTAATTTGATTAATGAGGCTTAACCAAATATGATATGGACAAATGGGTTAAGTAATTTGATTAGGCTAATGATACTTAACAAAACATGATAAGCTTGGTGGGTTAAGTAACTTGATTTGCCTAATAACACTTGACCATTTTTACGACTAGTGGACGGGATTAAGTTAACCAACACTTAATCAATCCAACACGATAACGTGATAAGGTTAAGTAATTAAGACTTAACTAACCGAACCACGGTAATTAGATGGGGTTAAGTAATCCACACTTAACTAATCTAAACACGGTAATTCGATGGGGTTAAGCTAAACACTTAACCAATTTAAACTTGGTAATTCAATGAGGTCAAGTAACCCATGCTTAACCAACTTCACTTGGTAGTTTAATGGGGTTAAGTTAAACACTTAACTAATTTAACACGATGATTTGATGAGGTTAAGTGACCTATACTTAACCAATCTAACTCGTTAATTTGATGAGGTTAAGTTAACCTATACTTAACCAATCTAACGTGAAAACATGATAAGGCTAAGTCACGAATCGTTTCGAATACGCTTGACCGATTTGACTCGGTAATTTGATAAGGTCAAATTAACATATACTTAACCAATCTAAAATGATAATTAGACGAGGTTAAGTCATGGATTGCTTGATATACTTAGCCAACTTAACACATGGTTTGTAGGGTTAAGTCTTGGACTTGGATACTTAGCCAATTTTGACGTGGGTTGTAGACGGGCTAAGTTATGAACTTAAGTGACACTTAACCCATTAGATAAACCCTAATTCGGAGGATTAGGTAAATAACCATAGTTAACAAGGATTATGGAAATAAGGCTAAGTGGTAAACCTTAGTTAAGGGAAACTAAGTAATAATTCTTAGTCAAAGAAATTTGAACCATTTCTTAGATAGATTAGTAACCCAATACGTTTAAGTATGCGTGTAGGAGCAGGCTATCTGATTTAGATAAAGGCTCCAACGAACTGGGTAACGAAGCAGCGGCTTCGGGGAACGTGAGGATATTCTTGGGATCCCTCTGTGAGCTGCCAGGTCATTATACTAGGCTCACGAGAGGTTGAGGTCTGCGGTAGAAGAACCAAGAATATGCCTTGGTTGCTATGCGAGCGACCTAAAGACTGGGGTGGATAGCAGTGAGTCGGCGAATACATAAGGTGCCCGAGATAGCAAGTTCGTCGATCATCTACCATCTTGAGTCAAGCGTGTACGTACGGAAAGGCAGGGAACACCCAACAGACCATGATTTGCTATCTAATTATGGGTGAGGTAGGCCGTAGGATGTGGGCTAGCCGGAGTGTAGTTCTCATGCAAGATTTTCTCTTGTGTTGCCTTTCATTAGTTGAGGGAGGGGTCTCGTGGGACCATAGCCACGTGTAGAAAAGCAGACCTTAGTATCTGCATCGGCAGATAAATCTAAAGCTCCCGACCGAGTCCTGTATTTCTTGTTTTGCCCTGTGACAGGACTCGGATGGCACGATGTGATACATGTGCATATAGTTATAGAAAAATGATTCACGATGAATGCGTGGGAAAAAGGGCGCGGTTGAGGGTTAGCGTAATCCCTAGTGGCCTAGGTGGTTTAACCCAAACCGGAATACGAAAGCGTGCAATAGGTAAGCGTAATCCCTAGTGGTGCTAGGTGGCGTAAGTCCTAGTAGTTCAAACGATGATTCATATGGAAGAGCCTAGCTAGAACAAGGGTGACAGTCCAAACGATTTCAAGGATAATACGACATGAGGAAGCCCGTACGAGGTACGGCGAAGGACTGAACTTATATACATGAAAAGAAACATATGATTTGAGTGACCTATATATGCGATATATTAGGTTGACATGGACCATTACATGACATTGGGCAAGGGACATTCATGGTTAACACGTGACGCGGGTTGGGATACTAGTACGAGAGGTGCAGAGCAAATATTCATGTTAGAACTAGGGAGAATATACCGTGGGATGTCAGACGGGGTAGATACCGTGGGATAATGTACTCGATAGAAATCCGACGATGTGATACCTTGACTTATCATAACACCGTAGTTTATCTTGACACCTTAGTTTACCTGGCCGCAGTAGTTCAACCGGCTACCCTGGTTTATCTATCTTGTAGTTATCCTTATGTTTACTTTCAGTTTATGCATGTCATGTTACATTTACCTGTTTTTATACTGGAAGTAGATAGGACTTACTCAGTCTTTTTGACTGACCCGTTTTGTTTCGCCTCTTTTCTTCTGTTTCCCCCCCCCCAGGTTTCAGGGAGGAAACAATGTTGTTCAGTTCGGACTCTTCTGCTTGAAGGTCATCATGGATGGCTTGGACTTCTCTTGGCTATGGCTACTTTACCGTTTTACTTGGGGAATAATTTATAAAAAAGTCTTTATGCTTCTTTACTACGGCAAGACAGGTTTTGATGTACTCTGATGTAAAAGGCTTTAGACCTTATTTATTCATGTTATGAAAGTTTGATTTTATTTCCGCTATTTATATATGTTCTGTCTTGTGATATTTCTGTGCATGTTTACCAATAATGCCCCTCTAAAGCTAGTGCATTCCTTTGCGAGTGACCCTAGCGGAGGCGGGGTGTTACAGTTTTCTATGCCCTTACTTCGATGTGTTACGATTAAGGAATCGAAGGCAATCGTGATAGAATTGCATGAGGTTGATTGCGGAGGTCATACTGGTGGTCAGACATTGGCCAAGAAAATTCTGCGATACAATTACTTCTGGCTAGCCATAAATAAAGACTCCATAGCATATACCAAAAAATGCAATAGATGTTAGAGATTTGCGAAAATTCCAAGGATACCATCCACAGCTATAACCCAAATGGTCAGACCATGGCCATTTTCCATCTGGGGCATTGATCTCATAGGAGCTCTTCCCACCGCAAAATCTGGTTTTAAATATGCCATTGTCGCTGTTGATTATTTTACAAAATGGGCTGAAGCAGAACCATTGGCAACCATAACCTCAAAGAAAGTTATTAACTTTGTCTTGAAAAACATCATTTGCAGGTTCGGGGTGCCCCAAAAAATAATAACAGGCAACGAAACCTAGTTTGAGAGCGAAGAGTTCCAAAACTTCTGTGCCAAATATAAAATCCAAAAGGGCTTTTCAGCAGAAGACCATCCGTAGGCAAACGGGCAAGGGGAAGCAGTAAACAAAATCATAAAATTAACCATTAAGAAGCGGTTTGAGAAGTCCAAAGGTGGTTGTGCAGACGAGCTTCCACTAGCACTATGAGAATACCGCACAACTCATAAAACTACGGCTAGGCACACTCCCTTTTCTTTAGCTTTTGGTTCTGAAGCTATGACTCCAGTGGAGCTGGAAGTTCCCACCCATAGGAGGATTCACTTCAACCAAGAGGAAAATGAGAGGTTACAACTTAAGGCCCTCGACCAACTCGAGGAAAAAAGAAAGGAAGTAGAACTCAGGGTTGCTGCACATCTGAGAAGGGTGGCCAGACATTTTAATTCAAAAGTCAGGCATAGGACTTTCGAGATCGGAGGCCTTGTGCTGAAATAAGTAAGACCGGAACCGGGTTTTTTGGACTAAATTGGGAGGGACCCTATGTTATAAACCAAAAACTTCAAGATGGCACTTTCAAATTGTCCACCACAGATGGGACCCAGATTCCTCAAGCTTGGAATAACGAGCACATCCGTCGTTACTTTCTATAATGCATTGTTCAAACCTATTGTAAAAAGTTGTAAATATTTGCAAACTTTACGTTTGAGATATGTACATATAAAAAGTCATGAGTGAGAAACTCTACTTGCTTGCATGAATCATGTATTTGCAAACTTTTGCTAAAGTTGATTTCTTTATGTAGGCAAAATAAGAACAACACTCTTCCAAAATCCAACCATAGCTGGAAGTTTCCTAAGCATATCCCGGTTGGAACAACTCAAGCGTGAAGTGCCAAAAGCATCATGCAAATTAAGCAAGATGATTAAACGCACTACCTTGAAAATGTCAAAAGAATGAGCTATCCTGAGTCAAATGGTGAAAAGCGCAGCAAATGGCTACCAAGTCGGAAAGCTGCACCTTTCATCACAAAAAACACCTCCTTAAAAAAGGGAAGGAGATTTAAAATGACCGAATCCTTAGTAAGCATCCAGCGAAAGGATTGGTACCAAGCTTTGAGAATGATGCAAAGGTGGATGTAATGACCCGGGGATTTCGCTTGGTTATCGACACAAACTCAATGTCGACTATCCAAGCATCGGAAATGCCGGATAGTTAATGAAAGAAAATAGAGGGTGAGAATAGATAAGATAGAAAATTAGAATAGAAGAAGAAGGATATCACAACATCAGAGTAAACACGAATCTCACAGCGGAACGAATAAATATATTTCAAAACATAACTTCGAAATAAAACAGTATTTGTATACAATACCATTATTAGAGTATAACACTTACAACACAGCGGAAATAACAATAGCTATAAAATCCTGAAGCCTCCTGCTCCAGCTCTTCAAGTATCTGTAAATCCGGATTACTTGACTGCCCGTGCAAAATTGGGCACCCAAGAGTTTAGGGAAAACAAAACAAAATAAACTCTGGGTCAGTCATGTGACTGGTGTGAGTAAACTCCAACCATTTGTTTAACTTTTATAATCCTTTCTAAAGAAATGATAATCGTAAGACCGATCCACACATTAACACAGATGGTTTTTACCTTACGATAACCCAAAACATTTCTTTATAATCAATACTCTTCTGATATTATAATAATGTCTAAATCAAATAAATAGCAATCTAGTGGAAACGATTCCATCTCACGTTCCACATATATTATATACAATCAAACACCGCGGGCGCTTATTGGGTAATGGATTTCCAACTATGACAAGGTATGGAACCACCTTCCGATCAGTGTACTCTAGAAGCGATACACTGGAGTTCAACAAGAACATCTTGTAACTCGACCACACATGACTGGCCATTCATTTCGCTTGAATGTTCCGAATATATTATCACCTTATTGTTGGTATACCAACATAACTATTCCCGGGAGATACAGAATCGAAAGAAGTAACAAATATGAATATTCTCTAGATGGTGACAATATACCCTAATTGGGTGCGGCCCACTTAGCCATGCTGCCTGCCCGATTTCTGTCATTTCTCATTTGATGAGGCTTGAGGTCATAACGTATCTTTTAACAGATCAATCATTTAATTACTTTGAGTGCCACATCGTCATACCCATCAAATCACAAATTGATTTCCCCAAAAGTACCATGGGTATAAGCTAAGAGAAATGAATTCCTCCGCCACCAACGTAAATATGTTTGAAACGATCAACTTACGCGATCTACCAGAAATACACTTTCAGACATTCGTCCATTCAAGTTGCCCTGGGACTGGACAAACCGAAGGCACTATTCTGTAAATCCATCTTAGGCAATTTTTACCTAGGATTTACTGAACAACCCTTGCGTAACTCCGTCTTCAATTATCTTCATCATATTTGATTCGCAACGCTAATGCCATATGGAGTGGTTTTCAGATAATATATCTGATCCCGGTCTCTCCGTATTGACAACGGAAATGGTCAAAATCTTTGATAGTCGGTGATTTAACTATCAAAGGAAAACATGTGTACAAACAACAATCGTATTTCCAAATGGAAATCTTACTGAGCAAATCATCAATCAACATTTATTCATTTCCCCATTTCTCGTTTTCATATATTCATCAAATCCTTATTTTCTAATTTTAGAAAATATATTTATTAACTTTGGTAAACGTTTCCAATTCTGATTCACGCATCACTATCTTCTCACATATATCAGTCTCCAACTGTAAACTAGTAAGAGAACAACTTCCCAAGTATAAACCCCGAAGGCCGAAACCAACATCAGATCGATAACCAGAAAGCCATTCAACTCGACTAAATTCCAGTCAGTTTCTAATTCCTTTAAATCCATTTTAATTCGTATTTCAAACCCTATTTCCTTTATAAATATTATATTAGCAAAATATTTACTTAAATACTTTATTCACATTAAATGTAAATAATATTTCTTCTTTGCAATCAAAACAGTTTGATTTCGTATTTAAAACAATATCCCAAATCTAATTTCTGTTTATACTTCTAATTATAGAATTATTTATATAAAATCTCATTTTATTCTTCTAACACTTATAATCCCATTTATAATCACCTTTATAAATGCTGCTCAAATTCCATTTAAAATATCGGTGTTAAAACAGATTCCTACTTCTCTATATAAATTCAGTCTTATATATTCTGTTTATCAAATGATAAATATTTTATTTAATTTATAAAATATTATTTATAAATTAATCTTCTCAATCTATTTGTTAAAACAGAATTCTATTTAATATCCACTTTAAACAATCTTCTCATAATTCTTTTATATCTCATCAAATATTCCTTTTATAATTCTATTTACTTTCTAAATAAATATTCCTTTTATGCTTCTATCTATTTTCTATATAAATAATCCTTTTATACTTCTATCTATTTTCTAAATAAATATTCCCTTTATAACTCTATTTATTTTATAAATATTTCTTTCCTATTTCAAATACACTTTGAAAATTCCTTTTTATACATTCCAGTATTTCTTATGATATTTAAAATACCAATTAACCAAACCAGTGTCGTCATAATCAATCACAGGTTTTATATCACGTCATATATCACAATATATGAAAAACAAACAGTATTATAAATATTGAGGAATTCTACTGGATCCCTCCAACCTGTTTCCGTACATCGACAGATGTTAAACCATATAATTAACATCACTTTCATTTCAACATGAAATATTCTGGTCAACAGAATCCATATCTGATTAACGATATATATATCATTAAACCTATAATTTCAACCAATCAATTATCATTTCAACCAAACAGTCAACACACAGCAATCCATCATCATTTATAAATTCTAAAAATACGTTATAAAAATATAACTGTTTAGAGTTAGTGAGTTTTACTCACATTGGGCGATCATCATTAAATAACAAAACTGTCGCTTGATGCAGACAGACAATTTATTTCACTATAAATTGTAATGAGCTCTAATTCAATCGCAGTCAGTTCCATGGTGTAGTCGTCGTCCATACGATCCCATCAGATCTTGTTTCGCTGAAAGCCGATATCATATGATAAAGATATAAATATTACAAGTTGTGTATATTTTTATTTAAAATAAAACTTCATTAAATCATTTTACTTGGGCCTCACCTCTTCTACCCGGCCCAAACCAAACACGCCCCCTCAGACTCCTTCTTCCCCAATCTCTACTGTAATACCCGAATCAGTACCCAACTCAAATCCACCTTCTTCCTACCGCGGATTCTCCCACACGCCATAATCAAATGAACTAAAATTACCATCATCACTCTTTTTTCATTCTCTATCTAATCATGTGAATCACCTCCAACTCGCACCATGATTCTTCACTGCGACTTCAGCTCGTCGACGCACATTCCAGGAAAACATGCGACACTAATTACTTCAGAAATTCACCAAAAATATCCACACAACTCGTTTCTTCCATTTAAACATGCTTCTATACTTCAAATCGCAAATGAATGCCTCACATTCGAGAAAGGATGAACCCTAGATCTCGGTTCATAAACCAGTGCGCCAGAACTTACGTCGAACCAAACAAAAGTGGTATGAGCGTGAAGAGCTACTCCTCTTGATTCCAAATATATTTGTTTGGTGATTTTATGATTTTTGTATGATTATATTTTGATTTTCAAAGGAGGATATTTTCTACTGAAGAATGGAAACAACGGCGGCTTAAAAACTTTGACCAGATAAAAGAATGTGTTTAGGTTTAGAAAGTTAAGTAATATATAGGCCAATTATAATATTTTTATATTCAATTTTATATTCATTTTTAATCGACCGTTGTTTGTATTTACTATTTAAAAATCTGTACAGTCACATACGATACCCAAAAATCATGAAAATGGGCACGCAGCTACAGTTCGACATTACGAACCCAACGAAACTGGTTTCGTCGAATTCCGACTCTGTTTGCTCACACAGCATATTTTTAAAGTCAAATAATTGACTGTTTTTCACATTAAAATTCCGTACGGCCACATACTAATTTCAAAAAATCACGAAAATTGAAATCTAGCAACAATTTAATATTGCGGATCCAACAAAATTAGTTTCCTCGAAAACAAAGTTCGTTTGCAAAACTGGCTATTTTTAAAGTTCTAAATAAACCCATTTAAATATTAAATATATTTAAAAATAATTAAATTAAATATTTATATATAAATATTATCGTATATATTCACAATAGAATATCATACAACTCCAATTGGATTTATAACTCGATATTCAAATCCCGGTTGAATCGATATTCAATTTATATTGAAAAATCCATTTATAATATAAATAAGTCATTATAAATTATAAAGGAATTCCATAGCGACTTTTCGAAAATTTGATTTGGCCATAAATCAAAATCTACATGATGAAATCTCGATTTTTCTCTTCCGTAAGAAAAATATTGTTCAATAGATTCAAACGTTTCTTGTTCCATAGAAATCCGATTTAAAACGGATTCTGTATCTTCAACTAAAGTTCGAATCGCCAAATTACAAACTGTCGCGCCATTTCAAGCTCATTTATAATTATAATATAATTTATACATTCAACCATCGTTAATTAAATATATTCGTTATCGTAATTCAAATTTTAAACTGAATTATATATTTTGAATTGCCCAATTCACACCATATTGCCATTTCAGCTAATTTTGATTATTTCAGAATTAAATATATTATTAAATTATTAATTTAATTAAATATTCAAAGTTATTTAATTTAAACCATTAAAATCTCTAAATCATTATTTAAATAATTAATTAAATTAATTATTATACCGTAAAAATATGAGACGTTACATTCGCCCCCCTTAAAATAATTTCGTCCTCGAAATTGCTAAGATAGAAAACTAACCCTATTGACTAGGTTAAAAATTATTTGTTTATCTATTATCTTCAGTTTCACAGTACCAATTAATTTCAATTAAATATTAATTCATTTCTATTAACAAAAATTTTGAAAATTTTCTAACACCTTAAATTTCTGAAAAATTTCGCCAGCACCTACTTTGTATTGGTCAATCGGTACAACTACACTCGCCTCTCTAGGCCTTCTACAACCCAAAAGAAAATCAAACAGCCAAGCGGCTTGCCAATTCGGCTCATAATCACCAAACTCATATATAAGTAAACTTGTACCTTTTTGTCGGGCATATCATTATATCCTTTCCATCTGCTACCAATTCAGCATATACCAATATCATTCCAATCAAACTCCGATCAATTTATCCTTACCACAATTATTGGTTTTATACCCAAACCAAATTCCTAACTCATCCATCCAATAACATTCCAAATTCCTACATCACAGATCCAATGTTTTTCGATATCATTCTAATACAATTCAATTTCCATTTAACAGGCTTTAACTCAATTTCAATTTGTTTTTCACAAATTTCTATTGAATCTGTTTTAATTTCCAACAATCCTTTCCTTGGAGTTTTTAAATAGTTCGGATTTTTCAAAAATCAACAAATCCTTTTCAAATTACACACAACTTGTTTTTCTTAAAACAATTCAAAACAAAACCTTTGGTAGTAATCCGTCACTTAGCAACTCAAAAATGAACACAAATTATGTCGCGATTCATCATCAGGGTTATTTCCCAGCTATCGAAGTGAGTTCTATACTATATCACTTTTAAAACCATTTCTAAATACTTCCATTTTGAAATCTATTTCAAAATACTATTCCCAATGCTTGGAAAACATTTCTAAAATCTCCTAAGATTTTAAAATTCTATTATAATTAATTCAATTCCATTTACAAACACTTTTCATGTTTTCGTAATTTTAATTCCAAATTCTGATTCTAAATTCAGATTTACTTCATCTTATTTCATATATTATATTCATATGAATTCTGATTGGTTATTTACATAACCATTCCATTATAATCTTCTTCGATTATAATTACAACTAACACATTCAATAATAATATCAATATAAATCATCTGTTTATATCAAAATATATTTTCGGTAAAATTATATCATTTACCATCTTTCAAAACATACTGTGTCGGTTCATCGTATTCGAGTGTTTAGAAACTCCTACCAATACAGTGGATCAAACTGATCGACCAGAACCCAAAAATAGCTCAACCAATAAATCTCCACACTATAAAACATTTTTTATAAAATATACAAATACGTTCTCTCGTATATGTACACTCAAACTCAATCTAGGGTATTGCTAACCCTATCTCTATCGAGTCACACCACAGAGCCAAAGTAAATCACTTAACCTTCAGCTCTGATAACACTGTAACGACCTGGGTTTTCGCGACCTTGGTTATCGACATAAACTCATTGTCGACTATCCAAGCATCGGAAATACCAGATAGTTAATGAAAGAAAATAGAGGGTGAGAATAGATAAGATAGAAAATTAGAATAGAAGAAGAAGGATATCACAACATTAGAGTAAACACGAATCTCATAGCGGAATGAATAAATATATTTCAAAACATAACTTCGAAATAAAACAGTATCTGTATACAATACCATTATTATAGTATAACACTTACAACACTGCGGAAATAACAATAGCTATAAAATCCTGAAGCCTCCTGCTCCAGCTCTTCAAGTATCTGTAAATCCCGATTACTTGACTGCCCGTACAAAATTGGGCACCCAAGAGTTTAGGGCAAACAAAACAAAGTAAACTCTGGGTCAGTCATGTGACTAGTGTGAGTAAACTCCAACCATTTGTTTAACTTTTATAATCCTTTCTAAAGAAATGATAATAGTAAGACTGATCCACAGATAAACACAGATGGTTTTTACCTTACGATAACTCAAAACATTTCTTTATAATCAATACTCTTCTGATATTATAATAATGTCTAAATCAAATAAATAGCAATCTAGTGGAAACGATTCCATCTCACGTTCCACATATATTATATACAATCAAACACCGTGGGGGCTTATTGGGTAATGGATTTCCAACTATGACAAAGTATGGAACCACCTTCCGATCAGTGTACTCTAGAAGTGATACACTGGCGTTCAACAAGAACATCTTGTAACTCGGCCACACATGACCAACCATTCATTTCGCTTGAATGTTCAGAATATATTATCACCTTTTGGTTGGTATACCAACATAACTGTTCCCGGGAGATACAGAATCGAAAGAAGTAACAAATATGAATATTCTCTAGATGGTGACAATATACCCTAATTGGGTGCGGCCCACTTAGCCATGCTGCCTGCCCGATTTCTGTCATTTCTCAGTTGATGAGGCTTGAGGTCATAACGTATCTTTTAACATATCACTCTTTTAATTACTTTGATTGCCACATCGTCATACCCGTCAAATCACAAATTGATTTCCCCAAAAGTACCATGGGTATAAGCTAAGAGAAATGAATTCCTCCGCCACCAACGTAAATATGTTTGAAACAATCAACTTACACGATCTACCAGATATACACTTTCAGACATTCGTCCATTCAAGTTGTCCTGGGACTGGACAAACCGATGGCACTATTCTGTAAATCCATCTTAGGAAATTTTTACCTAGGATTTACTGAACAACCCTTGCATAACTCCGTCTTCAATTATCTTCATCATATTTGATTCACAATGCTAATGCCATATGGAGTGGTTTTCAGATAATATATTTGATCCCGGTCTCTCCGTATTGACAATGGAAATGGTCAAAATCTTTGATAGTCGGTGATTTAACTATCAAAGGAAAACATGTGTACAAACAACGATCGTATTTCCAAATGGAAATCTTACTGAGCAAATCATCAATCAACATTTATTCATTTCCCTATTTCTCGTTTCCATTTATTCATCAAATTCTTGTTTTCTAATTTTAGAAAATATATTCATTAAATTTGGAAAACATTTCCAATTCTGATTCACGCATCACTATCTTCTCACATATATCAGTCTCTAACTATAAACTAGTAAGAGAACAACTTCCCAAGTAAAAACCCCGAAGGCCGAAACCAACATCAGATCGATAACCAGAAAGCCACTCAACTCGACTAATTTCCAATTAGTTTCTAATTCCTTTAACTCCATTTTAATTCCTATTTCAAACCCTATTTCCTTTATAAATATTTTATTAGCAAAATATTTACTTAAATCCTTTATTCACATTAAATGTAAATAATATTTCTTCTTTGCAATCAAAACAGTTTGATTTCGTATTTAAAACAATATCCCAAATCTAATTTCTATTTATACTTCTAATTGTAGAATTATTTATATAAAATCTCATTTTATTTTTCTAACACTTATAATCCCATTTATAATCACCTTTATAAATGCTGCTCAAATTGCATTTAAAATATCGGTGTTAAAACTGATTCCTACTTCTCTACATAAATTCAGTCTTATATATTATGTTTATCAAATGATAAATATTTTATTTAATTTATAAAACATTATTTATAAATTAATCTTCTCAATCTATTTATTAAAACAGATTTCTATTTAATATCCACTTTAAACAATCTTCTCATAATTCTTTTATATCTCGTCAAATATTCCTTTTATAATTCTATTTACTTTCTAAATAAATATTCCTTTCATACTTCTATCTATTTTCTATATAAATCCTTTTATACTTCTATCTATTTTCTAAATAAATATTCCTTTTATAACTATATTTATTTTATAAATATTTCCTTTCCTATTTCACATACACTTTGAAAATTCCTTTTTATACATTCTAGTATTTCTTATGATATTTAGAATACCAATTAACCAGACCAGTGTCATCTTAATCAATCATAGGTTTTATATCACATCATATATCACAATATATGAAAAACAAACAGTATTATAAATATTGAGGAATCATATTGGATCCCTCCAACCTGTTTCCCTGCATCCACAGATGTTAAACCATATAATTAACATCACTTTCATTTCAACATGGAATATTCCGGTCAATAGAATCCATATTTGATTAACGATATATACATATATATATCACTAAATCTATAATTTCAACCAATCAATTATCAGTTCAACCAAACAGTCAACACACAACAATCCATCATCATTTCTTAATTCTAAAAATACATTATAAAAATATAACTGTTTAGAGTTAGTGAGTTTTACTCACATCGGACGATGATCGTTAAATAACGATAACTGTCGCTTGATTCAGACAGACAATTTATTTCGCTATAAATTGTAACGAGCTCTAATTCAATCGCAGTCAGTTCCATGGTGTAGCCGTCGTCCATACGATCCCATTGGATCTTGTTTCGCTGAAAACCGATATCGTATGATAAAGATATAAATATTACAAGTTGTGTATATTTTTATTTAAAATAAAACTTCACTAAATCATTTTACTTGGGCCTCACCTCTTCTACCCGACCCAAATCAAACACGCCCCCTTAGAGTCCTTCTTCCCCAATCTCTACTGTAATACCCAAATTAGTACCCAACTCAAATCCACCTCCTTCATCCCGTGGATTCTCCTACACGCCATAATCAAATGAACTAAAATTACCATCATCATTCTTTTTCCATTCTCTATCTAACCATTGAATCACCTCCAACTCGCACCATGATTCTTCACTGCGACTTTAGCTCATCGACGCACATTCCAGGAAAACATGCGACACTGACTACTCCAGAAATTCACCAAAAATATACACACAACTCGTTTCTTCCATCTAAACATGCTTCTATACTTCAAATCGCAAATGAATGCCTCAAATTCGAGAAAGGATGAACCCAAGATCTCGGTTCATAAACCAATGCGCCAAAACTGATGTCGAACCAAACAAAAGTGGTATGAGCGTGAAGAGATACTCCTCTTGATTACAAATATATTTGTTTGGTGATTTTATGATTTTTGTATGATTATATTTTGATTTTCAAAGGAGGAAATTTTCTACTGAAGAATGGAAACAACGGCAGCTTAAAAATTTTGACCAGAGAAAAGAATGTGTTTAGGTTTAGAAAGTTAAGTAATACATATAGGCCAATTATGATATTTTTATATTCAATTTTATATTCATTTTTAATCAACCATTGTTTGTATTTACTGTTTAAAAATCTGTACAGTCACATACGATACCCAAAAATCACGAAAATGGGCATGCAACTATAGTTTGACATTACGAACCCAACGAAACTGGTTTCGTCGAATTCCGACTCCGTTTGCTCACACAGCGTATTTTTAAAGTCAAATAATTGACTGTTTTTCACATTAAAATTCCGTACGGCCACATACTAATTTCAAAAAATCACGAAAATTGAAATCTAGCAATAATTTAATATTGCGGATCCAACAAAATTAGTTTCGTCGAAAACAGAGTTCGTTTGCAAAACTGGCTATTTTTAAAGTTCTAAATAAACCCATTTAAATATTAAATATATTTAAAAATAATTAAATTAGATATTTATAAATAAATATTAACGTATATATTCACAATAGAATATCATACAGCTCATATTAGATTTATAACTCGATATTCAAATCCCGGTTGAATCGATATTCAATTTATATTGAAAAATCCATTTATAATATAAATAAGTCGTTATAAATTATAAAGAAATTCTATAGCGACTTTTCGAAAATTTGATTTGGACATAAATCAAAATCTACACGACAAAATCTCGATTTTTCTCTTCCATTAGAGAAATATCGATCAATAGATTCAAACGTTTCTTGTTCCACAGAAATCCGATTAAAAACGGATTCTGTATCTTCAATTAAAGTTCGAATCGCCAAATTACGAATTGCCGCGCCATTTCAAGCTCGATTATATTTATAGCATAATTTATACGTTCAACCATCGTTGACTAAATATATTCGTTATCGTGATTTAAATTTTAAACTGAATTATATATTTTGAATTGCCCAATTCACACCATATTGCCATTTCAGCTAATTCTGTTTATTTCAGAATTAAATATATTATTTAATTATTATTTTAATTAAATATTCAAAGTTATTTAATTTAAGTCATTAAAATCTCTAAATAATTATTTAAATAATTAAATAAATTAATTATTATACCGTAAAAATACGGGACGTTACAGTGGAAGCAACCCAATTTGTCCCACAGTTAAAAGATTGCAAGTCCCACTAAAGAGGCAACTTCTTAGGTGCACACAAGTTCTTTAAATCGAGATAAAACTCAATAAGAGGAACTAGTGTCTACTTCATGGGATGAAGCATCAAGTCGTAAGGACCGACAAAACCTAGGCTGGAAGTACCAGTCCTAGTGCTGGAAGGACCGGCAACAAGCTGGAAGGACCGACAATCGGAAGGACCGACAAACATAGGCTGGAAGTACCAGTCCTAGTGCCGGAAGGACCGACAACAAGCTGGAAGGACCAGTAGTCGGAAAGACCGACAAACCTAGACTGGAAGCACCAGTCTTAGTGCCGGAAGGACCGACAACATGCTGGAAGGACCAACACAAACAGAAATCCTAACCGGAAGGGGGTATCCGATTTAATCTTCCCAAACTCTGAGTTAATCAGAACAGGGAAGGTATAAAATTGGATTAAAATTATATGTATTTAAACCTAGTCTCAGAAGGGATTGGGTCACCAGGTTAGTGAGAAATATGGTTGAATACGTTACATAAAATGTGTGTTTAAACCAAATCTTCAAAGGGCTTGGGTCACCAGGTTAGTGAGAAATAGGGTTAAATACATCGAAAACAAAAACATGTGTTTAAATCGAATCTCCGAAGGGCTTGGGTCACTAGGTTAGTGAGAAATACGATTGAATACATTATAAAACTATATAACCCTCTTTAGCAGGCATGCATTCAAGTCTAAACTCCGAAGGGCTTTGACTACCAGGTTAGCACGAATACATGACACCCAAAAGGGAGGACTGAAAAATGGCATGAAACCGATAAACTAAACTGAATTCTAGGAATAACTAAAAAAAGAGTAGAAAAGCTTATCACTTCTATCCTAATGAGGTTGTAGCGAACTTCGGTATGGGGGCATGACTATAGCATCAAAAGCGAATCAATAATGCATGACTATAGCATCAAAAGCGAATCAACAATGCTAATTTTACATACCATAAGCTCATTACAACCACATGATTGACAAAGTGAATTGTGGTGCAAGTGCAACATGCAATGCACAAATAAAAAGCACGACAAAGCTGGATAAGAGGCTGCAGTACGACAAACAAAAGCACTGTCCCATGCAAACAAAGCAAAGCACAACGACATCACAAAGTCATAAATCAGTCACAGGGCCTCAAAGTCACCAACATAAGCATAAAGTAGTAAGTAGGGACTGGCGCCCGCATATACAACCAGTCTAAGCACAACATATAAAAGGGAGTAACGGTGATAACGAAAGGTAAAACTAGCCAGTCATAGCCGCTTGGTATAAAAAGCAATAGCCTTATCCCGGGACTCAAGGGCCTTGATAAGCTCAAACTTGTAATTCTCCAAAGCATGGATTTGATTAATGTTCTCCCTGTTCAATCTAGCAAGGTCACCAGCAAGCATATGCCAAGCACTTAATTGCTTTACAACAATACCCCTAACCAAGTTCGTTTGGGTTTTGAAACACCCCGTATTTTCTATGAATATTAAAATAACTAATTAAAGAACGTTTAATTTTAAAAGTGGGAATTAAGTATAATGGGTTATGCCATTGCATTCGTCTTGAAATTCTGGTTGAGATAGAGTTCGAGTTTGTGTAAATCGGATACCGTATGAAGAAGTTACGAAACTTAGAAGATTTCAGTTCAAAGAAGAATTAAATTAAATAACAATTAAAAATTAGAAAACCACTTCGAAATTCAAAACAGGAAAAGAAGCTGAGCGGGAAATTTCCCGCTCAGAGGTATCGACCCCCCTATAGGGGTGTCGACCCCCTATAGGGAGTCGACCCCCGTTATATCCAGGTCTAGTGACAAATTTTACAGCCTAGGGCTGATGTGGCCTTCTCTGATTGGCCTGATGACGCATTTTCTTGGACTGGATGGATCCTATGTTGATCTAAAGGCTCTAATTAATCCTACATGTCTTTAAATACATATCTAAACTTAACCCTAACCTCATAACCCTATTCTATGATGCCACCATGTTGTCCATCTCTAAAATAGCCTAGCCTCCTTCTTCTCCAAACTAGAAATCAGATTAGAGAGCTTCAAATTGAAGTAAAGGTTTTCCGCTTCAATCAACAAAGAAAGATTAGAATCGCTACAATGTCAACCAATTCACTTTTTTCTAATCCTATCATTGTAAGTTCAGTTATTTCTATGATTTGGAACATGTAATAGAAATCATGACTTGTAATGAATCGAATCCAGAACTGCCTCATTGTGAGATGATCAATTCTGATTCATGCTTATCCTTTTGTCAAAATCTGAAATTAACAATGCCTATGAGACTGTTTTGATTGATACAATTGAACCTATCATGTTATACATCAGATTAGTAATTTCTTTATGTTCAATCCTATCGAATTTGTTCACCTATGATGTATTTTCCTTAGTTTTCTCATATTAATTGTTAATGTACAACATGTCTATTGGAAACACGATTCTGGTATTTGGTACAACTTTACATGCCTACTTTCCTTATGTCAATTCTTGTGTTTCCTCTCTATCCCCTTTCCGTTTTATTTTATGAGTACTTGGAATTTGGAAACCTTGTTGAATCTTGTTGTACGTGCGATTGTAACGTGGGGAATTGGGTATAACTTATTGGAGTAATTTTGGACATAACAAGTAAATAAGACATAACTTGAACTGACTAAAATTGTGGATAATTGGCATACAAAAATCTAGACTTGGACATGTATGGTAAATATGTAAATTGGCAAAAGATGAACATGCCTGACTCGAGGTTAGATTGAGTTGCGGTGTAAGGCTGCCCGGAACCGCCCGACACATCCAACGACCGCAACAACAGATCTAATGTGAGAGGTTAGTGCATTAAGCCCAAAACCCAAGGTTAGGATGAGTTTGCGGTAGAAGTCTGCCCGAAACCGCCCGGCACATCCAACAACCGCAAACAACAGTTCTAATTTGAGAGGTTGGTGCATTAATGAATGAATTAATGCTAATGAACATACATGCTAAGAATAGTATGGTTAAGTAACATATGAATAGGCGACACTTAACCAATACAACATGTTAAATAAACAAATGGGTGGGGTTAGGTTAAATTGAGAACACTTAACCGTTATAACATGTTGATTAGGAAACCCTAGTAACTGGGACCCATTTCAGCAGTAACCCACATAGATGTATCATGGTACCTTGAGCTAGGCAGGGTGGGGCACGATTACTGGGCTGATTATAAGCGGTCAAAATAGCGGCAGGTGATGCGCCAGTGTAGGTTACGACGGAGTACGGGCATCAGTAGTTATACACTGTGCATCTTAAATTGTGTCGGGTTGCCATCATAGGAATCGATACACCCCATGGTGGGACCATCACAGGTATCTACAACAAGCGGGGCCGAATGACACAAATAATAAATACATGCGAGTAGAAGCCGATCGATAAAGGGATCATTTTATTATGAACACATGAGGCTAGTTGAAACAGTTTTTAGTAGGTGCAGAGAAATAGAAATGAGTGTGATAGCATATTCAGTTTATCTTGCCTTACCTTGTCTTATGTTATCTTGTTACTATGGTATGGTCTTATATTCAGTTTATTCATGTCATGATCCTTTTTCTTGTTTACATGCTAAAAATCACTGGGCTTACCAGGCTTATGTCTGACTCGTTTTCTTTCGTCTTCTTTTCTTACGTTCCCCCCATGTTCGTAGGGAGGGAATACTTCAGCTTAGTTCAGACCTTTTCTAGCTTGAAGAGAGTAGATGTATTACTTGGATTCTCTTTTCTTGGGCTATGGCCGTGGTTACACTTTTATTGGGGATTTATGCCGCTTTACTACTGTTTTATGCTTCCTTATGTATTTGGAGTTTTTAACCAAGATAGAGGTTTTATTGTAATGACTTGGAAGTTGGGTTTTAAGACAATGGTTGTAATGTTTTGACTAAACCACGCTGCTTATGAAATAATTCCAGTTTTTCCGCTGTTTGTATGTCTGTCTTGTAAATTATCTGTATCTTTTACCTATAATGCTTCACCGAAGTTAATGCATTCCCTTTGTGAGTGACCTTAACGGAGGTGGGGTGTTTCACCTGGTATCAAAGCTGATCGTTACCAAATCAGATAAAAGTTTTTGAGAATTATTTTTCAAAAAGAAGTTTTAAAGAAGCATTTCAAGAAAAGTGTTGTTTTATTTTAAAGGCATATTCCCCAAAGCCATATGCACTATCTTTCTATCCTTTGTTTTGAATCTTTTTCTTTTCGTTTCAGCAAGTCTGGGGAATAAAACATCCCTAATATCTCAGAGGGAGTCACAATACCCGGATGGTTCCATAGGTATTTGGAGGTCACAACACCCGCCGAAGGCCAAGGAAACGTTCCTCCAGCTGTACCCATCGTTCCTCCTCCTCCTCCTCCTCCGCATGTGAATGATTTCTCGAAGATATGTAGAGACTTTCGAGTTATGGGCGGAAAGAACTTTAATGGGACTGAATCATTCGTGGAAGCAAGAAACTGGCTCAAGGAAACAGAATATTTGTTTGTTATCTTCGAAGTGGACGATGGGCGGAAGATACAGTTGGCTGTATGGTTACTTAAGGATGAAGCCTCTTTCTGGTGGGAAGTTACTAATGCTAAGAGACCAGTTGAGACTTGGGAGGATTTTAGAATGAGGTTTGAAATGAAGTTCCACTCGCAAGCTGAACAAAGCCTACAATTGGCGAAGTTCTTAGCACTCAAACAGGGAAGCCTATCGGTTAAGGAATACGTTAACAAGTTCAACCAGCTGGCTAGATTCGGACTGGAGTTGGTAAACACTCCGCATAAAAGGGCTCTCTATTTCGCTAAAGGG
The DNA here is from genome assembly GCA_030737875.1 of Allium sativum. Lineage (NCBI taxonomy): Eukaryota > Viridiplantae > Streptophyta > Magnoliopsida > Asparagales > Amaryllidaceae > Allium > Allium sativum. Next base: position 794,088,789 of record CM060918.1, on the reverse strand, counting down.
TTAAATGAGCCACTGCACGACCTAGCTATGTCCCATATACCTATGGGCGCGACCTATGAGAGATTGGTGGATATGGCACTGTTACAGGAGGAAAGCAAGGATGAGAAGAAAGAGGCGAAGATGGAAGAACTTCTAGACAAGAAAGTGGAGGGATCGCAGAATAAGAAGACGTATTTCAAGAAGGGTGGGAAGAATAACAAACCCCGTGAAAAGAGGAAGTGTAATTTTTGTGGCATGCCAGGACATCTGGTTAAGGACTGCAGGAAGAAGAAGAGGAAGATGGATGGTTGTTTTCAATGCGGTGAGACAGGACATATAGCCAAGGACTGCCCAAGAAGGCAAGGGCAAAGGCAGAGGACTGGGTCTACTTCTGGAGGGCAGATTCATGCTTTCACAGCTCCTACGCAAGAAAGAGGTAGAAATATTTTTGTTGAGATTTAGTTTATCTTTTTGATCATCCTATTCGTACTCTTTTTGATTCTGGCACTTCGCACTCTTTTATATCTACCGCTTTAGTTGAATCTCTGCACCTAGATACCAGTATAGTAGAGGATCCCATGGTTGTTTCAAATCCAATTGGGGGTTCGGCTTATTTATCAACGATTTGTTTGGATTTGGAAATCTCTATACTAAGCGTTGGGTTTAGATGTAATGCTTATGTTTTGGGTTTCACGGGCTATGGGTTGATTCTAGGCATGGATTGGTTATCCAGTAATGGTGCCATCCTCGATTGTGAAAAGAGAGTGGTTAGACTTATGACTCACCTCGGTAATACTCTCGAAATCTCTTGTAATCCTATGAATTCTTTTATTCTTAGCTACCTAGAATCTCTTGATGCGTCTGTTGAAAATTTGCAATCTGTTAGAGTAGTCCATGATTACTCGGATGTCTTTGAAGAAGTGAAGGGTTTACCTCCAAAGCGAGAGATGGATTTCCGCATATACCTAGTTGATAATGCAAAACCAGTTGCTTTACCCGTTAGACACATGGCTCCAAGGGAAAGGAAGGAGCTCAGCAAGCAAGTTAAAGAGTTGCTCGAAAAGGGTTTCACAAGGCAGAGTATTTTTGAATGGGGTGCTCCAGTAGTGTTCGCAACCAAAGCGGATGGTTCATTTTGCATATGCGTGGATTATAGGGAGCTAAACAAGCTGATCAAGAAGAATAGACACCCACTTCCAAGAATAGACGACTTTTTCGACCAGCTCGTAGGTGCATCAGTTTTCTCCCAACTAGATCTGGCTACCGGATTTCATCAGCTATGAGTGGTTGAAGACAGCATAGATAAGACCGCATTCAGGACCCCGGATGGTTTCTTCGAATGGCTTGTCATGCCTTTCGGCTTGACAAATGCACCCGCCTATTTCGTAGACATGATGAGTAGGGTGTTTAGGGAGTTCCTTAATAAGTTTGTAGTGGTCTTCGTGGACGACATTTTGATTTTCTCAAAAAGTGAGGAAGATCATGCTTTGCATTTGGGGGAAGTTATGGATACTCTTCGAGCACATCGGCTGAAAGCAAAATTCTCCAAATGCCATTTTTGGAGAGAAGAAGTATGGTTTCTTGGACATGTGGTGTCCAAAGAGGGGATAGTTGTGGATCCCGCAAAAGTAGTTACGGTACAAGATTAGAATGCAACCAAAGTACAAAGTTTTCTCGGACTAGCGGCCTATTACAGAAAGTTCATTAAAGACTTTGTGAAGATCTCAGCCCCACTTACAAGATTGACGAAGAAAAACCTAACTTTCGCTTGGGATTTGGATTGTGGTGTTTCTTTCCAACAATTGAAAAGGGCTCTAACAACAGCCCCAGTTCTGACATTGCCTGATGGGAGTAAGATGTTTACAGTATACACAGACGCATGCTGTACAGGATTAGGCGCTGTCTTGATGCAAGAAGGCAAGGTAGTTTGTTATGGGGGAAGGCAGTTGAAGGTGCATGAGAAGAACTACCCAACTCATGATTTAGAACTAGCTGCCATTGTTTTCGCTCTTAAGTCATGGCATCATTACCTACTAGGAGAAATATTTGAATTGTTTACTGACCATAAATCATTAAAGTACCTTTTCTCACAAAAAGATCTTAACTTAAGACAACAAAGGTGGATGGGATTTCTTGCCTCATACGATTTTGAGATTGCTTATACCCCTGGCAAGGGCAATGTGGTAGCAGATGCCTAAAGTAGGAAAAAGCTGACCTTAAGTCCTCTCTTTGTGGAAAGGCAAAACTTGGAGTACATAGCAACCTCTGACTTTAGACCCTCTTTTGAGTTTGTACCTGGTTTGTTAGCAATGCTAGAGGTGCGGCCTACGCTTTTGGACTCAATAGGAACCGCGCAACGTGAAGACCCTCAGATAGTTGATATGATGGATAAGCTAATTAGAGGTGAGACTTCTAGCCACCTTAATAGATACTCCATATATGACAAGGGTTGGTTGAGACGGGATTGAAGACTATGTGTCCCACAGGTAAGGGATTTGGTGAAGACAATTCTTGAAGAAGCACACCATTCTAAGTTGACCATACCCCCAGGTGGAGATAAGATGTATAAAGACATAAAAAGAGTTTTCTTTTGGAATGGCATGAAGAAGGTTAGAGCTGAATTCATCTCTAAATGCTTGATATGCCAGCAAGTCAAGGCAGAGCAGAAGAAGCCTGGTGGTCTGCTTCATCCTCTAGATGTCCCACAGTTTAAATGGGATAGCATTTCGATGGACTTTATAGATGGGTTGCCTAGGTAAAGAAGTGGCAATACCAGTATTTGGGTAATAGTTGACGGGCACACTAAAAGCGCTCACTTTATACCTGTTAAGAGTAGGAGGACTGCCTCATCATTAGCATCCATTTATCTTAAAGAGGTAGTTCGACTGCATGGGATACCCTCTAGCATCGTAAGTGATCGAGATCCTATCTTTACGAGTGAGTTTTGGAAGAGTTTGCAAGAGGCTGTAGTCACACAGCTAGGCTTAAGCACTGCCTATCACCCTCAAATCGATGGTCAGACTGAAAGGGTGAATAGAGTATTAGAAGATCTTTTGAGATTGTGCATTCTTGATTTTGGAGGAACGTGGGAAGATCATCTTCCTTTGGTGGAGTTCGCCTACAACAATAGCTACCAAGCCACCATAGGCATCGCACCCTTTGTGGCTTTATATGGAAGACCATGTCGATCACCAACTTGTTGGTGGGAATCTACAGACAAGCTCGTACTTGGGCCCGACATGATTAGAGAAACTTCAGAGAAGGTGGACTTGATACGAAGACGAATGAAGACTGCACAAGATAGACAGAAGTCCTACGCGGATAAAAGAAGGACCGACCTTGAGTTTGAGGTTGAAGACAGGGTTATCTTTAAAGTGTCTCTTTTGAAGAATGTCGTTCGCTTTGGATCCGTAGGAAAATTGACACCAAGATTTGTTGGGCCATTTCCTATCATTGAGAGGATTGGGACGATGGCTTATAGAGTAGAGCTTCCCGAAAGATTGGCTGGACTTCATAATGTTTTTCATGTTTCTCATCTATGAAAGTGCTTACACGAGTCTGCGGAAGTTGTGGAGCCAAGCATACTAGAGGAAGTAGAAGTGGAACGAGAAGCGACGGTGAGAAGAGTTCCAATTCGTATCTTGGGAACAGAAGTTAAAAAGCTACGCAATCATGAGGTCAAGCTAGTTAAAGTACAATGGAGTGACGCTGAAGAAGACGCGACTTGGGAGACTGAAGACAAGATACGCGCAGCCTACCCTTCTCTTCTTGAGGGTACATCCTCGATCTTTTTTTCCATAAGTTTATGCATGATTGTACCTATCTTTTAAGTATATCTCCTCGGTCCTATCGTTGATCCTTAAGTAGAAACCAATGAATGTAAACATGTATTTGAAACATGTTATGATTGATGGTTGCAAGTGGCTGCTAATGGTTGCCCGTGGATGCATACACACACATTAGGTACTAGATCGGCTCAGTCACTTTCATATTTCATATGCTTATATGTATTTGTATATGGATTGAAACTTGATGTGTTATCATATGGATATTGAATTTGTATGAATGATTGTGCACTCATGTAGAAGTTATAAAGTATGATTAGGAATAATTGCATACATGATGGACTCATGGCACTGACATAATTCACATTAAGGAGGTCAACTGAATCATTCGACCGCCTGATTTTGCATTAGATAAGGACATATACACACACTATCCATATAATCATGAAAGCATTAGAAATCTTTTTAAGGACAATGGATGCCTATGATTGATGGTTGAGTAGATGGATGTTGGATGTTAGGATACATTCTTCTTAACTCAGAGATTTCGGGGACGAAATCCTTTAAGGAGGGGAGAATGTAACACCCCGTATTTTCTATGAATATTAAAATAAAGAATTAAAGAATGCTTAATTTTAAAAGTGGGAATTAAGTAAAATAGGTTACGTCATTGCGTTCGTCTCGAAATTCTGGTTGAGATAGAGTCCGAGTTTGCGTAAATCGGACACCCTATGAGGAAGTTACGAAGCTTAGAAGATTTCAGTTCAAAGCAGAATTAAATTAAATAATAATTAAAAATTAGAAAACCACTTCGAAATTCAGAATAGAAAAAGAGTTGAGCGGGAAATTTCCCGCTCATAGGTGTCGACCCCCCGTAGGGAGTCGACCCCTGTTAGATCCAGGTCCAGTGACGAATTTTACAGCCTAGAGCTGATGTGGCCTTCTCTGATTGGCCTGATGACGCATTTTCTTGGACTGGATGGTTTGGATGGATCCTATGTTGATCTAAAGGCTCTAATTAATCCTACACATCTATAAATACATATCTAAACTTAACCCTAACCTCATAACCCTATTCTATGATGCCACCATGGTGTCTATCTCTAAACTAGCCTCCTTCTTCTCCAAACTAAATATCAAATTAGAGAGCTTCAAATTGAAGTAAAGGTTTTCCGCTTCAATCAACAAATAAAGATTAGAATCGCTACAACGTCAACTAATTCACTTTTTCTAATCCTATCACTGTAAGTTCAGTTATTTCTCAGATTTGGAACATGTAATAGAAATCATGACTTGTAATGAATCGAATCTAGAACTTGCGTAGTTGTGAGATGATAAATTCTGATTCATGCTTATCCTTTTGTCAAAATCTGAAATTAATAATGCCTATGAGACTGTTGTGATTGATACAATCGAACCTATCACGTTGTACATCAGATTAGTAATTTCTTTATGTTCAATCCTATCGAATTTGTATACCTATGATGTATTTTCCTTAGTTTGCTCATATTCATTGTTAATGTACAACATGTCTATTGGAAACACGATTCTGGTATTTGGTACAACTTTACATGCTTACTTTCTTTATGTCAATTCTTGTGTTTCTTCTCTATCCCCTTTCCATTTTATTTTATGAGTACTTGGAATTTGGAAACCTTGTTGAATCTTGTTGTATGTGCGATTGTAACGCGGGGAATTGGGTATAACTTATTGGAGTAATTTTGGACATAACAAGTAAATGAGACATAACTTGAATTGACTACAATTGTGAATAATTGGCATACAAAAATATAGACTTGGACATGTATGGTAAATATGTAAATTGGCTAAAAGATGAACATGCCTAACCCGAGGTTAGATTGAGTTGCTGTGTAAGGCTTCCCGGAACTGCCCGGCACATCCAGCGGCCATAACAACAGATCTAATGTGAGAAGTTAGTGCATTAAGCCCAAAACCCGAGGTTAGAATGAGTTTGCGGTAGAAGTCTGCCCCGAACTGCTCGGCACATCCAGCAACCACAAACAATAGTTCTAATGTAAGAGGTTGGTGCATTAATGAATGAATTAATGCTAATGAACAGACATGCTAAGAATAGTAAGGTTAAGTAACATATGAATAGGCGACACTTAACCAATACAACATGTTAATTAAATAAATGGGTGGGGTTAGGTTAAATTGGGAACACTTAACCATTATAACATGTTGATTAGGAAATCCTAGTAACAGGGACCCATTTCAGCAGTAACCCACATAGATGTATCATGGTACCCTGAACTAGGCAGGGCGGGGCACGATTACTGTGCTGATTATAAGTGGTCAAAATAGCGGCAGGTGATGCATCAGTGTAGGTTTCGACGGAGTACAGGCGTGCATGTACTCCGGAGTGGAAAAATCAGGCACTAGGCATCAGTAGTTATACACTGTGCATCTTGAATTGCGTTAGGTTGCCATCATAAGGATTGGTACACCCTATGGTGGGACCAGCACAGGTATCTACAACCAGCGGGGCCGAATGACACAAGTAATAAATACATGCGAGTAGAAGCCGATCGATAAAGGGATCATTTTATTATGAACACATGAGGCTAATTGAAACAATTGTTAGTATGTGCAGAGAAACAGAAATGAGTGCGATAGCATATTCAATTTATCTTGCCTTACTTTGTCTTATGCTATCTTGTTACTATGGTATGGTCTTATATTCAGTTTATTCATGTCATGATCCTTTTTCTTGTTTACATGCTGAAAATCACTGGGCTTACCCGGCTTATGCCTGACCCGTTTTCTTTCGTTTTCTTTTCTACCATTTCCACCCTCAGGTCCGCAGGGAGGAAATACTTCAGCTTAGTTCAGACCTTTTCCATCTTGAAGAGAGTAGATGTATTGCTTAGATTCTCTTTTCTTGGGCTATGGCTGTGGTTACACTTTTATTGGGGATTTATGCCACTTTACTACTGTTTTATGCTTCCTATGTATTTGAAGTTTTTAATCAAGATAGAGGTTTTATTGTAATGACTTGGAAGTTGGGTTTTGAGACAATGTTTGTAATGTTTTGACTAAACCACGCTGCTTATGAAATAATTTGAGTTTTTCCACTGTTTGTATGTCTATCTTGTAATCTCTTTTACCTATAATGCTTCACCGAAGTTAATGCATTCCCTTTGTGAGTGACCTTAACGGAGGTGGGGTGTTTCAGGTTTCTAACTAGTCCTTAGCTACATCAAATTGTGTAAGCATGCGATCTTTTATAGCATTAATCTTACCATCAACGTTCCACTTGTCGTATGGATCTATGTCCAGGTTGAAGGTCATGCCTTGCAAACACCACCCCTTGAATCGCTCAGCAAGAACAGGGTTGCATGGTTTAAAAAAACATGACAAGGCTCGTGTAAGGTCATTTGAGGATTAGCAGGAGTAGAAGTGTTGGAAAGAGAAGCTAAAAATGGTTTGTCACAAGTAATCTTGATATCGAGCATAGGAGGTTCGCCCAATTCGTGACACCTCCGAGGGTTACCTCTGTCCAAATCCTGTTTATGCTTCAGCCTGTTTTTCCAGTTAATTTTCTTATCATCTTCCTTTTTAGTCCTTTTAACATAGGGATTTTCATCCTGGGACCCAAGGAAAAGTCAAGAGCAATAATTCAGGTCGTGTTAAGCACCAAAATCAAAGCAGTAAAAGTTGAGGACGTTCGTGATTGAAAAGAACAATGTCACACACAAGAAAAAACAACCTGACCAAGTTTGAGCATGAACGACGTATACCTAGTTGGTCACATAAAACCCATGGCTGATCGCTCATGAAAGGTTCAGATCTGTCGCGCATGTACAGCCAAACTTGGTCGTTCATGCTCCTTCAATCCTGATCGTGCATGGTCAGTTAGCATTGTTCGAACAACACTTAATCCAAAGTGTTCGCTCATACTCAACCAACGCAGGGTCGCTCGTGACCAACCCCATGTATGAGTTGGCAGGAACGACCCTTGACGGGACAAATTTGAGCAAACATAGAGTTCGAGCAAGAGTGTCGAACAATTGACAGACCAAGAGCATTACAGGATGAATACAAAATCAAAACAAATGCAACAGACACGCTGAACGATACGGGCGACTCCCCCAAATTAACAACACAAGCGCAAGCGTATTACGAATCCCAGAACATAAGCGTCCAAAAGTATGATCGACGGATGTTTTCAAGTAAATCAACCAAGTGAAAAAGATCTCGTGTTATAGACATTTCAGCAAGCATATCATGTGCACATGGTTTTAGATCAAGAACTCAAAGGGTTTTTAATACAAATCAAATGCTTCTACTCCAACACCATTCCAATCACTAAACCAAGCAGTTCCAGTTATCACTAAAAACACCCAATCCGTACTTAAGATAGTCAAATCATCCTCAAAACATCTTTGTTGGAAGCCATCTACGATTTTCGAAGCTACCTAACCAAGTCGAGACAAAGTAAAAAGAAAAAAGAGAAAGCTCACCTATAGCAATCATGATGCTTCAGATCTGAAGAAGAGTTGCTCCAATTCGTTTCAGAAATCAGTTAAGCTTTGCTGGGAGCATCGAATAAAACAAACGAGTTGAAAAAATACGAAAAGCTTGATTGAAAATAAAAAAACACGAATTTGCATGAAAGATTCCTAAAACATTATAGCCGCCATGAAAAGCTTCTTCAAAGAAAAGAGATGAAGTGAGGAGAGGAAAAATAAAGGGACAACTTATGAAAGGCCTCAAAACACGTCAGTAGACAAGCCTAGGAAGATATCTCAACCCACATGTAGCCCGCTCAAGCCTAAGTGATTCCACTTGACCAATCACAATGCAAACGAATGACCTTAAAATCAGTCGGTTATGTCCACGTGCAAACAAGCATGAGCTCAGTCGATCTCGTATGTGTGCAAATCACTTCTACACGCAATTATCTTGTGAAGAACCAGGTTTAGTCCATCGAATGGTTCTACGTTTAATTACTTCGAAGCCTGTAAGTTTTACAAAATAAAAAATTACAAACTGCGAGGGGCAAATGTTTATCCCTTAAGAATAGCGCATGCGTCCGATGAATAAACCGGTGCAGAAACCACAAGACAAACACTCATATCGGTCGAACATCATACAGCTCGCACGTTCTTGCCCAGGTCGTTCATACATGAACTGGTCAAACCAAAAGTAAGGGTCGAGCACAAGTTAAGGGTCGAGCACAAGTTAAGGGTCGAGCACAAGTTAAGGGTCGATCATGGTGATCGGTCATATCAGGAAAGGGGTTGGTCGCTCAAGCATCAGGAGGGCGCAGAATAACTCATACGTCCTAACTGCTTGCACATGAACATAGGTCACTCCGCCCATCAGACCAGTTGGGTCGCTCTTTCATCAGAGCATGATCAAGCATAAGTCAACCATATAAAGAGGTCGAACATAAGATCCAGGCCTAAGACCAGCACGACTTGAGAACAATTAAAGGTCGCCCATTCCTCTTCCTCCTAGTTACTCATTCCAATATCAAAGAGGTCGGTCGCACAAAGAAAGGAGAGAAAATAGGGTCGTCCACACGTTCCTCTCCTTAGTCACTCATTCACACTACCTCGGTCGATCGTACATTTATCTCAGGCAAGTAACCCAAGGTATGACGGGTTGCATATACATCCTTTGCTCGACCGCCTCTACAACACTAGTTGTTCGTTCATTCTCTGGTTAGCTGCTACTGCTTCAATCAGATGCTGGCCACCGGTCGATTGGATATCAAGTCCTAAATGGTCTCACTTGTATCTGATCTACAAGCCTTGGTCGATCGCCCGTACACTCAGCATCCATTCACCCGATCAGCCTGCTCGCGCGCATGGAACTCGCTCGCACAAAACAGCTAGATACAGCTGTCGCTACTTGGCTATAGCTAGGCGGTGGCATTTTTGTAAATAATGGGATAAGCGACTCGTAGCCTGCATATATGAATTTCATCTCATTTCTTCATGGAAGCTCACCTATAAATAGGCCATGGCTTCCACCATAAAGGGGATCGACTCCTTGCCACCACGAAGTGCTGTTGGATTCTTCTTTCCACCATTCCTTATCATTTCAACCATCATCATCATCTCCATTTGAAGATCTTTCATCCATTTGGCCATTGCATCCATTGAGATCAGTTAAGTGGTAAAGAGATTGAAGATTCTCCTTCATCCTCCTCGCAAACAAGGACATCCTCCTTTTCCTCCGCTGGCCTATCCTTCTCCTCCGCTGATCTTACCAATTCTCCATTGAATTCCATGAATCTAAGTGAGATCTATATGTCAGATTGAGAATATGTTGTAAGAAAGAAAAGATATATGCACAAAGAGAGATTTTATGCCTTGTAATCATTGCCATGATAATGCAAGCTACCTTCATAGTGGACATAGGCCTAGCTTAGGGCCGAACCACTCTTAAACCTCGTCTCCATTTTACTTTCTTCGCACTTTTTACTTTAAATCTTTTGTCAATTGCGGCTCCATTTACTTTCTAACCGTATTGGTGAAGTACGGTTCACATACCCTTGATGTTTGAGCCATTTTTGGTGAAAACAACAAGAGTGTATTTTATGTAATTGATTCTCTCAAGGGTTTGATCGCGGATATATATTAGTTCAATTTATTGAACTTCTAGCAAAATAGGTTGCATACTACCCTTAAAACATTGGTCGTATCCCTTAGTATTTGTACTTTACGTGAACGACCATAATACCCTCTTCCCCATTTAAATCGAGTTTATCAACAAATAAGATATACTAGAGTACGTTATTTATTTTGAATAGGAGCTCAATTCGACAACCTCAAATCTAGGATTTTCATTGTGTGCATTTGATACGATGAATGGAAGCCACTATGATTCTCCTATCTCAATAGACATGCCTACTATATCTTTTGAAGAGCTTTTTGAAGACGAACTTAAACTTTTAAATGACGAAGATGAATATGTGGAACATCTCAAAGATAATCATAATTCCATATCATCAAAAGAAATCATAGTTAAACACTCAAATTTATGGGATTATGGTAATCTTCATTTGAATGGTACAAATCACTATCACAACCAAATTTGCATAGGAAAGATTTTTATTTCAGAAGATATCAACATGCCTCTTGTTCCTCAAAAATAATATACGAAGTCATCATATATCATTTTCGATAGAGGCAAGTGTGGGGGGAAAAGGAAATTTCATTCTTCACAAAACATTCACCATCATCATAGATTGCATTTTTCATACACATATAGTGGTTAAACTTCATTTCATTATACAAATCATTATGCATTTAATTCGTCTTTGGGTTCTATCTTTCAAACTTAGGAAATGTGTTTACAGTGTGGACACTGTTTTGACCAAGTGTGGGGGTCTACATTGCATTCTTTTCATTTTTCTTCAATTTTTTCCCTTTCTTTTCATATAGAACCATCATGTATTTTAGGTAGTAGTAATATATATAAAAAATTCTTGGGAAATACGACTCATTTTAGATTGATACAACAAAATAAGTTAACAATTGTTTGTCAGTTAATAGTATTTTTTCCTCTGAAATAAGATTGAATAAGAAATATAATGAAAAGTTGAATTACAAGCAATAATAGTGTAACTGGTACACAGGGAGATTAATCGTAAATTTTAATTTTTATAAAGATAGAGAATAAGCAATGATGCCCAAACACTTCTTGACCTTATTGATTTGATCAGCCAAACACGAGGAAATAATAATACCACTTTACAAACTGTGACAAGAAAACTAAAAATTTATTTCATGGCTGCACTATGTTATCAACCGAACCAACTAGCCAAACTAGTTTTTAACATTGAAAACTTGAATTATGTTGAAAATTTGTGACAAGTTGAGGTATCTAAAATGCAATCAACTGATTAAAAATTGTTAACTTAATTTGATGTACCACTTTCCTAAAACAAGTCATGTTTTCATTTTATTTTATTTGTTTTCATTTGCATATGTATGTATATTCATATAGTTGCATTAAAATCATTGCACACTGCATTTGGATTTTGTGGGTAACATCCGTTGAAAACCCTCATGGGACACCACTTGTCCTGCTAGAGACACCTAGAGGTTTAACGGCTTGTTGCATAGCTCAATGGAATCGTGTTTCCTATGAAAGTGTGACCTATCTAGTTTAGTTTTTTTTTTTTTTTTCTTTTACTCGAGGACAAGTAAAAGATAAGTGTGGGGGTATTTGATTAACATAGAAATGTGTTTATTTTATGCTCTTATATCTTATCTTTTATAAATAAATAAATATTACTTTGGGTATTTTTCATGTATTTTCATAGGTTCAATAAATGTTTCCTTCATTCAATTAAAGACCAATTGCTAAGTAAGAAAAGCTTCTTTCACATATCAACAAGTTTTCAATCACAAAAGAAGCTGTAGCACACTGGTAAAGGCATGGATAGTTGGATAGAGTGACCTGAGTTAAATCCCTATCAAGCCTTATTTTTGTTGAAGAAAGGAACATACACACTGGCTCCTTTGCTTTAAAGAATATATGGACTGGTGTTATATTGTATATATATATATATATATTCATATGTATGTATATAATATATGCACTAATAAAGATTTGAAGAGTTTGGCATATTCCTCTCAAAGAAATCAAACAGAAATCTTTCATATTTAGTTGCCACAGAGAAGAAGTTTTGATAGGATCATTACCAAAAGGAAGCCCAATCAGCTGCCATATGTCAAAGAGGGAGATCTCCAAGGAATATCTCATCTAATCATATCTTTTGGCTTTGTAAAGAAAATATTTTATAGTTTTTTCTTAGACCCAATATTCACCTAGAAAGGAGGCTACATCCCCTATAAATACTGATGTAATCCCATTGTAAACTTTTATCCATGAATTGAGATTTTCTTTTCTATACTCCGCTTGGATGTAGAAAATTTGTGTCATCTATTCAATTAGATTTGGTAGAGCATAGTTTTCTATTGCATTTATTTTCTCATTAGTGATTGACTGTCAGATTAGATTCAACGGTAATCTGAATTTTTTATTTCTGTTTCTTATTTCTATTCTTCACTTTTATTTTCTGGAATTTATTTTTCAAGCAACTTGTGCCGTCTATACAATTAGATTTGGTAGAGCACAAGTTGTCTTTGCAATTTTAATTTTCATTAGTGATTGACCGTCTGATTAGATTCAACGATAATCCTAATTTTATTTTTTTCAATCAAATCCTCAAATTCGTCTAACTCGACCACGAAATATATAAATAATAAAATTTAATTTTCCTCCCTGTGTTTGATCTGCATACTACACACTTGTGCGCTTGTAGTGATTTATTTTAAAATTTGCGCTTTTCTATTCTATAGAAAGCGTTGATCATCATGTCTATCTTCTTTGTATCAACACCAAGCCAGTCGGTGTGGATAGCTTTAGGATGGCTCCTGAATATAGGCTTTCGGATACATACTCCCTGATACAGGCTTTCGGATATATAGTCTTCCAGATATAGACTTCGGGTCATGAACTTTCGATCTTGCTATTATTTCTTCACGAAACTTGTCTTCATGCTTCAAGTGTATGGTTTCGGATCCTCCACACCTGTTAGTATCGACACTAAGAAAATTAGTGTGGATTGCTTCTCTCTTCGAGGTTCTCGCTTGCCTTTCGGTAGATTCCTGAAGTGTGTCTTCGCTTTCTGAAGGGTTGCTTCCGATTCTTTATTAGTTGCTTACTAAAGTAGCCTCTCAGTGACCATCTGATGGCGGTCTTAGTAGCTAGTTCCCAGATGATTTCCTTATGCTTCAAATTCCGTGCCTTTGGTGTTCTCGTCTTTCAATGTATCGGTATTAAGCAAGTTAATATCGACGGCCCTTCCACCTTTCTAAGTCTCGGTTTGTAGGATTTCTGATCTTTCCCTTCATTGGCTTTCAGCTTTGGATGACCTTCCATTATCTACCCTTTGTGCCGGACTCATTCTGCCGGTATCCTTTCTTTGCATTGGTTTTGAGTTCTTTTCTCTAGCGATGGTGTCAGTCGCCTGGCTTCCCGGTTGTTCCCTTATGCTCTCGGTTCTATCTTGCGCTAGGCTTTTGCTTACGGAGGATTCCTTTATGCTTGAGGCAGTCCGCTACCCCTTCATCGTCATCCTGTTTCAGTGTTAATTTTGGTAGTAACATTTGCCCCTTAGTGGAGGGGTATTTTCGACTTTTCAAGCCAAACTTTTAAATGGATTAATCGTACTTTCTTCCTATATATACCCTCCTTATTTCGCTTTATTAACTCTTTCTTTCTCTTCTTCATCATTGCCTGAAAATTTCATCTCAGAAAAGCATTAGCATTCTTTAAACAAGTATCTTGGTAAGTCATTTATGCTTTATTTTATGGTTAGAATGTTTTTTAGCTAATCTCGAGCTATGGTAACTATCAGACTCTCTTGCCATAAACTGATCTTAGTTTATAAATTATCAGTTCTCGGCAATCGATTCCAAACTCACTCGATAGCTTTAATTAGCATTTTTATTTGGTTTTATTTTCCTGAAGATATCCAAGGGGTAGCTCCTTATCATTATCAACATATATTTATGAGAATAATGATTCTACCTTTTCGAGCATTGTTCTTACCTTGTTTCATGAAATTAAACAGATTGTACCTATCATCATGGGAATTAAAGATATTTATTTTAAACCTGATAGGAATGCCCCTTTGCTGAATGGTCTTTCTACTTCTAGGAAGGTGAGTGTTGTTGAGAAGCATTCTCTAATTTCATCGCAATAGCAAGTTAATGCTATTCTTCAAGATTTTAGCATTTCTGGCGTTGAAGCTATTCATCCTCGTGAAATGGACACCATCTCTTCTCCTCCGGAAGGCTGCTTTGCTTACTCTGCTATCCATATCTGGCATGGGTTTTTTTATCCCCTTTCCTAGTTTCCTTCGCCGGTATCTGCGACACTTGGGAATTTCTCCCATCCAACTTTCTCCTAACACTTACACTTACTTGTTAGGCTTAGAACTCTTATCCATAGAATCGGTTAAGGGTTTTTTAAGCCCTTCCACTCTTGATTACGTGGTTCTCCCTTCCAAACTTAGTGACATGAACCCTTAGATTTTTCGTGAAAACCCTACGAAAAAATTGTTATATGAAGGAACGACAAGATTTAAAGACTGCGAGAGTCAATTTTTCTTTATCCGATGTCCTCCCGCATTTTCGGTGGCTTCCATACCCCAAGTATTCATATCCGAAAGCACTCTATTTTTTTTATGGAGCGTTACCTTACCTTCTGTTTTTTTTTCTACAGATGCTGCACCCAAACTACCGAGTTTCGCGGATAAAGCGGTAATTGATCTCCTTGGCACTGCCTCTGGGAAATATGATAATAGGTCTTCGCTACTCACCTCCTTTATTCTCCGAAGGCTTTCCTTGTTACCAGCCAGTCAATCCATTATTGGGCAGCCACCTTTGGTCTTACTTAGTAAAGAGAGTCTTTCTTTGTCACAAGGAAGGAATGCTCCTTTTCCCCTAACTCTCCTTTATTTCTTGACAATCCATGTATACTTTTTATGTGATATTTTTAAAATGGAGTCGTAATTAGAATTTCATTCTGCTTTCTTTTGTCGTATGTTAGGAGTCGTCTGCACTGAGTCTAGTAAGACCGGTTCCACTTCCTTGGTTCTAAGGATGTGGTAGGTCCAGCTCTTCGTTCTGATGTGGCTTTTGACACCCCGGAGATTACATCCCCAATGAATGTCCCTGGCTCGAACATTAGTCATGCCGGGTCTTCTGAAGTTTCTAACGAGTTGCATTATGCGATGGGTTTTTCCTCCTCTTCCGAAGACATTGCCCCTCCTGACTTTACTAATCCCTCTAATGGTGATAGATTTGATGACCTAGTCGGAAAAATTAATTCTTCTTCCGCTTTTTCGAACGTTGATTTTTCATTTGATCCCTCGGTGGTTGTCAAGCTTTGATTGAACAACTACTTTTGGTATATGCTTTTATCTTTCTCGTTTTCCTATCCTTCTTTTGATTGTTTTGTACATGACCATTATGTCCATCATTGGCTATCAACCGGTGGTTTGTGATGCAAGACATTGCTTCCGAACCTTCTCCGAATTGTCGAGACTTAGAGAAGGAAACACGTCTTTGAGGAAGGAAAATGATGCTTTTATTCATGTTAAAGAAGCTTTAGTTGCAGAGCGAAATGGGATGGAGTCTGCTCTGATAGAAGCGAAAAACTCAATTGCCTCGGGAAGAGAATCCTACCTAGCCTCAGCTGAAGAAGCTAAGGCTTTAAAGGGGAGTTTGGAAAAGTTCAAATAAGAGATTGCCGTGCTTTATTCTCGTTGTTCCACCTTACAAAAACACAATTCCTTTCTGGAAAAAGGGAATGATTCTCTCAAGATCAAGCTTAGCAGGAAGAAGGCCTTACTGATCAAGTCTATCGGTGTAGTGAGCGGGTCTAAACGAGGGATCTCTTGTTTCCTTCAAACCACTTTGGACGAAATCATGGTTAACTCTTTTGAGGATGCTTTCCTTCTTCTTTATGCAGACAATATGGACAGGTGCTCAGATTTAAACTTCTCTTCTCTCGACCCGTCTTTGGTGGAAAAATTTATGTTCAAGATATCCTGTATGAGGAAGAGAGAAAAAGTTCCTACAAGGAAGGAGATTGATGTGGTCGAGCTTTTGTTTATTGAAGATATTCCTTTTGAGGAGCCATATGTTGATGATAAGAGATATCTTGTTGAGTTTCCACAGATTGTTCGTGCTAACGATGACAATTCCAAGTTCATAAATGTTGTTGTGGGTGAAGAAGAACATAATGGCGGTTCTGCAGGTGTTGGTTGTACCTTTTCGGCCCTTGATAGTTGAGATAAAGGGTGTGGCAAGGATACCGAAATCGCTGGAAGTGACCTTGTTTTGGTTGACCCTCCCAATCCTTCTGAAGTATGAAAGACGAGGAAAGACCTAAACTTCAAGGGTGCTTCTTCTGTTGAAACTTCTCAAGTTTCAGCACCTGTTTCTGAGGTATAACAGCCTCTATTATATATACTATTTTTTTTCTCCTTTTCAATAATTGGTCTCTACTCCTTTTCGCTTAGGCAATAAGGAAAAAAAATAAGTTTTAGGTGTTCCTTTCTTAAAAAGTCTCAGTTGGAAGTGATTCGTCTCACTAGGGAGCTGGACTAACAGACAAATGAGTATAACACCTTGTCCAGCAGATGCCACCTCTTTGATAAAAGTGCTGCAAACCTATTTCTTTTTAAAGAGAGGGAAGTTTCCCCTAGGTTGAGAATTGCCCGACTGCGATGCGAGAAGCTTTTAAAAGAAAATGCCGAGCTCATGACCATGTTCTAGATGTTAATTGAGGACAAGGACAAATTAGTAAACTTTTTGTACCAAATTTACAGTAGATATTAAATAGTGGATTTTCCTTTTTTGTTGGCCATAGAGGAGGCTTGCTTAGACGTCTCCATAGAAGGTGCCTAGATGAACGTGGGGTGGACCTCCTCCGGGCAAATGCTAGAACCTTCCCCGAGTTACCTCTATTCCCAGAGATTGCCTTTAGACAAACTTAAGTATAATAAGCATCAATTTGTATTTGAGACATTTAAGAGATTATTCTTGTATTAGCAGGAGGACTATATGTAATGAGTTTACTTGCTTATTTTATGATGCAATGAATTGTCTTTCCTCCAGTTTCCTTTAATATTTTCTTCAGAATCTGTCCTTTACTTCAAATTTGCTTTCTAAGGATTTCTTAGGAGACTACGTTAAGTTGAAAAGAGAATACGGGGAGAAGTCTTCTCTTATTAAGTCTTCTTCATTGGCACGGTATTGCTTCCTAAGGGACCTTGAGAAGGTTTATACTCAATATCCTCGGATCCGCCTTGATTTCCTTGGCGGAGAAAAGGATCAACTCTTAAGGGAGATCTACACATATCGGACAAAGCTGACTTGGTGTTATAATAGCCCACCCCTCGGAGGATGGGACTATCACAAGTGTCATCCAGTTTACACACATGATGGATTTTGAATTCCATTTGATTCCCTTCTTAATCTTTCTGCTAACACCCTGGGTAAACTACAGAAAGTCGCTTTTCGACCTAAAAATTGTACCAGCCACCTGTAATGGAAATTTTGAGCACAAGATTATGTTTACATATGAGCCACAATGCTAGAATTAGGATGTTTTTTCCTTGGAGATATACTTATATTAAAATCTTTTTGTAAATAATTATGCAGGATGCAAGGCACTTGGTGTATTATACTTCATATGATATGATCTACAGTAATGGTGCTTATGACGTTATGCTCATAGAGGTGTGACCTAACGCATAGTCATGGCTTATGGCGCAAATGTTCTCTTTCAAATTCCCTATTAAGATAATTTGTATAAACTCAACACATATGACCTAGTGTTAATCCTTATAGGATGTGCATGATGACTCTTCTGTTTCTCGTACGTAAAGAAGGCAATCCTATTTAGTAAATGATTCCTAAGGGGTTTCCCTTCGTGAATCATTTGGGAAAAATGTAATCTTTGTTGTGTGGCTTTATTAGCGAAATAGATACTTGTTGGAGCTCTTCCTTGAGCTTATTTCCTAGTGTGGTGTGGCTATTCGTATCATGTATATATTTTGACATAGTAAATAAGGACTTGACATATATATGAGTTAAAGAAGCCTCCCTGAGCAAGATAAAAGATCCTCATCTTTGATCGAAGACTCTTGAGTTGTAGGCTCATGCCATCATTCTAGGTACTGGTAGTTGATCCTTTCTTTTGGGATTAAAAGCTTGAATCTTGCGACCTAGATTAGGGTATTAAAGGTAGCACTCCAGAATTTTCCTTTGATCATGATTGAAATCTTGATCTAATATTAGTTCCAGGATTGAGGGTATGAGACTAGAAATCCTTTTGTTATTTAGGAATCTTAACCGTAACCTAGTTTCAAGTTATTTAAAAGGAGATACTAGAAACTCTTTTTTGGTAATAATAGAAATCCCGAACAAACCCTAATTTGGGTATTTACGGTGAGAGATCGGAACCCTTTTTCTAATAATTAGTGAAAATCTTGAACTAATCCAAGTTCAGGTGTTTTAGTGATAGATGATCAGAAATCCACTTCTGATATTAATGAAAGTCCCGAACCAACCCTTATTCGGGTATTAAAGATTGAAGAATAGAAATCTACTTTTGGTATTAATAGACATCCTGAACTAACCCTTATTCGGGTGTTAAAGATTGAAGACTAGAAATTCACTTTTGGTATTAATAGAAGTCCCGAATCAACCCTTATTCAGGTATTAAAGATTGAAGACAAGAAATTGACTTCTAGTATTAATAGAAGTCCCGAACCAAACCTTATTTGGGTATGATTGTTAAAGAAGCAGAGGATGTATGTACTCCTTAAGCCACTCCTTGGGCTTTTGATTGTCAAAGAAGAGGATGCACGTGCTTTGTTGGCCACTCTCTGGGCCTGTGCGTCCGATGTGCTTAGCAAGCTTATCCACAAGCATGGCCCAAAAACTTACCCAACCTCCCTCTAGGAGTCGCCTTATCCTGACCATTGTAGGCGATGATAAGGTCTTAGATGCTTAAACCGGGCCACGGTAGACGCGAAATCAAGGTTTACTCTTTTGATGCTCTACCCTGGCCATCGTGTGCAGTGCTAAAGGCTTACGCTCAACCCCCTCTAGGGGGTGCCTTATCCTGGCCATCGTAGGTGATGATAAGGATTAGTGTTCCTTTTATGGGTAACACAGAACATAAGCAGAGGTAGGACGTGGTCTTCTACGAGCAGAGGTAGGACGTGCTTAGTTCATAGCAGAGGCAGGGCTTACCTTTCTATGAGCAAAGGCATGGCATGCTAATTATATGCTTCGTCACGACCATTTTTGGTGTGGTCGGAGGCTTACGCTTTCAATGCTTTAACTTGACCCCTTCAGTTTTGGGCGCGGAGAAAGGCTTACACAACTCCCCCTCTTCCGGGGGATGCCTTTCCCTGGCTAACTCGGCAGTGACAAGGATTTTTATCCTTTTTTGATTCAACCCTCCTTGAGTTGTTCAGAGTTCTCGAGAGGGTTTCCATACCCTTAGTTATGTAGATACTAGTTTTCTTAAGGATTTTATTAAACTTGATTTGATCCCTTTACAAATTCTTGTAATTGGACTCTATTGTGGAACTTGATGATCATCCCCTAGAGGATTTTGCAGTGGTTAGTTTCATGTCCATTCATCATGTGATAGTGACAGTAAGGCCCTCCCAATTTCCTTTCGTACTTGGGTTTCCTCTTTGTGGATGGCCAGTAGTTGGGTTCATATCTGGTTAGGAATTAGATATTTTCCATTGAAGCACTAAGGTAGTATCCTTTGGGTAGTCTTAGTGTAAGCTTCCTTCCTTGTTGTTGGAACTTAGCCCTTCTATTATCAAACCTTGTTGTTTCACTCATATCCTTGTTTTCTCCTTTTTAAGGCTTACTGAGATTGGAGTGCGATCCTTTTAGTCCATTTGGAAGAAAAATGGTTGAAATCGTCTGTTATTTCTCGTTCAAATACCATCCCTTTGATTTTCTTACAAAGAGCTCTCCTTGTATGAGAGAAGGTGTTACATTCCTTTGATGTAGAGCCACGTAGAGGAAAGGTTTGGGTTTGTCCTATGTAGGAAGGGATGATTCCAATAATCAGAATCGTATTGCTCTACTCTCCTTTTCCGCTTGATTACTAGAAAGGCTTCCATTCTTAACCTTTGTTCTTCCATCACTCTTGGGTCAGTGGTTCCTGACATATCCATTCAAGATCCAGAAGACTCTTGTTGGGACCTTTTACCCATAATTTCGCTTCTTTAAACCTTTAGTCCAATCCGGGACGGAACAACACAGTTTGATATGTGGTTGTTAATCACAACTCCGGAGTTTCAGGACCTCCTTCTAGCACCAAAATGTTAACGATATTTTTTGTCAACATTGGAGATAGGTCTACAGAAGTGGACCTAAGGGGAAAATGGGGTTATTTAGCTTTCACGAGTTTGAGTTAGTTCACCGTTTCCTAGATATCAAGGTTTAGAGCCCAAAAAATTAGTTACTCTCCCCTCAATGGGGTGAGCATCATGCTTAAGCGACTCAAGAACCAACAGTTACCTTGGGACAAGGGTCCCCTAAACGCAAATCTCGTTAAAGAGGCTAAACAACTTATAGGAAGGGGTTCTGCAAGAACTCTTCCAAAGGGTCTAAGCTTAAGTAGGAACCCATAACCGTGTAAAGAGCATATGATGTGTCATATAGGAGATAACTAAGAAACTTATTAGAAAGCATGCTAATTGTTGATCTGCTCTATATTGATCTTTGATTTGGAGTACACAAGTGATTACAATAGAAATCCCCAAATTGATTTTGAGATTAGGGTTAACTCTAGAGAAAAAGAGTACAAGAATGAGAAATGAGAAAATCACCCCGAAAATGAGACCCCTGGGGTCTTATTTATAGAAAAATCGGGGCCCCTTTTGCTATTGCGCCAGCAGAAGCCTTCGTCGGTCGCTTCTCCTTTCAGTCCCGTGCGCTTCAGCTTTCGGCCGCTTTTTTGGCTTTCTTATTGCTTTTAAGGTGCCGGTTCCGGCTCTCGGACGGATGGTCCCGGTCTCTAGAACTCCTTTTTGATGGTCAAGTCTATCTTCCTTGTATCAAAACCAAGCTTGTCGGTGTGGATAGCTTTAGGATGGATCTCGGATATAGGCTTCCGGATACAGGCTCCCGGATACAAGCTTCCGGATATTTAGTCTTGCGAATATAGACTTCCAGTCATGAACTTTCGGTCTTGCTATTAGTTCTTCCTGAAACTTGTCTTCATGCTTCAAGTGTATGGTTTCGGATCCGCCACCCCTGTCGGTATCGACACTAAGCAAATTAGTGTGGAATGCTTATCTCTTAGAGGTTCCGGCTTGACTTTCGATAGATTCCTGAAGTGTATCTTCGCTTTCCGAAGGGTTGCTTCCGGTGCTTTATTAGTTGCTTACCAAAGTAGCCTCTCAGTGACCATCTGATGGGGGTCTTCATAGCTAGTTCCAAGATGATTTCCTTTTTCTTCAAAATATGTGCCTTTGGCGTTCTCGTCATTCAATGTATCGGTATTAAGCAAGTTAATACCGACAGCCCTTCCGGCTTTCTAGTTCTCAGTTTGCAGGATTTTTAATCTTTCCCTTCATTGGCTTTCGGCTTTAGATGACCTTCCATTATCTACCTTCATGTCAGACTCACCCTGGTGGTATCCTTTTTTTGTATTAGTTTTGAGTTCTTTTCTCTAGTGATGGTGTCGGTCGCCTGGCTTTTAGGTTGTTCCCTTATGCTCTCAGTTCTACCTTGCGCTTGGCTTTTGCTTACCGAGGATTCTTTTATGCTTGTGGCAGTTCGCTACCCCTTCACCGTCTGCCTATTTCAGTGTTAATTTTGGTAGTAACAATTATCATAATTTAAAATACTTGTTTCAAATTGAGTATTCAATACACTAAGTTAATAATTTATTTATAATTATTAAAATTTCTTCAATTTATTCGAAAACTCAAAGATGGATTTAGAGCTTGAGATTTAGACTAAAGACAAACCTTATCAAAGATGATCTTATCAAGGGAAGATGGATTCAAAGGAGTGGGGATTTCAAAATATATTTAGATTTAGAATAGTTTATATTTCAAAATATGCTCTCTCTCTCTCTCTCTCTCTCACACACACACACACAACAGTGATCCTAGTGATGATTCTACTCACTTTAGGGTATTAATACCGTATCTTTAGTGAGTCTAAAGCACATAAGATAAGGATTTATAAAACCAAAGCTCTGATACCAAAATTGTAACGAATTGTTATTTCCAACCATTTAAGTCGATAACAAATCCAACTCAAATAATTCAAAATAGCACACTATTATTGCCATGGGGTTTAATCAAAATCAATCATAGAATCACATACACAGGATAATATGGAATCTTACGGTGGAATAAAATATATAATACATCAAAGTTACAAAATTGAATACAGCAAAAGGATAATACATATATGAAACACCCCACACCCATTAGTATTACCAATTAAGATCCTACTAAGGAATGGGTTGCAATATAGTTATAAAGAAACAAATTAAAGAGACTAAGATCCATAAGACATGAAAGAAAAAAGTGGAAACTTTTATTTCTTTAATAGACTTGTCATTACAAAATGGTAAGTTTCAAAACATAAGACTTTCTAATATTAGCTTAAATCAGTGTATGTAATAAAATTCCCTCTCAAGTACAAATTAGCTAATAATAATAAAAGGGAAATTTGACAAATAACGGCCAAAATCTTAGATCATGGACACCGCTCTTTCCAAGCTGCCAATACCATTCAACTTTTACCCTGTGAGTTTAATAAGGGAAAAAAGGAAAGAAATGGAGTGGATTAGACATGAAGTCTGATGAGCTGTTATGATTACTAGCATAATCGATAAGTAAGGGAAATTGATAAAATAGTAGTTTTAGTGTCAGATAGGGGTAAGTGTCCGTGTACACCTAAAATGAACATATAGAATGACATAAAAGGATACAGATAGGGTTAGCTTTTCTCATTGCAAGAACTTTGACTGTTTGCACTTTCATGATTACATAACACAATATAATTAGGATGATTTTTCCTAAATACTACCCATTGCTTGGCTAACCATAGACCGAAAACCTATGCCCACTATGGGTCTTGGGTTTATCAGGCCCGACCCATCAGAAAAATGACATAACATTAATTACAGGTGTTACAATGTTTTATTTTCCCTAGTCGGGCTGATGCACACACATTGAACCACCAAAACGCACCCGTACCCACCTCAATTTGGACCATCTTACTACCGCCTACAGCGTTGTGCGTGCCCTCGCCTCCTTTATGATACTGTATGTGATAAAAAGGTATGGATGCCCAGTAAACAATTACTTTACCTGAATTCCCCTTGATTTGAGCCTCCATAGATACCATAGAATTTGGCTTATAACTTAATGTCATTTTCAAGTGTAATATTTATTAAGCCTAGCAGTTTGTTCATTTACCATAGAAACCATAAAATTTTCTAATCACATGACCACCATAGAATTGCCTAATCATAAGGCCACCATAGAATTTTATTAGACTCGCAACTTAATACCTTTTTAAGTCAACATTTTCATATTAAGCCTAATTGTTCTTTTAACAATTTCCTGTCATATTCGTATTTGCAAATAAATCACTTTTGTTTATTATGATTCCCTAATTTTTCATATTTATGCAAATATATGTTACAGTTCATTTTTTTAATCAAAACCTATACCATAACCATTTAACAAATTTAATCAAGTTTTCTTATTATTAGTTCAATGTTCCCTTCTTATGACAATTTTACAACATGTGTCCAATTAGCCCCAAATTATTCAATTATCCCTATTTAATCAGATTTCCCAGACGTGCGCAGAATGAAGGATAATAACCAGTAGCATAAAATTAGGCGCATAATCAGGGCTTAATTCAATTATATACAACATGCACAAATAAAGGATTATAATCAGCAATAGGCAATTAGACATATAAATCTATGCTGAATTTGTCGTATACATATGCTTTTGCGTATATTTGGGCATAACCACAATAAACTGTAAAAATCTAACGAAGAAGGGGAAAAAGGATTGAGAATATAACTTGCAATAATTTGAATATTAATTAAACAAAAACTATAAGAAAAGACAGAAAAAATTTCAGAAACTACTTACACAAAGAAATTATTGAAAAACAGAAATAAAAAGAAACTATAAATAAACCGTAAGTTAAAGAATTACGAATTTTTTTACAACTACAACTACTATTATTCCTATTTACTTAAACTTAATAAAAAATATGAATAATCATAAAACTCACTAGAAAAGATTCCCTCATAGCCCCGACTGAATCTCCAGAAGAAAATAAAATAGAAAATATTTTTATTTAATCTCAATCCCCTAAAATTTAAAATTCAGGTGGCTTGTCTCCCCAAAAAAAGACTAATATTTAAAATTAGGGTGGCATGTCTTCAAAAGAAGACTAGCCTAGGCGGAGAAAAGATGTGTTGTGAAGAATGAGGGGGTTGGAGGTTTATTTATAAGTGGGCTAAAAGATCCTCAGCCATTAGATTCAGGTTTTAAATCTAAACCGACCATATCCTTGGATCAACCTGAAATAGCCACGTCATCCAATAAGAGTTGCACATATCAGCAACAAAAATTTGGATAAAAATCCACTCGTCTAATTTATTTCGTGTCAGGCAAGTATGTGTCGACCTAGACCCATACTGGATCGACCCACTTTCAACTTGGGTCGACCCATAGGTCGGGAATGAACCGGTGAATGCTTGGTTTGGCCCATGCATTTTCTTTTCATTTATTAAATCCTTATTTGAATTCAAACTTCAAATTGCCATAATTCCTTCATTTTAAGTTTGTTTTACGCCAACCAAATATGTATTTGAACCATAAAATCATAATGATCCAATGGCGTAATCCTCGTTGACAAATTTCCATAATTTTACAGCCTTGTTATTTAATTTATCAATTAACTACTGCATCGTAAAATTTTGGATTGTTACACTCTCGCTTCTTTAAAGGATTTTGTCCCTAAAATCTTTAAGGACGGTGGAATGAAGTATTATCATTCAAATATATACATCCTTCTACTCAAACATCATCCATTTGCATCCATTTTCCTTATTTTATAATGCAATTTATGTAATTATGCAATAGTGTTGTGTATATGTCCCTAGTCAATGCAAAAGATTAGGCGGTCCACTTATTCAATTGACCCCCTTTTGCAATCATGCCAGTGCTAACTAACCAAATATATGCAAAATCCCCTAACAATAATAATAGATAGTTCTACATGTGTGCTTCAACCAATATTGATATTCAACAATCATATGATAACATCCATTTATATCATCCACAAAAATAATATAGAATGCACAGGCGTCCATATGCATATGTAAGTGCCCTATTAGCTGATCCTGAATAGTGTCTAGTGTGTGTATATGCATCCACTACATTCACTTGAAAACACTTGCGGCCACTTGCATACATTATACATGACATGTTCTAATAACATGTTTACAATCAATCCTACCACCCATAAGGTTAATCCTAAGATCTATCATTCCTAAAGATATTTAGAAGAAGACCCAAATCAAAGGAAAAGCTAATGATAGTGTATTAAAAGGAAATATCTTTCAAAAAATCATGAGTAAGAAACTTGAATTGCTTGAAGACAACCAAGTCGTTATAATTAGGAGTTCTCCCTAAAAAGTGAAAGATTCCATTACTTAATTAAGTAATGCCTCATTAACTCGTACTTTTCTTTCAAACTTCCAGTCTGAATGGTTTCTCTTATAACTGCCAAATTATTCCAACCACACTCGCTAGAGACCTTTTCTATCTAACCCATCTTAAATCCTTTAAATAGAAATATTCCATGTTTTCCATTTGCTTTCTCTTTGGACCAGTTTAACATAGCAAAGTTGTTTAGTTTTAAAAATCCTAAAGCTGACTCTATCTTACAAGTAGGGTCACTCTTATTATATCCACAATCTGATTTCTAATATTTACCTTTACTATTTTGTGTTCCCCTATTAGTTCCACTTATATTGTCCAACCCCATAAGGACTAACTCCTTTTTCAATTCCATATATATATATATATATTTCAAAACTCACAAGAATATTACTTCTATTTTTTTCAAAACAACATTTGAAAAAAAACCTTAGTGAGATAACTTATTATTCATAAGGCCATAAAAAAATTCTTTTTGAAAATATATGTATATATATAGTCACTTTTATGAAATTCCCAAAAGATAAGAATTCCATACCAAAACTTATTGTCTTTAAAAGTTTCTATTTATGCAATGATATATGTATATGTGGGGTTTAGACTCAAAGTGGATCTACAAAATTCCTTTTCCCTCAGAACACTTTTTCTTCAAATTCTTTCCATGGAACACACCATTTGTCATTCCATTAATCCATTTGAAGTCTTTATATCCTTTTATTAACTTGTTCACTAGCTTAACTTTTTTACTTGCATCAATTTAGAGACTATATATAAGATTTATTTTACCAATCCGATTCTTTTAATTGGGTTTCGACTTTCTCATAAATCTTTTTTTTTCAAACGAAATTATAGGATCCTCATGAAAACCAAACTCCAATCATAGAGTGTAACTACCGGTGAATTCCTATCAAAATGTTAAGACGTACTTTCGGGTTAAATCCTTTATGATCCTTACCGTATTACAAGGTACTTCCGTAGAAGCTACATGAATTCTTATACTCAAAAAGCCGAGAACTTAATGTAAACTACATTCTCTATTTTACAAGGAGATCCCAAAAATCATCGTACACTTGAATTCAATAAATCTTCCTTGTCTTAAGTTCTAACAAAAAATCAATAATCCATGGTCACTGAATTTAAGTATTTCCCTATAACAGGTAATGTCCCTTCGTGACAACTGAAAAACTAATAGTAGCTAATTTAAGGTAACTACTCTTGAGGTTCCTCGTACTAATGCTACCAGCAGAATTGATACTAAAATATTAAACCAAAATCCTCTAAGGAAAGTTTCCAATTTTGTTTCCACACAAGATAAACCTCTCTTAGTGAGGTAGGTCAAGAAAATCTTTATCTTTGAAACGCTTTCAATAAATTTTAACAATCACCCACTAATCCAAGAAAATTACTTACCTTCCAAAAGCGGTACTCAGAGAACTTGGTCTTGGGACTATGCGCTTATGACATATTAAATAACCAATTTATCCTTTGCCATTCTTTATTTATACTAAGGCAACATTTGATTTTTTCACTGGCCAGTTTACGTTCGCGTCGGCGTCAAATGCATCGAACGTGGGGCCCACCCATTTGCCGGTCAAAGGGAACAGTTGGAAAGTTAGCTTTAACGTCTGACGCGATGTTAAAGTAACTGTCGTTTTATTACCTATAAACACCCCCATTCCACTACTCCTTCACCCTCTTCATTCTCCATTCTAAACTTCTGAAGTATTTAAGTTAAATATAATGGCAAATAGTGATGATTCTGATATGGAAGATTTGCAAGATATTCTCGATATCCAAGAAATTATGGAAAATCAAACATGGGAAAGGAGCAGAATACATGATTCCTTAAGTTTCGGTCTTGGTTGGGTTAATGAAATACTATCATGACATGCAGACCGCTGTCAACGAAATTTTCGAGTGAAGCAATTGTGTTTTACATCCTTGTGTGAGCGGTTAGGAAACTATAGATCAGAGGCTACGATGCACACAACGGTCAAAGAAATGGTGGTTGTATTCCTATATACTATCGCATTGGCTCTTCCTACAAGGCAGGTTGTTGAACGGTTTCAAAGATCAAATAGTACGATTTGTCATATTTTCCATAAATTTTTGGATTCATTTCTCTTAATAGCAGTGGATATTATTAGGCCGATCGATACCTAATTTAATCGAATTCCAAAACAATTTCGTTCTTCACCACACTATTTTCCTTTCTTTAAAAACTATATTGGGGCTATTGATAGGACGCATGTAATGGGTCATGTGGCTTAGGCGTACATGCAACGTTTTGTAGGGCGGAAAGGATCTCCTATACAAAATGTAATGGTTGTTTGTGCATTTGATTAAACTTTTACAATTGTAAGAGCGAGATGGGAAGGAACTGCCCTCGATGCTATAATATTTCGGGAAATTATAAATTATCCGGATCTTAATTTCCCTGATCCTCCTGCCAGACAATATTATTTAATGGATTCAGGGTATCCACTATTGGAAGGATATATAACTCCTTACTGATCCGTGAGATATCATATACCAGACTTTAATGACACTTATAATGAACCGAAGTCAAACAATGAAACTTTCAACTACTATTGCTCAAGTTTGCGTATAGCAATTGAAAGAACTTTTGGTATTTCGAAGAAAAAGTTTACCATCTTACGTAACATGCAAACGTATCCATATGATGTTCAAGTACGAATTGTTGTTGCTATAATGGCTATTCACAACTACATCAGAAAATACAACGTTGGCAACCTTGATTTTATGTCGTATGATGATGACCCTAATTTAGTGCCAGAGGAATATCTCGATGAGTATTACAGTATATCGAATCGTGGAAACAGAGACCGAAATCCCATTCAAAGAACCAGAACAACATCCACCATGGTAGTTGTTCGAGACAATATACGAAAAAACTAGTTGCCGAGGGAATGCATTAAAAATGTTCACTGTATTGTGTACTTTATTTAGCATTTTAAATTCTGCAATTCTTATTCCGCAATCATGTAATTTTAATTCTGCAATTATATGTAATTTAAATTTTGCAATTTGTATTCTGCATTCTACTATTCTGTTTGAGAATAAACACACCAACTACAGTGTATATTCAAACAAACTATCACCCGTCAAAGGATTTAAATCCATGTTTTTTTGATTGAACATAATAGATGTATGAACTGCTACAAACTTTCTAGTTCAAATGGAAAAAATAGATGTGGTTTAGAACTGATGGGAATTTCTGAGAAGGAGGGAACTCCCATTACAAAACTAAACTTCAAACTATAAACACACACAAACACAAACAATAAAATTAATAAATAAAAAATAATAACTCTACCCCATCCAATTTTCCCCTTTCATAAAAAAAAACACATTCCCCGTTCGCAACAATTGCCCTTCAAATGCCCCTTCAAAATAACCCTTCCGAATACCGCTTCCCATTCAAAATCAAACCCACCCTAACATATCATCAATAAAAGACCCCTACTAAATTACTTACTTAAACTCACCAATCATCCTTCTATATAAGTCAATAACTAGGCCTACGCACAAGCTAACCCAAATGGTATAGTAACTATTCTTAAAATCCATCGGATGTTTTACAAACAACTCTGTTTTCACTTTCCACACTACTCAAAACTTGATGGAAACAACAAGCAAAGAAATCTAGTTATGGGGAAAAATGTGGCTCCCTAAAATTAATCAGAAAGACCATCTACATGCATCGAAGAGAATTGTTTCTTCCAAAACAATTCGCTTATGGTACCACTGAGCCAAAGGAGTTATACGTCACTGTAGCAAAGACGAGTGATGCCTCCCACCCGAAAATGTTTTACTCTTACCAATATTTTTCCCAAAGTTTCTTCATTTGTTTCCCTCAAAGTCTTTCTACAATTGCTGCAGTCCAACGACTTCTTCGAAACACATGTGGAAAGTTCTCATCACATGTACCACACTCACTCTACCGAAAGTAGGTCTAAGGAGTAAAATAATGCATTCCAATAGATTCTTCACATTTTAATACTAGGGTGCATCTACTATGCGTACCCCTAAGAAACTACCCTCATCTCAACATTTGAGATGGCTCATCACATAGTTAACATGTTTAAACTCCAGTCCAATCCACACATAGTGATGCTACAAGCATAAACCCACATCTTGGAAAGATTTTAGCCATAAGCACGAAGCTCAATCCTCTTATTCTCATAAAACCATGTGCTTTACTGATAATGCTACAAGTTTGGCATTTTCATCCGAAATTCAATATTTCTTCCAGTAGGTAATCTTTTAACCTGTTCCAATACACAAAAAATATAGCACAATGGGAACTAAATCGATATCGCCTAGATATGCACTAAGGAAAATATCGGAAAATCAACATGAACGACCCCTCGGGTCATAAGAAATCTCAAGAGCTAGTCAACCGCATATCCAAGCGCGACAATTCTCCTTTTGTAGTCAAATTAGCCCCATACTTGGCTAAATAATCCATCCTCCAAATTTTCCGATCTCAAAAGCCTCAGGATATAAGCATCTCAATCAAACTCTACTACCAGTATCAAAATCCAGGATAACCAACTATGTGGCTAAACTATCTAGACCCAAAAACCAACCCATACCCGAAAATGGCCCAAACGTCTCCTAAATTAAGATATCAAGTTTAAAACCCCAACTCACCATAGATAATAATGTCGATAACCCCACGGGTTAAGAAACTACAACTAGACATAGGAAGTTGCAAACGGTCAACTAGTGCTACTATAGCACACTCAGGGATTTACCATATCTGTAAAGGGCAGCTACGTTAGGCCTATAATACAAATGCCTTACATGGCCAGTCTAATATCAACATGGCTATGACCCCATGCAGCCACCCCAACTCGTGAATCAAAGGTAAAGGAACAAAATACTCCTAAATAAGATAAATAAGAGAGGTAGAAAGTACTAGAGATAGATAATATCTCCTTCACCGACCTTTACCCAATTTCATTCCTTAATCCTTTTGACCAATATCTTTCGTATAACCTTCTTAGCCTAGTTCCACCTCATTTATTTCCTTGTTACAGCTAATTATATCCTACCAAATCTTTACAGCAATACCACTTAGGTCACCTCGTTATCTGTAATAACCCGCAATTTCTGAAACTTACATTGGAGTTTATACGTAAATTTGTCTATCGAGGTGTTATTTCATTCTGCTCCTCATACTAGGATATTACTGATCCTATCTGTATAGAGTCACCCGTCCTAGAACACTACTGGTTCTATTTCTTACGAGTTCGTTCAAATGTTATATTCCAGAACTAAGCTTAACCAAAGCTCTGATACCACGTTGTGACGACCCCATTTCCCGTGCAGACGGAGACAAGGGTTATCTTTGGAATATAACACAGAAACAGATAATAGCAGAACATAATTAAATAAATACACCAGATAATGAACAATAGAATATACTGGATAAAAGTAATCATCCGAGTTACACAGTATACAGAATCTTACTTAGTACAAATACAGTTTAGCTATACATAAATGTCTACAGCGGAAATAAACAAAATAGGTACAATAGGAGCTGAACAGCATAAAAAGAGATAAATAATAGAATCCATATTCAGCTCCAGCTATCCAGAAAGAACCTGCTAAACCTGAATACAAGGATGCCCGCGTAGAAAAAGGGGCACCCAAGTTTGAAAGTGAAACAAACTACGAGTCAGTCATGGGACTGGTATGAGAAATCCACCCAACACATATATAATTGGCTAATCACAGGACCACGCCACTTTCGTGGAACGGGTTTACTCCATTGGATTGCCAGTGCTTTAAAACAAATCTTTTTTTTAAACAACGCAATGTATTTTATAAAAACGAAGCCATTATAAGACTCAGTTCCCATCACACAATGCAATGCAAACCAGAGGATAGAGTTTTACCTTATAATGGCCAAAAGATGATTGATACGAATAAAGCAAAAGCATTTGATATTATTACTAGTGTTTATATGTTTCAAAAACAATTTCAATCATAGACGACATGGGTACCATATATCATGTCGCCATACATATATACAATCAAAACCGCATGATGTCGTATTTGGAAATTGGATTTCCGTCATGAACCAAGGCAAAAGATAGTCCTTACCGAATTCGTGACTCTCTAGCCCGAGCCACAGGCAAGCGCGCAGGCAAGCCTTTAGATCGTCAGGGCCGGTCCACCGATGTGGATTATTATGCCTGAACACTACGTCTCCCCGCCCTTTGGGGCGTAAACGAGCCAATGAATGACCCCATCGGACCCGGATCGTCCGATCAAACCGAGGCGCCTCGCAACAGCAACAACCACACAGGTGAAAAGTATATAAATGTCAGGGCTGGTAGGTCACTGACACCACCCTAGCTAGAAAGAAACGCAGGACCTCCCTGATGTCCTCTCCCGTTTCTGGTTCATACCGGGGTGTGAGGCTCGCGATTTCACGTTATACATGAAGCTACGCTACACAGGCGGTGCTTTGATCATCACCACAAGACTTGGCTTTTCAACAGAAGCCCTGATCATTGCATCTTAGCATGCCACACAGGCAATTCATGCCATGCGACTGATGTCCATCGATATACAACCTCTGAGCTCGTGCGTCTCAGAGAAGGGCGTTAAGCAAAAGAATAAATTCTCCGCCGCCAAACAGATGTATATTTAACAGAGATCAATCAACACAGAATAAAATCTAATGTCAGACACACAGTCCATTTACAAGTCCGTTCTGGGTCTGAATGAAACCGGAGGCACGTCTAAATACCTCGCAAACCCATCGATCACCACGTACGTTTGGACGATCACCACTCATTATCCATATTTCGGGATGCCTCCCAATCAGGACCTCGGTTACCATCCAAACGAGGTGAAGATCTCCGGTCTTCGACCACCATCTTCATCTTCGAATTTCTATCGTCGGTCAATTATTTGAAATGAGAATTAACTCGGCCTTTTCAAATAATTCACGTATATTTAGAATTTCAAATCAATTTATTTCAATGGTTAAATCATTCGACAACACCAATTTTGTTCTTTTAATGTAATTTTCACACCAAACACATTCAACCATCAAATACCACATAAATCGAGCAAATTCAGTTTATTTCCATTCCATATCGTTTATGATATTTTATAACAATTTATTGCTATTTTTATTTATTTTAAAATAGCCAATTTATTCAAAATGACGCTTCGGGCCATAACGCGGCCGTGGCGCTGTTTTTCTTCAGATTTGATTTACACATATTTGAAAATCTAACCGTTGAATCTTTACAAAATTTACATCATTAGAAAGATCTTTTCAAAACGAATCCAACGGTTCCAGTTTCGGGAAAATCCGACGGTCGGATCTCCTGGTACAATCGTTTGAAGTTTCGATTTCAAAATACGAACTACAGCGTCGTTATTCGATTAAATATAATTATATATATATAATCGATTCTGGCGCTGTTTCTCTTCAGATTTGAATTAAACATTCCAGACAATCCAACCATTGGATTTTTACAAAGTTGGTGCTGTTGGAAAGATTTTTCCAAAGCGAACCCAACGGTTGTGATTTCATGAAAATCCGATTGTCGGATCTCCCGGTATAATCGTTCGAAATCACAGTTTCAAAATACGAACTACAGCGTCGTTATTCGATATATTTTAATTCTATTTATATATATATCGATTCTTTGACTTCAAAGCTACATTCTTTTCATTCATTTGATAAAAATGATATTTTTATCTAACTGTCTTCTATTTCAACACTTCACTATATTTAACAATTCATGCATATAAAAAAATGTGATTTTTATTGTAAAACAATTCATTTCAAAAAACTATTATTTTATATAGTTTATATAGGTAATAGAATAAGATTTTTATTATAAAACAATTTCTTTCGAAACAAGATTATTTCATACATTTCATATTGATGTTAAAAATGGGATTTTTATTATAAAACAATTTCTTTCGAAATATGAATACCATTCAACACATGAATTTCAATTCAACGAATGAATTTCGATTCAACACATGAAGGTTTTCTATAGTTTCTATATATAGATAAAAATGTGATTTTTATATTTAAAACACGAATACCATTCAACACATGAATTTCTAATCAACGAATGAATATCAATTCAACACATGAAGGTTTTCTATTCAATGAATAAATATAGTTTCAGCAAATGAAAACAATTCAAACACATGAATATTATTCAAAATTTCAGCAGCATAACGGCAGGGTAGTTAAAACCGGGACCGTCCTTAGTACGGCTCCTCGCTCTACCTTAAAACCTCGCGGTTTTTGACAATGGGGATCATGCATCTAGTTCGCATGCAGGCGGCATGTATATGTTTATTTCATTTCTACAAACTAACCCTATGTGGTTTCAACCAAATATTTCTCAACCACAAACGGGTATTTTTCAACCACAATCAATCAATATCAACCACAAACAATCCCAAACAACCATTCGCTATCAATCAATTTTTACACCAAACACAAACAATAAATATCGTCCATGGTTTGTGGACGAGGGGCGTATATATATATATTTATTTATTTATATATATATAGTAGTTCACTTCTATTTCAACACATATATAATTTTTACAACGCCTATATAACTTATACATCGAACATACAACTTATACAACGCTTATACATGAGGTGTACAATGCTTATATAACCCATACATCGACTATATAATTTATACATCGTCGTTTTCCATATTGTTTATAAATTAGAAATCTCACATTGGGTTCCACTCCACCAAAAATAGCAGAAGGCTCAGAAAAATATGCGGTCTCTTCTAAAATGTAGAAGGCGTCCACACGATCACGATGTTTCCTGTTTCATCGAATTTCGTTAACATAGCAAAAAGATATGATTTTTCGAAGTTTGCAATGGTTTTAAACTGTTAAAATCAGTTTTAAATTAAAACAGCTGATACCTTTCAAAACTGTTCGAAACTAGGTTTCGATTTCTCTCTCGATCCGAAGCACGATATGCAGATCAGCCTACGCCACATCGGAGCTTGGAGGGGCTCACCATCGCGCCGAACGCTGTTGAACTCGGTGGCGGATCTCAGCCAGGATTCGGGTGCGAACGGCGTGACTTCAGCGCCCTGGATCTCTCGATATACTCAGTGAAAAAATCGAATCCAAGTATGGATGTGAAGCTTGCAAAATTCTCTACAAAAACTTCCAAAGGACGATGGGGTTTTGTCGAGCGTGGAAGGAGAAAATTGGCTAGGAAGTTTCGAGCTCTTTCCGCTGTGCGTTTTGGGGTTTCGAGGAAGAAGGTCGGGGCTGAGAGAAAGAGGTGGACCAATAGAATTTTTTATATATTTTTAATTCTCTAATATACCCTCTTTCCCTCACGAACCCCAATCCAGACCCAACGACTATCATTCCTAGCGTTTTACCCCCATTCCGAACACAATGGAATATGTTTCGAAGGCCCATTCGAATGTTTCAGTCAGTTTTCCTTCAAATTAAAGTATAAAACATTCAATAGTTAATTTGAACGTACATTTCAATTTGCTAGGGCCACAAACTGATTCGAAAAATTCCAGAAAAATAAATCTAGCTATGTTTTGATGATACGGTCCCAACAAAACTAGTTTCGTCGAATTCTGAGACAGTTTGCAAAAAGGCCCATTTCTGGTCGATCCAATTTAACTATAATTGACCAAAACACATTTTCCTTTGCCACGCTCACATACTAGCTTCAAAAATTATGAAATTTGAAACCTAGAAATAACTTCACATCCTGGATCCAACAAAAGTGGTTTCGTCGAATTCCGAGGTCGTATGCAAAATGGCCAATTTCACGGGCTATATAAATTCCATAACGACCTTTCTGAAAATTCATTCGGCCATAACTTTTTCTTTCCGCTATGAAAATTCGATTTTTCAGATTCATTAGAAAGGTATTCACTAACAGATTTAAATATTTTTGGTTTCGCTAAATTCCGTTTTGTTTTGCACCCGGTACAGTCCGACAAAGTTTGAATCTAATTTTTGAAACTGCAGCGCCGTTTCAGGCCTTGTTTATAATTATAATTAATTATATTCGTTTTCAATTGTCGATTCAAACTCATTTTTCATTGCTATTATTTAAAATATTTATTTTAAATATTTAAAATCCATTATTTTAGCCAATTTAAAAATTTTAAATTGGTTCAGATTTTCTGGGTCGTTACTAGATCGTTCCTAGCCTTGACTCCTGATGGAAACCCAATTTCCAATACGAAATCATGCGGTTTTGATTGTAGAACTAGTATGGAGACATAGTTTATGGTAGCTATGCCGTCTATGATTGATATATTATGATTGAAATGTTTTTAAAATATATATACACTAATGATAATATCAAATCCGTTTTTATCGTATCAAGCATTTTTGACCATTATAAGGTAAAACTCTATCGTCCGGTTTGCGTTGCATTATGTGATGGGACTTGAGTCTTATAATGGTTTCATTTTTCTAAAAAGGCTTGCGTTGTTTAACGATTTACTTTATTTCATGCACTGGCAATCCAATGGAGTAAACCCATTCCGCGTTAGCGGCGTGGTCCTGTGATTAGCCTTATTATTAGATAAGTTAGGAAAGATTTCTCATACCAGTCCCATGACTGACCCGTAGTTTGTTTCACATTGCAAACTCGGTTGCCCTCTTTTCCACACGGGCGGTCGAGTAGCTTGTTTTGCAGATATTCTATATTGAGCAGGATTCTGGATCGAGGCTTAAAGCTATGTCCGGAGCATTGATAGACTTCCGCTGTATCAGTTTATTTATTTCTGTTGCATTGTATTAAATCTATTGTAAATTTATTCTTCTGCTGTTGTATTATTCGATGTACTCTGATATTCTGTACTCTGATGTAACATTATTATAATGTTTATAAAAGTCTTCTGTTATTTGTTCTGATGTGTTGTATGCCAAAAGTTAATGTATTCGAGAATTTCCAACTTTTGGATCAGACCTGTGTGGTTTATGGTCGATTCAAAGGGCGGGGATATTCGGGTCATTACATTATCCTTGTCCTCTAAGGTTTCTTATTCATGCATAGGCCTAGTTTATGTTTGTCATGTAGGAAGTTTCTCTTTTTCCTCGAATACTGATCTAAATAGGTTTGTCCATAAGTCAAAACCTCAACCTATAAAAAAATTAGGTTTCTATATACATAGGAAAACCTAGATAGGTTTACCTATTGATAACTCAATGAATAAAAGAGAGAATACGACAAGGAAATGAGATGTACTTGAGGGGATTTTATATAAAAAATATTTTCAAAAATAACGTTTTGATTTGAAAATATGTTGTTCTTTTAGAAAAATACTTTATTCTAAAACAGCTTTTAGGAATCCTATAACCTTAGACTCTGGTACCAAATGAAATACCCCACACCCTTTAGTATTCTCAATTAATATAATACCAAGAAATGTAGAGCGCTATAGGTACAAAAATCAAATCACAGAGACTAAGATTCACAATACATTAATGAAAACAATGGAAACTTTTATTTCTTTAATAAACTTGACATTACAAAACAGTAATTTAAAAAGTGTATGTCTTTCCAATTGTTACTACCAAAATTAACCTCTAATATTGGCTAGCAGTGAAGGGGTATCGGAGGAATACAAGCACAAAGGGATCTTCTGAAAGCAAAAGGCTGAATAAATAAAAAAAGGGACCGAAAGAAGTAAAGAAAGATCTGCGAGCGACATAAATCGGTACCCTTCCAAAAGGAAGAAATTCAAGGTCCGCAGAATGCCAACAAAGTTCATCCGGCAGGAATCTAACCGAAAGAATTAATCTGACAAGAGCAGATTGGCAGGATCCTTCCTGCAGCGTCAACTCAGCAGGGGGTTCCGCAATGAAAAGCCAACCAAGCCAGAAACCAAAAAGAGTGAAAGAAAAAGTTCCGTCAAATGGAGGTCCGAATGGACATTTGGTATTGATCCGCCTAACACCGATATGACGGGAGGTTAAAACACCAAGAGCATCAAGTCAGAAAAATGTAAAGATTATCCGGATTCAAGCTTCCGAAATAGCTACTTCATGAACGATGAAAGGTCACATCGATAGACAACGGAAAATAATTGAAAACCGTCTTTCGGAAAACCAGATCACCTCAAAAGCTCCGTCCAGAGGGCTAACCGGAACCCTAGCGGAGATACAGGCTATCCATACTAATTTACCTATAGTACAGGAACCAATAACAGTAAACCGGTAGCCATCTACATACATCATGAGGAAAAGCTCCTCGGGTCATAAGAAATCTCAAGAGCTAGTCAACCGCATATCCAAGCGCGACAATTCTCCTTTTGTAGTCAAATTAGCCCCATACTTGGCTAAATAATCCATCCTCCAAATTTTCCGATCTCAAAAGCCTCAGGATATAAGCATCTCAATCAAACTCTACTACCAGTATCAAAATCCAGGATAACCAACTATGTGGCTAAACTATCTAGACCCAAAAACCAACCCATACCCAAAAATGGCCCAAACGTCTCCTAAATTAAGATATCAAGTTTAAAACCCCAACTCACCATAGATAATAATGTCGATAACCCCACGGGTTAAGAAACTACAACTAGACATAGGAAGTTGCAAACGGTCAACTAGTGCTACTATAGCACACTCAGGGATTTACCATATCTGTAAAGGGCAGCTACGTTAAGCCTATAATACAAATGCCTTACATGGCCAGTCTAATATCAACATGGCTATGACCCCATGCAGCCACCCCAACTCGTGAATCAAAGGTAAAGGAACAAAATACTCCTAAATAAGATAAATAAGAGAGGTAGAAAGTACTAGAGATAGATAATATCTCCTTCACCGACCTTTACCCAATTTCATTCCTTAATCCTTTTGACCAATATCTTTCGTATAACCTTCTTAGCCTAGTTCCACCTCATTTATTTCCTTGTTACAGCTAATTATATCCTACCAAATCTTTACAGCAATACCACTTAGGTCACCTCGTTATCTGTAATAACCCGCAATTTCTGAACCAATTTAAAATTTTTATTTTAGAAATTTTAATGGTTAAAATAATTTATTTTAAATATAAACGACTAAAAATTTATTTTAATCGAAGTTAGAACGAATAATTTTAATTTAATTATAAAAGGAATTAGGAATAACACGATAGTTTGAAAAGTTAAAATCTGAACTTTGACTGACTGTACAGGTTGCTAATTAAATCGGATTTTAGTGAAACCAACAATATTAGAATCTATTTAAAAATATCTTTCCAACGAATCCGAAAAATCGAAATTTCATAGCGGGAATCAAAAGTTATGCACAGTTTAAAATTCAGAATAGTCGTTGTAGAATTTATATATTTTTTAATATTAAGAATAGCCTTTTTTCAAATGACCTCCGTTTTCAATGAAACCACTTTTGTTGGAACCAGAATGTCAAATTATTACTAGATTTCGATTTTCATAATTTTTTGAATTAATATGTGAGCGTGGAAAAAGAAAATGTGTTTTGTCAGTTTTAGTCAAATTTGATCGACTTGAAAATGACCATTTTTCAAACAGTCTTGGAATTCGATGAAATTAGTCTTTTTAGGATCGTATCGTCAAAACATAGCTAGAAATAATTTTTATGGAATTTTTAGAGGTAGTATGTGGCCCCGGTGAATTTAAATGTAAGATTGAACTAATTAATTAAATGATTTTAAATATTAAATTAAAGATTTCAGGCCACAATCATTCGATTGGGCTCACGGGACCTAGTCCATTGCGTCTGGAATGGAGGTATTTGGCTAAAGACATCTCTTGTTGGGTTGGAATTGGAGTTAGTATAGGCTAATGGGTTTTTTCAGAATTAAAGTATTAAAATATTATAAATATAGTACAATAAAATTAGAAAACCATAATTCTAATGTCACAGCCGCCACCACTCTTAACATCAATGGCCAAGGCGCTCCCGTTTTCTTTCTTTGATTTCTCCAGATCCATGCAATGAAACCCGATACTCCTTAAGGCAAATATGAAGAGCTAGGAGAGCTCTATCTTCTCTACTGTGGTGATGGACTTTAACGAGGAGAGGTGATCAGATTTCAAGCAGGAAGGCGCAGGTTTTGGGCACGATTTCCCAGGCGAGGGGGAGGCGCGAGTTGAGCCCTGCTTGGGGCGCAGGGAGCTGATGTCGTGGTGGTTGGAGGGGCTGATTCCGATCGGCCTATCATGGCACGAAGTGGCGCGCGCGCAGGAAGATGACGAAGTGGATGTTTGGGTTCGTTATTTTTATGGTGGACTGTGTTAAAACGATGTAGAAGAAGAAGGAATTAAGGGGGTGATGTGGCATCAAATTAGTGCTGGGAATTGTTTTGTTATTTTTTTTATATAATTTAAATTTCCAATCTTTAAACACTAATAACTTCCACATACGAAATTAGAATTACATGAAACGAAATGCGTTGGAATCCTTGTGATGAGATCTAGACGATGGAACAGACTGAATTTGAAACAGAGCACGTTGAAATTTCAGACAAAAATCAATGTGAGATTTTTATATTTATGAATAGTTACAATTAATTATCTCCCGTTATTTAAATTGCATGCTTGTATGAT
Source organism: Allium sativum (assembly GCA_030737875.1). Lineage (NCBI taxonomy): Eukaryota > Viridiplantae > Streptophyta > Magnoliopsida > Asparagales > Amaryllidaceae > Allium > Allium sativum. The sequence goes on along the minus strand of CM060918.1, from coordinate 794,048,098 downwards.
AATTAATTCGGATCTGCTATGTATGATGTTGTATTTGTTGTTTGTGGATCATGTTGATTGTGATGTATGTGTTGTTTAGATCTAGATATGAAATAAAAATCATATTTTTATTTTAGATCTATGTTGATTTAATTCATAATAGAATCCTCCTTCTATTCTAATCGATGAACATAGAGTCGTTCTTCTTTTATTTAGATCTATCTTCATTAATTCGGATCTATGATTTTTATTTAGGTCCATGAATATTGATTTGCTTTTATTAAAAATTATAACCTTTATGGGATACATGAACATTAGAATTATATTAACAATAAAAGTCACCTTTTTATTTTTGTATGAAATGTTTGATTGGAATAAAATAACATTTTTTGTTTAAAATGTTTGAATAGAATAAAATGTCATTTTTGGTACATAATGTCATTAAGGTCATTTTATTTGAAAATGTCATCTTTGTAAGATTATTACATTGAAATAAATATTTCATTTTGTAAGATGATTACATTAAAAAGGATTACATAAAAATGACATTTTTGGTCAAAACATGTCAATTGAAATAAAAATAATATTTTTGGCAAACATGTCAGTAAAATAAAAGATTATATTTTTATTGTAAATTTGTCACAATAAAGGGTAGAAGTAAAATACTATATTTTTAATGTAGTTAGTTTCAATATAAAGATCAAACATTAAAGATTACATTTTTATGGATAATCAGTTCTAATTAAAAGATTGAAATTTAAAAGATTACCTTTTTATGTAATATGTTTTCCATTAGGAAGAATAGTTTTAAAATAGCACTTTTATTGTCAAGTTAGTTATAATGAAAAGAATTGATATAAAAGAAATATATTGTAATTAAAAGAATAGATTTTAAAGATGCATTTTTATGTACATTTTTTTTTTTTTTTGCAATAAAACAGGGAAGTTGAAAGTAACATCTTTGTTGTCATTTTATACGAAATAAAAATAGTCATTTTTGTCAAAACATGTAAACCATGGAATTAAAAGTTGAATTTTTATTTGCATTCTTTGATGCAAATAACATCGTATTTAAAAGTCGAATTTTATTTGCATTCTTTGATGCAAATAAACCATCGTATTAAAATTTGAATTTGTATTCGTATTCTTTGAAGCAAATAAACTATGAAATTAAAAGTTGCATATTTATTTGCATTCCTTGATGCAAATAAAATATTGAATTAGAAGTTGCATTTTTTATTTGCAAATTTAGATGCAAATAAAACCTTGAATTAGAAGTTGCATTTTTATTTGCATTCTTTGATGCAAATAAAACATGAAATTAAAAGTTGTATATTTTTATTTGCATTCTTTGATGCGAATAAATTATAAGTTAAAATATTACATTTTTATTTGCATTTTAGATGCAAATAAAAAGCATAGTTTAAGAAGTTACACTTTTATTACATTTTAGATATAAATTAAAGAATAGGATTAAAAGTATCATTTTTTACTTTTAAACTAGAGAAAATAAAAAGATTATGATAAAATGAATTCATCTTTGTAGTAATTTTGTTAAATTAAATAAAATGTTTTTATTGTCATCATAGATTATAATAAAAAGATTAGAATTAAAAAAAAATTAGTGTCATCTTAGCTTCAATAAAAAGAGTAAACAAAAAGATAAGTTTTATTTGTCCTTTTGTTGCAATACAAAAAGACGCACTTTTGGTTAAACAAGAATGAGACATTTTTAGTTCATTAAAAAGATACATTTTTTATCATTTAAATAGTATGAGACAAAATTATTTAGTTTTGTCATTTTAAAAGATTAAGATAAAATATTCCTTTTTTATCACTTAAAAAGGAATGAAACAAAAATATTCGCTTTGAACAAATTAAAATAATTAAACCCAATTTGTCACTTTTATCAATTTATAAAATTGAACCTATTCTGGCGCTTTTGTCAAATTACCAAGTTGAAACCATTTTTGTCTGTAACAACCCGGAAAATCTGGGCCAGTTTGAAAATTTTATTTTGGCAATTTTAGCGAATTTTGATTATTTAAAATGAATTATTTTAAATAATATCGACGAAAAATTTATTTTGAATAGAATTCGATCGTATAGATTATATACGTCGTCGTTAGAATATATATAATAATTATATATAATTATAAATAGAATTGAAAATGGCGCGGTAGTTCGAAAATTCGATTTCTAATTTCAAATGAATATACAGAATTCAATATAAGTCAGAATTGAACGAAACAAGAAATATTTGAATCTGTATAATTATATCTTTGTAACGAAGTTGAGAAACTGAGATTTCACTTTATAAATGATGAGATATGTCCAGTTGAAAATTAGAAATAGTCGCTGTGGAATTTATATATATTTTAATATAATATATAGCCCTTAAAAATGGACATTTTGCAAACGACCTCGGATTTCGACGAAACCAGTTTTGTTGGGTCCGTGATGTCAAGTTATTGCTAGGTTTCAAATTTCATAATTTTTCGAATCAATATGTGAGCGTGGCAAAAGAAAACGCGTTTGGCCAGTTTCAGTTGATTTTAATCGACTGGAAATTGGCCATTTTTCAAACGGTCTCAGAATTCGACGAAACTAGTTTTGTTAGGACCGTATCGTCAATACGAAGCTAGAAAATATTTTTATAGAATTTTTCTAGTTAGTATGTGGCCCCGGTAATTTGAAATGTACGTTTAAAATTCAATATAGTGATTTAAATGTAAATTTAACGGAAACTGATTCAAACAGTCGAATCAGCCTGCGATACATATCCCATTGTGTTCGGAATGGGGGTATTACGTTAGGGATGACAGTCGTTGGACCCGGTTCGGTGTTCGTATGTAAAAGTCAACGTAAATTGAGAAAAAAGGAAAAAAAAAATATAAATAATAATAAAATATATATCTTCCCCCCCCCTTTTTATCTCTGGCCCCCCCGTTACATCCGATTCACAAATAAAAAGAAAAAAAAAAAAAAAAACCCCCGCAGATCGGAATCGAGGAGCCCCTCCCCCTCTTCATCGCTCCGCCGCCGATCAGGCGAGCTCCGCCCACCTCGCCCCCTCTCCGCCTGGCCGCCCTCCTTCCTGCTCCTCCTTTCCCTTCGGACCCTCAAGCCCGACCCCCCCCTCCAGGCGCCAGGCGCCGCGAAACCCACAACCGCCCCCCCCAGGAGCTGCTCCGACCACCCTCCGCCACGAGCCCCCCACTGACGAACGGAGAAGCCTCCCCCCCTGTAAGTTCCCTTTCTGTTTTTTTATTTTTATTATTTACTTTTTCTGTTTTTTTTAGTAATTTAAAACTGATTTTTTTTAAAGTAATTTAAAACTGATTTTGTAAAATTATAAAAATAAAAACTGATTTGGTTTTAAAATAAGAATAGCATGGTTTCTAACATATAAAAATATGATTTTTATATGATTAATAGAAATATAAAAATATGAATTTTGCATATATGATTTTTGATTTTTGAAAAATAAGTTTCTGTGATTGTAAAGAAATTTAAAAGGTTTAAGAAGATTTTTGTTTTTAAGAGGTTTAAAAAGATTTGAATTTTTAAAAGGTAAAAGATTTGAATTTTTAAAAGGTAAAAGGATTTGAACTTTAAAAAGTAAAAGAAAAGATTAGATCTTTGAAATGGTAAAGGCGAAAACTATATTTTTATAAAGGCGAAATCTTTATTTTTGAAAAGGGGAAATCTATATTTTTATAAGGGCGAAATCTATATTTTTGAAATGGGATTTTTATATATTGAACTTTGAAATAAAAATTCGATTTTTATATATTGAACTTTGAAATAAAAATTCGATTTTTATATATTGAACTTTGAAATAAAAATTCGATTTTTATATATTGAACTTTGAATAAAAATTCGATTTTTATATATTGAACTTTGAAATAAAATTCGATTTTTATATATTGAACTTTGAAATAAAAATTCGATTTTTATATATTGAACTTTGAAATAAAAATTCGATTTTTATATATTGAACTTTGAATAAAATTCGATTTTTATATATTGAACTTTGAAATAAAAATTCGATTTTTATATATTGAACTTTGAAATAAAAATTCGATTTTTATATATTGAACTTTGAAATAAAAATTCGATTTTTATATATTGAACTTTGAAATAAAAATTCGATTTTTATATATTGAATAGCGAGCTAAAAATGTGATTTTTATATATTGAACTTCGAGTTAAAAATGTGATTTTTATATATTGAACTTCGAGCTAAAAATGTGATTTTTATATATTGAACTTCGAGTTAAAAATGGGATTTTTATATATTGAACATCGTAGTAAAAATTCGATTTTTACATATGTAGTGGCTACGGGCAACGAAGAGGACGAAAAGGCGAAAACGACGAAGACTTCTGCAAAGAAAGACTCAAGATGATTGGATAGCTATCTGTGAGAATTTCTCACCTTTCAATTTAATTTTTCTAGTTATATATATATACTAGGATGCAGACGGTGCTTAGTAGCACCCGACACAATCGTCCACAGACCATGGACTTGTTTGTTTGGTTGCATAGATTAGTTGAATTATTTGGTTGAATTGAATTGTTTGGTGAGATGAAATTGATTTGATTGATGTGTGAATGGCGTGGGCCTTCACTAGACCGGGGATAAGGCTAGGCCTTGTCCCGTTTCTAGTATCGTGCCGTTATGCCGCCGAAATTTTCTAAAATATGTTAGAAAATAAAAATATCATTTTAGAGTGTAAATGAATTGAATAGAAATTCATAGGTTGAAATAAAATGTTTTATCGTTAAAAATATAAATTTTAACGTGAATGTGAATAAATGAATAGTTATAAACAAATCGGCCGATTTGTTTGTATATACACTGATTTGACTGATATTGATTGGGTCGATAAATTTCACACATCGCCCCACTGCACAAATAAAATCTGTGTTTGATTGTTTGAAACCCCACACGGGTGTTGGGATGAAATTTGAAGTTCACTCATCCTGATTGATTGAATATGTCGATCGATTGATTGACAGGCTGCTATAGGCGTTGAATATCTATATTTGATGCCTTTACAGTATAGTGCACTTTGGTTGATGGTTGATTATTTTCAATGTTATTATATACATGTGTTGTATGAAAATCCATATAATTAACTTTATATGGTAATTGATTGGGCCTCATTCCAATCGTGAAAATAAAGAATATTTTTATAATAAGAAATATTTGAAATAGAAATATTCGAAATGGAATATTTGAAAATATCAATATATGAAGCCGTGTTGATTAGATGCGCCATTTTGACGGGAACGATATTTTTATCGATTTTATTCCTTTTGAAAGGGATATTGAAAAGTAATTTTGAAATCAAATATTTCGAAATGAATTGAATTGAAAACGAATTCAAATTGAATTGAAAACGATTTCGAAATGAATTGAATTGAAAACGATTTCGAAATGAATTGAATTGAAAACGAATTCAAATTGAATTGAAAACGATTTCGAAATGAATTGAATTGAAAACGAATTCAAAGTGAATTGAATTGAAAGTGATTTCGAAATGAATTGAATTGAAAACGAATTCAAAATGAATTGAATTGAAAGTGATTTCGAAATGAATTGAATTGAAAGCGAATTCAAATTGAATTAAAAGTAAATTGAAATGAATTCAAATTGAATTGAAATTTGAATTGAATAGAAATGAACTTTAAAACGAATTTATAGAGAAGAATTCAATTTTTCTTTGAATTGAGATGGAAGTTGAAATAGATTTTGAAACGATTTTAAAACTATTTATATAATTCGTTTTAAATAGAAATCGACGAAATATATATTATATATATTATATATATAATATAATGGCCTGAATAGAACGCGCCGCGCCGCGGCAGTTCGCGAATTTCGACCGTTTATTTCAAACGGACATTACGGGAGATCCGACCGTCGGATTCTCCTAAAACCGGAACCGTTGGGTTCGTATCGAAAAGAGCTTTCTAACGAATATTAGAAATTTGAAATCTAACGGTTGGATTTGGAATTATGTCCAAATCAAATTCGAAAAAGGTCGCTGTAAGTGCAGTTCGATGGCCATTGATGGAAATCGACTGTACGGGCCTTGATAAAATTATTAAAAATAGTAATAATTTGTGTAAAATCATAAGAAATGATTTAGAAAGAATTGGGATGAAAAACTCCCTATTTGAAAAGATAAAAATAGGTTTTTATCGAAATGAACTAGTTTTGAACTAGAATTATAATTCTATTTATTTTTGAATAAATAAATTGAATTCGAAAAGGGTTTTGAAAATAACCAAAATTTCCAATGATTGCATTGGAGTGGATTTGAATCGAAATTGTCTTCGGAATATTTCGATGTTGGAATTCGTGATTATACAGGTGTTGTTATGGAAATTTGAAAGATATATATCTATATCGTTATTTCCAATACGACATTTGTTAGTCGTAGAATTCGATATTGAATATAAGCCGATATATTTTCTATTCAGAGCCTTGTATTGGATATCGAATGTGATTTGGGTTTGTCGTGAATGGTGTCTTCACTAACACTGTTCTTGAACCCAGTTGAGAAAAGATTAAATCTTTTTATTTAGATTTAATGAAGTGTGCCAATTAAACGATATTTAATTGGAATTGAATTGGTATTGATTTTTGGGTTTATCGTGAGCAGTGTTTTAAATAACACTTGTTCTTTAACCCGATAATTAATGGAATGTGATTTGGGTTTGTCGTGAATGGTGTCTTCACTAACACTGTTCTTGAACCCAATTGAGAAATGATTAAATCTTTTGATTTAGATTTAATGAAGTGCGCCAATTAAATAATATTTAATTGGAATTGAATCGATATTGATTTTTGGGTTTGTCGTGAACAGTGTTTTAAATAACACTTGTTCTTTAACCCGATAATTAATGAATGTGATTTGGGTTTGTCGTGAATGGTGTCTTCACTAACACTGTTCTTGAACCCAGCTGAGAAAAGATTAAATCTTTTGATTTAGATTTAATGAAGTGTACCAATTAAATAATATTTAAATTGGAATTGAATGGATATTGATTTTTGGGTTTATCGTGAACAGTGTTTTAAATAACACTTGTTCTTTAACCCGATAATTAATGGGATGTGACTTTGGGTTTAACGTGAACCGTGTTTTTAAATGACACTGATTCTTTAACCCAGTCACAGATTAAAACTAAGTGGAGTTTTAATGAATCTTTAATTAGATTGAAAAGATCGAGAATGGAGTATCACCAGTTTTGCTCCAGGCGATAGTTAAATCTTTAATTAGATTTGAACGTGAAATTTAGAAACTAACTGTCGGTTAGCTAAGTAGAATGATTTTCTGGATATTGATCTGATGTTGGTTTCGGCCTTCGGGGTTAATATTTGGGGAATTATTCTCTTGATTAATTTACGGTTAATGACTAATGAGTTGGAATGAGGCGTATGTTGTGTTTGTGTAACACTTTTATAATATATACGCGAGTTATTCGGAAAGACCGGGTTTATCCCATTCTGAATAACTGATACGACGATAAGTCGAAGATGAAGACGATGGTCGAAGACCGGAGGTCTTCACGTCGTTTGGGTGATAACTGATGATCTTGATTGGGCTGTACACCCAAGAAGATGGAAACAGTTAGTGATCGTCCAGACGTACTTGGAGATCGATGGATATGCGGGGTACTAGGTGCCTCCGGTTTCGTTCAGACCCAGAACGGACTTGTAAATGGACTGTGTGTCTGACATCGGATTTCATTCTGTGTGACTGATATCGGTTGCATAGGATGGTTTGCCTGTGTGGCATGCTAAGATGCAAATGATCAAGGCTTCTGTTGAAAAGCAAAGTCTTGTGGTTGATGATCAAAGCACGGCCTTTGTGGCGTAGCTTTGTGTAACGTTTACCTCGCGTGTTTCACACCCGGTATGAATCAAAAACGGGAGACGGACCTCAGGGAGGACTTGCGTTTCTTTCTAGCTAGAAGTGGCGTCAGTGGTTTTTCACGCCCTGACGAGTTTGACTTATGTGGTTGTTGTTGTTGCGAGGCGCCTCGGTTATATCGGTTTCGGCCGATGCTTCTGGTCGGCTGACGGACCAGACTTACACCCCATAGGGTGGGGAAACGTAGTGTTCAGGCATTTTAATCCACATCGGTGGACCGGCCCTGTCGCTCCAAGGGCCCACCTGAGTCTGGGTCCTGTGGCTCGGGCTAGAGAGTCACAAATCGGTTGAGGATCTTGCCCCTAGCCTCGGTTCATAGACGGAAATCCAATTTCCAAATACGTGACATTTGCGGTTTTATTTGTAAACCTATATATGGCGACATGATATATGGTACCCATGCCGCCTATGATTGATACTTATGATTTGAAGTTGTTTTATACACTATGCACTTATTATAGTATCAAATAATCTGTTTTAAAACGTATCAAGCATTCTTTGGCTGTTATAAGGGAAAACCCTATCCCCCGGCTTGCGTCGCATTGTGTGATAGGACCTGGGTCTTATAACAGCTTCATTTTTCTTTATTTAGCATTGCGCTGTTTGTTTTATGCACTGGTATTCTTGGAAGGAAACCCGTTCCGTGTTATACGGCGTGGTCCCTTGATTTACCTAATGATTTAAAATAAAGATTAATAACTGTTTTAGTTCTCACACCAGTCACATGACTGACCTGGAGTTTATTGTTTTAACCTAAACTCTGGGTGCCCTTATTTTGACACGGGCAGCTAGTAGTTTTGGTTTTGCAGATTTATATTCACAGGATCCTGGTTTACAGCTGGAACGATATCCGGAAAGCTTTGTATCCGTATATCTACTTCTAGTTGTGTATTGTATTATTTTCCGCTGCTATGTATTTAAATGTAATTTAAATCTCTGATATTTCTGTGTTATATTCTTTTATACTCTGTATATTCTTGTAATCTGATGCATTGTTGTAATATACAGTGAAATGTTCTTCTGTATGCGTTCTGTTGTGGCTTGTTCTCGAACTATCCGTCGCTTTCCTTTACGGGGAAGTTACGGGTCTTCACAGTTGGTATCAGAGCTTTGGTTTACAAAGCTAGAGAACAAGGCACATTAGAACCGTACGAAAGAATTCATCAGATAATTGGATTAGTAATATCCAATGGGATGACTCGTTAGAGATAGGATCAGTAGCATCCTAGAACGAGTGTGAAGAGTATATTTTTAAAAGTGAAAACAAATTCTTGTTTTGAAAATTTGAATCAATTATTCGTATTTGATTATCAATTTATATTGATGTGGACAATCCAGTATATATAGATTTTGCGTATACGTCTGATCCGCGTGTATTCGAAATTTTAATATACCGGATAGATATAGAATTACACTCTAATCGCCCGGAGACGATTTTGATGATGGAGCTCCATCATTAGAATTTATGTTCGAGTGACGAAAGTGGGCTTTCTATATATTTCCATTAGGCTGGTGTGAGAACCAAAATTAGATAGGGCTTATTGTTGTGATTTGGCATCAAAAATCTGATTTTTGACTATGTATCAAAGTTATCAATTTGAAACTCTAATTCACTAATTGATTGATGTTTGAATTGGTTGTTTATTTGTTTGATAATTTTTAACCATTTAGCCTAATTGTACCAAATATTGGATTATATTAAAAATTGGTCGCATTTGCTTGCATATACATATATATCTTTGAACAGGTCATAGCAAGGAGGCTAGAGCAGAGAATAAAATTTGTTTGCCCGACAAATAGGTACATGTTTACTACATAATTTACTGTTTTGTTTGGGTGATGATGATTTTGTGAGCCTATTGGCTAGCCGCTTGGCTTTTTCTTTTTCTTTTTGAGATCTGAAGGACCGGGAACGCTATTTGCAATTTCCCGATGCTCCCATTGCAGGGGAGGTTATGGCGAAATTTTTCAAAAATTTAGGGTGTTAGCCAAATTTTTGAGATTTAGGAAATTCTCAGAAACTAAAGAGTTGGAGAATGGAAGCCAGATCGAGCGTAGAGTTAATTAATCAAACCACTTTCGACTTTGTTCCTTTTCGGGGACGAAAAGTTTTAAGTGGGGGAGATTGTAACAACCCGGAAAATCTGGGCCAGTTTGAAAATTTTATTTTGGCAATTTTAGCGAATTTTGATTATTTAAAATGAATTATTTTAAATAATATCGACGAAAAATTTATTTTGAATAGAATTCGATCGTATAGATTATATACGTCGTCGTTAGAATATATATAATAATTATATATAATTATAAATAGAATTGAAAATGGCGCGGTAGTTCGAAAATTCGATTTCTAATTTCAAATGAATATACAGAATTCAATATAAGTCAGAATTGAACGAAACAAGAAATATTTGAATCTGTATAATTATATCTTTGTAACGAAGTTGAGAAACTGAGATTTCACTTTATAAATGATGAGATATGTCCAGTTGAAAATTAGAAATAGTCGCTGTGGAATTTATATATATTTTAATATAATATATAGCCCTTAAAAATGGACATTTTGCAAACGACCTCGGATTTCGACGAAACCAGTTTTGTTGGGTCCGTGATGTCAAGTTATTGCTAGGTTTCAAATTTCATAATTTTTCGAATCAATATGTGAGCGTGGCAAAAGAAAACGCGTTTGGCCAGTTTCAGTTGATTTTAATCGACTGGAAATTGGCCATTTTTCAAACGGTCTCAGAATTCGACGAAACTAGTTTTGTTAGGACCGTATCGTCAATACGAAGCTAGAAAATATTTTTATAGAATTTTTCTAGTTAGTATGTGGCCCCGGTAATTTGAAATGTACGTTTAAAATTCAATATAGTGATTTAAATGTAAATTTAACGGAAACTGATTCAAACAGTCGAATCAGCCTGCGATACATATCCCATTGTGTTCGGAATGGGGGTATTACGTTAGGGATGACAGTCGTTGGACCCGGTTCGGTGTTCGTATGTAAAAGTCAACGTAAATTGAGAAAAAAGGAAAAAAAAAATATAAATAATAATAAAATATATATCTTCCCCCCCCCCCTTTTTATCTCTGGCCCCCCCCGTTACATCCGATTCACAAATAAAAAGAAAAAAAAAAAAAAAAAACCCCCGCAGATCGGAATCGAGGAGCCCCTCCCCCTCTTCATCGCTCCGCCGCCGATCAGGCGAGCTCCGCCCACCTCGCCCCCTCTCCGCCTGGCCGCCCTCCTTCCTGCTCCTCCTTTCCCTTCGGACCCTCAAGCCCGACCCCCCCCCTCCAGGCGCCAGGCGCCGCGAAACCCACAACCGCCCCCCCCAGGAGCTGCTCCGACCACCCTCCGCCACGAGCCCCCCACTGACGAACGGAGAAGCCTCCCCCCCTGTAAGTTCCCTTTCTGTTTTTTTATTTTTATTATTTACTTTTTCTGTTTTTTTTAGTAATTTAAAACTGATTTTTTTTAAAGTAATTTAAAACTGATTTTGTAAAATTATAAAAATAAAAACTGATTTGGTTTTAAAATAAGAATAGCATGGTTTCTAACATATAAAAATATGATTTTTATATGATTAATAGAAATATAAAAATATGAATTTTGCATATATGATTTTTGATTTTTGAAAAATAAGTTTCTGTGATTGTAAAGAAATTTAAAAGGTTTAAGAAGATTTTTGTTTTTAAGAGGTTTAAAAAGATTTGAATTTTTAAAAGGTAAAAGATTTGAATTTTTAAAAGGTAAAAGGATTTGAACTTTAAAAAGTAAAAGAAAAGATTAGATCTTTGAAATGGTAAAGGCGAAAACTATATTTTTATAAAGGCGAAATCTTTATTTTTGAAAAGGGGAAATCTATATTTTTATAAGGGCGAAATCTATATTTTTGAAATGGGATTTTTATATATTGAACTTTGAAATAAAAATTCGATTTTTATATATTGAACTTTGAAATAAAAATTCGATTTTTATATATTGAACTTTGAAATAAAAATTCGATTTTTATATATTGAACTTTGAATAAAAATTCGATTTTTATATATTGAACTTTGAAATAAAATTCGATTTTTATATATTGAACTTTGAAATAAAAATTCGATTTTTATATATTGAACTTTGAAATAAAAATTCGATTTTTATATATTGAACTTTGAATAAAATTCGATTTTTATATATTGAACTTTGAAATAAAAATTCGATTTTTATATATTGAACTTTGAAATAAAAATTCGATTTTTATATATTGAACTTTGAAATAAAAATTCGATTTTTATATATTGAACTTTGAAATAAAAATTCGATTTTTATATATTGAATAGCGAGCTAAAAATGTGATTTTTATATATTGAACTTCGAGTTAAAAATGTGATTTTTATATATTGAACTTCGAGCTAAAAATGTGATTTTTATATATTGAACTTCGAGTTAAAAATGGGATTTTTATATATTGAACATCGTAGTAAAAATTCGATTTTTACATATGTAGTGGCTACGGGCAACGAAGAGGACGAAAAGGCGAAAACGACGAAGACTTCTGCAAAGAAAGACTCAAGATGATTGGATAGCTATCTGTGAGAATTTCTCACCTTTCAATTTAATTTTTCTAGTTATATATATATACTAGGATGCAGACGGTGCTTAGTAGCACCCGACACAATCGTCCACAGACCATGGACTTGTTTGTTTGGTTGCATAGATTAGTTGAATTATTTGGTTGAATTGAATTGTTTGGTGAGATGAAATTGATTTGATTGATGTGTGAATGGCGTGGGCCTTCACTAGACCGGGGATAAGGCTAGGCCTTGTCCCGTTTCTAGTATCGTGCCGTTATGCCGCCGAAATTTTCTAAAATATGTTAGAAAATAAAAATATCATTTTAGAGTGTAAATGAATTGAATAGAAATTCATAGGTTGAAATAAAATGTTTTATCGTTAAAAATATAAATTTTAACGTGAATGTGAATAAATGAATAGTTATAAACAAATCGGCCGATTTGTTTGTATATACACTGATTTGACTGATATTGATTGGGTCGATAAATTTCACACATCGCCCCACTGCACAAATAAAATCTGTGTTTGATTGTTTGAAACCCCACACGGGTGTTGGGATGAAATTTGAAGTTCACTCATCCTGATTGATTGAATATGTCGATCGATTGATTGACAGGCTGCTATAGGCGTTGAATATCTATATTTGATGCCTTTACAGTATAGTGCACTTTGGTTGATGGTTGATTATTTTCAATGTTATTATATACATGTGTTGTATGAAAATCCATATAATTAACTTTATATGGTAATTGATTGGGCCTCATTCCAATCGTGAAAATAAAGAATATTTTTATAATAAGAAATATTTGAAATAGAAATATTCGAAATGGAATATTTGAAAATATCAATATATGAAGCCGTGTTGATTAGATGCGCCATTTTGACGGGAACGATATTTTTATCGATTTTATTCCTTTTGAAAGGGATATTGAAAAGTAATTTTGAAATCAAATATTTCGAAATGAATTGAATTGAAAACGAATTCAAATTGAATTGAAAACGATTTCGAAATGAATTGAATTGAAAACGATTTCGAAATGAATTGAATTGAAAACGAATTCAAATTGAATTGAAAACGATTTCGAAATGAATTGAATTGAAAACGAATTCAAAGTGAATTGAATTGAAAGTGATTTCGAAATGAATTGAATTGAAAACGAATTCAAAATGAATTGAATTGAAAGTGATTTCGAAATGAATTGAATTGAAAGCGAATTCAAATTGAATTAAAAGTAAATTGAAATGAATTCAAATTGAATTGAAATTTGAATTGAATAGAAATGAACTTTAAAACGAATTTATAGAGAAGAATTCAATTTTTCTTTGAATTGAGATGGAAGTTGAAATAGATTTTGAAACGATTTTAAAACTATTTATATAATTCGTTTTAAATAGAAATCGACGAAATATATATTATATATATTATATATATAATATAATGGCCTGAATAGAACGCGCCGCGCCGCGGCAGTTCGCGAATTTCGACCGTTTATTTCAAACGGACATTACGGGAGATCCGACCGTCGGATTCTCCTAAAACCGGAACCGTTGGGTTCGTATCGAAAAGAGCTTTCTAACGAATATTAGAAATTTGAAATCTAACGGTTGGATTTGGAATTATGTCCAAATCAAATTCGAAAAAGGTCGCTGTAAGTGCAGTTCGATGGCCATTGATGGAAATCGACTGTACGGGCCTTGATAAAATTATTAAAAATAGTAATAATTTGTGTAAAATCATAAGAAATGATTTAGAAAGAATTGGGATGAAAAACTCCCTATTTGAAAAGATAAAAATAGGTTTTTATCGAAATGAACTAGTTTTGAACTAGAATTATAATTCTATTTATTTTTGAATAAATAAATTGAATTCGAAAAGGGTTTTGAAAATAACCAAAATTTCCAATGATTGCATTGGAGTGGATTTGAATCGAAATTGTCTTCGGAATATTTCGATGTTGGAATTCGTGATTATACAGGTGTTGTTATGGAAATTTGAAAGATATATATCTATATCGTTATTTCCAATACGACATTTGTTAGTCGTAGAATTCGATATTGAATATAAGCCGATATATTTTCTATTCAGAGCCTTGTATTGGATATCGAATGTGATTTGGGTTTGTCGTGAATGGTGTCTTCACTAACACTGTTCTTGAACCCAGTTGAGAAAAGATTAAATCTTTTTATTTAGATTTAATGAAGTGTGCCAATTAAACGATATTTAATTGGAATTGAATTGGTATTGATTTTTGGGTTTATCGTGAGCAGTGTTTTAAATAACACTTGTTCTTTAACCCGATAATTAATGGAATGTGATTTGGGTTTGTCGTGAATGGTGTCTTCACTAACACTGTTCTTGAACCCAATTGAGAAATGATTAAATCTTTTGATTTAGATTTAATGAAGTGCGCCAATTAAATAATATTTAATTGGAATTGAATCGATATTGATTTTTGGGTTTGTCGTGAACAGTGTTTTAAATAACACTTGTTCTTTAACCCGATAATTAATGAATGTGATTTGGGTTTGTC
The DNA here is from genome assembly GCA_030737875.1 of Allium sativum. Lineage (NCBI taxonomy): Eukaryota > Viridiplantae > Streptophyta > Magnoliopsida > Asparagales > Amaryllidaceae > Allium > Allium sativum. Next base: position 794,033,076 of record CM060918.1, on the reverse strand, counting down.
GTGAATGGTGTCTTCACTAACACTGTTCTTGAACCCAGCTGAGAAAAGATTAAATCTTTTGATTTAGATTTAATGAAGTGTACCAATTAAATAATATTTAAATTGGAATTGAATGGATATTGATTTTTGGGTTTATCGTGAACAGTGTTTTAAATAACACTTGTTCTTTAACCCGATAATTAATGGGATGTGACTTTGGGTTTAACGTGAACCGTGTTTTTAAATGACACTGATTCTTTAACCCAGTCACAGATTAAAACTAAGTGGAGTTTTAATGAATCTTTAATTAGATTGAAAAGATCGAGAATGGAGTATCACCAGTTTTGCTCCAGGCGATAGTTAAATCTTTAATTAGATTTGAACGTGAAATTTAGAAACTAACTGTCGGTTAGCTAAGTAGAATGATTTTCTGGATATTGATCTGATGTTGGTTTCGGCCTTCGGGGTTAATATTTGGGGAATTATTCTCTTGATTAATTTACGGTTAATGACTAATGAGTTGGAATGAGGCGTATGTTGTGTTTGTGTAACACTTTTATAATATATACGCGAGTTATTCGGAAAGACCGGGTTTATCCCATTCTGAATAACTGATACGACGATAAGTCGAAGATGAAGACGATGGTCGAAGACCGGAGGTCTTCACGTCGTTTGGGTGATAACTGATGATCTTGATTGGGCTGTACACCCAAGAAGATGGAAACAGTTAGTGATCGTCCAGACGTACTTGGAGATCGATGGATATGCGGGGTACTAGGTGCCTCCGGTTTCGTTCAGACCCAGAACGGACTTGTAAATGGACTGTGTGTCTGACATCGGATTTCATTCTGTGTGACTGATATCGGTTGCATAGGATGGTTTGCCTGTGTGGCATGCTAAGATGCAAATGATCAAGGCTTCTGTTGAAAAGCAAAGTCTTGTGGTTGATGATCAAAGCACGGCCTTTGTGGCGTAGCTTTGTGTAACGTTTACCTCGCGTGTTTCACACCCGGTATGAATCAAAAACGGGAGACGGACCTCAGGGAGGACTTGCGTTTCTTTCTAGCTAGAAGTGGCGTCAGTGGTTTTTCACGCCCTGACGAGTTTGACTTATGTGGTTGTTGTTGTTGCGAGGCGCCTCGGTTATATCGGTTTCGGCCGATGCTTCTGGTCGGCTGACGGACCAGACTTACACCCCATAGGGTGGGGAAACGTAGTGTTCAGGCATTTTAATCCACATCGGTGGACCGGCCCTGTCGCTCCAAGGGCCCACCTGAGTCTGGGTCCTGTGGCTCGGGCTAGAGAGTCACAAATCGGTTGAGGATCTTGCCCCTAGCCTCGGTTCATAGACGGAAATCCAATTTCCAAATACGTGACATTTGCGGTTTTATTTGTAAACCTATATATGGCGACATGATATATGGTACCCATGCCGCCTATGATTGATACTTATGATTTGAAGTTGTTTTATACACTATGCACTTATTATAGTATCAAATAATCTGTTTTAAAACGTATCAAGCATTCTTTGGCTGTTATAAGGGAAAACCCTATCCCCCGGCTTGCGTCGCATTGTGTGATAGGACCTGGGTCTTATAACAGCTTCATTTTTCTTTATTTAGCATTGCGCTGTTTGTTTTATGCACTGGTATTCTTGGAAGGAAACCCGTTCCGTGTTATACGGCGTGGTCCCTTGATTTACCTAATGATTTAAAATAAAGATTAATAACTGTTTTAGTTCTCACACCAGTCACATGACTGACCTGGAGTTTATTGTTTTAACCTAAACTCTGGGTGCCCTTATTTTGACACGGGCAGCTAGTAGTTTTGGTTTTGCAGATTTATATTCACAGGATCCTGGTTTACAGCTGGAACGATATCCGGAAAGCTTTGTATCCGTATATCTACTTCTAGTTGTGTATTGTATTATTTTCCGCTGCTATGTATTTAAATGTAATTTAAATCTCTGATATTTCTGTGTTATATTCTTTTATACTCTGTATATTCTTGTAATCTGATGCATTGTTGTAATATACAGTGAAATGTTCTTCTGTATGCGTTCTGTTGTGGCTTGTTCTCGAACTATCCGTCGCTTTCCTTTACGGGGAAGTTACGGGTCTTCACATTGTCGCATTAGAGTTGTCAAACAAAAACAACCATTTTTGTCGCATTAGAGTTTTAAACAAACACGATCATTTTTGTTGCATAAGAGTTGGCAAACAAACTTTATCATTTTGTCGCATTAGATTTGTCAAAACAAACAATATCATTTTTGTCGCATTAAATTTGATAAAACCAGTATATCACTTTTATTTGTTTGATAAATTAGAATTGTCGATAAAATAAACTCATCATTTTGATTGTTTTGTTGGAATAAATTAGTCAACAAACCAAAGTCATTATCTTTATTGTTTTGTTGAAAAGATTAGTAAAATCAAAATATACATTTTGTCAAAATATTCATTTTTGTCAAAATAGATTAGTTAAAGCAAACCATATATTTTTGTCAAAATATATACTTTTGTCAAGATAAGACTAGTTGAATCAAAATACACATTTTTGGACAAATAGCTTAGTTGAACCAAAATAATTATTTCTGTCAAAAATATTTACTTTTTCCAAAAATATAATAGCTGAAACAAAAGTTACATTTTGTTAAATACGATCGTTGAAACAAAAATTACCTTTTTGTTAATTAGATTTGAATTAAGACAAAAATTACATTTTTGTTAAATGATAGAGTTAAATACAAATAGTAATTTCTGGTGAAATAGGTTTGTGTTACCATAGAAATATCCATTTTGATATAATAGAATTGTCAGCAAAATGGAACCTTTTTATATACATTTTATTGAGATAGAATTTATATGCAAATAAAATAATCATTTTTATTTGCATAACCTACAATAAAATTTATACACAAATATAAAAAAGATCATTTTTATTTGCAAACTTACATTGGAGTTTATATGTGACAACAAGGAATTTCGCTCAATCCGAATCAATCGCTAAACCGATCAAGACCGTTCGAAACGCCTGATTGTTTTGTGAACACGACAAAATAGAACGCAGACGGAAGAACATTTCTTTGTATATTGCAACAATTCAATCAGATTACAAGAATATACAGAGTATGAATAAATATTACACAACAGAAAAATATCAGAGATTACAATACATTACATAGCAGCGGAAAATAATACAAAACACAACTAGAAGGAGATATACGGATACAAAGCTTTCCGGATATCGTTCCAGCTGTAACCCGGGATCCTGTGAATATAAATCTGCAAAACCAAAACTACTAGCTGCCCGTGTCAAAATAAGGTCACCCAGAGTTTAGGTTAAAACAATAAACTCCAGGTCAGTCATGGGACTGGTGTGAGAACTAAAACAGTTATTAATCTTTATTTTAAAGTTAGGTAAATCAAGGGACCACGCCGTATAACACGGAACGGGTTTCCTCCCAAGAATACCAGTGCATAAAGCAAACAGCGCAATGCTAAATAAAGTAAAATGAAGCTGTTATAAGACCCAAGTCCCATCACACAATGCAACGCAAGCCGGAGGATAGGGTTTTACCTTATAACAACCAAAGAATGCTTGATACGCTAAAAATTCATGCTTTATTATTACTATAGGTGTATAGTGTCAAAACAATTTCAAATCATAAATATCAATTATAGACGGCATGGGTACCATATATCATGTCGCCATACTAGGCTCTACAATCAAAACCGCACTGTCACGTATTTGGAAATTGGATTTCTATCTATGAACCCAGGCAAGGGATCGTCCTCTACCGATTCGAGACTCTCTAGCCCGAGCCTCAGGCAAGCACGCAGGCAAGCCTTGGAGCGACAGGGCCGGTCCACCGATGTGGATTATTATGCCTGAACACTACGTTTCCCCGCCCTATGGGGCGTAAATGAGCCAACGAATGACTCCATCGGACCCGGATCGTCCGATCTAACCGAGGCGCCTCGCAACAGCAACAACCACATAAGTCAAACTCGTCAGGGCGTGTAAAACCACTGACGCCATTTCTAACTAGAAAGAAACGCATGTCCTCCCTGAGGTCCTCTCCCGTTTTTGGTTCACCACCGGGGTGTGAGGCTCGCGAATTCACGTTACACAAAGCTGTGCCACACAGGCTATGCTTTGATCATCACCCACAAGACTATGCTTTTCAACAGAAGCCTTGATCATATTGCCACTTAGGCATGCCACACAGGCAATTCACTCCATGCGTTTGATATCCATCAACATATAACCTCTGAGCTCGTGCGTCTCAGAGAAGGGCGTTAAGCAAAAGAATAAATTCTCCGCCGCCAGACAGAAATATATTTAATAGAAATCAACCACACAGAATAAAATCCAATGTCAGACACACAGTCCATTTACAAGTTCGTTCTGGGTCTGAACGAAACCGGAGGCACTTTCCTCGCATATCCATCGATCTCCAAGTACGTCTGGACGATCACCAACTATTTCTCTCCTCTTGGGTATACAACCCAATCGAGATCATCAGCAATCACCCAAAACGATGTGAAGATTTCCGGTCTTCGACCACCGTCTTCATCTTCGACACCACGTCGAATCAGTTATTCAGAATGGGATAAACCCGGTCTTTCTGAACAACTCACGTATATATATAATAAACACGTGTTACACAAACACAACATACGCCTCATTCCAATTCAGAATATTCTTTTATTCAAATATTCTTATACTTTGGGAAAGGTTCCCATTAATTTTATCAAAGATAAATTCTTTAAATTTATTCTTTAATCTCCTTTGAATATCAATTCAGACTAGTCGGGATTAGCGAACCACACAGAAGTAATCATTTATTTTAATTTCCCAATCCCAACCTATTCATCCCATGAAGTAAAACTGGTAATACTTCATATCTAACACCACAGTGTTATCGGTAAATTCAATTACCATTTCACGTTGAAATCTAATTAAAGATTTAACTATCGCCTGGAGTAAAACTGGTGATACTCCATTCTCGATCTTTTCAATCTAATTAAAGATTCATTAAAACTCCACTTAGTTTTAATCTTTAACTGGGTTAAAGAATCAGTGTCATTTAAAACACGGTTCACGATAAACCCAAAATCACATTCCAATAATTATTGGGTTAAAGAACAAGTGTTATTTAAAACACTATTCACGATAAACCCAAAAATCAATACCAATTCAATTCCAATTAAATATTATTTAATTGGTACACTTCATTAAATCTAAATAAAAAGATTTAATCTTTTTCTCAACTGGGCTTAGGAACAGTGTTAATGAAGACACTATTCACGACAAACCCAAATCACATTTGATATTAAATACAAGGCTCTGAATAGAAAATATACCGGCTTATATTCAATATCAAATCCTACGACCAACAAATATCGTATTGGAAATAACGATATATATATCTTTCAAATTCCCATAACAATATCTGTATCATCACGAAATCCAACATCGAAATATTCCGAAGACAATTTCGATTCAAATCCATTTCCACTTTATATATTGAAAATTCTGGTTATATTTCAAAACCATTTCAAATTCATTTTATTTATTTCAAAAATAAATGAATTATAATTCTAGTTCAAAACTAGTTCATTTCGATAAAAATTTATTTTTATCTTTTCAAATATGGAGTTTTTCACCCTAATTCTTCCCAAATCACCTCTTATGATTTTACTCAAATTATTGATATTTTTAATAATTTTATCAAGGCGGTACAGTCGATTTCCATCAATGGCCATCGAACTGCACTTACAGCGGCCTTTTTCAAATTTGATTTGGACATAATTCCAAATCAAACCGTTAGATTTCAAATTTCCAATATTCATTAGAAATCTCTTTTCGATACGAATCCAACGGTTCCGGTTTTAGGAGAATCCGACGGTCGGATCTCCCGCAACGTCAATTCGAAGTCAATGGTCGAAATTCACGAACTGCCGCAGCGCAGCGCGTTCTATTCAGGCCATTATATTATATATATGTATAATATATAATATATACTTCGTCGATTTCCTTTTAAAACGTATTATAAAAATCGTTTTAAATTCGTTTTCAAAACTATTTCAACTTCTTTTCAAATTCAAATCAAAATTGAATTTTTCCTTATAAATTCGATTTAAATTCATTTCAAATTGATTTCAATTCAAATCGATCAGTTCATTTTCAATTTCATTCAATTTCAATTCGAATTCATTTCGATTCAATTTCAATTCGAATTCATCTCTACTCACTTTCAATTCGAATTCATTTCTATTCACATTCAATTCGAATGCTAATTCTTTTCAAAATATCAGATTTTAAAATCACTTTCGATATTCATTATAAAATGAATAAAATCGATATAAATATCGTTCACGTCAAAATGGCGTCAATCTAATCAACACGGCTTCATCTATTCTATTTTCGAATATTCTATTTCAGATATTTCTATTTCAAATATTTCTATTTCAAATATTTCTATTCAAAACTGGAATGAAGCCCAATCGATTACCATAGATTTTATTTCTATGTATTTTCATATAACGCATGTATATATCCACAATGACAAATAATCAACCATCATCCGAAGTGCATTCTACACTGTATAAGCATCAATATAAATATTCAACGCTTATAACAGTCTGTCAATCAATCGATCGACATACAACTAATTATCGGGATTAGTATACGTCATATATCCTCCCAATACCCGTGTGGGGTTTCAAACAATCAAATACAAATTTTATTTATGTGCAGTTGGGCGATGTGTAAAATTTATCGTCCCAATCAATATCAGACAAATGTGTGTATATAAACAGATCTTTCGATTTGTTTATATTAATTTATTTCATTTCATATACACGTTAAAAATTCTATTTTTAACTATAAAATATTTTTAACTATATAAATATTTTATTTCATTTCACATCACACAATCAACTACACATCAAAATCAAACAACCAAGCATACAAGCCGTCCATGGTCTGTGGACGACGGATGTCGGGTGCTACGAAACACCGTCTGCATCCTAGTATATATTTTAACTAGAAAATTAAATTAGAGGTGAGAAGTTCTCACAGAGGGTTCCACTCCGCTGTGCTTTTCTTTTGAACTGCTGAACTGTCTGGATCTGTTTGAAATTCCAATGCAGCCCTTTTCACGCTGTTCATAATAAAAATTATATTTTTATCACTTCATTCTAATAAATAAAAATCATATTTTTATTTCTTCTTCATATTTTTTTTGATGCTTCATTCTATATAAAAATTATATTTTTATATTTCTACTTTATATATAAAGATCAAATTTTTATTTCATCGTTATAAAAATCACAATTTTATATCACTATACATATAATAAAAATCAAAATTTTATTTCGCTACATATATAAAGATCAAATTTTTATATTTCACATATGATAAAAATCATATTTTTATTATTCCCATGGTATAAAAATTATATTTTAAACATTCCTATCATATAAAAATCAAATTTTTAATATCTACATTATATAAAAATCATATTTTTATTTCACTAAAAATCATATATTTACAATATTAAAGATCGTATCTAGGGATGGCAAAAAAATCCGTACCCGCGGGTAAAATTCGTCATGGGTATAAAAACGGATAGTTAAATGGGTATCCATGGGTAAAATAAACGGGAATTTTTAATATCCGTCGATTAATGGGGCGGGTACAGATAGTAAGATATCCATGTCCGCGGGTACCTGTACCCGTATTGAATGTGATTTATTATCAATAGTCAATACAAAAAATATTGTTGTTGGCTGTTCAATATTTGTGTGCATGCTTTTACTCAACAGTTTATAACTGGTTGTTGATATTTTGATGGATACTTCTGTTGTTGTCTCTTATTTTTTGGATATTGGCTTAAATATGTATTGGTATTTTGAGGTTAGCATTTAAGAATTGGTCTAATTTGTTTTTTTACCAAATGTACTTTTAAATAATTTCAATAAATGGCTAAAAAATAAATTGAATAAATATAATGGATACCCACGAATACCCGCCATTACCCGCAACCCGTTTAAAACCCGTTTAATGGATACCCGTGCGGGTATGGGGCGGGCACGGGTCAAAAAATCACCCAACGGGGCGGGTGATGGGGTGGTACTACCCGCGCCCGCCCCGCCCCATTGCCATCCCTAATCGTATCTTTATACTAATAAAAATCATTTTTTTCTACTATAAAAATCGAACCTTTTTAATGTTAAAAATCAAATCTTCTTATTTTAAATATATACTATAAAAATCGTATTTTTATATTCAATAAATATCTCGTTTTCCTATTAGTATTTTAATCGTTATTCAAACATGTAAAAATCAGATTTTTAATCACTACCCAATGTTAAAACTGAAAATTAAAATCATAGCTTTATACTTATAAAAAAATCTAAACGAATGGACTGAAAAGAAGATTATATTATAAATGAAGAAACTCACCGTGTTGGAGGAAGGAGGGGGGCTGGAATCGCAGTTTGTCGGAGGTCTGCACGGAGGAGGGGGGTTGCGTCGCTGTCGAGGTGGTCTGGGGGGTACGGTTCGAGCTGAATCAGAGGGGGAGGAAAGGAAAGGGGGAGGCGGTGGTGCCAGGGAGGGCAGAGGTCGGCCGACGCCCACGGTGGCGAGGGGGAAGGGTGGGCGACGGGTTTCGTTCATGGGGGTTGCGGGTTCGATTTAGCGGGGTGGGGGGAGAGGAAGAGAAGGTGGCGGCTCCCCCCTTTTCTTACATTTTTTTATTTTTGATTTGGGAAAACTTACCGGGGGGGGGGGGGGGGTAATATAAGGAGAGGATAATTAATGGAATTATATATTTTATTATTTATTTTAATTTCAAAAAGTTACTTTTTATTTCGACCTCGGAATGAGACCCACCGCCTGTCGTCCATAGCCTTTCACCCCCATTCCAAACACAATGGGATATACATCGTAAGCCAATTCGATCGTTTCGATCAGTTTTCGTCAAAATCAACATATAACTCTATATATTGAATTTGAACGCGCATTTCAATTTACCGGGGCCACATACTAACTAGAAAAATTCCCGAAAAATATTTTCTAGCTTCGTATTGACAATACGGTCCTAACAAAACTAATTTCGTCGAATTCTGAGACCGTTTGAAAAATGACCATTTTCCAGTCGATTAAAATCAACTAAAACTGGTCAAACGCATTTTTCTTTGCCACACTCACATATTGATTCGAAAAATTATGAAAATTGGATTCTAGCAATAACTTGACATCACGGATCCAACAAAAGTGGTTTCGTCGAAATCTGAGGTCGTTCGCAAATTTCCTATTTTTAAGGGCCAGAATTCCATAGCGACTATTCTGAAAATTCATTTGGACATATCTTTTGATTCCCGCTATGAAATTTCAATTTTTCGGATTCGCTGGAAAGATATTCTCAAATAGATTCTATTATTTTTGGTTTCACTAAATTCCGGTTTATTTTGAATCCTGTACATTCATTTGAAGTTTGAAATCGAATTATCGAACTACCGCGCCATTTTCAATTCCCTTTATAATTTAAAATAAATATTTATATTCTAACGATGATCTATATAACTATATACGTTCGAATTCTATTCAAAATAAATTTCTCGTCGCTATTATTTAAAATATTCTATTTTAAATAATCGAAATTCAATAAAATTGCCAAAATAAAAAATTTTAATTGGCTCGGATTTTCGGGTTATTACAATCTCCCCCACTTAAAACTTTTTGTCCCCAAAAAGGAACGAAGCCGAAAGTTGTTTAACAATTCAACTCAACTTCCAGTATTTTCACTAGGGCTTAAGTTCTTCAACTTTTCAGTTTCTAAGAACTTTCCAAATTTTTCAAAAATTTGGCTAACACCCTAAATTTTCGAAAAATTTCGCTATAACCTCCCCTGCACCGGGGACTTCGGGATATTTCATATAGCCTCCCATGGCCTTCTTCAACTCAAAAGAAAAAGAAAAAGCCAAGCGGCTAGCCAATCGGCTCACAAAATCATCATCACCCAAACAAAACAGTAAATTATGATAAACATGTACCTATTTGTCGGGCAAACAATTTTATTCTTCTGCTATAGCCTCTTTGCAATGACCTGTTCAATAGATATACATGTACATGCATGCAAATGCGACTAATTTTCAATACAATTCACTATTTAATTCAATTTGGTTATAGGTTCAAATTTTAATCAATCAACCAATAATCAAACAACACAACCATCAAACAATTAGTGAATTATCATTTCAAATTCATAACTTTGATATATAGTCAAAAATCAGATTTTTTTGATGCTAAATCACAACAATAAGCCCTGCATAATTTTGGTTCTCACACCAGTCAATAGGAAATATATAGACGTCCCACCTTCGTCACTCGAACATAAATACTGATGATGCTATCGCTATCATCAGAATTATCCCCGAACGACTACAGTGCGATTCTATATCTATCCAGTATATTAAAACTTCAAATACACGTGGATCAGACGTATACTAAAATCTCTATATACCTGATAGTCCAAATCAATATAAAATAAATAATCAAATACGAATAATTGATTTAAATTTTCAAAACAAAACTTGTTTTCAATTTTTATTTTAAAAACATTACTCTTCACACTCGTTCTAGGATACTACTGATCCCATTTCTAATGAGTCATTCCCACTGGATATTACTAATCCAATTTCTGATGAATTCTTTCGTATGGTTATAATGTGTCTTGTTCTCTGAGCTTTGTAAACCAAAGCTCTGATACCAAATTTGACAACAAGGAATTTCTCTCGATCCGAATCAATAGCTAAACCGATCAAGACCGTCCGAAACGCCTGATTGTTTTGAGAACACGACAAAATAGAACGCAGACGGAAGAACATTTCATTGTATATTACAACATTTCCATCAGATTACAATAAATATTACACAACAGAAAAATATCAGATATTACAATACATTACATAGCAGCGGAAAATAATACAAAACACAACTAGAAGGAGATATACGGATACAAAGCTTTCCGGATATCGTTCCAGCTGTAACCCAGGATCCTGTGAATATAAATCTGCAAAACCAAAACTACTAGCTGCCCGTGTCAAAATAAGGGCACCCAGAGTTTAGGTTAAAACAATAAACTCCAGGTCAGTCATGGGACTGGTGTGAGAACTAAAACAGTTATTAATCTTTATTTTAAAGTTAGGTAAATCAAGGGACCACGCCGTATAACACGGAACGGGTTTCCTCCCAAGAATACCAGTGCATAAAGCAAACAACGCAACGCTAAATAAAGAAAAATGAAGCTGTTATAAGAACCAAGTCCGATCACACAATGCAACGCAAGCCGGACGATAGGGTTTTACCTTATAACAACCAAAGAATGCTTGATACGCTAAAAATTACTATAAGTGTATAGTGTCAAAACAATTTCAAATCATAAATATCAATTATAGACGGCATGGGTACCATATATCATGTCGCCAACTAGGCTCAACAATCAAAACCGCACTGTCACGTATTTGGAAATTGGATTTCCATTTATGAACCCAGGCAAGGGATCGTCCTCTACCGATTCGAGACTCTCTAGACCGAGCCTCAGGCAAGCGCGCATGCAAGCCTTGGAGCGACAGGGCCGGTCCACCGATGTGGATTATTATGCCTGGACACTACGTTTCCCCGCCCTATGGGGCGTAAATGAGCCAACGAATGACTCCATCGGACCCGGATCGTCTGATCTAACTGAGGCTCCTCGCAACAGCACAGGGCATGTAAAACCACTGACGCCACTTCTAACTAGAAAGAAACGCATGTCCTCCCGGAGGTTCTCTCCCGTTTTTGGTTCACCATCGGGGTGTGAGGCTCGCGAATTCACGTTACACAAAGCTGTGCCACACAGGTTATGATTTGATCATCACCCACAAGACTTTGCTTTTCAACAGAAGCCTTGATCATATTGCCACTTAGGCATGCCACACAGGCAATTCACTCCATGTGTTTGATATCCATCAATATATAACCTCTGAGCTCGTGCGTCTTAGAGAAGGGCATTAAGCAAAAGAATGAATTCTCCGCCGCCAGACAGATATATATTTAATAGAAATCAACCACACAGAATAAAATCCAATGTCAGACACACAGTCCATTTACAAGTTCGTTCTGGGTTTGAACGAAACCGGAGGCACTTTCCTCGCATATCCATCGATCTCCAAGTACGTCTGGACGATCACCAACTGTCTCTCTCCTCTTGGGTGTACAGCCCAATCGAGATCATCAGCAATCACCCAAAACGATGTGAAGATTTCCGGTCTTTGACCACCGTCTTCATCTTCGACACTACGTCGAATCAGTTATTCAGAATGGGATAAATCCGGTCTTTCTGAACAACTCGCGTATATATATATATAATAAACACGTGTTACACAAACACAACATACGCCTCATTCCAATTCAGAATATTCTTTTATTCAAATATTCTTATACTTTGGGAAAGGTTCCCATTAATTTTATCAAAGATAAATTCTTTAAATTTATTCTTTAATCTCCTTTGAATATTAATTCAGACTAGTCGGGATTAGCGAACCACACAGAAGTAATCATTTATTTTAATTTCCCAATCCCAACCTATTCATCCCATGAAGTAAAACTGGTAATACTTCATATCTAACACCACGGTGTTATCGGTAAATTCAATTACCATTTCACGTTCAAATCTAATTAAAGATTTAACTATTGCCTGGAGTAAAATGGGTGATACTCCATTCTCGATCTTTTCAATCTAATTAAAGATTCATTAAAACTCCACTTAGTTTTAATCTTTAACTGGGTTAAAGAATCAGTGTCATTTAAAACACGGTTCACGATAAACCCAAAATCACATCCCAATAATTATCGGGTTAAAGAACAAGTGTTATTTAAAACATTGTTCACGATAAACCCAAAAATCAATACCAATTCAATTCCAATTAAATATTATTTAATTGGTACACTTCATTAAATCTAAATAAAAATATTTAATCTTTTTCTCAACTGGGCTTAAGAACAGTGTTAATGAAGACACCATTCACGACAAACCCAAATCACATTTGATATTAAATACAAGGCTCTGAATAGAAAATATATCGGCTTATATTCAATATCAAATCCTACGACCAACAAATATCGTATTGGAAATAATGATATATATATATATCTTTCAAATTCCCATAACAATATCTGTATCATCACGAAATCCAACATCTAAATATTCCGAAGACAATTCCGATTCAAATCCATTTCCACTTTATGTATTGGAAAATCTGGTTATATTTCAAAACCATTTCAAATTCATTTTATTTATTTCAAAAATAAATGAATTATAATTCTAGTTCAAAACTTGTTCATTTCGATAAAAATTTATTTTTATCTTTTCAAATATGGAGTTTTTCACCCCAATTCTTCCCAAATCACCTCTTATTATTTTACACAAATTATTGATATTTTTAATAATTTTATCAAGGCCCGTACAGTCGATTTCCATCAACGGCCATCGAACTGCACTTATAGCGACCTTTTTCAAATTTGATTTGGACATAATTCCAAATCCAACCATTAGATTTCAAATTTCCAATATTCATTAGAAAGCTCTTTTCGATACGAACCCAACGGTTCCGGTTTTAGGAGAATCCGACGGTCGGATCTCCCGCAACATCAATTCGTAGTCAATGGTCGAAATTCACGAACTACCGCAGCGCAGCGCGTTCTATTCAGGCCATTATATTATATATAATATATACTTTGTCGATTTCCTTTTAAAACGTATTATAAAAATCGTTTTAAATTCGTTTTCAAAACGATTTCAACTTCTTTTCAAATTCAAATTCAAATCAAAATTGAATTTTTCCTTATAAATTCGATTTAAATTCATTTCAAATTGATTTCAATTCAAATCGATTTTTAATTCAATTTCAGTTCGTTTTCAATTTCATTCAATTTCAATTCGAATTCATTTCTATTCAGTTTCAATTCGAATTCATCTCTACTCACTTTCAATTCGAATTCATTTCTATTCACTTTCAATTCGAATGCTAATTCTTTTCAAAATATCAGATTTTGAAATCACTTTCGATATTCATTATAAAATGAATAAAATCGATATAAATATCGTTCACGTCAAAATGGCATCAATCTAATCAACATGGCTTCATATATTTCTATTTTCGAATATTCTATTTCAAATATTTCTATTCAAAACTGGAATGAAGCCCAATCGATTATCATAGATTTTATTTCTATGGATTTTCATACAACGCATGTATATATCCACAATGACAAATAATCAACCATCATCCAAAGTGCATTCTACACTGTATAAGCATCAAATATAAATATTCAACGCTTATAACAGTCTGTCAATCAATCGATCGACATACAACTAATTTTCAGGATTAGTGTACGTCATATATCCTCCCAATACCCGTGTGGGGTTTCAAACAATCAAACACATATTTTATTTGTGCAGTTGGGCGATGTGTAAAATTTATCGTCCCAATCAATATCAGACAAATGTGTGTATATAAACAGATCGTTCGATTTGTTTATATTAATTTATTTCATTTCATATACACTTTAAAAATTCTATTTTTAACTATAAAATATTTTTAACTATATAAATATTTTATTTCATTTCAGATCACATCACACAATCGACTACGCATCAAAATCAAACAACCAAGCATACAAGCCGTCCATGGTCTATGGACGACAGGTGTCGGGTGCTACTAAACACCGTCTGCATCCTAGTATATATTTTAACTAGAAAATTAAATTAGAGGTGAGAAGTTCTCATAGAGGGTTCCACTCCGCCGTGCTTTTCTTTTGAACTGCTAAACCGTCTGGATCTGTTTGAAATTCCAATGCATCTCTTTTCACGCTGTTCATAATAAAAATTACATTTTTATCACTTCATTCTAATAAATAAAAATCATATTTTCATTTCTTCTTCATATTTTTTTGACGCTTCATTCTATATAAAAATTATATTTTTATATTTCTACTTTATATATAAAGATCGAATTTTTATTTCATCGTTATAAAAATCACATTTTTATATAACTATACATATAATAAAAATCAAAATTTTATTTCGCTACATATATAAAGATCAAAATTTTATATTTCACATATGATAAAAATCATATTTTTATTATTCCCATGATATAAAAATTATATTTTTAACATTCCTATCATATAAAAATCAAAATTTTAATATCTACATTATATAAAAATCATATTTTTATTTCACTAAAAATCATATATTTACAATATTAAAGATCGTATCTTTCTACTAATAAAAATCATTTTTTTCTACTATAAAAATCGAACCTTTTTAATGTTAAAAATCAAATCTTCTTATTTTAAATATATATTATAAAAATCGTATTTTTATATTCAATAAATATCTCGTTTTCCTATCTGCATTTTAATCGTTATTCAAACATGTAAAAATCAGATTTTTAATCACTACCCAATGTTAAAACTGAAAATTAAAATCATAGCTTTATACTTATAAAAAAATCTAAACGAAAGGACTGAAAAGAAGATTATATTATAAATGAAGAAGCTCACCGTGTTGGAGGAAGGAAGGGGTCTTGAATCGCAGTTCGTCGGAGGTCTGCACGGAGGAGGGGGGTTGCGTCGCTATCGAGGTGGTCTGGGGGGTGCGGTTCGAGCTGAATCGGAGGGGGTGGCGGTGGTGCCAGGGAGGTCGGAGGTCGGCCGACGCCCACGGTGGTGAGGGGGAAGGGTGGGCGACGGGTTTCGTTCGTGGGGGTTGCGGGTTCGATTTAGCGGGGGGGGGGGGGGGGGGGAGGAAGGAGAGGTGGAGGAAGAGAAGGTGACGGCGCCGCCCTAGGGCGCGGTGATGGCTCGCTGGGAGGAGCGCGGCTCCCTCCTTTTCTTTTCTTTTATTTTCTTTTTATTTTTGATTTGGGAAAACTGCCCGGGGGGGGGGGGGGGGGCAATATAAGGAGACGATAATTAATGGAATTATATATTTTATTATTTATTTTAATTTCAAAAAGTTACTTTTTATTTCGACCTCGGAACGAGACCCACCGCCTGTCGTCTATAGCGTTTCACCCCCATTCCGAACACAATGGGATATACATCGTAAGCCAATTCGATCGTTTCGATCAGTTTTCGTCAAAATCAACATATAACTCTATATATTGAATTTGAACACGCATTTCAATTTACCGGGGCCACAAACTAACTAGAAAAATTCCCGAAAAATATTTTCTAGCTTCGTATTAACAATACGGTCCTAACAAAACTAATTTCGTCGAATTCTGAGACCGTTTGAAAAATGACCATTTTCCAGTCGATTAAAATCAACTAAAACTGGTCAAACGCGATTTTCTTTGCAACGCTCACATATTGATTCAAAAAATTATGAAAATTTTAGTCTAGCAATAAATTGACATCACGAATCCAACAAAAGTAGTTTCATTGAAATCCGAGGTCATTAGCAAAATTCCCATTTTTAAGGGCCAGAATTCCATATCGACTATTCTGAAAATTCATTTGGACATATCTTTTGATTCCCGCTATGAAATTTCAATTTTTCGGATTCGTTGGAAAGATATTCTCAAATAAATTCTATTATTTTTGGTTTTTCGCTATATTCCGGTTTATTTTGAATCCTGTACATTCATTTGAAGTTTGAAATTGAATTATCGAACTACCACGGCATTTTCAATTCCTTTTATAATTTAAAATAAATATTTATATTCTAACGACGATCTATATAACTATATATGTTCGAATTCTATTCAAAATAAATTTCTCGTCGCTATTATTTAAAATAATCTATTTTAAATAATCAAAATTCACTAAAATTGCCAAAATAAAAAAAATTAAATTGGCTCGGATTTTCAGGTTATTACATTATATTCAAATATAAGAATCATACTCTTGGTCAAAAAATACATTTGAATGTATAGGTGAGTTGAAGTGACATTTTTATATGTTAATGCATACATTAGAATTTGTATGCACTTTGAAATAAACATTTTTATGTGTTGGGTTATACATTGAAAAACATATACAAATGAGATTATTTCTTTTATGTGTTAAATTAAGAATAATTACATACAAATAAAGTATAATGAAAATTATCTTTGATTGGTCATCCACAATAATGTTATATAAATAAATTACATTCTATTAGATATTAGAAATGTATAAAGAAATTGTGCGAGTCAAATATATTTTATTTTGACATTAGGAATAAAATATCCTGTTTTGTCCATCATTATCAACATGTTGGTAGTATTAAAATTGGTTAAATTCATTAACGAATTATTTATTTATATGACCTGTTGTTGGCTGAAAACCCCACACGGGTATTGGGATGATAATTGATATACACTAGTCCCAATATTTGTTTGTTTGTCAATCAATAGATTGACAGGCTGCGATGAGCGTTATTATTTCATTTTAATGCTCACACAGTTGTGAACTTCACTCTGGATGTTGAATGGATGGTTTGATGGTTATTTATCAATTGTTGTCATTTACATACGATGTATGAAATCCATATAACCAAAGTTATATGGTAAATGGTTGAGTCGCTTTCCGATTCAGAATATCTTTTATATAAAGAATATTTTAAACAAAGAATTTCTTTTAAATAAAGAATATTTTTAAAGAGATATTGAAGTAAAGAAATTGGATTTTGGGTTGTCGTGGATGGTGTCTTAAATAACACTGTTCTTAAACCCCGTATGAAAGAATAAATCTAACTAAGATTATTAGTGTTTCATATTATACTTATTAATTGGAATAATTGATAGGTGAATTGGGTTTACCGTGAACTATGTTTTTAAATGACATTTGTTCTTTAACCCGATTAACAGTGAAATATAGTTTGGAATTTATAAATCTTTTTATTTAAGATTTAAAAAGGAAAATTTCTAAAGTCAAGTTTTCCAATTTAATAGATTAAATTGGAATTGAATGGAAATTCGTCTGATAATGATCGAGATAGGCTTCTGTAAAAGAAGACTGATACTATATATGTAATTAAAAAGGCTTTGCCGCTATTTCATTTATATTATTGGTCTGATACGGAAATTTATATCGATTATATATTGGTTTGGTTTCTGTGAAAATTCCATATTTTGGAATATGATTTTGGGTTTATCGTGAACAATGTTTTTAAATGACATTGATTCTTTAACCCAGTTAAAGATAAGATTAATTTCTTAAAATTGAATAATCATAAAGTTATGATTTAAAATTGAATAATCATAAAGTTATGATTTTGATATTAAAACCGGATTGGAATTTTAGTGAATCTTTAAAAAGAAGATTTAAAGATTATATTTATAAGAATTTATCTTTGATAAAATTAATGGGAACCTCCCCCTAATAATATGAATATTTTATTAAAAGAATATTCTGAATTGGAATGAGGCGTTGGATGTGTCTTTACAACACTTGATTTGCAATTAGAAAAATACGCGAGTTATTCAGAAAGACCGGGTTTAACCCATTCTGAATAATCACTACGACGATTAAAAGTCGAAGATATTGAAGACGGTGATTGAAGACCGGTGATCTTCACATCGAATGGACGACTACTGATGCGTGGCATTCGGTCGCTCCCAGTAAAGGGTTAATAGTGGTAGTTTGTCCAGACGTACTTGTTGATCTTTCGGATACGCGAGCACCTAGGTGACTCTGGTTTCGTTCAGACCCAGAACGGACTTGTAAATGGATGTGTGTCTGACATTGGACTTCATTCCATGTTAATTGGTTCCTATTTAATATATATCAATTGGTGGCAGAGAATTTATTCTCTCGCTTAACACCCTTCTCTGAGACGCACGTGCTCAGAGGTTATATATTAGTAGTAATTGATTGCATGGCGTGAATTGTCAATGTGGCATGCCAAGATGTAAATGATCAAGGCTTTTGTTGAAAAGCAGAGCCTTATGGGATGATCAAAACATAGCCTATTTCGGCATAGCTTTGTGTATAGCGTTGCCTCGCGAGCCTCACACCCCGGTAAGAGTTAGAAACGGAGCAAGGGAACGCAGGGAGTGCACACGTTTTTTTCTAGCTAGAAGTGGTGTCAGCGACTTTCCAGCCCTGACATTTACTTATGTGGTTGATGGATTATGAGGCGCCTCGAATTATTTTTATTGCTCGCCAATGTCCAATAGGATAGGGAAGCGTGTGTTCAGGCATAACTAATCAACTAAAGTATTTGTGGACCGACCCTGCTGTATCCAAGGGTTCTGAATCCTTAGACATTGCTAGATTGTCTCGAATCAGTAAGGAGATCGTTCCTAGCCTTGTCTCTTGATGGAAACCCAATTTCCAATACGACATCATGCGGTTTTCATTGTAGAACTAGTATAGAGACATAGTATATGGTAGCTATGCCGTTTATGATTGATACATTACGATTGAAATGTTTTTAAAATATATATACACTAATGATAATATCAAATCTGTTTTTATTTTATCAAGCATTTTTGACCAATATAAGGTAAAACTCTATTCTCTGGTTTGCGTTGCATTGTGTGATGGGACTTGAGTCTTATAATGGCTTCATTTTTCCAAAAAGCCTTGCGTTGTTTAACGATTTACTTTATTTCATGCACTGACAATCCAATGGAGTAAACCCGTTCCGCGTTAGTGGCATGGTCCTGTGATTAGCCTTATTATTAGATAAGTTAGGAAAGATTTCTCATACCAGTCCCATGACTGACCCGTAGTTTGTTTCACTTTGTAAACTCGGGTGCCCTCTTTTCCACATGGGCAGTCGAGTAGCTTGTTTTGCAGATATTCTATATTGAGCAAGATTCTAGATCGAAGCTTAAAGTTGTGTCCAGAGCATTGATAGACTTCCACTGTATCAGTTTATTTATTTCCGCAGCATTGTATTAAATCTATTGTAAATTTATTCTTTCGCTGTTGTATTATTCGATGTACTCTG
This sequence comes from Allium sativum, assembly GCA_030737875.1. NCBI lineage: Eukaryota > Viridiplantae > Streptophyta > Magnoliopsida > Asparagales > Amaryllidaceae > Allium > Allium sativum. Next base: position 794,013,089 of record CM060918.1, on the reverse strand, counting down.
ATATTCTGTACTCTAATGTAACATTATTATAATGTTTATAAAAGTCTTCTGTTATTTGTTCTGATGTGTTGTATGCCTAAAGTTAATGTATTCGAGGATTTCCAACTTTTGGATCAGACCTGTGTGGTTTACGGTCGATTCAAAGGGTAGCGATTTTCGGGTCATTACATGTGGTATCAGAACTCTGATTAGCTCAAATCTTTGGGGTACAACTCGTTAGAACTGAACAAAAGACTCATCAGAGATTGGATTAGTAATATCCAATAAGAAAACACATTAGAGATAGGATCAGTAGTATCCTAGAATGAGAAACTCATTAGAGATGGGGTTAGTAATGCCCTAGAATGAGTTCAGAGTGATAAGTTTATAATTAACGTATTTGTGATTATATATATAATCCGATCTTGAAAAATATGATTTTTGAATATATGAAAGTTATATATATTTGAAAAGTTAATCAACTAATAAAATTATTGAAAACCAATAAAAGAATAAAAATCAAATTGGTTAATTTAACGACTTTTAGCTTCGTTCCTTTTCGAGGACGAAAAGATTTTAAGTGGTGGAGATTGTAACAACCCGCAATTTTTGAACCAATTTAAAATATTTATTTTAGAAATTTTAATGGAATTTTAATGGTTAAAATAATTTATTTTAAATAATAACGACTAAAAATTTATTTTAATCGAATTTAGAACGAATAATTTTAATTTAATTATAAAAGGAATTAGGAATAGCACGGTAGTTCGAAAAGTCAAATCTGAACTTCGATTGACTGTACAGGTTGCAAATTAAATCGTATTTTTGTGAAACCAAAAATATTAGAATCTATTTAAAAATATCTTTCCAATGAATCAGAAAAATCAAAATTTCATAGCGGGAATCAAAAATTATGCCCAATTTAAAATTCAGAATAGTGGCTGTAGAATTTATATATTTTTTAATATTAAAAATAACCATTTTTCAAACGACCTTCGTTTTCGACGAAACCACTTTTTTTGGAACCGGAATGTCAAATTATTGCTAGGTTTCAACAAAAGTGGTTTCTTCGAAAACGGAGGTCGTTTGAAAAATGGCTATTTTTAATATTAAAATATATATAAATTCTACAACGACTATTCTGAATTTTAAATTGGGCATTACTTTTGATTCCCGCTATGAAATTTCGATTTTTCGGATTCGTTGGAAAGATATTTTTAAATAGATTCTAATATTTTTGGTTTCACTAAAATCCGATTTAATTTGCAACCTGTACAGTCAGTCAAAGTTCAGATTTGACTTTTCAAACTACCGTGCTATTCCTAATTCCTTTTATAATTAAATTAAAATTATTCGTTCTAACTTCGATTAAAATAAATTTTTAGTCGTTATTATTTAAAATAAATTATTTTGACCATTTAAATTCCACTAAAATTTCTAAAGTAAAAAATTTAAATTGGTTCAGAAATTGCGGGTTGTTACAATAACACAGCTTTAAGCTTCGATCCAGAATCCTGCTCAATATAAAATATCTGCAAAACAAGCTACTCGACTGCCCATGTGGAAAAGAGGGCACCCGAGTTTGCAAAGTGAAACAAACTACGGTTCAGTCATGGGACTGGTATGAGAAATCTTTCCTAACTTATCTAATAATAAGGCTAATCACATGACCACGTCGCTAACGCGGAATGGGTTTACTCAATTGGATTGCCAGTGCATGAAATAAAGTAAATCGTTAAACAACGCAATGCTTTTTAGAAAAATGAAACCATTATAAGACTTAAGTCCCATCACACAATGCAACGCAAACCGAAGGATAGAGTTTTACCTTATAATGGTCAAAAATGCTTGATACGAAAAAAACGGATTTGATATTATCATTAGTGTATATATAATTTAAAAACATTTCAATCATAATGTATCAATCATAGACGACATAGCTACCATATACTATGTCGTCGTACTAGTTCTACAATCAAAACCACATGATGTCGTAGAACTATCTCCTTACCGATTCGAGACACTCTAGCAATGTCTCAGGATTCGGACGCTGGCGAACCCTTGGATACAGCAGGGCCGGTCAACAAATACTTTAGTGGATTAGTTATGCCTGAACACACGCTTCCCGATCCTATTGGACCTATAAATTGGCCATTGGCGACCAATAAAAATATTCTGAGGCGCCTCATAATCCATCAACCACATAAGTAAAATGTCAGGGCTGGTAAGTCGCTGACACCACTTCTGGCTAGAAAGAAACGTGTGCACTTTCTGCGTTCCCTTGCTCCGTTTCTGACTCTTACCGGGGTGTGAGGCTCGCGAGGTGACGCTATACACAAAGCAATGCCGAAATAGGCTATGCTTTGATCATCCCACAAAGCTCTGCTTTTCAACAAAAGCCTTGATCATTTGCATCTTGGCATGCCACATTGACAATTCACGCCATGAAGTCAATTACTACTAATATATAACATCTGAGCTCGTGCGTCTCAGAGAAGGGTGTTAAGCGAGAGAATAAATTCTCCGCCACCAATAGATATATATTAAATAGAAACCAATTAACATGGAATGAAGTCCAATGTCAGACACACATCCATTTACAAGTCCGTTCTGGGTTTGAACGAAATCGGAGTCACCTAGGTGCTCGCGTATCCGAACGATCAACAAGTACGTCCGGACAAACTACCACTATTGACCCTTTACTGGGAGCGACCCAATGCCAGACATCAGTAGTCGTCCATTCGATGTGAAGATCGCTGGTCCTCCATCACCGTCTTCAATATCTTCGACTTTTAATCGTCGTAGTGATTATTCAGAACGGGTTAAAAATATTAGAATCTATTTAAAAATATCTTTCCAACGAATCCGAAAAATCAAAATTTCATAGTGGGAATCAAAAGTTATGCCTAGTTTGAAATTCAGAATAGTAGTTGTAGAATTTATATATATTTTAATATTAAAAATAGCCATTTTTCAAACGACCTCTGTTTTCGACGAAACCACTTTTGTTGGAACCGGAATGTCAAATTATTGCTAGGTTTCAATTTTCATAATGTTTCGAATTAATATGTAAGCGTGGCAAAGGAAAATGTGTTTTGTCAATTTCAGTCAAATTCGATCGACTTGAAAATGATCATTCTTCAAACAGTCTCGAAATTCGACGAAATTAGTCTTATTAGGACCGTATCGTCAAAACATACAACAACAAAGCCATATATCCCAAACATGTAGGGGTTGGCTAGATATGGAACCTAAATTAAGAATAAGAATAAAAATTAAAGAAATAATAATGATAATAATATATATAAGTGTTTATAACAACCAAACAGTTAAAAGGTCGTTTGATAAAGGTTTTTTTTAATAAAATAAAAAAGTAAAAAGGTTCAATAAAAGTGAAATAAAGTCTAAAATAGTAATAAAAAGTAAAAAGGTTCAACAAAAGTGAAACAAAGTCTTAAAAAAACCCTAAGTTCTGGTACATGGATTGCCAACTTCCATGCACTCCTATCCCCTACCAGCTCCTCAGATATACTCTAATTACTTAAATCCCTCTTTATAATCTCCTCCCATGTCATTTTAGGTCGACCTCTACCTCTCTTTGGGCCTTCGGCACATCCTATAATTCCAACGCGCACAAGTGCGTCGTGTGGTCTACGTTGGATATGTCCAAACCATCTCAAGCGGTATTGGACTAACTTCTCTTCAATAGGTGCAACTCCAAGTTTTTCCCGAATATCCTCATTTCTAATCCGATCTCGTCTGGTATGTCCACAACTCCAGCGCAACATCCACATCTCTGCTACACTTATCTTCTGAACGTGTTGCCTTTTAGTAGGTCAACATTCTGCACCATATAACATTACTAACCTGATTGCTGTCCTATAGAATTTTCCTTTAAGCTTCTGATGAATCTTCCTATCACAGAGAATGGCAAAACATAGCTAGAAATAATTTTTCTGGAATTTTTAGAGGTCGTATGTGACCCCGGTGAATTTAAATGTAAGATTGAATTAATTAATTAAATGATTTAAATATTAAATTAAAGATTTCAGGCCATAGACCTTCGATTGGGCTCACGGGACCTAGTCCATTGCGTTCGGAACGGGGGTATTTGGTTAGAGACATCTCTTGTTGGGCTGGAATTGGAGTTAGTATAGGCTGACGGGTTTTTATTAGAATTAAAGTATTCAAATATTATAAATATAGTACAATAAAATTAGAAAACCCTAATTCTAATGTCAAAGCCTCCGCCACTCTTAACATCAATGGCCAACACGCTCCCGTTTTCTTTCTTTGATTTCTCCAAATTTATGCAAGGAAACCCGATACTCCTTAAGGCAAATATGAAGAGCTAGGAGAGCTCTATCTTCTCTACGGTGGTGGACTTTAACGAGGAGAGGTGATCAGATTTCAAGCAGGAAGGCGCAGGTTTTGGGCGCGATTTCCCATGCGAGGGGGGTGGGGGGCGAGTTGAGCCCCGCTAGGGGCGCCGGGAGCTGACGTCGGAGTGTTTGGAGGGGCGAATTCTGATCGGCCTATCATGGCACGATGTGGCACGCGCAGGAGGATGACGAAGTGGATGTTTGGGTTCGGTTTTTTTACGGTGGACTGTGTTAAAACGATGTAGAAGAAGAAGGATTTAAGGGGATGACGTGGCATTAAATTGGTGGTGGGAATTGTTTTTTTATATATATAATTTAAATTTCCAATCTTTAAACACTGATAACTTCCACATACGAAATCAGAATTACATGAAACGAAATGCGTTGGAATCCTTGTGATGAGATCTAGACGATGGAACAGACCGGATCTGAAACAGAGCATGTTGAAATTTCAGACAAAAATCAATGTGAGATTTCTATATTTATGAATAGTTACAATTATTTATCTCCCATTATTTAAATTGCATGCTTGTATGATAATTAATTCATATCTGCAATGCATGATGTTGTATTTGTTGCTTGTGGATCATGTTGATTATGATGTATGTGTTATTTAGATCTAGATCTAAAATAAAAATCGTATTTTTATTTTAGATCTATGTTGATTTAATTCATAATAGAATCCTCCTTCTATTCTAATCCATGAACATGGAATCGTTCTTCTTTTATTTAGATCTATCATCTTTAATTCGGATCTATGATTTTTATTTAGGTCCATGAATACTGATTTGCTTTTATTAAAAATTATAACCTTTATGGGATACATGAACATTATAATTAGATTAACAATAAAAGTCACCTTTTTATTTTTCTATGAAATGTTTGATTGGAATAAAATATCATTTTTTGTTTAAATGTTTGAATAGAATAAAATGTCATTTTTGGTTCATAATGCCATTAAGGTCATTTTATTTAAAAATGTCATCTTTGTAAGATTATTTCATTGAAATAAATATTTCATTTTGTAAGATGATTACATTAAAAAGGATTACATAAAAATGACATTTTTGGTCTAAACATGTCAATTGAAATAAAAATAACATTTTTGGCAAACATGTCAGTAAAACAAAATATTATATTTTTATTGTAAATTTGTCACAATAAAAAGAGTAGAAGTAAAAGACTATATTTTCATTGTAGTCAGTTTCAATAAAAAGATCAAACATTAAAGATTACATTTTTATGGATAATCAGTTCTAATCAAAAGATTGAAATTTAAAAGATTACCTTTTTTGTAATATGTTTTTCATTAGGAAGAATAGTTTTAAAATTACATGTTTATTGTCAAGTTAGTTATAATGAAAAGAATTGATATAAAAGAAATATATTGTAATTAAAAGAATAGATTTTAAAGATGCATTTTTATTTACATTTTTTTGCAATAAAACAGGGAAGTTGAAAGTAACATCTTTGTTGTCATTTTATACGAAATAAAAATAGTCATTTTTGTCAAAACATGTAAACCATGGAATTAAAAGTTGAATTTTTATTTGCATTCTTTGATGCAAATAACATCGTATTTAAAAGTCGAATTTTTATTTGCATTCTTTGATGCGAATAAACCATCGTATTAAAAGTTGAATTTGTATTCGCATTCTTTGATACAAATAAACTATGAAATTAAAAGTTGCATATTTATTTGCATTCCTTGATGCAAATAAAATATTGAATTAGAAGTTGTATTTTTATTTGCAAATTTAGATGCAAATAAAACCTTGAATTAGAACTTGCATTTTTATTTGCATTCTTTGATGCAAATAAAACATGAAATTAAAAGCTGTATATTTTTATTTGCATTCTTTGATGCGAATAAATCATAAGTTAAAATATTACATTTTTATTTTCATTTTAGATGCAAATAAAAAGCGTAGTTTAAGAAGTTACACTTTTATTACATTTTAGATATAAATTAAAGAATAGGTTTAAAAGTATCATTTTTACTTTTAAACTAGAGAAAATAAAAAGATTATGATAAAATGAATTCATCTTTGTTGTAATTTTGTTAAATTAAATAAAAAGTTTTTATTGTCATCATAGATTATAATAAAAAGATTAGAATTAAAAATATATATTTTTAGTGTCATCTTAGCTTCAATAAAAAGAGTAAATAGAAAGATAAGTTTTATTTGTCTTTTTGTTGCAATACAAAAAGATGCACGTTTGGTTAAACAAGAATGAGACATTTTTAGTTCATTAAAAAGATACATTTTTTTATCATTTAAATAGAATGAGACATTTTTTTATCATTTTAAAAGATTAAGATAAAATATTCCTTTTTAGTCACTTAAAAAGGAATGAAACAAAAATATTCACTTTGAACAAATTAAAATAGTAAAACCCAATTTGTCACTTTTATCAATTTATAAAAGTTGAACCCATTTTGGCGCTTTTGTCAAATTACCAAGTTGAAACCTTTTTTGTCGCATTAGAGTTGGCAAACAAACACAACCATTTTTATCGCATTAGAGTTGTTAAACAAACACAATCATTTTGGTTGCATTAGAGTTGGCAAACAAACCTTATCATTTTGTCGCATTAGATTTGTCAAAACAAACAATATCATTTTTGTCGCATTAGATTTGACAAAACCAGTATATCACTTTTATTTGTTTGATAAATTAGAATTGTCGATAAAACAAACATACATTTTGATTGTTTTGTTGAAATAAATTTGTCAACAAACCAAAGTCATTATCTTTATTGTTTTGTTGAAAAGATTAGTTAAATCAAAATATACATTTTGTCAAAATATTCATTTTTGTCAAAATAGATTAGTTAAAGCAAACCATATATTTTTGTCAAAATATATACTTTTGTCAAGATAAGACTAGTTGAATCAAAATACACATTTTTGGACAAATAGCTTAGTTGAACCAAAATAATTATTTCTATCAAAAATATAATAGTTGAAACAGAAGTTACATTTTGTTAAGTATGATCGCTGAAACAAAAATTACCTTTTTGTTAATTAGCTTTTAATTAAGACAAAAATTACATTTTTGTTAAATGATAGAGTTAAACACAAATAGTAATTTCTGGTGAAATTGGTTTGTATTACCATAGAAATATCCATTTTGATATAATAGAATTGTCAGCAAAATGGAACCTTTTTATGTACATTTTGTTGAGATAGAATTTATATGCAAATAAAATAATCATTTTTAGTTGCATAACCTACAATAGAATTTATATGCAAATATAAAAAAGATCATTTTTATTTGCAAACTTATATTGGAGTTTATATTCAAATATAAGAATCATATTCTTGGTCAAAACATACATTAGAATGTATAGATGAGTTAAAGTGACATTTTAATATGTTAATGCATACATTAGAATTTGTATGCACTTTGAAATAAACATTTTTATGAGTTGGGTTATACATTGAAAAACATATACAAATGAGATTATTTCTTTTATGTGTTAAATTAAGAATAATTACATACAAATAAAGTATAATGAAAATTATCTTTGATTGGTCATCCACAATAATGTTATATAAATAAATTACATTCTATTAGATATTAGAAATGTATAAAGAAATTGTGCCAGTCAAATATATTTTATTTTGACATTAGGAATAAAATATCCTGTTTTGTCCATCATTATCAACATGTTGGTAGTATTAAAATTGGTTAAATTCATTAACCAATTATTTATTTATATGTACTGTTGTTGGCTGAAAACCCTACACGGGTATTGGGATGATAATTGATATACATTAGTCCCAATATTTATTTGTTTGTCAGTCGATAGATTGACAGGCTGCAATGAGCGTTATTATTTCATTTTAATGCTCACACAGTTGTGAACTTCACTCTGGATGTTGAATGGATGGTTTTATGATTATTTATCAATTGTTGTCATTTACATACGATGTATGAAATCCATATAACCAAAGTTATATGGTAAATAGTTGAGTCGCTTTCCGATTCAGAATATCTTTTATATAAAGAATATTTTAAACAAAGAATTTCTTTTAATTAAAGAATATTTTTAAAGAGATACTGAAATAAAGAAATTGGATTTGGGTTGTCGTGGATGGTGTCTTAAATAACACTGTTCTTAAACCCCGTATGAAAGAATAAATCTAACTAAGATTATTAGTGTTTCATACTATAGTTATTAATTGGAATAATTGATAGGTGAATTGGATTTACCGTGAACTATGTTTTTAAACGATATTTTTTCTTTAACCCGATTAACAGTGAAATATAATTTGGAATTTATAAATCTTTTTATTTAAGATTTAAAAAGGAAATTTTCTAAAGTCAAGTTTTCCAATTTAATAGATTAAATTGGAATTGAATGGAAATTCGATTGATAATGATCGAGACAGGCTTCTGTAAAAGAAGACTGATACTATATATGGAATTTAAAAGGGTTTGCCGCTATTTCATTTATATTATTGGTCTGATATGGAAATTTATATCTATTATATATTGATTTGATTTCTGTGAAAATTCCATATTTTGAAATATGATTTTGGGTTTATCGTGAACATTGTTTTTAAATGACATTGATTCTTTAACGCAGTTAAAGATAAGATTAATTATTTAAAATTGAATAATCATAAGGTTATGATTTAAAATTGAATAATCATAAAGTTATGATTTTGATATTATAACCGGATTGGAATTTTAGTGAATCTTTAAAAAGAAGATTTAAAGATTATATTTATAAGAATTTATCTTTGATAAAATTAATGGGAACCTTCCCCTAATAATATGAATATTTTATTAAAAGAATATTCTGAATTGGAATGTGGCGTTGGATGTGTCTTTACAACACTTGATTTTTTATTATTAAAATACGCGAGTTATTCGGAAAGACCGGCTTTAACCCATTCTGAATAATCACTACGACGATTAAAAGTCGAAGATATTGAAGACGATGATTGAAGAACGGTGATCTTCACATCGAATGGACGACTACTGATGGCTGGCATTGGGTGCTCCCAGTAAAGGGTTAATAGTGGTAGTTTGTCCGAACGTACTTGTTGATCGTCCGTATACGCGAGCACCTAGGTGACTTCGGTTTCGTTCAGACCCAGAACGGACTTGTAAATGGATGTGTGTTGACATTGGACTTCATTCCATGTTAATTGGTTTCTATTTAATATATATCTATTGGTGGCGGAGAATTTATTCTCTCGCTTAACACCCTTCTCTGAGACGCACGAGCTCAGAGGTTATATATTAGTAGTAATTGATTGCATGGCGTGAATTTTCAATGTGGCATGCCAAGATGCCAATGATTAAGGCTTTTGTTGAAAAGAAGATCCTTGTGGGATGATCAAAGCATAGCCTATTTCGGCAGAGCTTTGTGTATAGCGTTACCTCGCGAGCCTCACGCCCCGGTAAGAGTCAGAAACGGAGCAAGGGAACGTAGGGAGTGCACATGTTTCTTTCTAGCTAGAAGTGGTGTCTGCATCTTACCAGCCCTGACATTTTACTTATGTGGTTGATGGATTATGAGGCGCCTCAGATTATTTTTATTGGTCGCCAATGGCCAATTTATAGGTCTAATTGGATCGGGAAGCATGTGTTCAGGTATAACTAATCCACTAAAGTATTTATGGACCGGCCCTGCTGTATCCAAGGGATCGCCAGCGTCCGAATCCTGAGACATTGCTAGAGTTTCTCGAATCGGTAAGGAGATCTGTGACGACCCCAATTCTCGTGCAGAAGGAGACAAGGGTTATCTTTGGAATATAACACAGAAACAGATAATAGCAGAACAGAATTAAATAAATACACCAGATAATGAACAATAGAATATACTGGATAAAAGTAATCATCAGAGTTACACAGTATACATGATCTTACTTAGTACAAATACAGTTCAGCTATACATAAATGTCTACAGCGGAAATAAACAAAATATGTACAATAGGAGCTGAACAGCATAAAAAGAGATAAATAATAGAATCCATCTTCAGCTCCAGCTATCCAGAAAGAACCTGCTAAACCTAAATACAAGGCTGCCCGCGTAGAAAAAGGGGGCACCCGAGTTTGAAAGTGAAACAAACTACGAGTCAGTCATGGGACTGGTATGAGAAATCCACTCAACACATATATAATTGGCTAATCACAGGACCACGCCACTTTCGTGGAACGGGTTTACTCCATTGGATTGCCAGTGCTTTAAAACAAATCTTTCTTTTAAACAACGCAATGTATTTTATAAAAATGAAGCCATTATAAGACTCAGTTCCCATCACACAATGCAACGCAAACCGAAGGATAGAGTTTTACCTTATAATGGCCAAAAGATGATTGATACGAATAAAGCAAAAGCATTTGATATTATTACTAGTGTTTATATGTTTCAAAAACAATTTCAATCATAACTATCAATCATAGACGGCATGGGTACCATATATCATGTCGCCATACATATATACAATCAAAACCGCACGTTGTCGTATTTGGAAATTGGATTTCCGTCATGAACCAAGGCAAAAGATAGTCCTTACCGAATTCGTGACTCTCTAGCCCGAGCCACAGGCAAGCGCGCAGGCAAGCCTTTAGATCGTCAGGGCCAGTCCACCGATGTGGATTATTATGCCTGAACACTACGTCTCCCCGCCCTTTGGGGCGTAAACGAGCAAATGAATGAGCCCATCGGACCCGGATCGTCCGATCAAACCGAGGCGCCTCGCAACAGCAACAACCACACAGGTGAAAAGTATATAAATGTCAGGGCTGGTAGGTCACTGACACCACCCTAGCTAGAAAGAAACGCAGGCCCTCCCTGATGTCCTCTCCCGTTTCTGGTTCATACCGGGGTGTGAGGCTCGCGATTTCACGTTATACACAAAGCTACGCCACACAGGCGGTGCTTTGATCATCACCACAAGACTTTGCTTTTCAACAGAAGCCCTGATCATTGCATCTTAGCATGCCACACAGGCAATTCGTGCCATGCGACTGATGTCCATCGATATACAACCTCTGAGCTCGTGCGTCTCAGAGAAGGGCGTTAAGCAAAAGAATAAATTCTCCGTCGCCAAACAGATGTATATTTAACAGAGATCAATCAACACAGAATAAAATCCAATGTCAGACACACAGTCCATTTACAAGTCCGTTCTGGGTCTGAACGAAACCGGAGGCATTTAATACCTCGCAAACCCATCGATCACCACGTACATCTGGACGATCACCACTCATTATCCATATTTCGGGATGCCTCCCAATCAGGACCTCGGTTACCATCCAAACGAGGTGAAGATCTCCGATCTTCGACCAACGTCTTCATCATCGAATTTCTATCGTCGGTCAATTATTTGAAATGATAATTAACTCAGCCTTTTCAAACAATTCACGTATATTTAGAATTTCAAATCAATTTATTTCAATGGTTAAATCATTCGACAACACCAATTTTGTTCTTTTAATGTAATTTTCACACCAAACACATTCAACCATCAAATACCACATAAATCGAGCAAATTCAGTTTATTTCCATTCCATATCGTTTATGATATTTTATAACGATTTATCGCTATTTTTATTTATTTTAAAATTGCCAATTTATTCAAAACGACGCTTCGGGCCATAACGCGGCCGTGGCGCTGTTTTTCTTCAGATTTGATTTACACATATCTGAAAATCTAACCGTTGAATCTTTACAAAATTTACATCATTAGAAAGATCTTTTCAAAACGAATCCAACGGTTCTAGTTTCGGGAAAATCCGACGGTCGGATCTCCTGGTACAATCGTTTGAAGTTTCGATTTCAAAATACAAACTGCAGCGTCGTTATTCGATTAAATATAATTATATATATATATAATCGATTCTGGCACTGTTTTTCTTCAGATTTGAATTAAACATTCCAGACAATCCAACCGTTGGATTTTTACAAAGTTGGTGCTGTTGGAAAGATTTTTCCAAAGCGAACCCAACGGTTGTGATTTTAGGAAAATCCGATGGTCTGATCTCCCGGTATAATCGTTCGAAATCACGGTTTCAAAATACGAACTGCAGCGTCGTTATTCGATATATTTTAATTCTATTTATATATATATATATATCGATTCTTTGACTTCAAAGCTGCATTATTTTCATTCATTTGATAAAAATGATATTTTTATCTAATTGTCTTCTATTTCAACACTTCACTATATTTAACAATTCATGCATATAATAAAAATGTGATTTTTATTGTAAAACAATTCATTTCAAAACACTATTATTTTATATAGTTTATATAGGTAATATAATAAGATTTTTATTATAAAACAATTTCTTTCGAAACAAGATTATTTCATACATTTCATATTGATGTTAAAAATGGGATTTTTATTATAAAAAAATTTCTTTCGAAATATGAATACCATTCAACACATGAATTTCAATTCAACGAATGAATATCGATTCAACACATGAAGGTTTTCTATAGTTTCTATATATAGATAAAAATGTGATTTTTATATTTAAAACACGAATACCATTCAACACATGAATTTCTAATCAACAAATGAATATCAATTCAACACATGAAGATTTTCTATTCAATGAATAAATATAGTTTCAGCAAATGAAAACAATTCAAACACATGAATATTATTCAAAATTTCGGCAGCATAACGGCAGGGTAGTTAAAACCGGGATCGTCCCTAGTACGGCTCCTCGCTCTACCTTAAAACCTCGCGGTTTTTGAAAATGGGGATCATGCATCTAGTTCGCACGCAGGCGGCATGTATATATTTATTTCATTTCCACAAACTAATCCTATATGGTTTCAACCAAATATTTCTCAACCACAAACGGGTATTTTTCAACCACAATCAATCAATATCAACCACAAACAATCCCAAACAACCATTCGCTATCAATCAATTTTTACACCAAACACAACCAATAAATATCGTCCATGGTTTGTGGACGAGGGGCGTGTATATATATACATATATATATAGTAATTCACTTCTATTTCAACACATATATAATTTTTACAACGCCTATATAACTTATACATCGAACATACAACTTATACAACGCTTATACATGAGGTGTACAACACTTATATAACCCATACATCGACTATATAATTTATACATCGTCGTTTTCCATATTGTTTATAAATTAGAAATCTCACATTGGGTTCCACTCCACCAAAAATGGCAGAAGGCTCAGAAAAATATGCGGTCTCTTCTAAAATGTAGAAGGCGTCCACACGGTCACGATGTTTCCTGTTTCATCGAATTTCGTTAACATAGCAAAAAGATATGATTTTTCGAAGTTTGCAACGATTTTAAACAGTTAAAATCAGTTTTAAATTAAAACAGCCGATACCTTTCAAAACTGTTCGAAACTAGGTTTCGATTTCTCTCTCGATCTGAAGCACGATACGCAGATCAGCCTACGCCACATCGACGAGCTTGGAGGGGCTCACCATCATGCCGAACGCCGTTGAACTCAGTGGCGGATCTCGGCCAGGATTCGGGTGCGAACGGCGTGACTTCAGCGCCCTGGATCTCTCGATATACTCAGTGAAAAATCCGAATCCAAGTATGGATGTGAAGCTTGCAAAATTCTCTACAATAACTTCCAAAGGATGATGGGGTTTTGGCGAGCGTGGAAGGAGAAAATTGGCTGGGAAGTTTCGAGCTCTTTCCGTTGTGCGTTCTGGGGTTTCGAGGAAGAAGGTCGGGGCTGAGAGAATGAGGTGGACCAATAGAATTTTTTTATTTTTTTATATATTTTTAATTCTCTAAAATACCCTCTTTCCCTCACGAACCCCAATCCAGACCCAACGACTGTCATCCCTAGCATTTTACCCCCATTCCGAACACAGTGGAATATGTTTCGAAGGCCCATTCGAATGTTTCAGTCAGTTTTCCTTCAAATTAAAGTATAAAACATTCAATAGTTAATTTGAACGTACATTTCAATTTGCCAGGGCCACAAACTGATTCGAAAAATTCCAGAAAAATAAATCTAGCTATGTTTTGACGATACGGTCCTAACAAAACTAGTTTCGTCGAATTCTAAGACCGTTTGCAAAAAGGCCCATTTCTGGTCGATCCAATTTAACTATAATTGACCAAAACGCATTTTCCTTTGCCACGCTCACATACTAGCTTCAAAAATTATGAAATTTGAAACCCAGCAATAACTTCACATCCCGGATCCAAAAAAAGTGGTTTCGTCGAATTCCGAGGTCGTATGCAAAATGGCCAATTTCACGGGCTATATAAATTCCATAGCGACCTTTCTGAAAATTCATTCGGCCATAACTTTTGCTTTCCGCTATGAAAATTCGATTTTTCAGATTCGTTAGAAAGGTATTCACTAACAAATTTAAATATTTTTGGTTTCGCTAAATTCCGTTTTGTTTTGCACCCGATACAGTTCGACAAAGTTTGAATCTAATTTTTGAAACTACAGCGCCGTTTCAGGCCTTGTTTATAATTATAATTAATTATATTCGTTTTCAATTGTCGATTCAAACTCAGTTTTCATTGCTATTATTTAAAATATTTATTTTAAATATTTAAAATTCATTATTTTAGCCAATTTAAAATTTTTAAATTGGTTCAGATTTTCTGGGTCGTTACAATCTCCCCCCACTTAAAACTTTTCGTCCCCGAAAAGGAACAAAGTAGAAAGTGGTTTGATTAATCAACTCTACGTTCGATCTGGCTTCAATTCTCCAACTTTTCAATTTCTGAGAAATTTCAAATTCTTCAAAAATTTGGATAACACCCGGAATTTTCGAAAAATTTCGCCATAACCTCCTTTGTACGGGGAGGGGTTTGGAAATTTATTGGGCCGTATTAGGTACCCAATAAATCCTAATAAGCATACACATATTTATAGTGATATATTCTGGTGTTTACAGGGGAGCATGTATTGATAATAACTCCAGAGAATAAATTCTCGTCACCCTGCCCCCATGTGGGAAATAAATAGTCCATGTGCCATATCTAATAACTAGAGAAACATGATTATTGTCAACTCTAGACCCGTGTGGGGTTTTTATTATTCTGGCAATTTAATCGTTACAATTTAAATAGTCCATATTAGTCATCAGTTCAACCTGTAAAATATAGTCATCGCCATACAAGCCTCTCGCTCGTATGGTAAATCTTCCACCTCGTCACACAAGCTCCAAATGCTTATGTGGTATATGATGAAGTATGCCTATCTTTTGAAGTATGCCATGTAATGTAGTTCAAAATTAATTGTTACTATCCTATGGCGACGTTTATTATTTCACATAGAAAAACCAGCACTCCGCATCCAATGGCATTCATAGGAGTTAATATAATAATATTTCGCATCTAACTCATTAAGGTTTACCTATTTGTCGAGCACACAAATAAAATCTTTACTCAACAGCTAATCCATTTACCTGCTCAAATATATAAAATGCACATGTATATATTTCTACTTATTTTCTAATCAGTTCAATGTGTGATATAATCGAATAAATTCTACCATTATTCTATTGTTGATTAAATTAACTATCGTTTCATTCATTTAATAAATCAAATCTACTATCACACAATGCAAACAACAAGCAATTTGTTTTTAATTTTTCAAAATCATACAAATCAATTTCTATATTCTTTTAAAATCATTCAGACTATAGAATTAAAAGTGCGCATCCATGAAAAGAAAATAACAACAGAGTAGAGAATTAAATGGTAATGCAAAGTGTGGTAAATATACCTTGCACCGGAGTCAATCAGAGATATCCACTCGACATCTGGGATAGGCTTTCTGAATGCTCTCCTCAGTTTCCCAAGTACAATCTCGCGGATCTCCACTCCATTGCACTTTGACTAAGTGAACCTTCTTGTTCCTCAACTCTTTGGTTTCTTTGCCGATAATCTTTAGCGGTTCTCTTCTCACAGCTAGTTCTGGAGTAATTTCAATATCCTGCTGAGCTGCTTCTTCCACGATCAAGTCTGGGTCATGAACGTGCTTTCGAAGTTGAGATATATGAAATACATCATGGACTCCAGGCAACCAGTCATGCAATTTAACCCTATAAGCGAGAGTTCCGATCCGTTCCAGAATAGGAAACGGACCAATGAATTTGGGCGCCAACTTGCCAGTTTTAACGAACCGGATTACTCCTCTCATCGGCGATACTTTCAAATATACATAGTCGCCAACAGCAAAGGATATATCTCTTCTTCTCTTATCGGCATAGCTCTTTTGTCGGCTTTGAGCGGCCAGTAATCGTTTCCTGATAAAATCGACTTTGTTGGCGGCTTCTCGAATCATGTCTGACCCTAACACAAGTCTATTTCCAGGTTCGACCCAACAAGCAGGAGATGGGCACGGTCTACCATACAATGTTTCGAATGGCGACATTGTCAAACTCGCCTGGTAGCTGTTGTTATATGAGAATTCAGCCAAATGTAGATGGTCTTCCCATGATCCACCGAAATCTATAACACAAGCCCGCAATAGATCTTCTAAAATACGATTCACCCTCTCAGTCTGACCGTCTGTCTGAGGATGATAAGCGGTGCTTAAGTTCAACTTTGTTCCCATCTCGACTTGAAATGCTTCCCGGAATTTGCTAATGAATATTGTATCTCTATCACTGACTATACTGAGCGGCACTCCATGCAGTCTAACTATTTCCTTGTAGTATATCTGCGCCAGACTCTGAGCAGTTCTGTTTGATCTGACAGGTATGAAATGGGCAGTCTTCGTGAAGCGATCTACGATCACCCAAATACTGTCATTCCCTTTTCTGGTTCTGGGCAGACCATCAATGAAATCCATAGAAATATGTTCCCACTTCCAACTAGGAACTTCTAGCGGTTGCAACAATCCAGCCAGTTTTTGTTGGTCGCTCTTGACTAGCTGGCAAGTAGGGCATCAGCTAACATATAAAGAAATGTCCCTTTTCATCGACTTCCACCAGAAAGTGCGTTTAATGTCATTATACATTTTGCTTACTCCCGGATGGATACTAAGTTTTGACTTGTGGCATTCATCCAGTACTTCCTTTCGAAGCACAGGAATGTTAGGGACACAGATTCGACCTTTGAGCCTTAGAATCCCATCCTTATCAACTTGAAAACTCGAGGGTTCGCCTTGTTGAATTATCTCTCTGATCTTCTGAATGAAGTGATCATCCTCCTGAAGAGCGGATATTTTATCTATCAGTGAAGTCGTGATAATAAAACTGGCGATCATTTCATTCTTTCGGCTTAACGCATCGGCCACGACATTGGCTTTCCCTGGAGTGTATATAATTTCAAAGTCATATGCTGCAAGAAACTCTATCCAACGTTGCTGCCACAGATTCAGGTCCTTCTGTGTGAATAGATACTTTAACGACTGATGATCTGTAAATAGTTCAAATCTCTCACCCAGAAGATAGTGTCTCCAGATTTTCAAAGCGAATACTATCGCCAATAACTCAAGATCAAGAGTGACGTAGTTTTTCTCGTGCGGCTTCAGTTGACGGCTAGCATAAGCAATCACTTGGCCTCTTTGCATTAACACTGCGCCAAGGCCTTCTCTAGAAGCATCAGTCCAGACTTTCAAATCCTGGTTGCCATCGATGATGGTTAACACTGGAGCAGTTGTTAATCTCAACTTTAGCTCTTCAAAGGCCTCCTCACTTTCTAGAGTCCATTTGAATTTAGAGTGCTTCTTTGTAAGCTTTGTTAAATGACCAGATATCTTCGAAAAGTTTTTAATGAACTTCCGATAATAGCTAGCCAATCCGAGAAAACTGCGGACTTCAGTGGGGGTACTGGGCTGTTTCCAATTCTGAATAGCTGTGATTTTGCTTGGATCCACAGCAATTCCTTCTTTAGATACGACGTGGCCCAGAAATTTCACTTCATCTTGCCAGAATATACATTTGGAAAACTTTGCTTTCAATACATTCCTTCTGAGGATTTCCAGAACCTGTTCCAAATGTTTTTCATGTTCGGCCTTTGATTTAGAGAAGATTAGAATATCGTCAATAAAAACCAGAACAAATTTATTCAATACTCCTCTGAATACTCTGTTCATCAGATCGACGAAATAGGCTGGAGCGTTACATAAGCCGAACGACATTACTAACCACTCGCAGAACAAGTCTGGACCTCTGAATGCTATCATTGGAACACACTCTTCGGCAATTCGAAGTTGATGGAAACCTGTAGCTAGGTCCATTCTTGAAAATACTTGTGCTCCATTTAATCGATCCAACAAATCATCAATCCGCGGCAATGGATATTTGTTCTTTATGGTCTGCTTGTTCAAATCACGATAATCCACACATAACCATAGAGTACCGTCAGATTTTGGGACAAAAACCACTGCTGCTCCCCAATCAGAGAAACTAGGCCTGATCAGACCTTTCCATACTAGCTGTCGTGTTTGATTGTCTAATTCCTCCTTCTCTTTCAAGGACATTCTTCGAATAGCGTGAGCTACCGGCCTTGCATTCGGAATTAAAGCAATTTTGAAATCTATTTCTCTCTGCAGAGGTAAGCGAACAACTTCTTCGAACACATCCGCATAATTTTTGACGACAGGGATGTCTTTCACTAGATCGGGAATATTCTCTGTGACTTCAGGGACATTTTCTATTTAGGCTGGAGAAACATTCAAAGCTGCCCAGAAGTCTTTTCTATTAGGATTCTGACCTTCACACGGTATGGTTATATAATTCCCTGATTTAATCTTAGCCCTAACAACTCTCTCGGCGCATCTAACCACTGCTTCATATTTGGTTAGCCAATACAATCCCAGAATAAGATCGAATTCATTAAAATTCATGACGATAGAGATAGTAGGGAATTTATAGCACGAGAAAGAGACTGGTACTGCACAAACCCAACTGAGGTCGATGGAACCCCTGACCGGATTTTGGATAGTCATTGGTTCTTTAAGCTTCCTCAATTTCAAATCCAACTTCTTAACGGCGTTCTTTGCTATAAAGCTTCGTGACGCGCCGGTGTCAAACAATACTTTAACTGGAATATTTTTGACATTAAGCGTGCCTTCTAAAACATCAGACCTCCCCTGACCATCTGAGGGTGCTGAGGTTTCTGCTACTTCATTTACTTGAACCGTTTTGGTCTTTTTCAACATCCAGCAGTCTCTCTTTATTTGACCAGTCTTATGACAAAGATTGCACTCTCGGGTCACTTGAAACTTATTCTTGGATTTAGGTTCATCCCTTTTTGGTTTCTTTAGAGATCGGCAACTCATCGAGAGATGTCCTTGCTTATTGCAGTTAGAGCATACAGTTGTCGTTAGTGGTTTCTTCTCGGATTTGGCCCTTTTCCTCTTGGCACTGGGCTTCTTACTGACCTCAGACGTTGTACTTGCCTCAGGACGATCAGTTTCAGACTCAATTTTATTACTAGAGCTGACTTCCTCTTTGTACTGTAACATACCTTTCTTGTCTAGATCTTCGTACTGGTAAGCCATGTATGTCATTTCAGAAAAGGGGAGCTTCACGTTCCTCATTACACTGTTCTGATATTTTCTTTGAAGCCCGTGAATAAATCTCAGATTTTTCCTCTTCGGATTTTCAATTAGATGAGGGGCAAAGGGAGAAAGTTCATTGAATTTCTTATGATATTCAGGAATGGTCATATCTCCTTGTATCAGATAAGAAAATTCATCACATAGTCACTCAATTGCTTCTGGAGGAGTAAATCTTTCCAGGAAAATCACTTTGAATTTATCCCAGGTGATATCACCTTCTGGATTATCATCTATAACCGAATCCCACCAGAACAAAGCTTCGACTTTGAGTGCCCAGGAGGCCAGTAATCTTTTCTGGTCATCCCTCAGCTTTAAACCATCAAAGATCTTTTCAGCCGAACGAATCCAAGCATGTGTCTTCATAATGGATTCTTCACCCGAGAACGGTATTCCACCCATATTTCGATATTTGATTAATAGGGCCTCAATATCCGGTTCTGTATTCCTTCTAATTCTGACACTCATTTTCTAGTACTTCTGCAAGCAGCAAATCAAGTGTCAGGTCACAGAAAAGATATTTTAAAATATAGAAACAAATACTTCTAATGTAAATTTGTCTATCGAGGTGTTATTTCATTCTGCTACTCATACTAGGATATTACTGATCCTATCTGTATAGAGTCACCCATCCTAGAACACTACTGGTTCTATTTCTGACGAGTTCGTTCAAATGTTATATTCCAGAACTAAGCTTAACCAAAGCTCTGATACTACGTTGTGACGACCCCAATTCCCGTGCAGACGGAGACAAGGGTTGTCTTTGGAATATAACACAGAAACAGATAATAGCAGAACAGAATTAAATAAATACACCAGATAATGAACAATAGAATATACTGGATAAAAGTAATCATCAGAGTTACACAGTATACAGAATCTTACTTAGTACAAATACAGTTCAGCTATACATAAATGTCTACAGCGGAAATAAACAAAATATGTACAATAGGAGCTGAACAACATAAAAAGAGATAAATAATAGAATCCATCTTCAGCTCCAGCTATCCAGAAAGAACCCGCTAAACCTGAATACAAGGATGCCCGCGTAGAAAAAGGGGGCACCCGAGTTTGAAAGTGAAACAAACTACGAGTCAGTCATGGGACTGGTATGAGAAATCCACTCAACACATATATAATTGGCTAATCACAAGACCACGCCACTTTCGTGGAACGGGTTTACTCCATTGGATTGCCAGTGCTTTAAAACAAATCTTTTTTTTAAACAACGCAATGTATTTTATAAAAATGAAGCCATTATAAGACCCAGTTCCCATCACACAATGCAATGCAAACCGGAGGATAGAGTTTTACCTTATAATGGCCAAAAGATGATTGATACGAATAAAGCAAAAGCATTTGATATTATTACTAGTGTTTATATGTTTCAAAAACAATTTCAATCATAGACGGCATGGGTACCATATATCATGTCGCCATACATATATACAATCAAAACCGCATGATGTCGTATTTGGAAATTGGATTTCCGTCATGAACCAAGGCAAAAGATAGTCCTTACCGAATTCGTGACTCTCTAGCCAGAGCCACAGGCAAGCGCGCAGGCAAGCCTTTAGATCGTCAGGGCCGGTCCACCGATGTGGATTATTATGCCTGAACACTACGTCTCCCCGCCCTTTGGGGCGTAAACGAGCCAATGAATGACCCCATCGGACCCGGATCGTCCGATCAAACCGAGGTGCCTCGCAACAGCAACAACCACACAGGTGAAAAGTATATAAATGTCAGGGCTGGTAGGTCACTGACACCACCCTAGCTAGAAAGAAACGCAGGCCCTCCCTGATGTCCTCTCCCATTTCTGGTTCATACCGGGGTGTGAGGCTCGCGATTTCACGTTATACACGAAGCTACGCCACACAGGTGGTGCTTTGATCATCACCACAAGACTTGGCTTTTCAATAGAAGCCCTGATCATTGCATCTTAGCATGCCACACAGGCAATTCATGCCATGCGACTGATGTCCATCGATATACAACCTCTGAGCTCGTGCGTCTCAGAGAAGGGCGTTAAGCAAAAGAATAAATTCTCCGCCGCCAAACAGATGTATATTTAACAGAGATCAATCAACACAGAATAAAATCTAATGTCAGACACACAGTCCATTTACAAGTCCGTTCTGGGTCTGAATGAAACCGGAGGCACTAAATACCTCGCAAACCCATCGATCACCACGTACGTTTGGACGATCACCACTTATTATCCATATTACGGGATGCCTCCCAATCAGGACCTCGGTTACCATCCAAACGAGGTGAAGATCTCCGGTCTTCGACCACCATCTTCATCTTCGAATTTCTATCGTCGGTCAATTATTTGAAATGAGAATTAACTCGGCCTTTTCAAATAATTCACGTATATTTAGAATTTCAAATCAATTTATTTAAATGGTTAAATTATTCGACAACACCAATATTGTTCCTTAATGTAATTTTCACACCAAACACATTCAACCATCAAAAGCCACATAAATCAAGCAAATTCCGTTTATTTCCATTCCATATCGTTTATAATATTTTATGACGATTTATCGCTATTTTTATTTATTTTTAAATAGCCCATATATTCAAAACGACGCTTCGGGCCATAAAGCGGCCGTGGCGCTGTTTTTCTTCAGATTTGATTTACACATATCTGAAAATCTAACCGTTGGATCTTCACAAAATTTACATCATTAGAAAGGTCTTTTCAAAACGAATCCAACGGTTCCAGTTTCGGGAAAATCCGACGGTCGGATCTCCCAGTACAATCGTTTGAAATTTCGATTTCAAAATACGAACTGCAGCATCGTTATTCGATTAAATATAATTATATATATATATAATCGATTCTGGCGCTGTTTCTCTTCAGATTTGAATTAAACATTCCAGACAATCCAACCGTTGGATTTTTACAAAGTTGGTGCTGTTGGAAAGATTTTTCCATAGCGAACCCAACGGTTGTGATTTCATGAAAATCCGATTGTCGGATCTCCCGGTATAATCGTTCGAAATCACAGTTTCAAAATACGAACTACAGCGTCGTTATTCGATATATTTTAATTCTATTTATATATATATCGATTCTTTGACTTCAAAGCTACATTCTTTTCATTCATTTGATAAAAATGATATTATTATCTAACTGTCTTCTATTTCAACACTTCACTATATTTAACAATTCATGCATATAAAAAAATGTGATTTTTATTGTAAAACAATTCATTTCAAAACACTATTATTTTATATAGTTTATATAGGTAATAGAATAAGATTTTTATTATAAAACAATTTCTTTCGAAACAAGATTATTTCATACATTTCATATTGATGTTAAAAATGGGATTTTTATTATAAAACAATTTCTTTCGAAATATGAATACCATTCAACACATGAATTTCAATTCAACGAATGAATTTCGATTCAACACATGAAGGTTTTCTATAGTTTCTATATATAGATAAAAATGTGATTTTTATATTTAAAACACGAATACCATTCAACACATGAATTTCTAATCAACGAATGAATATCAATTCAACACATGAAGGTTTTCTATTCAATGAATAAATATAGTTTCAGCAAATGAAAACAATTCAAACACATGAATATTATTCAAAATTTCGGCAGCATAACGGCAGGGTAGTTAAAACCGGGACCGTCCCTAGTACGGCTCCTCGCTCTACCTTAAAACCTCGCGGTTTTTGACAATGGGGATCATGCATCTAGTTCGCATGCAGGCGACATGTATATATTTATTTCATTTCTACAAACTAACCCTATGTGGTTTCAACCAAATATTTCTCAACCACAAACGGGTATTTTTCAACCACAATCAATCAATATCAACCACAAACAATCCCAAACAACCATTCGCTATCAATCAATTTTTACACCAAACACAAACAATAAATATCGTCCATGGTTTGTGGACGAGGGGCGTATATATATATAGCAGTTCACTTCTATTTCAACACATATATAATTTTTACAACGCCTATATAACTTATACATCGAACATACAACTTATACAACGCTTATACATGAGGTGTACAACGCTTATATAACCCATACATCGACTATATAATTTATACATCGTCGTTTTCCATATTGTTTATAAATTAGAAATCTCACATTGGGTTCCACTCCACCAAAAATAGCAGAAGGCTCAGAAAAATATGCGGTCTCTTCTAAAATGTAGAAGGCGTCCACACGATCACGATGTTTCCTGTTTCATCGAATTTCGTTAACATAGCAAAAAGATATGATTTTTCGAAGTTTGCAATGGTTTTAAACTGTTAAAATCAGTTTTAAATTAAAACAGCTGATACCTTTCAAAACTGTTCGAAACTAGGTTTCGATTTCTCTCTCGATCCGAAGCACGATATGCAGATCAGCCTACGCCACATCGACGAGCTTGGAGGGGCTCACCATCGCGCCGAACGCCGTTGAACTCGGTGGCGGATCTCAGCCAGGATTCGGGTGCGAACGGCGTGACTTCAGCGCCCTTGATCTCTCGATATACTCAGTGAAAAAATCGAATCCAAGTATGGATGTGAAGCTTGCAAAATTCTCTACAAAAACTTCCAAAGGACGATGGGGTTTTGTCGAGCGTGGAAGGAGAAAATTGGCTAGGAAGTTTCGAGCTCTTTCCGCTGTGCGTTCTGGGGTTTCGAGGAAGAAGGTCGGGGCTGAGAGAATGAGGTGGACCAATAGAATTTTTTATATATTTTTAATTCTCTAATATACCCTCTTTCCCTCACGAACCCCAATCCAGACCCAACGACTATCATTCCTAGCGTTTTACCCCCATTCCGAACACAATGGAATATGTTTCGAAGGCCCATTCGAATGTTTCAGTCAGTTTTCCTTCAAATTAAAGTATAAAACATTCAATAGTTAATTTGAACGTACATTTCAATTTGCCAGGGCCACAAACTGATTCGAAAAATTCCAGAAAAACAAATCTAGCTATGTTTTGACGATACGGTCCCAACAAAACTAGTTTCGTCGAATTCTGAGACAGTTTGCAAAAAGGCCCATTTCTGGTCGATCCAATTTAACTATAATTGACCAAAACACATTTTCCTTTGCCACGCTCACATACTAACTTCAAAAATTATGAAATTTGAAACCTAGAAATAACTTCACATCCTGGATCCAACAAAAGTGGTTTCGTCGAATTCCGAGGTCGTATGCAAAATGGCCAATTTCACGGGCTATATAAATTCCATAGCGACCTTTCTGAAAATTCATTCGGCCATAACTTTTTCTTTCCGCTATGAAAATTCGATTTTTCAGATTCATTAGAAAGGTATTCACTAACAGATTTAAATATTTTTGGTTTCGCTAAATTCCGTTTTGTTTTTCACCCGGTACAGTCCGACAAAGTTTGAATCTAATTTTTGAAACTACAGCGCCGTTTCAGGCCTTGTTTATAATTATAATTAATTATATTCGTTTTCAATTGTCGATTCAAACTCAGTTTTCATTGCTATTATTTAAAATATTTATTTTAAATATTTAAAATCCATTATTTTAGCCAATTAAAATTTTTTAAATTGGTTCATATTTTCTGGGTCGTTACTAGATCGTTCCTAGCCTTGACTCCTGATGGAAACCCAATTTCCGATACGAAATCATGCGGTTTTGATTGTAGAACTAGTATGGAGACATAGTTTATGGTAGCTATGCCGTCTATGATTGATATATTATGATTGAAATGATTTTAAAATATATATACACTAATGATAATATCAAATCCGTTTTTATCGTATCAAGCATTTTTGACCATTATAAGGTAAAACTCTATCCTCCGGTTTGCGTTGCATTATGTGATGGGACTTGAGTCTTATAATGGTTTCATTTTTCTAAAAAGGCTTGCGTTGTTTAACGATTTACTTTATTTCATGCACTGGCAATCCAATGGAGTAAACCCGTTCCGCGTTAGCGGCGTGGTCCTGTGATTAGCCTTATTATTAGATAAGTTAGGAAAGATTTCTCATACCAGTCCCATGACTGACCCGTAGTTTGTTTCACATTGCAAACTCGGTTGCCCTCTTTTCCACACGGGCGGTCGAGTAGCTTGTTTTGCAGATATTCTATATTGAGCAGGATTCTGGATCGAAGCTTAAAGCTATGTCCGGAGCATTGATAGACTTCCGCTGTATCAGTTTATTTATTTCTGTTGCATTGTATTAAATCTATTGTAAATTTATTCTTCCGCTGTTGTATTATTCGATGTACTCTGATATTCTGTACTCTGATGTAACATTATTATAATGTATATAAAAGTCTTCTGTTATTTGTTCTGATGTGTTGTATGCCAAAAGTTAATGTATTCGAGAATTTCCAACTTATGGATCAGACCTGTGTGGTTTATGGTCGATTCAAAGGGCGGGGATATTCGGGTCATTACATTATCCTTGTCCTCTAAGGTTTCTTATTCATGCATAGGCCTAGTTTATGTTTGTCATGTAGGAAGTTTCTCTTTTTCCTCGAATACTGATCTAAATAGGTTTGTCCATAAGTCAAAACCTCAACCTATAAAAAATTTAGGTTTCTATATACATAGGAAAACCTAGATAGGTTTACCTATTGATAACTCAATGAATAAAAGAGAGAATACGACAAGGAAATGAGATGTACTTGAGGGGATTTTATATAAAAAATATTTTCAAAAATAACGTTTTGATTTGAAAATATGTTTTTCTTTTAGAAAAATACTTTATTCTAAAACAACTTTTAGGAATCCTATAACCTTAGACTCTGGTACCAAATGAAATACCCCACACCCTTTAGTATTCTCAATTAATATAATACCAAGAAATGTAGAGCGCTATAGGTACAAAAATCAAATCACAGAGACTAAGATTCACAATACATTAATGAAAACAATGGAAACTTTTATTTCTTTAATAAACTTGACATTACAAAACAGTAATTTAAAAAGTGTATGTCTATCTAATTGTTACTACCAAAATTAACCTCTAATATTGGCTAGTAGTGAAGGGGTATCGGAGGAATACAAGCACAAAGGGATCTTCTGAAAGCAAAAGGCTGAATAAATAAAAAAAGGGACCGAAAGAAGTAAAGAAAGATCCGCGAGCGACATAAATCGGCACCCTTCCAAAAGGAAGAAATTCAAGGTCCGCAGAATGCCAACAAAGTTCATCCGGCAGGAATCTAACCAAAAGAATTAATCTGACAAGAGCAGATTGGCAGGATCCTTCCTGCAGCGTCAACTCAGCAGGGGGTTCCGCAATGAAAAGCCAACCAAGCCAGAAACCAAAAAGAGTGAAAGAAAAAGTTCCGTCAATTGGAGGTCCGAATGGACATTTGGTATTGATCCGCCTAACACCGATATGACGGGAGGTTAAAACACCAAGAGCATCAAGTCAGAAAAATGTAAAGATTATCCAGATTCAAGCTTCCGAAATAGCTACTTCATGAACGTTGAAAGGTCACATCGATAGACAACGGAAAATCATTGAAAACCGTCTTTCGGAAAACCAGATCACCTCAAAAGCTCCGTCCAGAGGGCTAACCGGAACCCTAGCGGAGATACAGGCTATCCATACTAATTTACCTATAGTACAGGAACCAATAACAGTAAACCGGTAGCCATCTACATACATCATGAGGAAAAGCTCCTCTAAGTATTCAAGAGAAAGCCGGAAGCCTACATTTAGAAGCTTGCATCCAGGTTCCTTCACCTAGGAGCTACTACCGGAAGTGCAAATACCATCCGAAAACCACCACGACGATAAGCCCATACCAGTCTCGGGGAGCCCCCAGTTGACCGAGATCCTCACTTTGAAGACTATAATTAGCACCACAAGGACGACCGAAAGCCAAATGCCCGAGACCAAGGAAAAAAGCGACCGGCAGAGGCCCATGCAGGCCCAATAGCCTAACAGTAAAAAGGGCGCTGAATTCCCTATAAATAGGACCCCAGGGGCCACATTAAGGGGGACGAACTCTTTGTTTCTCAGCCTTGTTCTTTTCTTCTAAAAGAAGAAAATCCTCAACTCTTGTAATACATCTACAATTTATGAATGGAGAATTCCGAGTCTTAAACATCTTGCGATTTGATAGTCTTGTTGTGCCATTATGATGAAACAGGGAGTTAACACTAACCTTTCTTATGAGAAAATCGATCAGGGCACCTTAGCAATGGAGGATGGGCTTCATAGAAATTCGAAGTTCCCATCCCTTTGTCTCGAGGATTTTTCCATGTTGATCGATGTTCTCATGATGAGCCTAATGCTTCCTAACCTCAGAAAAAAGGGAGGTCATCTGCGAGTTTGTAACTCAATCTCTGACGCTATCCGGGCTCTCTTTGTGTTGGTCTGGTGCGAAATGATTGTCTAATTTAGTGAACATTGCATTGCCCTCTTTCCCGAAGAGGAGGATGCATTAGCCTGTTTTCTTCTTATCGCAGTACATACCATCACATTCATGATTTAGAGGGCAATTGATTTCATAAAACCTAGTGGTATTGAGCAAAATAACCTTTTTAAGGTCATATTGGGACACCGCCGCAAAGCGTGCGTAGTATCTATCCTTTGAGGTGAAAATGACTAATTTGTTAGAATTGGAATTCCGATGCCTAAGGGAAGGTAGATTAGCCTATATTCACATGTTTCAAAATGACCTTCAATAACTCTGAGTCATGATAGTGTCAAATTCCATGAACAGATGTCCCAACCGGGTGTTGACGGAAAATAACATCAACACCAATATCATCTTGAACAAAGTATATAAAAAATTCTCTTTCAAGTAAAAATTAGAACAATAACAAATTAAAGTGAAAATTGACAGATAACAGCCAATATCTTAGATCCTGGACACCAGTCTTTCTAAGTTTCCAATACCATTCAACTTCTACCCTATTAGCCTACTGGGGAAAGAAAAAGGAAAGAAGAGGAGTGAGTCAGATATAAAGTCTGGTGAGCTGTTCTGATTACTAGTACGACTAATAAGTAAGGGAAATAGGTAAAACAGTGGTTCTAGTACCAGATAAGGGTAAGTTTCCGTGCACACATAAAATGAACATATAGGTTGACATAAAAGGTTATGTATAGGGTTAACTTTTCTCATTTCATAGAATTTTGATGGTTTGCACTTTCACGATTACAGAACACGATATAATTAGGATAACTTTCCTAAATAATACCCTTTGATCGCTAACCATAGACTAATAACCTATGTCCACTATCGGTCTTGTGTTTATCATGCCCGACCCATTAGCAAAAATACATAGCATTAATCACAAGTATTACAGTTTCTTAATTTCCCTAGTCGGGTAGATGCACGCACATTGAACCGCTAGAATGCACCCGTACCCACCTCAATTTGGACCTTCTTACAACCTTCCACAGCATGGTGTGTTCCCTCGCCTCCTTTACAAGACTGTATGTGATAAAAAGCGTATGCTATATAGTATGGATCCCAATAAACAATTACTTGACCCAAATCACCCTTGATTTCGGCCCCATAGAAACCGTATAATTTAGGCTTATAACTTAATTTCATGTTTGAGTTTAATATATATTAAACCTAATTTTTGTCCATTAATCATAGCCATAAAATTTTCTAATCACAAGGCCATCATAGAATTTTATTTGGCTCGTAACTTAATACGTTTTTAAGTCAGTATTTTCATGTGAAGCCTAATTGTTCGTTTAACAATTTCCTATCTTATTTATATTTGCAAATAATCCACGTTTATTATGATTCCCCAATTTATCACATTTATTCAAATATATGTTATAGTTCATTTTTCTATCACAACCTATACCATAGCCATTTTACAAACTTAATCAAGTTTGCTTATTATTGGCCTAATGTTCTCTTTTTATTACATTTTTACAACATGTGTTCAATTGGCTCCAAATTATACAATTACCAATATTTAATCAGATTTTCTAAACATGCCCAGAATAAAGGATAATAACCAGTCACATAAAATAAGACGCATAATTAGTGCCTAAATCAGTCGTATACAATACACAAAAATAAAGGATTATAATCAGTTGTAATTAATTAGATATGTAAATCAGTGCATAAATCAGGTGTGTATATATTCTTTTAGGCATATTTGGGCAATACGACAATAAACTATCAAAAGAAAATGATGAAAGGGAAAGAGGATTAAGAATATAACTTATAGTAATATGAATATTAATTAAACAAAAATTATAAGAAAAGACAGAGAATTTTCAAAAACTACATACAAAAAGAAATTATAGAAAAATAGAAATAAACAAAAACTGTAAATAAACTGTAAGTAAAAGAACTATAACAAAATTACAACTACAACTATCGTTATTCCTATTTACTTAAACTTAATCCAAAATCCGAATAATCATAAAACTCAGTAAAAAAGCTTCCCTCTTGGCCCTAGTAGAACCTCAAGAAGAAAATTGAAACACCCCACCTCCATTAAGGTCACTCACAAAGGGAATGCATTAATTTTGGTGAAGCATTTTAGGTAAAAGGCACAGATAATTTATAAGACAGGCATATAAATAGCGTAAAACTGAAATCATTTCACAAATAACGTGGTTCAGTCAAAACATTACAAGCATTGTCTCAACATCCAACTTCTAAATTATTACAATAAAACATCTGTCTTGATTTAAAACTCCAAGTACATAAAGAAGCATAAAACAGTAGTAAAGCAGCATAAATCCCCAATTAAAGTGTAACCACAGCCATAGCCCAAGAAAAGAGAATCCAAGTAATACATCTACTCTCTTCAAGCTGGAAAAGGTCTGAACTTAAGCTGAAGTATTCCCTCCTTGCGGACCTTGGTGGTGGGGGGAACGGAAGAAAAGAAGGCAAAATAAACCGGGTCAGACATAAGCCTGGTAAGTCCAGTGATTATTCAGCATGTAAACAGGTAAAAGGATCATGACATGAATAAACTGAACATAGGACAATACCATAGAAATAAGATAACATAAGATAAGGCAAGATAAACTGAATATATTATCGCACTCATTCCATTTCTCTGCACCTACTAATGAATGTTTCAACTACCCTCATGTGTTCATAACAAAGTGATCCCTTTTCCGATCGGCTTCTACTCACATGCATTTATTACTTGTGTCATTCGGCCTCGCTTGATTGTAGATACCTGTGCTGGTCCCACCATGGGGTGTATCAATTCCTATGGTGGCAACCAGACACAAATTCAAGATGCACATTGTATACTACTAATGCCCAGTGCTTGCTTTTTCCAATCCGGAGTACGTGAACACCCATACTCCACCGGAACCTACACTGCTGCACCACCCGCCGTTATTTTGACCGCTTATAATCAGCCCAGTAATCGTGCCCCACCCTGCCTAGTTCAGGGTACCGTGATACATCTATATGGGTTACTTCTGAAATGGGTCCCCGTTACTAGGGTTTCCTAATCAACATCTTATAACAGTTAAGTGTTCTCAAATTAACCTAACCCCATCCATCTGTTTAACTAACTTGTTGTATTGGTTAAGTGTTGCCTTAGTTATCTTAACCCTACCATTCTTAGCATGTCCAGTTCATTAGCATTAATTGATTTATTAATGCACCAACCTCTCACATTCGAACTGTTGTTTGCGTTTGCTTGATGTGCCGGGCGGTTTCGGGCAGACTTCTACCGCAAACTCATTCTAACCTCGGGTTTTTCTTGGGCATGGTGCGCTAAAATCTCACATTAGATCTATTGTTGCAGTTGCTGGATGTGTCGGGCGGTTCCGGGAAGTCTTACACTGCAACTCAATCTAACCTCGGGTTAGGCATATTCATCTTTTAATTAATTTACATATTTACCATTCATGTTTATATGTAAATTATCCACAAGTTTTGTCAATTCAAGTCATGTCCCATTTACCCTCTAAATTATGTCCATAATTATAGGTATACAAATTATAACATTTCATGATACTAATCATTTACATGCTTATGAGCCAATCTATGCCAATTGCATGTAATTTAATATTTTCCCCAACGTGTCCCCCGTTATTCGTTCGCATAATTCACATAGAACGTTAGGCTCGCAAATTAGCCTAACTCATAAACAAAAGGGAAAAGAAAGGTACATGTAACATTCTAACAGGCATAAAACAATATAGATCAACATGTGTAATATAAATTTGGCATAGAACGACATAAACTTAATTAAGCATATAAACGTGATCTTGCATTTAAATTAGATCCAATTAACATGCGAACTAGCATAGATCTAATTGTATAAACATGAACTTATATAGATCTTAAACATGGGTACTAGCTTGGGTCTAAACATATAAACATGTATGAACATAACTTAGCATGTAACTTGCATACATAAAATAACCACAAATTTAATACAACATGATAGGTTCAATTGTATCAGTCCCAATAGTCTCATAGGCATAGGATGTATAACATGATAGGTTTCATCGTATAAATCACAACAGTCTCATAGGCATGATAGGTTCCATTATGCCAATCACAACAGTCTCATAGGCATGATAGGTTTCATTATATCAATCACAATTGTCTCATAGGCATAGGCAATTTAGTTTTGACAAAAGGATATGCATGAATCAAAATTAGGCATAGTTCTAGATCCGATTATTACAGTCATGATTTCTATTAGGTGTTCCCATCTGAATGATAACTAAACTTACAGAAAAAGAACAGATCTTGTATTCTGGGATCTGATTTCTGAATTTGAAAATCTTATCCTTTGATGTAGATGTTTGATTCTCTAGTTTGGATTTGGTTTGTAACTTTCTAACTTGATTTCTAGTTTGGAGAAGATGGTGGCTATGCTAGTTTGGGGATGGACGGCATGACAGCTTCATAGTATGAGATTATGAGGTTTAGGGCTGAGGGTTGAGGTTTGAGGTGATTATATAGAAGTTTAGATTAATATGAGCCATTAGATCAATCTAGGAGTAATCGGGGCCATTCAATCAAAGAGAGCCAACCAGAAATTGCCATATATGCCCTAATGACTCAGAAATCGTCACTGGAATCCATATCAAAAAGGGGTCGACACCTATGTCGACTCCCCTTGGGGGGGGGGGGGGGTCGACACCCCTGAGAGGGAAATTTCCCTCTCAGCTGTTCTGACCGAATTTCGAAATTTGAACTGTTTTGACTCTTAATTATTATTTTAATTTAATTTCTGTTTAAACTTGAAATTTTCTGAACTCCATAACTTCTTCATACGGAGTCCGATTTATGCAAACTCGGACTCTTTCTCAAGCAGAATTCCGAGACGAACTCAATGGCGTAACCCGTTTCCCTTAATTCTTCTTCTAAAAGTTAAGTGTTCTTAAATTTGTTATTTTAATATTCACAGAAAATATAGGGTGTTACATTCTCCCCTCCTTAAAGGATTTCGTCCCCGAAATCTCTAAGTTAAGAAGAATGTATCCTAACATCCATCTACTCAACCATCAATCACAGGCATCCATTATCCTTAAAAAGATTTCTAATGCTTCCATGATCATATGCATAGTGTGTGTATATGTCCTTATCAAATGCAAAATCCGGCGATCTACTAATTCAGTTGACCTCCTTGATGCGAATCATGTTAGTGCTATGAGTCCACTATGTATGCAATTATTCCTAATCGTATTTTGTAACTTCTACATGAGTGCACAATCATTCATACAAATGCAACGTCCACATGATAACACATCAAGTTTCAATCCATATATAAATACATATATGCATATGCAATATGAAAGTGACTGAGCCGATCTAGTACCTAGTGTGTATGTATATGCATCCATGAGCAACCACTAACAACCACTTGCAACCATCAATCATAAAATGTTTTCAAATACATGTTTACATTCATTGGTTTCTTCCTAAGGATCAAGAATAGGACTGAGGAGATAAACTTAAGAGATAGATACAAGCATGCATAAACTTATGGAAAAAGAGATCAAGGATGTACCTTAAAAAAGAAAAGGGTAGGATGCGTGTATCTTGTCTTCAGTCTCCCAAGTCGCGTCTCCTTCAGTGTCACTCCATTGTACTTTAACTAGCTTGACCTCACGATTGCGTAGCTTTTTAACTTCTATACCCAAAATACGAGTTGGAGCTCTTCTCACCGTCGCTTCTCACTCCACTTCTACTTCCTCTAGTATGCTCGGCTCCACAACTTCCGCAGACTCATGTAAGCACTTCCGTAGATGAGAGACATGAAAAACATTATGAACTCCAGTCAATCTTTCGGGTAGCTCTACTTTACTATCCATCTTCCCAATCCTTTCAATGATAGGAAATGGCCCTACAAATCTTGGTGCCAATTTTCATATGGACCCAAAGCGAACGACATTCCTCAAAGGAGATACTTTAAGGAAAACCTTGTCTCCAACCTCAAACTCAAGGTCGGTCCTTCTTTTATCAGCATAGGACTTCTGTCTATCTTGTGCGGTCTTCATTCGTCTTCGTATCAAGTCCACCTTCTCGGAAGTTTCTCTAATCATGTCAGGCCCAAGTACGAGCTTGTCTGTAGACTCCCACCAATAAGTTGGTGATCGGCATGGTCTTCCATATAAAGCCTCAAAGGGTGCCATGCCTATGGTGGCTTGGTAGCTATTGTTGTAGGCGAACTCCACCAAAGGAAGATGATCCTCCCATGTTCCTCCAAAATCAAGAATGCACAATCTCAAAAGATCTTCTAAAACTCTGTTCACCCTTTCCGTCTGACCATCGTTTTGAGGGTGATAGGCAGTGCTTAAGCATAGCTGTGTGCCTACAACCTCTTGCAAACTCTTCCAAAACTCGCTCGTAAAGATAGGATCTCGATCACTTACTATGATAGAGGGTATTCCATGCAGTCGAACCACCTCTTTAAGACAAATGGATGCTAACGATGAGGCAGTCTTCCTACTCTTAACATGTATAAATTGAACACTTTTAGTGAGCCTGTCCACTATTACCCAAATACTGGTATTGCCCCTTCTTGACCTAGGCAACCCATCAATAAAGTCCATCGAAATGCTATCCCATTTCCACTGTGGGACCTCTAAAGGATGAAGCAGACCACCAGGCTTCTTCTGCTCTGCCTTGACTTGCTGGCATATCAAGCATTTAGAGACGAACTCAGCTGCATCCTTCTTCATGCCATTCCAAAAGAAAACCCTTTTTATGTCTTTATATATCTTGTCTCCACCTGGGTATATGGTCAACTTAGAATGGTGTGCTTCTTCAAGAACGGTTTTCATCAAATCCCTTGCTTGTGGGATGCATAGTCTTCCATCCCATCTCAACCAACCCTTGTCATCGATGGAGTATCTCTTGAGGTGACAAGAAGTCTCACCTCTAACTAGTTTATCCATCACATCAACTAGCTGAGGGTCCTCACGTTGTGTGGTTCCTATTGAGTCCAAAAGAGTAGGCCGTACCTCTAGTGATGCTAAAAAACTAGGTACAAGTTCAGAGGAGAGTCTAAAGTCAAAGTTTGTTATGTACTCCAAGCTTTGCCTTTCTACAAAGAGAGGACTTAAAGTCAGCTTTTTCCTACTCAAGGTGTCTGCTACCACATTGCCCTTGCCAAGGGTATAAGCAATCTCAAAATTGTATGAGGTAAGAAATTCCATCCACCTTTGTTATCTTAAGTTAAGATCTTTCTGTGAGAAAAGGTACTTTAATGATTTATGGTCAGTAAACAATTCAAACCTTTCTCCTAGTAGGTAATGACGCCATGACTTAAGAGCGAAAACAATGGCAGCTAATTTTAGATCATGAGTTGGGTAGTTCTTATCATGTACCTTCAACTGCCTTCCCTATAACAAACAACCTTGCGTTCTTGCATCAAGACAGCGCCTAGTCCGGTACTGCATGCGTCGGTGTATACTGTAAACATCTTACTTCCATCAGGTAATGTCAGGACTGGGGCTGTTGTCAGAGCCCTTTTCAGTCGTTGGAAAGCAACATCACATTCCAAATCCCAGGCAAAAGTTAGGTTCTTCTTTGTCAACCTAGTAAGTGGGGCTGAGATCTTCGCAAAGTCCTCAATGAACTCTCTGTAAAAGCCCGCCAGCCCGAGAAAACATCGTACTTCGGTTGCATTTCATGGAATCTTCCAATCTTGCACCACAACTACTTTTGCGGGATCCACAGCTATCACTCTTTGGACACCACATGTTCAAGAAACCTTACTTATTCTCTCCAAAAGTGGCATTTGGAAAATTTTGCTCTCAGTTGATGTGCATGAAGAGTATCCATAACTTCCCTTAAATGCAAAGCATGTTCTTCCTCACTTTTTGAGAAAATCAAAATGTCGTCCATGAAGACCACTACAAATTTATTAAGGAACTCTCTGAACACCCTACTCATCAAGTCTACGAAAAAGGCGGGTGCGTTCGTCAAGTCGAAAAGCATGACAAGCCATTCGAAGAAACCATCCGGGGTCCTGAACGCGGTCTTACCTATGCTGTATTTAGCCACTCTTAGCTGATGAAATCCGGTGTCCAGATCTAGTTGGGAGAAAACTGATGCACCTACAAGCTGGTCAAACAAGTCGTCTATTCTAGGAAGTGGGTGCCTATTTTTCTTGGTCATCTTGTTAAGCTCCCTAAAGTCCACGCACAGGCGAAGTGAACCATCCGCTTTGGTTGCAAACACCACTGGAGCACCCCATTCAGAAATACTCCGCCTTATGAAGCCCTTTTCAAGCAACACTTTAATTTGATTGCTGAGCTCTTTCCATTCCCTTGGAGCCATGTGTCTAACGGGTAAAGCAACAGGTTTTTCATTATCAACAAGGTATATGCGGAAGTCTATCTCTCGCTTCGGAGGTAAACCCTTCACCTCTTCAAAGATATCCGAGTATTCACGGACTACTCTAACAGATTGCAAGTTTTCAACAGATGCATCAAGAGATTCTAGATAGCTAAGCATAACAGAATTCATGGGATTACAAAAGATTTCGAGAGTGTTACCAAGGCGAGTCATAAGTCTAACCACTCACCTTTCACAATCAAGGATAGCACCATTACTGGATAACCAATCCATGCCTAGAATCAACCTATAGCCCGTGAAACCCAAAACATAAGTATTACATCTAAACCCAACGCTTAGTATAGAAATTTTCAAATACAAACAAATCATTGGCAAATAAGCCGTACCCCAAATTGGATTTGAAACAACCATGGGATCCTCTACTATACTGGTATCTAGGTGTAGAGATTCAACTAAAGCAGTAGATATAAAGGAGTGCGATGCGCCAGAGTCAAAAAGAGTACGAACTGGATGATCAGAAAGATAAACTAAACTCTCAACAAAAATATTTCTACCTCTTTCTTGTGGAGGTGCAATGAGAGCGTGAATCTGCCCTCCAGAAGTAGATCCAATCCTCTGCCCTTGCCCTTGCCCTTGCTTTCTTGGGTAGTCCTTAGCCATATGTCATGTCTCACCGCATTGAAAACAACCACCCATCTTCCTCTTCTTCTTCCTGCAGTCTTTAATTAGATGTCCAGGTATGCCCCAAAATTTACACTTCCTCTTGTCACGGGGTTTGTTATTCTTCCCGCCTTTCTTGTAATCCGTCTTCTTATTCTGCGATCCCTCCACTTTCTTGTCTAGAGGTTCTTCCATCTTTGCCTCTTTCTTGCCATCCTTATCTTCCTCTTGTAACAGTGCCATGTCCACCAGTCTCTCAAAAGTCGCACCCATAGGTATATGGGACATAGCTAGGCTGTGCAGTGGCTCATTTAATCCTTTAACGAATCGGAGGGCCTTTTTACATGGGGTGTTTACTAACTCCAGTCCGAATCTAGCCAGCTGGTTGAATTGGTTGATGTATTCCTTGACCGATAGGCTTCCCTGTTTGAGTGCTAAAAACTTCTCCATCTGTAGGCTTCGTTCAGCTTGCGAGAGGAACTTCATTTCAAATCTCATTCTGAAATCCTCCCAAGTTTCAACTGGTCTCTCAGCATTAGTAACTTCCCACCAATAAGAGGCTTCGTCCTTAAGTAACCATACAGCCAATTGTATCTTCTTCCTATCGTCCACTTCGAAGATAACAAGCAAATCTTCTGTTTCCTTGAGCCAGTTTCTTGGTTCCACAAATTACTCAGTCCTATTAAAATTCTTTCCACCCATAGCTCGAAAGTCTCTACATATCTTCGAGAAAGCATTCACACATGGAGGAGGAGGAGGAGGAGGAGGAATGGCTGCAGCTGGGGGAGGAGGAACGTCTACTGGGCCTGCGTCATTAGCCCTAGCCTCCAGATACCTTCTGAACCAGCTAGATACCGGTATGCCCTCGGGAAGATTAAGATCCCCAGACATGCTGAAATGAAAAGAAAAGGTTCAAAACAAAGGATAGAAAAATAGTGCATATGGCTTTGGGGATTATGCCTTTAAAATAAAACAACACTTTTCTTGAAAATGCTTCTTTAAACATCTTTTTGAAAAATAGTTTTCAAAAACTTTTATTTAATCCGGTAAACCATCGCTCTGATACCAAGTGAAACACCCCATCTCCATTAAGGTCACTCACAAAGGGAATGCATTAACTTTGGTGAAGCATTTTAGGTAAAAGGTACATATAATTTATAAGACAAACATATAAAAAGCAGAAAACTTAAATCATTTCATAAATAGCGTGGTTCAGTCAAAACATTACAAGCATTGTCTCAAAACCCAACTTATAAATTATTACAATATAACATCTGTCTTGATTTAAAACTCCAAGTGAATAAAGAAGCATAAAACAGTAGTAAAGCAGCATAATTCCCCAATTAAAGTGTAACCATAGCAATAGCCCAACAAAAGAGAATCCAAGCAATACATCTACTCTCTTCAAGCTGGAAAATGTCTAAACTTAAGCTGAAGTATTCCCTCCCTGCGGACATGAGGGGGGGGGGGGGGACGGAAGAAAAGAAGGCGAAAGAAAATGGGTCAGACATAAGCCTGGTAAGTCCAGTGATTATTCAGCATGTAAACAGGTAAAAGGATCATGACATGAATAAACAGAACATAGGAAAATACCATAGAAATAAGATAACATAAGATAAGGCAAGATAAACTGAATATACTATCGCACTCATTTCCATTTCTCTGCACCTACTAACGATTGTTTCAACTACCCTCATGTGTTCATAACAAAGTGATCCCTTTTCCGAACGGCTTCTACCCGCATGCATTTATTACTTGTGTCATTCGGCCCCGCTTGATTGTAGATACCTGTGCTAGTCCCACAATGGGGTGTATCAATTCCTATGGTGGAAACCCGACACAAATTCAAGATGCACAGTGTATACTACTGATGCCCAGTGCCTGCTTTTTCCACTCCGGAGTACGTGCCTGTTATAACGGTTAAGTGTTCTCAAATTAACCTAACCTCATCCATCTGTTTAACTAACATGTTGTATTGGTCAAGTGTTGCCTTAGTTATCTTAACCCTGCCATTCTTAGCATGTCTAGTTCATTAGTATTAATTGATTTATTAATGCACCAACCTCTCACATTAGAACTGTTGTTTGCGGTTGCTGGATGTGTCGGGCGGTTCCAAGCAGACTTCTATCGCAAAATCATTCTAACCTCTGGTTTTTCTTGGGCATGATGCGCTAATCTCTCACATTAGATCTGTTGTTGTGGTTGTTGGATGTGCCAGGCGGTTCCGGGCAGTCTTACACCACAACTCAATCTAACCTCGGGTTAGACATATTCATCTTTTTATTAATTTACATATTTACCATTCATGTTTATATGTAAATTATACACAAGTGTTGTTAATTCAAGTCATGTCCCATTTACCCTCTAAATTATGTCCATAATTCTAGGTATACAAATTATACCATTTCATGCTACTAATCAATTACATTCTTATGAGCCAATCTATGCCAATAACATGTAATTTAATATTTTCCCCAACATCACCCCCGTTATTTGTTCGCATAATTCACATAGAACGTTAGGCTCGCAAATTAGCCTGTAATGACCTGGAAAATCCGAACCAATTTAAAAAATTTATTTTAAATAATTTGGTGGAAAAATGTGGCAGAAATTAAAATTTTCATTTTTAGATAATATTAAAGCCAGTGAAAATAGTCAATTTTCAAACGATCTCTGTTTTCAACAAAACCACTTTGTTGGAACCGGAATGTTGAATTATTGCTAGGTTTCAATTTTTAGAATTTTCTGAGTTAGTTTGTGAGCGTGGCGAAGGAAAATGTGTTTTGTCGGGTTCGGTCAAATTTAATCAACTGGAAAATAGCCATTTTTAAAACAATCTCAGAATTCGAAGAAATTAATTTTGTTAGGATCGTATAGTCATAACGAAGACAAATATATTTTTCTGGATTTTTCTGAGTTCGTATGTGGCCTCGGTGAATTTATTTATACGAATGAATTAAATTAATAAAGGAATTAACTTTTAAATTAAATAATTCAGGCCACAAACAGCCGTTTGGGCTCACGGGACCTGTCCCATTGGATCCGGAATATGGGTTATTTGCTAGGGTCACTTCCTACTGGACTGGAAATGGACCAGTTTAATAGTAACGGACTTATTTGTAAAATAAGCAATTAAATATTATAAATAATTGAGAAAAATTAAAACCCTAACACTATTCCCTCTCGTTGTAGCCGCCACCCACCCAAATCCATGGCCACCGACCTCCGAACTTCTTCCACCAATTTCTCCTTCATCTTAACGAATTAAACCTCCTCACATATACCATATCGAAGAGAGTTTCCTCCTTTACATATCCATACGATTTGATCGTCCCCTAGTTGCCCGAACCGAGAGCACCAACGCCCCAAAACCCACCGCTTCGCACCGCCGTCGGGCCCACCAGGGTGCACCGAGCTCGCTGCCACCACCCCCCATCGAAGTGCCGACCGTTTCTCCCCAGCACCCCCTGTCTGATCGCCCTCTCAAGCCTCGATCCACGAGAAAACCTAAACCCTAAGATTGAACAATTTCTGGAAGTATCGGCCTGTAAAACTGAAGGAAGAAGAATGGTTTTTCTCTTTAATTAGTTAATTAATTTATTAATCATAACTCTTTCATTCGAGCTCGAAATTCGACGATTTCAGGACCGTCAGGATGATAATTCAGAGGGTTATTTTTCTAGATTGATTGAGAACAATTCTGAACAAGTCAGATTTTGGTTAAATTCAAAGTGAATCTATTCAGAATTCAATATCAGTGAGATTTCTAAATTTTGAATAATTAAATAATTTAATTATATTTGTTATGTGAATCATTGTATGTTATTATTTCTGATCTGCGATGTTGTGATTGTTGTATGGTTGTTAATATGTGTTGTGACATCATGATGTAGCCATGTTAGTTTAGATCTATAAATTCTGATGTAATCTCTATAAAGTTCTCATCTTTATCATTTTTATTTTATTTTATTTTTATTTTTATTCCTTTGTAGAAATGAAAAATATAATTGAATCTTTGTTTGTTTTACAAACAAAAATGAAATTTTGAATCTTTATTTTGTTTTACAAATTAAAATGAAAAATTGAATCTTTATTCTGGTATACAAAAGAAAGTTTAAGTCCTTATTTTTTTTGATTCACAACAGTAAATGAAAAATTGAAAACTTATTTTGATTAACAAAATAAAGAAAGGTGAATCTTTATCTTTGATTCACAAATAAAAAGAAAAGTTAGTATTTTTATTTTGTTTTACAAATAAAAAAGGGAACTTAAATCTTTAATTTTGATTTATGATTTATAATATAAAGAAAGTTTAGACCTCCCAAATTTCAATTAAAAGATACATAAAGTTTAGATATTTTATTTTGTTTTAAAATTTAAATAAAGATGAGACTTTTATTTTGGTTCATGAGAATTACACACCAAATCATATGTTGGGTTGTTTGTGTTGACATAGAAAATCAAGACGTTGGATAAATTATAGAAATGTTTAGGCAAAAAACCCATATTATCATATGTTGACATTGAAAATCACGACGTTGGATAAATTATAGAAATGGTTAGACGAAAACCATTATATTTTTATTATCATATTTTGACACCAAATTGACATGTGTGTTAGATAAGAAAATATGTAAAAATAAAAGATTCACATATTTCTATGTAAAAATAAAAGATTCACATTTTTCTATGTAAACATATAAGAATCACATTTTTCTATGTAAAAATAATAGATTTACCTTTTTCTATGTAAAAATGAAAGGTTTACATTTCTCATTGTAAAGGAAAGAATTTACATTTTTCAATGTAAAAGAAAAAGAGATAAAATATTTACATTTTATAGAAACATAAAAAGTACATTTTTATG
Organism: Allium sativum; assembly: GCA_030737875.1. NCBI lineage: Eukaryota > Viridiplantae > Streptophyta > Magnoliopsida > Asparagales > Amaryllidaceae > Allium > Allium sativum. Next base: position 793,970,927 of record CM060918.1, on the reverse strand, counting down.
TTATAAAAATGAATTAGATAAAAAGTACAATTTTATGTTATAAAAATGAATTAGATAAAAAGTACATTTTTATGTTATAAAAATGAATTAGATAAAAAAGTACATTTTTATGTTATAAAAATGAAATAGAATAAAAAGAACAATTTTATGTTATAAAAATGAATTAGATAAAAAAGTACAATTTTATGTTATAAAAATGAATTAGATAAAAAATACATTTTTATGTTATAAAAATGAATTAAATAAAAAGTACATTTTTATGTTATAAAAATGAATTAGATAAAAATTACATTTTTATGTTATAAAAATGAAATAGAATAAAAAGTACATTTTTGTGTTATAAAAATGAATTAGATAAAAAGTACATTTTATGTTATAAAAATGAATTAGATAAAAAGTACATTTTTATGTTATAAAAATGAATTAGATAAAAAGTACATTTTTATGTTATATAAATGAATTAGATAAAAAGTACATTTTTATGTTATATAAATGAATTAGATAAAAAGTACATTTTTATGTTATATAAATGAATTAGATAAAAAGTACATTTTTATGTTATATAAATGAATTAGAGAAAAGTACATTTTTATGTTATAAAAATGAATTGGAGAAAAAAGAACATTTTTATGTATATAAAGAAAGAGTACATTTTTGTCGCATTAAGATTGGAGGACAAAAATGTTATTTTATTGAATATAAAAATATACATTGTTGAAACCGTCATTTTTGTCGCATTAGAATTGGCGGACAAAATATTATTTTATTGAATATAAAAATATCATTTTTATTAAATATAAAAATATACATTGTTGGAACTGTCATTTTTGTCGCATTAGGATTGGTGGACAAAAATGTTATTTTATTGAATATAAAAATATACATTGTTGAAACCGTCATTTTTGTCGCATTAGAATTGGCGAACAAAAACATTGCTTTTATAGAATAAAAAGAATGGATTTTAATAGGGGAATCGCCAAATGGTTCATATATATAAAAATAAATATAAAATTAAAACGAAACGAGCGCGGCAGTTCGCGTATCGACAATCGTAACTTTAAACGATTATACCGAAATATCCGACCGTTGGATTTTTCCCAAAACTGGAACCGTTAGGACCGCTTTGGGAAGAGCTTTCCAACGATATAAATTTCATCAAAATCCGACGGTTAGATTTTAAGATATGTGTAAATCAAAATGTGGTAAAAACAGCGTGAGGGCCGCCCACTGACCCGAAGCGTCGTTTATTTATTTTGAGCCATTCTCAAATAAATAAAAATAGCGATAAATAGTCATAAATATATATGAAATGTTTTAAATGATAATTATGCGACAATTATTTGAAAAGACCGAGTTTAACTCATTTCAAATAATTGCACGGCGATTAAATCAAAGATATAAGAAGACGATGGTTGAAGACCGGGGATCTTCACAATCGAATGGACGACGACTACTGGTGCCTTAGACTGACTTGCTCCCAGGACGGGGTTGAAGTAGTTGTTGTCCGGACGTATGTGTTGGTCATGCGGATAAGCGAGAACCTCTTAGGTGTCTCCGGTTTCGTTCAGACCCAGAACGGAATTGTAAATGGATGTGTGTCTGACGTTGGAATTCATTTCATGTAATTAAACCGATTTGTATTAATATATGTCTGTTTGGTGGTGGATAATTTATTCTCTACTTAACACCCTGGTATATAGTAATAGTTATTGATTGCATGGCGTTGAATTGTCAATGTGGCACGCCAAGATGCAATGATCAAGGCTTTGTTGAAAAGCAGGCCTTGTAGATGATGATCAAAGCATAGCCTTTTTAGGCATAGCTTTGTGTATAACGTGACTTCGCGAGCCTCACACCCCGGTATGAGTCAAAAACGGGATTAGGACTGCAGGGAGTGCACACATTTCTTTCTAGCTAGGGGTAGTGTCAGTGCTTAAACTGGCTGGCATTTTACTTATGTGGATGTTGGATCGAGGAACCTCGGGTTTTTATAGGCCGGAAGTGGTCATACTATAGGTTCAAAGGAACCGGGAAACGTGTGTTCAGGCATAATTAATCCACTACCGTTAGGTGGGGACCGGCCCTGAAGATCCAAGGGTTCACTACGGGGGATCCTGAGGGATTTGCTAGAGTGTCTCGAATCGGAAGAGGACGATCCCTAACCTCGATTTCATGACAGAAAACCAACTTCAAATACGACATTTCGGTCTTGATTTGTGAACTTATATATGGCGACATAGTAGGATGGGGTACTATGCCGTCTAGGATTGATACTTTTATATTGAAGTATTTTAATTCTGCTTAGACACTAACAATAATATTAAAATATTATTTTTCGCGTATTAAGCATGTTTGATCATCATAAGGGAAAACTCTATCCTCCTGTGTGCGTTGCATTGTGTGATAGGACTTGAGTCTTATGATGATTTCATTTTGTTTCAAAAGTCATCCCGTTGTTTTTGTATAAACTTTATTAAATTATGCACTAGCAATCCAATGGAGTAAACCCGTTCCGCATTAGCGGCGTGCTCCTGTGATTCGCCAAATTGATAGTTAGTATAGGAAGATTTCTCATACCAGTCCCATGACTGACTCGATGTTTGTTTCACTTTGCAAACTCGGGTGCCCTCTCTTTACACGGGCAGCCAAGTGACAGGTTCTTAAATAGACATTTCTGGATTGAAGACTGCTTGGAAGGAGAAGGCGAAGACTGTCTTTTAACTTTATCGTTTGCTTTAGAGACTTTATTCTATCTTGTATTTTGATGTACATCATGGAGTTTAGAGCTATTTCCTTTGAAACTTGTTTCTTTGATTCAGACTTTTATTTTGCTAAGTTGTATCCTGTAAACTGCGTACTCTGTGGTTCTGTTGATGTGATGTTATGACTTATATCTTTCCGCTGCAATAATTATGTGTTATGATATTATCTGAGATCTGTTTTTGTTGTAAATATGTTGTATTCCAAAATGATTATCCTTACTTTCGAACCACGGAAGTTTGGGGTCATCACAGTTGGTATCAGAGCCTAAGGTTAACCTTAGCCTCGGAATATAACATATTTAGAACAATTCGTCTAGATACAATCCACATTATTCTAAGGTGAGTAGCTCATTAGAGATAGGACTAGTAATGTCCTAGAATGAGCACAGCAGAATAGCACATATTTATCAGTCATTACATCATCATCTTTTCATCTTGTCCTTATCTTATCTTTTCTTGAAAATTCTCATTTTTGTTGGTCTGACTCTTTCCTCGATGGTACAGACTGATTTAAATGGATACTAGAGCAAGAATAGCCCGGGGCGGAGCCCGAGGTGGAACTCGAGGCGGGGCCAGAGGAGGAGCCCAAGTGGTAGCTGGAGGGCAAGCTAGAGACGAGACCCCATCACTCAGGAACAACACACTTCAGAGGTCGTAGCACAACCACCTCCACCTCCACAGCCCTTCGATTTGGAGAGAATGTCAAAGAAATTCAAAAACCTGGGAGGTGTACCTTTTACGGGGCGGGAGTCTGCGATTCAGGCAGAGGCATGGCTTAAAGATTGTGAAAAGATCCTAGAGGGCTTAGAACTGGAAGATCAGCGAAAGCGTTACCTGGCCGTATGGCAATTAAAGGATGAAGTCGGGCATTAGTGGGATACGGTCAAGATCTGCAATGACATGGCTAATATGTCATGGGCAAAATTTAAGGAACTTTTCAATGAAAAGTATGTTCCCCCACAAGCTAGAGAGCGCCTGCGCGAGCAGTTCGTTAACCTACAGCAAGGGAATATGACCGTTTCTGAGTATGTGAGGAAGTTTGATGAGCTTTCACGGTATGCTCCTGGTTTGATTCAAGATCCGGTAGAGAAGAATAAAAAATTTATCAGGGGTCTGTCAAAGAAATATTTGAACCGAGTCACTGCTCATATCAAGCTTCCCTTCAATGAAGTAGTAGAAATGGCGTGCCGCTACGAGGAAAATGACGAGCCCGGACCGTAGGATAGAGTGAAAAGCCAAGGCAACAACCAGAAGGAACAGGCTAACAAGAAACCAGAGGCGAGCAATTCTTCTACCTCTAACCCCCAAGGGAAGAAGAGGAACAGGAGCAAGGTGACCTGCTATAACTGCGGTAAGATTGGACATTTTGATTTCGAGTGTAGAGCACCTAAAAAGGTCCAGAGAAATGATTCGGGCCCTAGTCAGAACCGTGGTCAGAGTTCCCAGAATCGTGGCCAGAATTCTCAGGACAAGAGAGAATGCTACAATTGTCATCAAAAGGGGAACATTAAGGCAAACTGCCCACTGCTAAAGAATGCTCAGGTGGCACATGTTTATGGGGAGCAGATGCACCAACTTCGACTGAGGGGCCAGGTAAACCCGATGTCTTAGGAGGTACGCTTAATATTAAAAACATTCCTATTACTGTCTTATTTAATACTGGTGCTGCACGAAGCTTTATTTCTAATGATGCCATTCAAAAGTTGAAACTAAAACCAAGAAAACTTAAAGAGTGGATTAGAGCCAATAGTCCGATAGGAGGTTCTCTTATACTCGATAAATACTATAGAGTGCCGATCTCCTACTCTTGCTACCAATCCCTATAAATCTAATTTTTATGAATTTCTCTGGGTATGATGTTATCCTTGGGATTGATTGGTTATCGAGGCATGGGGATGAAGTCAAGTGTGCTGAGAGGATTGTCAAAGTTAAAACTAAACTTGGTGATGTATTTATCCCCTGCCATGGCTCAGCCACCGATAGAAAAGCATTCTGGTCTTCTCTAGAAGTTGCCCCTACTTCTATTGAGGATATTCTCATCGTCAAAGATTACGCTGATGTATTCAAAGAAGTTGAGGGTTTACCCCCACATAGAGAAATCAGCTTCAGAATTGATCTAGCTCCGAATGCGAGGCCTGTCGTACATCCCATTCGGAGAATGTCACCAAAAGAAAAAGAGGAGCTGATAAATCAAACCAAGCAGCTTTTGTGGAAGGATCTGATCAGGCCTAGTTTCTCAGAATGGGGTGCAGCAGTGGTGTTCGCCCCAAAATCTAATGGTACCCTCAGGCTATGTGTGGATTACCGCGATCTCAACAAACAAACACTGAAGAATAAATACCCACTGCCGCGTATTGATGACTTACTTGACCGCTTGCATGGAGCACGAGTATTTTCTAGGATGGACCTAGCTACAGGCTTCCATCAACTTCGCATTGCAGAAGAGTGTGTGCCTTTAACTGCTTTCAGAGGACCGGATATCTTTTATGAATGGCTAGTAATGCCCTTCGGTCTATGTAATGCTCCAGCATACTTTGTTGATCTGATGAATAGAGTGTTCAGAGATGTTTTAAATAAATTTGTGCTCGTATTCATCGATGACATCCTCATCTTTTCTAAATCCACTGCTGAGCACGAACAACATCTGAGAGAAGTCTTAGAGATTTTGCGAAAAAATGTGTTGAAAGCCAAATTTTCTAAATGGTTATTCTAGCAAGAAGAGGTGAAATTCCTCGGCCATGTTGTATCAAAGGAAGGCATCTCAGTAGATCCAGGAAAGATCTCAGCCATCCAAGAGTGGAAGCAGCCTAGAACTCGCACAGAGGTCAGAAGTTTCTTGGGACTGGCTTGCTATTATCGGAAATTTGTCAAAGATTTTTCGAAGGTAGCTTGTCCATTGACAAACCTAACCAAGAAGCATAAGAAATTCAATTGGACACAGGAATGCGAGACAGCTTTCCAAGAGCTAAAGAAGCGGTTGACCAATGCTCCTGTGTTGACCATCATAAATGGCAATCAGGATTTGAAGGTCTGGACTGACGCTTCTAAGCAAGGTTGTTTCTTTTATAAATTAACATGTCAGAGATAACATTTCCTTTAATGTCAAATCTCATTTTAACATGTTATCCCTTATTTATCTAAGGTATTGGTGCGGTGCTGATGCAAAGAGGCAGAGTAGTTGCATACGCTAGCCGCCAGCTGAAACCGCATGAGAAGAATTACGCCACGCATGATCTTGAGCTAATGGCTATTGTGTTTGCCCTTAAAATACGGAGGCATTATCTCTTGGGTGAGAAGTTCGAAATTTATACGGATCACAAATCCTTGAAGTATCTTTTTACCCAAAGAGATTTGAATATGAGGCAGCAACGCTGGGTTGAATTTCTTGCATCATATTAACTGGATATCCTATATACTCCGGGAAAAGCCAACGTTGTAGCCGATGCGCTCAGTAGAATGAATGCAGAATGCAACAATCTCATTATCTCCAGTCTCATTATCACTCCTACTTTGATTGATAAAATTTATGCCCTTTAGAAGAACGATAAATTTATTCAGAAGCTTTGTGAGCGAGTTCGAAAGGGCGAGGCCTCAAGTTTCCAAATTGACAATAATGGGACCCTTAGATTGCAATGGAGAATTTGTGTGACAGACATTGTTGAGCTAAAAAGAGAAGTTATGGATGAGTGCCACAAATCTAAAATCAGCATCCATCCAGGTGTAAACAAGATGTACCGTGATCTTAAGCGCACCTTTTGGTGGAAAGCGATGAAGAGAGATATTTCTATTTACGTTGCTAGATGTCCCACTTGTCAGCAAGTTAAAAGTGATCAACAAAAGTTGGCCGGTTTGTTGCAACCACTGGGAGTTCCAGGTTGGAAGTGGGAGGAAATTTCTATGGACTTTATAGATGGCTTGCCCCGAAGAAGAAAAGGGAATGATAGCATATGGGTGATAGTAGACCGCTTAACAAAGTCTGCCCATTTCATCCCTGTTCGGTCCAATAGAACAACTCGTAGTTTGGCACAGCTTTATTTTAAAGAGATAGTCAGACTACATGGAGTTCCCAAAAGCATTGTCAGTGATCGAGATCCATTATTTACCAGAAAATTCTGGGAAGCTTTCCAAGAAGAGCTTGGGACCAAGTTGAATCTGAGCTCTGCCTATCATCCTCAGACAGATGGCCAGACTGAGAGGGTGAACCGTGTTTTGGAAGACTTGTTGCAAGCTTGCATTATTGATTATGGCGGTTCATTGGAGGATCACTTGCCCTTGGTGGAATTCTCCTATAATAATAGCTACCAAGCAAGCTTGAAGATGTCACCGTTTGAATTACTATATGGCAGACCATGCAGATCTCCAGCATGTTGGGTGGAGTCAGGCAATCGACTAGTCTTGGGCCCCGACATGATTCGAGAAGCATCGGATAAGGTTGACTTGATTAAGAAACGCTTGCTGACTGCTCAGAGCCGACAGAAGAGCTATGCAGACCAGCGAAGAAGAAATTTGGAATTCTCTGTGGGTGATCGAGTATACTTAAAGGTTTCTCCTTTGAGAGGCGTGATTCGCTTTGGGAAGACGGGAAAGTTGGTACCGAGATTCATTGGTCCATTTCCTATCCTTGAAAGGATTGGTACTCTCTCTTATAGAGTGCAGCTGCCTGACTGGTTGCCAGAGGTGCATGATGTATTTCATGTGTCTCAACTCCGCAAGCATGTGCATGATCCAGATATGATAGAGGATGAACTAAATCAACAGGTCCTAGATATTGCTCCAAATCTAACAATGAGAAAAGACTCGATTAAGATCATTGGAAAAGAAACCAATATTTTGAGGAACAAGAGGATCAACCCGGTCAAGGTTTAATGGAGTGGGGATCCTAGAGACTGTACTTGGGATACAGAGGATAGCATCAAAATGGCTTACCCCAAGTGCAGAGTGGACATCTCCGAATAACTTTTGTATTAAGGAACGTTTACCCCAATTTACATTTTCCATCTTGTTTCCTACTTTACTTTGTTTCCTTTTCGAGGATGAAAAATTCTTAAGTGGGGGAGATTGTAACGACACGGAAAATCCGAACCAATTTAAAAAATTTATTTTAAATAATTTGGTGGAAAAATGTGGCAGAAATTAAAATTTTCATTTTTAGATAATATTAAAGCCAGTGAAAATAGTCAATTTTCAAAAGATCTCTGTTTTCAACGAAACCACTTTTGTTGGAACCGGAATGTCGAATTATTGCTAAGTTTCAATTTTTAGAATTTTCCGAGTTAGTTTGTGAGTGTGGCGAAGGAAAATGTGTTTTGTCGGTTTTAATCAAATTTAATCGACTGGAAAATAGCCAATTTTCAAACAGTCTCAGAATTCAACGAAATTAATTTTGTTAGGACCATATCGTCATAACGAAGACAAATATTTTTTTTTGGATTTTTCTGAGTCCGTATGTGGCCTCGGTGAATTTATTTATACGAACGAATTAAATTAATAAAGGAATTAACTTTTAAATTAAATAATTCAGGCCACAGACAGCCGTTTGGGCTCACGGGACCTGTCCCATTGGATCCGGAATATGGGTTACTGGCTAGGGTCACTTTCTGCTGGACTGGAAATGGATATGTTTAATAGTAACGGACTTATTTATAAAATAAGTAATTAAATATTATAAATAATTGAGAAAAATTAAAACCCTAACACTATTCCCTCTCGTTGTAGCCGCCACCCACCCAAATCCATGCCCACCGACCTCCGAACTTCCTCCACCAATTTCTCCTTCATCTTAACGAATTAAACCTCCTCACATATACCATATCGAAGAGAGTTTCCTCCTCTACATATCCATACGATTTGATCGTCCCCTAGTTGCCCGAACCGAGAGCACCAACGCCCCAAAACCCGTCGCTTCGCACCGCCGTCGGGCCCACTAGGGTGCACCGAGCTCACCGCCACCACCCCCCATCGAAGCGCCGGCCATTTCTCCCCAGCACCCCCCTGTCTGATCGCCCTCTCAAGCCTCGATCCGTGAGAAAACCTAAACCCTAAGATTGAAAATTTTCTAGAAGTGTCGGCCTGTAAAACTGAAGGAAGGAGAAAGGTTTTCTCTTTAATTAATTAATTAATATAAATACCATCCAACTTAAATTAATCATAACTCTTTCTTTCAAACTCGAAATTCGACGATTTCAGGACCGTCAGGATCGTAATTCAGAGGGCTATTTTTCTAGATTGATTGAGAACAATTCTGAACAAGTCAGATTTTTGGTCAAATTCAAAGTGAATCTATTCAGAATTCAATATCGGTGAGATTTCTAAATTTTATGTAATTAAATAATTTAATTATATTTGTTATGTGAATCATTGTATGTTATTATTTCTGATCTGCGATGTTGTGATTGTTGTACGGTGGTTAATATTTGTTGTGATATCATGTTGTAGCCATGTTAGTTTAGATCTATAAATTCTGATGTAATCTCTATAAAGTTCTCATCTTTATCATTTTTATTTTATTTTATTTTTATTTTTATTTTTATTCCTTTGTAGAAATGAAAAATTGGATCTTTGTTTGTTTTACAAACAAAAATGAAATTTTGAATCTTTATTTTGTTTTACAAATTAAAATGAAAAATTGAATCTTTATTCTGGTTTACAAAAGAAAGTTTAAGTCCTTATTTTTTTTATTCACAACAGTAAATGAAAAATTGAAACCTTATTTTGATTAACAAAATAAAGAAAGATGAATCTTTATCTTTGATTCACAAATAAAAAGAAAAGTTAGGATTTTTATTTTGTTTTACAAATATAAAAGGTAACTTAAATCTTTAATTTTGATTTATGATTTATAATATAAAGAAAGTTTAGACCTCCCAAAATTCAATTAAAAGATACATAAAGTTTAGATATTTTATTTTGTTTTAAAATTTAAATAAAGATGAGACCTTTATTTTGGTTCATGAGAATTACACACCAAATCATATGTTGGGTTGTTTGTGTTCAAATTGAAAATCACGACGTTGGATAAATTATAGAAATGGTTAGGCAAAAAACCCATATTATCATATGTTGACATTGAAAATCACGATGTTGGATAAATTATAGAAATGGTTAGACGAAAACCATTATATTTTTATTATCATATTTTGACACCAAATTGACATTTGTGTTAGATAAGAAAATATGTAAAAATATAAGATTCACATTTTTCTATGTAAAAATAAAAGATTCACATTTTTCTATGTAAAAGTAAAAGATTCACATTTTTCTATGTAAAAATAATAGATTTAAATTTTTCTATGTAAAAATGAAAGGTTTACATTTCTCATTGTAAAGGTAAGAATTTACATTTTTCAATGTAAAAGAAAACGAGATAAAATATTTACATTTTGTAGAAACATAAAAAGTACATTTTTATGTTATTAAAATGAATTAGATAAAAAGTACATTTTTATGTTATCAAAATGAATTAGATAAAAAGTACATTTTAACATTTTTATGTTATAAAAATGAATTAGATAAAAAGTACATTTTTATGTTACAAAAATGAATTAGATAAAAAGTACATTTTTATGTTATATAAATGAATTAGATAAAAAGTACATTTTTATGTTATATAAATGAATTAGAATAAAAAGTACATTTTTAAGTTATATAACTGAAATATACTAAAAGTACATTTTTATGTTATAAAAATGAATTAGATAAAAAGTACATTTTTATGTTATAAAAATGAATTAGATAAAAAGTACATTTTTATGTTATATAAATGAAATAGAATAAAAAGTACATTTTTATGTTATAAAAATGAATTAGATAAAAAGTACATTTTTATGTTATAAAAATGAATTAGATAAAAAGTACATTTTTATGTTATAAAAATAAATTAGATAAAAAGTACATTTTTATGTTATATAAATGAATTAGATAAAAAGTACATTTTTATGTTATATAAATGAATTAGATAAAAAGTACATTTTTATGTAATTAAAGAAAGAGTATATTTTTGTCGAATTAGGATTGGCGGACAAAAATGTTATTTTATTGAATATAAAAATATACATTGTTGAAACCGTCATTTTTGTCGCATTAGAATTGGCGGACAAAATATTATTTTATTGAATATAAAAATATCATTTTTATTGAATATAAAAATATACATTGTTGGAACCGTCATTTTTGTCGCATTAGGATTGGCGGACAAAAATGTTATTTTATTGAATATAAAAATATACATTGTTGAAACCGTCATTTTTGTCGCATTAGAATTGGCGAACAAAAACATTGCTTTTATAGAATAAAAAGAATGGATTTTAATAGGGGAATCGCCAAATGGTTCATATATATAAAAATAAATATAAAATTAAAACGAAACGAGCGCGGCAGTTCGCGTATCAACAATCGTAACTTTAAACGATTATACCGAAAGATCCGACCGTTGGATTTTCCCAAAACTGAAACCGTTAGGACCGCTTTGGGAAGAGCTTTCCAACGATATAAATTTCATCAAAATCCGACGGTTAGATTTTAAGATATGTGTAAATCAAAATGTGGTAAAAACAGCGCCAGGGTCTCCCATTGACCCGAAGCGTCATTTATTTATTTTGAGTCATTCTCGAATAAATAAAAATAGCGATAAATAGTCATAAATATATATGAAATGTTTTAAATGATAATTATGCGACAATTATTTGAAAAGACCGAGTTTAACTCATTTCAAATAATTGCACGACGATTAAATCAAAGATATAAGAAGACGATGGTTGAAGACCGGCGATCTTCACAATCGAATGGACGACGACTACTGATGCCTTGGACTGACTTGCTCCCAGGACGGGTTTGAAGCAGTAGTTGTCCAAACGTATGTGTTGGTCGTGCGGATTAGCGAGAACCTCTTAGGTGTCTCCGGTTTCGTTCAGACCCAGAATAGACTTGTAAATGGATGCGTGTCTGACGTTGGAATTCATTTCATGTAATTAAATCGATTTGTATTAATATATGTCTGTTTGGTGATGGAGAATTTATTCTCTACTTAACACCCTGGTATATAGTAATAGTTATCGATCACATGCGTTGAATTGTCAATGTGGCACGCCAAGATGCAATGATCAAGGCTTTGTTGAAAAGCAGGCCTTGTAGATGATGATCAAAGCATAGCCTGTTTAGGCATAGCTTTGTGCATAACGTGACTTCCCGAGTCTCACACCCCAGTATGAGTCAAAAACGGGATTAGGACTGCAGGGAGTGCACACGTTTCTTTCTAGCTAGGGGTAGTGTCAGTGCTTAAACTGGCTAGCATTTTACTTATGTGGATATTGGATTGAGGTACCTTGGGTTTTTATAGGCCAGAAGTGGTCATACTATAGGTTCAAAGGAACCGGGAAACATGTGTTCAGGCATAATTAATCCACTACCATTAGGTGGGGACCAGCCCTGAAGATCCAAGGGTTCACTACGGGGGATCCTGAGGCATTTGCTAGAGTGTCCCGAATCGGAAGAGGACGATCCCTAGCCTCGGTTTCATGACAGAAAACCAATTTCAAATACGACATTTCGGTCTTGATTGTGAACTTATATATGGCGACATAGTAGGATGGGGAACTGTGCCGTCTTGGATTGATACATTTATATTGAAGTATTTTAATTCTTCTTAGACACTAATAATAATATTAAAATATTATTTTTCTCGTATTAAGCATGTTTGATCATCATAAGGGAAAGCTCTATCCTCCTGTGTGTGGTGCATTGTGTGATAGGACTTGAGTCTTATGATGATTTCATTTTGTTTCAAAAGTCATCCCATTGTTTTTGTATAAACTTTATAAAATTATGCACTGGCAATCCAATGGAGTAAACCCGTTCTGCGTTAGCGGCGTGGTCCTGTGATTCGCCATATTGATAGTTAGTATAGGAAGATTTCTCATACCAGTCCCATGACTGACTCGATGTTTGTTTCACTTTGCAAACTCGGGTGCCCTCTCTTTACACGGGCAGCCAAGTGACAGGTTCTTAAATAGACATTTCTAGATTGAAGACTGCTTGGAAGGAGAAGGCAAAGACTGTCTTTTATCTTTATCTTTTGCTTTAGAGACTTTATTCTATCTTGTATTTTGATGTACATCATGGAGTTTAGACCTATTTCCTTTAAAACTTGTTTCTTTGATTCAGACTTTTATTTTGCTAAGTTGTATCCTGTAAACTGCGTACTCTGTGGTTCTGTTGATGTGATGTTATGACTTATATCTTTCCGTTGTAATAATTATGTGTTATGATATTATCTGAGATCTGTTTTTGTTGTAAATATGTTGTATTCCAAAATGATTATCCTTACTTTCGAACCACGGAAGTTTGGGGTCATCACATAGCCTAACTCATAAACAAAAGGGAAAAGAAAGGGACATAGGCATGATAGGTTTCATTATATCAATCACAATTGTCTCACAGGCATAGGCAATTTAGTTTTGACAAAAGGATATGCATGAATCAAAATTAGGCATAGTTCTAGATCCGATTATTACAGTCGTGATTTCTATTAGGTGTTCCCATCTGAATGATAACTGAACTTATAGAAAAATAACAGATCTTGTATTCTGGGATCTGATTTCTGAATTTGAAAAGCTTATCCTTTGATGTAGACGTTGGATTCTCTAGTTTGGATTTAGTTCGTAGCTTTCTAACTTGATTTCTAGTTTGGAGAAGATGAAGGCTATGCTAGTTTGGGGATGGACAGCATGACGACTTCATAGTATGAGATTATGAGGTTTAGGGTTTAGGGTTGAGGGTTGAGGTGATTATATAGAAGTTTAGATTAATATGAGCCATTAGATCAATCTAGGAGTAATCAGGGCCATTCAGATCAAAGAGAGCCAACCAAAAATCACCACATATGCCCTAATGACTCAGAAATCATCACTGGAACCCAGATCTAAAAGGGGTCGACTCCCTACAGGGGGATCGACACCTATGTCGACTCCCCCTGGGGGGGTCGACACCGTTGAGTGGGAAATTTCCCGCTTAGCTGTTCTAACCGAATTTCGAAATTTGAACTGTTTTGACTCTTAATTATTATTTTAATTTAATTTTTGTTTAAACTTTAAATTTTCTAAACTCCATAATTTCTTCATACGGAGTCCGATTTACGCAAACTCGGACTCTATCTCAAGCAGAATTCTGAGACGAATGCAATGGCGTAACCCGTATCCCTTAATTCTTCTTCTAAAAATTAAGTGTTCTTAAATTTGTTATTTTAATATTCACAGAAAATACAAGGTGTTACAAAAATATGTTTATATAGTCGCAATCCTCTAAAATTTGAAATTAAGGTGGCATGTCTCCAAAAATAAGACTAGCCTAATATTTAAAATTTGGGTGTTCTGTCTCTAAAAGAAGACTAGCCTAGGCAGAGAAAAGATTTTTGTGAAGGGTGAGGAGGGTGGAGGTTTATTTAAAGGTGGACTAAAGGATCCTCGGCCATTAGATTTAGGTTTTAAATATAAACCGACCATATCCTTGGTTCAATATGAAATATCCATGTTAGCAAATCAGGGTCGCACAGATCAGTAGCAAAAAATCAGATAAAAATCCGTTCATCTAGTTTATTTCATGCCAGGTGTTTGTCGCTTTCCTATGGATTAGAAAAGCGCGAATTTTAAAATAAATTACTGCTAGCGCACAGGTGTGTAGCATATAGGTCGAACACAGGGAGGTAAATTAAAATTAAATTATTTATCTAATCTCTTAGGCGAGTTAGACGAAGTCTGGAGATTTTGTTGAAATAAAAAATCTTGCCAAATTTTCTTTTATTTTCCTATTGTTTTCTTGTAGATGTATATAGATAAAAATCTTGATTAGTTGATTGTGTATCACATACTGATATCATAATCTCTAAGACAAGGAAAAAAGACTCAATCATTCAAACTAAAGCAAGAAAAGAATTCAAGAAATCGAACAAGGAAATTCAGAAGTCAATCGAGCTGCTAATAGTTGATTTGAATTTTCGGTGCTACTCAATTTTCTCTGGATGGACTGCCATACCCGATTGTAATGTTTTCTGAACTCTACAGGTGCTCTGCTGCGAAAAAAAAATATAGACATTGCTTGTAAAATCTTCTGCAGGGGCAGCGGCTTACTTGTAATATATTTCAATTTTCTGTTATTATTCTGTGACTATTCTGTGATTGTTCTGTGACTGATATTTCTGAATCCAGTTGGGAGAAACGAATTTCCATAACTAATCACTCTCGTCGATTGTCAATTTTAACGCTTGATTTGATTTGCAAAATAATATAATTGAAAAGTGGTGCTTTGTGAAGTTAACTGTCTCGGATAATTGGATCGCGGATATATAGTAGTTCAATTTATTGAACTACTAGCAAAAGAGGTTGCATCAGGCATGTATGGGTCGACCCAGACCCTTACTGGGTCGATACATGGGTCAACTCATTTTCCACTTGGGTCAACCTGGTGAATTCTTGTGTCGTCCAATGCTTAATTTTTTTCATTTTTTAAATTTTGATTTGAATTCAAATTTTGAATCATCATTGCTCCTTTGTTTTAAGTCTGTTTCATGCAAACCAAATATGTATTTGAACCAGAAAATCGTAACAGACCCAATGGTGGAATCGTCCAATGCTTAATATTTTTTTCATTTTTTAAATTTTGATTTGAATTGAAATTTTGAATCGCCATAACTCCTTCGTTTTAAGTCCGTTTTACACAAACTAAATATGTATCTGAACCAAAAAATTGTAATGGATCCAATGGTGCAATCTCCATTGCCAAATTCCTGTAATTTTATAACCATATTATTTAATTTATTGATTTGCTAATTAATTATGGTGTCTTAAAAATTTGGGTTGTTATCGTAAATTTTATCAAGACATTTAAATGACAGAAATAATTGAATAAAAACGAGATCTTCGTGAATCTCTAGCTTCGTCAGATGCAATCTCATGCTGTAATACTCGTTCTGACCCAAGCGTAAAGAAAACAAAACACTCTAGTTAGGATTAATGTTCTAATCTAAGTAAATAAACTTAAACAAATGTTCATAAAAATGAACAATAACTTAATTCACTGATTAATTCTAAAATGTTTAACTTCGCTTACATTTTCTTTTTAAAATTTATAACTTCATTAACTTATGTCAATCAGTTTTCCTAAATTTCTAACTTATATCCTTAAAGTAATCAATTTAACTTAACTTGATAAACATATTTACTATTTTTTTTTATAATCATTTACTCCAATCAATTTTGTATTGATTCCTGTTTCAGATTTCAATTTTTTATTTTATCAACTTATTCTTTATCTATTCAAATTCATCTTTTAGATTTCTATATCACAAATGTTATATTAATTGAAATCTAAATTTTACATCACTATGGACTTAATAGCTCGGATCGGGAATAGGATTTATTTAAAATGATAATATATATTTGAGAATAGTAAATCTAAAATAAATATATATATACACACTTTAATTTTAGAAAACTGAACTTTTGAAATAAATTTATTAAATAGATATAAGGTTTTAATAGATAAAGTTGTTAACTAAGTGCGTATGGAATAGTTATGAAACAATATCCATGGATAGTCTGGTTTAAGTATTAATAGTTTAGTTTAAGAATGGAAATTTAACATAATTCAACTCATAATCCAATCCGAACCAAATATTCACATTCCAAAACATGACTATTTACTCATTTTAGAATTCAAAATTTCCTATTTATTTATTATGCACATTCTTTTCTTAAGTTTTATTATTAAACCACATTATATTCTTGTAAAACATATCCTTAAAACCAAATTAATCTAACTTGTAACAACCCGCCTTTTCGACTGCTTCAAGTCGGAAATTAAACCAACTTAAATCGTTTGAAATGACAAATTGTTATTGCTTATGAGGTTTAACAGAACCAATACACAGAAAATCACAGAACAGAAATGTTTGCAGCGGAATAATTTTTATACAAATATCAGAGTTTTACAAAATATTTTGCACAAAGGAATAAAAATATATACATGAATTTTTAAAATAAAGCTTTACACTTTAAATCGGGCTTGTGCGCATACATGTGTCTTCACGAATCTTCATTAATCCTTCCTCATCGTCAACTTCGAACCTAAACTGTAATTTACTCAGGTCTGACCCCGACCCGAGCAAACAAAACTCAGGTCAGGTTGTATTCAAGTAAATTAACTACATTAAATGTATAAGTAACACAATAAATGAAATGCTCAAATTTAAATAAACATCATATTTATGTTGTAAATCGATTTAATTCAAACAAAGATTTTCATTATTATTCCAAATCCAATCTAAACCTCATGTCAACTTTTCCAAGTTTCAACTTAAAATTCAAATTTCAACATAGTGTTATATTAGTTTACAATACAAATTCCAATCTAACCTCATTTTCATCAAAACTTATATTCTAAATTTAAATTTCATTTCACTAAATTAAAACATCATTAAAAGTTAAATTATTTCACTTAAATCAAATTTATAATTTTATCCTTAAATAAATCAAACAATTAACCTTAATAACAATCTTATTTTAATTTAATCTTTAACTTAAATTAAACTAAATCAACTCTTTACCTCAATGTTAATATTTTTTTTTTAAATTAACTTTTTACATTAAAAAATTAAATCAAACAACAAAATTTAGCTTAAAACAAAATAACAA
Organism: Allium sativum; assembly: GCA_030737875.1. NCBI lineage: Eukaryota > Viridiplantae > Streptophyta > Magnoliopsida > Asparagales > Amaryllidaceae > Allium > Allium sativum. The sequence continues at coordinate 793,953,484 of CM060918.1, read as the reverse complement.
CTTTGCATTATATTTCAATTTCATTATCTTAAGTCAAATATTTCAAACATTAATTTAAACTTAACATCATTCAATCGAACGTCAACATGGTATCATATACAATATATAATATTGAGAACATATAGTGTTATGTAAGGATGAAGACAATACAAGTAAACATACTATATTATGAACCAATCATTATCATTTCATGCGATGAACAAGTTAGTATGGTTTCAAGTGGATTATCACTATAATTTCATGTAATTTACACATAACATTTTATAAAATTTTCAATTAACAATACATGTAAATGATAAATAACAAGTCATATAAATATTTGTAACTTACGGTATGATAGAAGGATGATGACAATGCAAACATAGCATATTATACCTCAATCATTATTATTCCATGCGATGAACAACTATGATTTGATGTGAATTTTCACTATCATTTCATTAAACTAAAAACTATCATTTAGTATAAACAACCACTAACATTTCAACTTTTCATGTAATTTACTATCAACAAATCATATAAATGACAAATAAATTTACATTTAATAATTGATTTAATGTCATGTAATGAACAACTAACAATCAAATTTTCTTATCACAATGTTATCATTATTTCATTCGATGTCAATACTTGCAAAAAGAACATTAATCGTGAGCGGAAACTCACCTTACGTGGATTTGATGATGTATACAAGCTAACACAAGATTGCCAATAGAAGGTAGTAACAAAAGCAAAACAAATTGAAGGTTTTCCCTTTTTTCTAGTGTCTTATTTTTTTTAGAAGAGGGGAGACAATAGATTATAATTTTAGGAAGAAGATGGTGATTTACTGAGAGAAATTGGGATTTATAGAAAGAGATGGAGATTTCCAGAGAGAGAGGTCTGAGTTTGGGAGAGAGAAGAGGGACTAGAATTTAAGTTTAGAAAAAGGAAGATTTAAAGAGCGCAGGAATGTGAATAAAATGATTGTTCGGTTTGTGATTTAACGTAGGTAGCAAAATAAGGGGAAAAAATAAAGAAGGGAGGACTACAGGCTATATTTTGAAATTAGATGCGTGAAAATAAGGTAAAGAAATTAATGTGTGATTAATGCTGAAATAGAGTGGAAAGAAAATATGTGATAAATTTTCCTAAGATGTCTCTTGGTATAATGCAAGTTACAAATAAATTAAATGTGGTTGACTAAGGCTGAGGTAGCAATACTTATTTCTCATTCAATATTCAAAAGTAAATCATAGAAGGAAAGAAATCAAATAGAAAGAAATGAATGTATGATTAATTGTCTGATGTTGACAGTTAGAAAGTCTGTGACTTTTCAAATTTTCAAAACACATAATATTAGAATTTCAAAATTTAAGGAACCCATTCAACGGATAGGAAAGGAAAAATAGAAGAGAAATATACACATATTGAATTGCTTTGTTTTTGGAGAGAAATCGTGAAGGGAAAAGGGAAAGGGAGAAATAAGGGATGTAAATTTAAGGAATGAGAATATGAAATAAAATGCATGAAAAATAGAACGAAGGGAAAGAAATTAATAAAATGAAGGAAAACAAATTTAATAGAATTAAGGAAAGAAATGAATGCTGCATTAAGGGACAAAAAAGAGGGAAAGGCATTGAAAACGAATGCAACTATTCGCATTTCAAAAATTTATTAATTAATGAACGTTACACTTTGAATTGATAGGTGGAATGTATTAAAGGGGATGGCCAAAGATATATACAAGTATGTTGTTAAAAAGAAATCCATCTAGAATATACACATTATTTTCAATCAATCTTTCAGTAGAAATTAATAAATTTCATTAATAACTTCATTAATTTTATTTAAATACCATTTTAAATTCAATAATTAAATTTAATTCAACAACTTAAACGGTTAAATTTTACGGGATGTTACAGTCTCCCCTACTTAAAACTTTTTGTCCTCGAGAAGGAGAAGTTGTAAAGAAAATATGCTTTTGTACATAACAAAAATATTCTTACATATACAAATTTTACAAACTTCGGAACAAAATAAATCATAGGATTTTAAATTCGAAGGTTCGTCCTTATTATAGATTAAATTCATTTGTTTTAAATCTATTTATTAAATTCAAAATCTTTATTTCAAACACGTTTATTAATATTAAAGTTTTCTTATAGTCATAACTTAAATTACTTATAACAAAACTTAAATTTTGAAAATATGATTCTCGTGTTTGAAAATAACTTTTGAAATCAGAATTAAGTATTTTATCAAAATGTCAAAGCTATTGTATTTCTTAAGACATTTAAAACCTTTTTTTCTTAGTCTATTATGTTGCATTTATATAAATTTAATTGCAGGTTGTTGATTTGTTATTTAACGTTTGAAAATACTTAATAACTCGAAGTTTTACAAGTTTAATGTTGTTCTTACAGACGTTAGGCATACGTTGGCCAGACGCATGACTAAAATCTCTAAGTACTTAATATACTTGTTTCAACTCCCAGTGAAAATACTTTAAAAAAATTAAACAGATATAGAAAGTACGTTCCCCCATGGATCGCGGTTACTCGGCGGTTACGCTACTATCCCAGTAGAACCGCTTGTGTAATGACCCCAACTTCCGTGGTGTGAAAGTAAGGATAATCATTGTAGCATAACATAATTTTAGCAATAACAGATCTCAGAAAATAGCATAACATATAAATCATTGCAGCGGAAATAGAAATCTCATCACAACATAACATCACAAACATCAGAGTACGCTGTACAGGATACACTTAGCAAAATAGATGTCTCAACAAAAAGAGAAATAAGTCTCAACTCCTCCAGATACATCAAAGGTAAATAATGTCTAAACATGTCAAGCAGCAAATGAAAAGATAAAAAGAAAAAGTTCTTCATCTTCTTCTTAACAAGCTCTAGTCCAGAAAGTACCCATACCTAAAACCTGTCATTTGGCTACCCGTGTGGAAAGAGGGCACCCGAGTTTGCAAAGTGAAACAAACTACGAGTCAGTCAGGGGACTAGTATGAGAAATCTTTATTAACTAACAATATCGCTAATCACAGGACCACGCTGCTAACGCGGAATGGTTTTACTCCATTGGATTGCCAGTGCATATATTTAATAAATTTTATTTAAAAACAACGCAATGCTTTTTAGAAAATGAAATCATAATAAGACTCAAGTCCCATCACACAATGCAATGCAAACCGGCGGATAGAGATTTACCTTATAACGATCGAAAATGCTTGATACATAGAAAATAATGTTTTAAATATTATCATTAGTGTCTAATCAGTTTAAAATACTTCAAAGTAAATGTATCAATCCTAGACGGCATAGTACCCCATCCTACTATGTCGCCATATATAAGTTTACAATCAAAACTGTAATGTCGTATTGGAAATTGGGTTTCCATCAAGAGTCAAGGCTTGGAACGATCTCCTTACCGATTCGAGACACTCTAGCAATGTCTCAGGATCCCCCGTAGTGGACCCTTGGATCCTGCAGGGCCGGTCCACAAATAACGTTAGTGGATTGGCAATTCCTGAACACACGCTCCCCGATCCTAGTGGACCTATAATTTGGCCATTGGCGACCAAAAAAAAAAATTGAGGTGCCTCATAATCCATCAACCACATAAGTAAAAATATTAGGGCTGGTAAGTCGCTAACACCACTTCTAGCTAAAAAGAAACGTGTGCACTCCATGCGTTCCCTTGCTCCGTTTTTGAATCTTATCGGGTGTGAGGCTCGCGAGGTAACGCTATACACAAAGCTATGCTGAACTAGGATATGCTTTGATCATCCCACAAGGCTCTGCTTTTCAACAAAAGCCTCGATCAATTGCATCTTGGCATGTCACATTAACAATTCACGCTATGCGATCGATAACTACCAATATATAACCTCTGAGCTCGTGCATCTCAGAGAAGGGTGTTAAGCAAGAGAATAAATTCTCCGCCACCACAGATATATATTAAATAGAAATCAATTTAGTTACATGGAATGAAATTCAATGTTGGACACACATCCATTTACAAGTCCGTTCCGGGTCTGAACGAAACCGGAGTCACCTTATTCCTCGTCCGTATGTCCAATACGGAAGAGAGGCGCTCACTTATCCGGACAATCAACAGTTATGTCCGAACAACTACCACTTTAACCCTTTACTGGTAGCTAGCCAATGTCGGGCATTAGTAGTCATCCTTTCGATATGAAGATTGTCGGTCTTCAATCGTTGTCTTCAATATCTTCGATTTTTGAATCGTCATTTAATCATTTGAAATGAGATTGAACTCGGTCTTTTCAAATGATTATCGCATATATATAGTTTAAAACCATTTCATATTGTTAATAGTATTTAATAATGATTTATCGCTATTTTTATTTATTTAAAAATAGCTAAATTTATTAAACGATGCTTCGGGTCAATGGGCGGCCCTGGCGTTGTTTTTATCAGAATTTGATTTACACTTATCTCAAAATCTAACCATTGGATTTTAACAAAGTTTATATCGTTGGGAAGGTCTTCCCAAAGCGGTCCTAATGGTTCCAGTTTTGGGAAAATCCGACTGTCGGATCTTTCGGTATAATCGTTTAAAGTTACGATTTCGAAGCGCGAACTACCATGCGTGATTCGTTTAATTTTAATTTGTATTTATATATATAATTATATATAAATATAAACCATTCGGTGATTTTTCTAATGTATTTAACATACCAAATAAAATAATGTTTATATTGCCAGGTCACATCTATTTACTGTCAAACAAGATACATTTCATTCACATGAAGATTATAAATGTAAATTTATAAACTTTAAATTCTAATATAAGCGATGTAATTATAAATGTAAATTTAACAACGCATATAAATTCTAATATATGCGATGTAATTATAAATGTAAATTTAACAATGCATATAAATTATAATATATGCGATGTAATTATAAATGTAAATTTAACAACGCATATAAATTTTAATATATACGATGTAATTATAAATGTAAATTTAACAATGCATATAAATTCTAATATATGCGATGTAATTATAAATGTAAATTTAACAACGCATATAAATTCTAATATATGCGATGTAATTATAAATGTAAATTTAACAACGCATATAAATTCTAATATATGCGACGTAATTATAAATGTGCTTTTAACCATTTCATTAAAAACGAAGTTTTTAATGTAAACATGTTTTATTTTTAAAACGAGAATGTTTGTCCAACCTTTATTATTACATTAAAGATGAATTTTTAATGTAAAATATATTTTCTATTGTTACATTAAAAAGTGATTTTTTAATGTAAAAACATATTTTCATTTTAAAACATGTTTCTTTGCTACCTTTCTATTATTACATTAAAAGTGAATTTTTAATGTAAAACATATTTTCATTTTTAAAACATGTATCTTGTCTAGTTTTTCTAATATCACATTAAAATGTAATTTTAATGTATAACATGTCTTCATTTTTAAAACATGTATCTTGTCTAGTTTTTCTAATATCGCATTAAAAATGTAATTTTAATGTATAAACTGTTTTGACTTTAAAACATAAACACTTTTCTTATTTTTTGAACTTTACATTAAAAATGTATATTTTAATGAATTCATGTTTTGATTAAAAACAAGTACATTTTTCCCTATTTATATTCTTAACATTAAAAATATATATTTTAATGAATTCATGTTTTGATTAAAAACATGTACATTTTTTACTACTTATAGTCTTAACATTAAAATGTAAATTTTAATGAATTCATGTTTTGATTAAAAACATGTACATTTTTCAATACTTAACCATTTTCCTATTTAACACAAATTTCATTTTTGGGTGTCACAAGTTCAATAAACAAAAATAAGGATTTTTGTTTAGCTAATTTTTCTATTAACCCAAATGCCCATTTTGGTGTCATAAGTTCAATAAACAAAAACAAGGATTTTTGTTTAACTAATTTTTTCTATTAACCCAAATGTCCATTTTGTTGCAAATTTAATTATAACAACAAAAGCAATATTTTATTTGATTAAAAGCTCTAGTTCAATCAAACAATAACAAAGGTGATATTTTTTCATTTGATTGAAAATTCTAATTCAATAAAAAATAACAAAAGTGACATTTTGTTTTGATTGAAAATTCTAGTTCAATCAAAAATAACCAAAAGTGATATTTTTATTTTGACTGAAAATTCTAGTTCAATCAAAATAACCAAAAGTGATACTTTTGTTTTGATTGAAAATTCTAGTTCAATCAAAATAACCAAAAGTGATATTTTTGTTTTGATTAAAAATTATAGTTAAATCAAAATAACCAAAAGTGATATTTTTGTTTTAATTAAAATTCTAGTTAAATCAAAACAAATAACCAAAGGTGATATTTTTATTTGATCGAAAATTCTAATTCAATCAACAAATAAACAAAGGTGATATCTTTATTCAATTGAAAATTCTAGTTCAATCCAATAAATAAACAAAGGTGATATTTTTATTGAATTGAAAATTCTAATTCAATCCAATAAATAAACAAAAGGAGATATTTTTTTATTGAATTGAAAATTCTAGTTCAATCCAATAAAGAAACAAAAGGTGATTTTTTTTATTGAATTGAAAATTCGAATTCAATCCAATAAACAAACAAAGGTGAAATTTTTATTGAATTGAAAATTCTAATTCAATCCAATAAATAAACAAAAGGTGATATTTTTTATTGAATTGAAAATTCTAATTCAATCCAAAAAAAGTGAATTTTTTTTATTGAATTGAAAAATTCTAATTCAATCCAATAAATAAACATGATGCTCCATTTTTGGTTGAATATATACGATTCAACAAAATATCAACAAAAATGATTTATTCTAATTAACACATCACATACAGATCTATATTAACAAAATATTTAAACTAACAGATCTATATTAACACATCACATATAGATCTATATTAACAAAATATCTAAACTAATAGATCTATATTAACACATCACATACAGAGATCTATATTAACAGAATATCTAAACTAACAGATCTATATTAACACATCACATACAGATCAAATCACGTAGCATAGCATATACAACAAATCAATGAGAATACAATTACGATTTATTCTAATTATTTTAAAATAAATAATAATAAAAATAAAACAGGGTTTCTCACCATTCTTTTGAATATGAGTGGTTCAGTTCTGGAAATTTGGCAAAATTCAACCAGCTCAGAATTGCTTTATTTCAGTCTAGAAACGTAAATCTCTGTCCCTACGATCGCAATGCTTCAAAAATCGTGTTATTCTGAGTCAGTATAAATGAGTTATGATTTAATTTGTGTAATTAAAATTTTAAAATAAAATCTTAAAATAAAATAGGATTTTATACCCTTCTTCCTCTTCACAGATGAAAGGCCGATGGGTCTCGTATTGAGTTCAATACTTTTAGATCAAACCAGACAAAGTTGGCACGATCAGATTACACTGCGACGGAGAGCACGGAAAGGCACGCAGGGCAAGGGGCGTCACGGCCTACTCGCACGGACCTGGAGGAGGCGGCGACGAAGTGAACGGCGGTGGTTCTCGGGTCTGGAGCTCTCAAAATATGGAGTTTCAGGTAGGGTTCACCGTACAGATGGAGAGAGGAGGAAAATCTCTACAAATAAGTCTAAAGGAGGTGGAAGTTTTGGTGAGTGGATTGGTGGAAATTAGTGGGTGAAGTTTGGAGTAACGTCGGCCATGGAATTCGAAGATGTCGGCTGGTTTGTATAGGAATTAGGGTTTGAAAATGAATTTGTGAATATTTATAATACTTTAATTGTCAATTTTGCAAATAAACCCCTAACTCCTTAACAACTCCGATTCCAACCCAACAAGAGTTGACCCCACCCAATATCCCCGTTCCGGATCCAATGAGCTTGGTCCCATTTGCCCAAACGACTGTTTGTGGCCTGAATTCTTTAATTTAAAATTTAAATCCTTTATTAAATTAATATTATCGTATATTTAAATTCACCGGGGCCACATACAGACTCTGAAAATTCTAGAAAAATTATTTTTGGCTTTGTTTTGACGATACGGTCCTAACAAAATTAATTTCGTCGAATTCCGAGACCGTTAGAAAAATTGCCATTTTCAAGTCGACTAAATTTGATTGAAATTGACAAAACACATTTTCTTTTCCACGCTCACATATTAATTCGAAAAATTCTGGAAATTGAAACCTAGCAATAATTTGACATTCCGAATCCAACAAAAGTGGTTTCGTCGAAAACGGAGGTCGTTTGAAAATTGACTATTTTCAATGGCTTTAATATTATTTAAAAATAAATTTTTTAAATTCTGGCACATTTTCTAACCAAATTATTTGAAATAAAAATTCTAAATTGGTTCTGATTTTCCGGGTTATTACAGCTTGCAACCATAAGTATCACACCTCTCGAATTTCGCCATGGTTGTGGCCATAGATCGCAGTTGCACAGCGGTTACGACCACTATCTCAGTGCAACCGCTCGTACTATAGGCATCGCACCCCTCGAATTTCGCTATGGCGTCTAGATCGCAGTTACACAACAGTTACGACCACTATCTCAGTGGAACCGCTTGTAGCTATAGGCTTCACACCGCTCGAATCACGCTAGAACAGTTAAGTAATAATAATCAATGTGATCCTACCGAGTGGGATTCCGATATCGATGGATACTCCAGTCAACGGAGCACCAACGTAGCTACGATATTCAAATTTCAATTTTCAGTGGAAGGCACTTCCCATATCTTCATTTGGAAAAAATACATACTAAATATATAGTACTACATTTCACGTTTCGCATATATCGCACTTGCATAAGTATCAATTTACATAAGATTTTCTTGTCAAATCACATTTTGTTTTTCCAACATATCATTCTCATATAAATTATATTATATAAGACTATTATTTCAATCAATTATCTTCCAAATCAGTGGTTTTCAAATTAATCTCATGCTTATATAAGTCGTATAAGTTTCAAACATTTCAAATCATAATATTCATAAGTCGATAAATTTTCAAAATTTTCATTTCAGTATAAATTTAGTTTTAATTTCACAATTTATTTGAATATTCAATATCATTTTAGATCTAGTTTATATTGACAATCAATTCATTATTAAAACTTCACTTTCAATTTGGGTTACATATCAAAAATATCATTAATCAATTGAATATTTACATTCAATCATTTCTTATCAAAACATCTCTTCGAGATGTGCAATTACACTATCCTAATACATAGGATTCCATTCAACTAAACTCAAGAATCAATTCCAGATTTTCTTTCAATCATTCAAAATATACATATATATTTGCATATCAAATCATGCTTCACAAATCAAGCTTCGTTTAACCAAGATAAACAAGTAACAAAGCTATTAAAGTGGTTTCCCCCACTTTGAGACTTAAGAATAAATTCCAATGAAGTAAAATTATCATTGAAATTATTTTCTAGCGACAAAAGTAGGTCCTCCATTCATATATTTTCCTTTTTGAAAAGATTTCAGAAATTTACCTCAAACATTTTTATTCGAAAATACTTGTATATACTACTAGTCTTTTTCTTCAAAACATTAGGAATCCATTTCACAAATTTTAGGAATCAAATTCTCAAATTTTAGTCAAAGGATCCCCTTAATTTTAACTAAATCAGTATGTTATTTTTTTACGATATACATTTCATACTTCATCAATGGTTTAACATTTGTAATATATTAACCTGAATATCAATTATCACCCATTAGTATATCTTAAACATACTACAATAAAGACAAGCATCAATTTACCCCTACGAATATATTCTTTGAAAATACATAACATTCCTTATATTTAATATCAATGTTTTCTATACGCAATTTATGTAATAAAACTCATTTGTTGAAAAAACAATCATTTTCTAAATTATTAAGAGATTTCAAAACACTTAATTCAATATCAGATTTGTTAATCATACTCATACTATATTATTAAACAATTTACAAAACATAACTTGATTCAATCAAGTTAGTTAATACACTATACTTACATTTCCAAATAATTTACAAAACATAACCTTACTTATGAAGGCTTATCTACATTCCCATTCAATTCAAATGATATTTTATTTGATATACAAATTCATTTTGGTCCCATTAACATCAAAAATTTATTTGGATTCAATTTTTTTATGCTCCAAATTATTTCAACTTATTTCTCATCATAAGATATCAAAATTTCAAAATACTTCATACTTCAAGTTAACTTATATTCCAAAATGTTTTATGTTTCATGTCAATTTATACCAATAAACAAAGTCTATTTCGAAATCAATTTATACTTCTAAATACATTATATTTTCAATTAATATACACTTCAAAAGTACTTTTAATTTCAATTCCAAAATAATTGTTTTTTTCAAAATAATTTACACTAAAAAAATACTTAACTTCTCCAAATACTTTGTCCTTAGAGATTCTGGTGATAATTCTAGTTAAACCCCATAAGTTAAGCTTTGTATAAACCAAAGCTCTGATACCACATGTAATAACCCGCCATTTCAACTGCTTCAAGTCGGAAATTAAACCAACTTAAACCGCTCGAAATGACAAATTGTTATTGCTTATGAGGTTTAACAGAACCAATACACAGAAAATCACATAACAGAAATGTTTGCAGCGGAATAATTTTTATACAAATATCAGTGTTTTACAAAACATTTTGCATAGAGGAATAAAAATTTATACATGAATTTTTAAAATAAAGCTTTACACTTTAAATCGGGCTTGCGCGCGTACGTGTGTCTTCACGAATCTTCATGAATCCTTCATCATCGTCAACTTCGAACCTAAGCTGTAATTTACTCAGGTCTGACCCCGACTCGAGCAAACAAAACTCAGGTCAAGTTGTATTCAAGTAAATTAACTACAGTAAATGTACAAGTAACTCAATAAATGAAATGGTCAAATTTAAATAAACATCATATTTATGTTGTAAATCGATTTAATTCAAACACAGATTTTCATTATTATTCCAAATAAAATCTAAACCTCATGTCAACTTTTCCAAGTTTCAACTTAAAATTCATATTTCAACATAGTGTTATATTAGTTTACAATATAAATTCCAATCTAATTCCATTTTCATCAAAACTTAAATTCTAAATTTTAATTTCATTTCACTAAATTAAAACATCATTCAAAGTTTAATTATTTCAATTAAATCAAATTCATAATTTTATCCTTAAATGAATCAAACAATTAACCTTAATAACAATCTTATTTTAATTTAATCTTTAACTTAAATTGAACTAAATCAACTCTTTACCTCAATGTTAATTTTTTTTAAATTAACTTTTTACATTAAAAATTAAATCAAACAACAAAATTTCGCTTAAAACATAATAAAAACTTTGCATTAAATTTCAATTTCATAATCTTAAGTCAAATATTTCAAACATTAATTTAAACTTAACATCATTCAATCGAACATCAACATGGTTTCATATACAATATATAATATTGAGAACGTACAGTGTTATGCAAGGATGAAGATAATACAAATAAACATACTATATTATGAACCAATCGACGAACAAGCTAGTATGGTTTCAAGTGGATTATCAATATAATTTCATGTAATTTACACATAACATTTCATAAAATTTTCAATTAACAATACACGTAAATAATAACCAACAATTCATATAAATATTTGGAACTTACGGTATGATAGAAGGATGATGACAATGCAAACATAGCATATTATACCTCAATCATTATTATTCCATGCGATGAACAACTATGATTTGATGTGAATTTTCACTATCATTTCATTAAACTAAAAACTATCATTTAGTATAAACAACCACTAACATTTCAACTTTTCATGTAATTTACTATCAACAAATCATATAAATGACAAATAAATGTATATTTAATAACTGATTTAATGTCATGTAATGAACAACTAACAATCAAATTTTCTTATCACAATGTTTTCATTATTTCATTCGATGTCAATACTCGCAAAAAGAACATTAACCGTGAGCGGAAACTCACCTTGCGTGGATTTGATGATGAATACAAGCAAACACAAGATTACCAACAAAAGGTAGCAACAAAAGCAAAACAAATTGAAGGTTTCCCTTTTTTCCGTCCCTTATTTTTTTTAGAAGAGGGGAGACAATAGATTATAATTTTAGGAAGAAGATGGTGATTTACTGAGAGAAATTGGGATTTATAGAATGAGATGGAGATTTCCAGAGAGAAGTCTGGGTTTGGGAGAGAGAAGAGGCACTAGAATTTAAGTTTAGAAAAAGGAAGATTTAAAGAGCGCGGGAATGTAAATAAAATGATTGTTGGGTTTGTGATTTAATGTAGGTAGCAAAATAAGGGGAAAAAAATAAAGAAGGGAGGACTACAGGCTATATTTTGAAATTACATGCGTGAAAACAAGGTAAAGAAATTAATGTGTGAATAATGAATAATGATGAAATAGAGTGGAAAGAAAATATGTGATAAATTTTCCTAAGATGTCTCTTTGTATAATGCAAGTTACAAATAAATTAAATGTGGCTGACTAAGGCTGAGGTGGTAATACTTGTTTCTCATTCAATATTCAAAACTAAATCATAGAGGGAAAGAAATTAAATAGAAAGAAATGAATGTATGATTAATTGTCTGATGTTGACAATTAGAGAGTTTGTGACTTTTCAAATTTTCAAAACACATAATATTAGAATTTCAAAATTTAAGAAACCCATTCAACGGATAGGTAAGAATAAATAGAAGAGAAATATACACACATTGAATTGGTTTGTTTTTGCAGAGAAATCATGAAGGGATAAGGGAAGGGGAAAGGGAGAAATAAGGGATGTAAATTTAAGGAACGAGAATATGAAATAAAATGCATGAAAAATAGAACGAAGGAAAAGAAATTAATAAAATGAAGGAAAACAAATTTAATAGAATTAAGGAAAGAAATGAATGCTGCATTAAGGAAACAACGAAGAGGGAAAGGCATTGAAAACGAATGCAACTATTCACATTTCAAAAATTTATTAATTAGTGAACGTTACACTTTGAATTGATAGGTGAAAAATACTAAAGGGGATGGTCAAAGATATATACAAGTATGTTGTTAAAAAAAACCCATCTAGAATATACACATTATTTTCAATCAATATTTCAGCAGAAATTAATAAATTTCATTAATAATATCATAAATTTTATTTAAATACCATTTTAAATTCAATAATTAAATTTAATTCAACAACTTAAGCGGTCAAATGTATGGGATGTTACATAACTTGAGCAATTTATTTTAATTAGATTTTTAATTCAATTTCATACTATTAACTTCAATACATCTTGAAATTGGTTTAACTTAAACGAATTCATTGAATTTATTTTAGTGAAATCAAATTTTAAGTTTCATTTTAACATCAACTACAAATTTTTAAAGATCCTATCTTTAAACAAAAATTACCTAACTTAATAAATTCCATTTCATTTACTGCTTATGTTAATTTCAAGATACTAACTTCAAATATCCCACGGAATTCATTTAACTAACAATGCAATTCATTTATTTAAACAAAATAGGAATTATTAAGTTTCACCTTAAATTTATTATATATTCCAAATATCATAAATTAATTTATTCATTAAAAAAACTTAAACATAACTTTATTCTCTAAATTATATTATAATATTCTAAAACAAGTCTTTGCACTTATTAGCATCAAAATTTAAAGTAAATTTATATAAGCCCATTTAACATTCAAGTTTAACACTTAATTTTTTTAGTAACTATAAAATCTATATTTATATAGTGTGGTGCTAAGGGCACCCAGTATGTACTACCTAATACCGCAACTAAAAAATACCACAAAAAGTATTTAGCTATTCTTCCAAATACCACCGATTAAAAATTAAGGGCTACCACTACATCGTTTATACTCTCCTCTCAACTTCTTTTCAATGAGCACCCAAAATCTAGAAAATTCATCTCATCTCTGAAGCATGCGGATCCATTTATCATTCATGTAAACGTAACCATGAAAGCAGGTGAAGAAACAAATAAAACATTTCCACAACATAAATAAAACAAGTGACATGTATATACACTTTCAACTAATCAACTGACAAGGAAATATTGTATGTCCATATCATAATAACTAATAAGGGAAAACCATTGTTCACTATCAGGTTTCTGTTTTATCAAATGCTTGCTATTTTATTATATCGTTTAACTAACTAACTTTCAAAAGTATATCATTTCAACTTAACTTTCAGGAATAATATACTACAGCTTTCATAGGTTATTAATATCATCATTTAATCATACAACTTTCATATGTAGGGAAAATTGCCTTAAAAGAGGAATATACTACAGTTGATCAACCTTAAGCAAGCAAAAAAAACATATAATTCACATAAAAAATGGTGGAATCATGTGCAACAGTTTGCATGATGGACCCTCTGAGTCAATACTTCATATATGTAACATCCCATATTTTATATATATTTAAATTTCGATTTAAAATAAGTAAAATGGAATAAAATTTGATAAAAATCAAATTTTGTTGATTTTAATGATAGCGACTGTTTGAATTGAGTATAAATAAATTTTTAATTTAGTTATTTAGAAAATGTTGTAGTATGGAATTTAATATTAATGAATAACTAAATTTATTTTATTTAAGTTAAAAGGAGTTCAAATTTGATTTGTTAAGCGATGGAATTTAAGTTGTTTAAATTAAATTTGAAATTCAAATTTAAATTTGAAAATAATCAAATGTGGAACTTAAAATTTATGAAATAAATTTATTTAAGTTATAATTTGGTTTAAATTTGAATTTAATGAATATTCAATTTGAATTAAAACAGTTAAATGAATATTTGAACATATTATTAATTTATTTAACTGTGAAATTTAACTATTTTGGTGACTGTCCCGGAATTCGATGAAACTGGCGCCATTGGATTCGGAACGATGAATTATGGTAGGATTCCAATTTGCATTACAAACGGACTTATCGTTGGATCGTACGGGAGAAAGTGTGAAAGAGATCAGTGTAACATGATAATTGTTTGTTGTCTTAATTTGGCCTCCTATATATATAAATAAAACTCCTTATCCACCTCATTCAACCATTTTCACCAGATGTTGTTTCTCTCTACCTATTTTTCTCTAATGGCTGAAGATGTACTCTAAAACCCTAGATCAAAAATAAAATTCAACTCAAAAATCAAATCTCTTCAAAACCTATCATACTATATATCAAAACGAAGCTCTCGATGACTGGAAGCTACGGGTACTGTTCGTTTCGACATGTAGTAAGTGAGGCGGCCGGAAATCGATGGTCAAACATGCTGTTTGCGAAACCCTAAATCTTGAATTGGGGTTTTTCGATCTAAGCATTTATCGGAGAAACGGAGATCTAGGTATTGTAGCCCTCGACAATTGGAGTTGATTGGCGGTAGTTGGAGGTCGTATTGATGTGTGTATCGCCGAAATTTGGTAGTTGAAGGGTAAGAACTCGTTTCGTTCATCAGTTGTGCCGGCGAGAGGGAGCCCATCGGAGGTGAAGGCGGCGGCATACGTAGGTGCGGCGGTCGAGGGGCTTCCGGTTGCGGGTGGTCTTGGTCGATTCCGTTGTCTGTAGCCACAAAAATAGGTGGTCAAAGTTCATGTCTTCATGGGTTCAGTTTAATGTTTACTGTAGCAAACAGAAGAGGAGCGGGAGAAGGAGATGTAGTGGCTGACGTGGCATGGTACAATTGGGTGAGAAGATTACTTTTAATTTTTTATATATATTCAAAAATTCAAATGGTAAAACACTGATAACTCTCTCGTATTAACTCAGATTGATGCGCGGTTTGTTGTGTTAGGATCATGGCAAAGTTGCGGACGATCTGAGATTGGTTTGGTTGCGTTTGGAGACTATCAAATTTTGGGCTTCTTTTGGACGTCCAATCCACTAGAGACCCAAAGGTGAGTGATTTTCTCACTTACGAAATACTGAATTATTCCCATATTTGTTAAATTAAAATATAAAATAAGTTTGGTTGCATGGTTGTGTTTGATTTGTGATTGGCTGCTTAGAAAAGACATGCAAGTTCATTAATCTGAAAATTTAGGTCGATAATTAGTTATATAATTTAATTAAATTACTAGTTGGGATTTCTGAACCTTGCAAACCCGTAGAACAGATTAATACTGATTAATGGGATGACTGGTTGTGATGGATGCTTTGGGTGATTTTCTATTGCTTGAAATGTTATATATTTCAGTATACGGCTGTTGTGTGCTCATCATTGACGATGAATCCCAATTTTTTACCCTAGATGTTACGGGCATCGAATAAACCCGGGATTGATCGATTAAAATCAATTAAGAACACAGATTGAAATGATAAATAACTATGACCCTGAATTGGATTGAAATGATAGATCCATCCCTGAATATCGAGAAATTAAATTTAAAATCACTTGGCCATAGGGTAGCAAATTATATATGGACATCGGTTGGTTAAATGATTTAAATATTCAAAATTCTATTGATGAGGAATTTTACTTAAAGGAAATGTGTCGATATTGATAAGATTTTTATGTTTCCTTTAAACATGAATAGAATGTTAATGAATTTGTCACGGTAAATTATTCAAACAAATCGAGATTTGTAAAGTGGGATTTTTAATATACCCTTGGAGTTTTCAAATTTTATGATAAGATTTGGAATTGATAAATTATTTAGTTTTTTAATGAACATCATTTTGAGGATATTCTAGTTTACCGAAATTTTGGTATGAATATGGGTTTGATTCCACTAATTTGGAAGAAATGGGGTTGAATGGCAATTGAAACAAGATATTGAATTATGTAAACTCCATTGAGGTTGGGGTATAGATTTAAGCATTTGAAATTCAGAAGGAAGGAATGATTATGGTTAAAGAATATATATATATATATATTTACACATTTGATTTCAAATAAATTATTCTTTCCTTAAATTTTATTATTAACCTTTACCAATAAACTATTTTATTATAAATAAATTTTTCCTTATAATTTTTTGTTCAAACTATCTAGTAAACTTTTAATTTATGTATATGCATAATATTTAAATTATTTTACTTATTTATTTTAATTATTATATTTTTTATATATATTTATTTATATAATATTTTCTTATAAACGTTTATTTTCATAAGTATTTTAGAATTTGTAAATTTCTTCGGAATGGAGAATGTTTGAATTTAACATGTTGGTTCAAATGGAGTTGAGGTAAAATTTCATTCTATTTGAATATGAATCGATTTAAATCGATTTTTATATGGAAATATGAATTTTATTCTTCTCGAATATAAATGGATCTTGTGACGGCCCGCCCCGCACCAACTGACATTTACTCCAAAGTGCGCTGTACACATGTCCCATTAGCACGGAACGGGTCGTCAGAAGGAAAAGGAAGAAGGAAAAGAGAATGAACTAACAAGGAACCTGTAGAATGTCTCACAGCACATTGAATAAAATATAATAATAACATACTTGACATAAAACAGGTGAGACAGTGCATAAGCTGAAACAACTAACATAGCAGCGGAAAATATAAGTACAGCTTATGATCCAAAGTTAAACATTATTACAACTTTTCAAACTGTCTCAAAGCAAAAGCAAGATAAAGGAGGTACACTACTAATGCCCAAGTAGCGACCACCAACGACACAGGGAGAATATCTATATATCATACGTGGAAGCCTCCTGCTCGCCTCCGAATCAGCTACTCGCGCATCACTAGCTAACCATAACCTGTCTCTAGTCTGCTCTTGTGAGCACCCAGAGTAATAAGAGGAGACATAAAACTCTGGGTCAGACATAAAGCCTGGTATGAGCGATAAGCAACAAAACAGAACAATAACAGGTATAATCCAATCATACCTGAACCTGGACCTGCAACCAAAGAGTTAGCACTACATACTGTACAACACTCTAAGGTGCCATTTCAAGTGGTGTAAAGATAACGGGGGTGGGGTGTGCATGTCATAGTGATGTCAAACAATCAAACATAGCAGGCATCCTCACATCTCTCACTCAGTGCGTAAAGCATACGATACCCACTACCTTGGTCCTCTAATCCTTTGGGCCATGACGGAATCCAATCCCGTGTAACTATCACTACAAGCCCACTATCCATCTCTCAGTGGTGGACCAAAGTTATGAATACCGACAACCCCTTTGCACACGTCCCGCAGCAAAGCCCAACCATGAAGTGAACTCATTGGTTCCCATATGGATCCTGAGCTCTAACTTCCATTTGGACTACCTTTGCATCTCGGGTTTTTAGTCTTCACCAGGTCGGTTCGGATCTTCCCTTGTCCATCGGTTCGGTTCGGTCTTAGATATTCCCTTCTGGCGGTTCGGTTCGGGTGTATGCATCTCGTTCAGTGTGGTGCTTCAGCAACCGATTCGGTTCGGGTTTGATTGCTCCGACGGTTCAGTTCGGGTCCCCTGTCACCATCCGGTCCGTCCTTCTTTCTTAGCTCTTGGCTTGGCCTTCTGGTCCGATCTGATCCCCTTCCTTATTCCCATCCGCTCCGATCCGATCCCTATTCCTATTCCCATCCGCTCCGATCCGATCCCCCTTCCTTAGCCCGATCTGATCCCAGTTCAACCTTTGTGGCCATCCTTTTTGCCATACTTTATCTTGTGCTGAGCTATGGTTCAGTTGGTGATCCTTTGCCCGACCCGAGCCCATCCATCTGATCCGATCCGAAAGCCTGCACTATCTTTCTACAACTTTTCCAGCAAGTATTCTACGCCATTCGACGACATTTTCGACCATTCTAAGTATTCTAATCAATCACAAAGCATACCACAAAGTCATAGCAACAAGTAGAAGTGACCTCAAACACCAAAACATCAATATGATAGATTAAAATGGATCAAACATAGTCAAAACCCCATATTTTCCCTTAAGCATGTTTAGGTGAAACTTATGATATGATTAGCAAAACTTAACCAAATTATCCCAAATTCACATCAGAGGTCTAAAACAATATTTCAGAATTTATGAATATTTTTTCAGATTTTTAACATGCACAAATTCGCTAATTATCACTAATCACCCCTTAATCCCCCAAATTCCGGGATTTGCAAAATTAGTCGAAATTAACCCAAATTCATATCAGAGGCATAAAATGGTGTTTTAGAATTTTAGTAATTTTTCTAGATTTTTCTGAGCCATAATTTCGCTAATCTTCGCTAGTTACCATAATTAGCCGTAATTAGTGAAAAACAAGGCAAATCACTCACCTTAGCCACAAACAAACTTTAGATCTGAAATAATCTCTGATTTGGATCCAATCCCTATGTGTTCCAGCAGCTCTCCCTTTGATTTGGTGCTACCCTCCCTTGATTTGATGTAGTTTTGCTTAATTTTCGATTAGAAAGTGATTAGAGACGATTTGTGATGAAATTAGAAGGTGGAGGCCATTGCTAGAGCTTGAAGGAGGTAAGTGGCGGCAGGAAAAATGAATGAAAAATCGTTTTCTAAACCCTAGCAGCTCTCAAATACCCCAAATCCCGAAATCCCCCATTGGGCCTAGTTGCTAATCACCCGGTTAAGCCCAATTAGCTGTTTTTCACCTTCTAAACCTTGTTTCAGCCATATCTCCCAAACGGTAAGTCCGTTTGGCTAATGTAACCACTCTACGGAAAGAGAAACCATCATTCGAGTCCAATGGAAGTGTTTTCAGGTCAAAACTCCTTTCCAATCAAAAGTTATGGCCAAAACAGTACCAAATAGGGGCAAAACGGTCATTTAAAAATCGGCAAAAATCATGAACATGGGAAATGACTCTAATGGTTGTTTCCCAAAGTTACATGACCATACGACTTCATATGAGAAAGAAATAAATATTCTACGATCCTTCGATGCGTAGAATGCGGGTTGTTACATTCTCCCCCCCCCCCCCCTCTTAAGAAATTTCGCCCCCGAAATTCCCTGATCAAAACACAAAAAGTGTCCCGCATGCCTATCAACCATAAAACAACAGTCAACATGCCAAACAAGTCTATTCTAGCATGAGGTTTACTAACAAGGAAAGAAACTATCACTACCAAAACCTTACCGGGCAAAGAGTTCTGGATACTTCTTCCTTATATCCTCCTCTGTTTCCCAAGTACAGTCTTTTTCATTCTCACCCCACTGGACTTTGACTAGTTTCACCGCCTTCCTTCGAAGTTGCTTCGTATCGTTCCCAACGATACGCATAGACTTGCGGTTCTCAACCGTCTCGGGTTCAACCTCGCTATCATCCAACTGATCTGGTGAAATAGCCACATTAGGGTCTTGCACAACTTCCTTAACTGGGAAACATGAAATACGTTGTGAACTCCCGCCATCTTGTCAGGTAGCTCTACTTCATACGCCAAATTCCCTACTTGCTCGAGGACTGGGAATGGGCCAACAAATCTTGGTGCTAACTTACCTCTCCAACCAATCCGAATCGCATTCTCAATGGAGAGATCCTGACGAACACCAAGTCGTTAATGAAGAATTCCAAATCTCTTCGTTTCTTACCGAGATAAGCCTTCTGCCTATCTTTATCCCTTCCAAGTAGTAGATCTGCTCTATGTCTCATTACATCTTGTTACCACTGGGATGTATAGTCAATTTCGAGTGATGATATGCTTTAAGCACTTCACCTCTCAGTTCATCTACGTTGGGTACAACTAGTCCCTTATTCTTTCGAAGCCACCCTTCTCGATCAAATCCTTATTTGATCATTCTCTTTCCATCGATACCCATCTCTACCCTAGAGATGGTTTCCAATAGGTTAGGATCGTCCTTCTAACTGGAACCAATCCACTCAATCAAAATCGATCTAATCGTCAAGCTTACTAGTGTTTCTGAATCCAATTCACTCTTGGGCCTGAAATCATATCATGTGATATACTCTAGTTGCTTCCATCCTAGAAACAAAACCCCTAAACTGGCATGTTTCCTACTCAATGCAACTATTACCGCACCCAAATCATTTACTATGATCACTCTGCCCCATGGAGCCATGACGACTCCACTGCACTGATCTATAGCCACTAGTCCTTCGCTATGTCCAGTTTGCCCCATGAAGTCATAACAACTCCACTGCACTGGCTCATAGCCTTACCAATCCTTTACTATGTCCACTTTGCCCCTCGAGTCACAATGACTCTACTGCACTGGCTCATAGTCCTACTACATTCACTTTGTTCCCCATCGCCGGAACCCTACACGTGATAGTCTACTCAAGAGAAGAAAAATAGGAATAACATAGCAACCATAACATCCATCAAACAAGTCCTACCTATCACCTGCTAAATTCATAAACACATTGACACCTACATGACTGGTCTAACCAATCCCAATATGTCGATTCTAGTATGTCTGGTCCAACCACCATCAATAACTAATGGAAGCCCAGCCTCCATACATACACCGATGCCTACTTGACTGGTCCAACCAATCCCAGGCCAATGGAAGCCCCGCCTCCCTACGGACTACCGTACGTCCAACGTACGTTTATCCTCTAAGGATAATTAAACTAATGGAAGCCCAGCCTCCAATCAGACTACCGTACGTCCAACGTACGTTTATCCTCCAAGGATAACTAGATCACGTCCAACGGATCCAACGTAATGGGCGTCCCCAGATACCCCTGCTTTTAGTCCTCCTAAAATACTTGAGTCCAACCCAAGTGTATCCATTGTCTTGCTGCCCTCTCGAGTCCAACCCGAGCCGAATCCAATTCCTTGCAGCCTTCTCGAGTCCAACTCGAGTCAATCTATAACTCAGACCCAGTCTTGAGTATCCATTAGTGACAAACTCTAGTCCAACGTGAGTCGTCTCCCTATTCGTTGCATCTCCAAGATCAACGAACACCCATTTTCTTTTACGAGTTCAAGTACAACTTGAATCGCCCTAATCTTCGTTGTATCTCCCATGATCAACGAACACATCCTATTCCTTCAAAGTTCTACTATCCAATAGAGAACATCAACATAGGGTCCTAAACAATCCATCTCGAGTCCCACTCGAGCAGTCTCATAACCCTATCGAGTCTAACTCTGGGTAGTCTATACCATTGAACAGTCTCATCATGTTTCGTCTGCCCATCACTCCTCGAGTAAACCAAGATATCGTCCAATGAAAAATCACAACAACTATTTACCCCTCACGCAACCCATCCTAGTCGAAATCGACATTCCCCAAGCGCAAGCCCCAAAGGCCTAAACCAATATCAGACAAGCACCCAAGGAACATCTCCTCCGAGTTCAGACAATCCACATGAGGTGATACTAGCAAAACAATCTAGCACTGGAGTACTCATTTGCCTCCCAGAGACAACTAGAACTTATTACAACGATAACCTCTTAGCTTCCTTAACTCCAGTTACTATCGCCATCACTAGGTAGGTACCTAATACCACCCTATTCCTTTGGAGTAAATCGACTCCCCAAAATAATGCTAAACCCAGTAAAGCCCAAAACAAAGCAATCACAAGGAAACATACATCCATGACTCGATGAGACCAAATTACAACAAATCATGCCAAAACTAGTCGAACCACCAATCGGGTTCGTCACAACTAAAGGTCTATCGACTATCTCAGGTTTGTCAAACAAAACCCGATCAAAACATCTTAAATAGAAAGCATACCTCGAATAACGACACCTTTTTCCTTCTGCACCGCAGTTGGGGCATTCGACGAAGAAGGAACAGCGTTGATAGCATACGCTTTCACAATCTGCTTCTCCCTAGGAGGTTGTGGGCAATCATCCTTGTGATGTCCCGCCTGGCCGCAGTTAAAGCACTTCCTTTCCCCAGGCTTTTCTCGACAATCTCTGGCGTAATGGCCCTTCTTGCCACAACTAAAGCATTCACCATATTTCTTATTTTTCTTATCCTGACCATCCTTGGTCGGGTTTTGCTTCCTCTTGTTCTGAGAATTCTTCTTGCCTTCACCGCCTGCTTGCGGCTTTGGCTCCTCTGTAGATGCCGTAGCAACTTCGGTCTTCGACTTAGGGAAAAGGCTCTCTGACCTTAATGCCTTTCCAACAATAGACTCGAACGTCTCATCGATATGGTTTATAAGTCTTTCCCCCAAGTACCCATACAAGCCAGTTATGAACTTCTCATTCTTCTTTTCGACTGTATCGATAAGGGACCATCCATATTTCGATAAAGTGTCGAATTCAGCGATATACTCCGAGACTGCTCTACCGTTCTGCTTAAGCTCCAAGAACTTCTTGAACAGTTCTGATTTATGAGCAGCTGGAATAAACTTATCACAAAAGCGAGTCTTAAACTGATTCCAAGTAACTTGATCTTTTGGAGTAGCTGTTCTAATGGCATTCCACCAATTCATCGCTCGCCCTTGCAGCTGACGAGACGCTAGCCTTCTCTTCAACGCATCCTTAAGACCCAAGTCGTCGAAGATACGATCATAGCTATCCAACCAATCCTGAACATCTGTGGCCGACTCCGTTCCGTGGAACGGCTTTCCACCAAGATTAGTGTAATCTTTGCACAACTTGGCGAAATCGACCCTAGGCGCCTGCACTACAGGGCCAACACCAACTCCGGAATTGGGAATTGCCCCTTGCACTTCTCTAAGCATGTCTCTCATGAGGTTAGTAAACATTGCCCTCATGTCAGCGGCATTCCCTTGGTTGGTCCCTCTACCAGCACCCCTCGTGTCTCGGCTCATCGTCAATCTGAAAAACGGAAACGATTAACGACCCCATAGTGGTGCTAGTGCAGTGCGACTTCATTCTTATACTACTAATAGTATATATATACATAGCTTTTGAAAACCAAAGTAATCACAAATACGCGCTCTCATATACGTACTATCTCTCCCTAGTGTCTTTCCCTAGGTTAACTACGCAACCTAGAGCTCTGATACCAAGTGTGACGGCCCGCCCCACACTAACCGACATTTACTCCAAAGTGCGCTGTATACATGTCCAGTTAGCACGGAATGGGTCATCAGAAGGAAAAGGAAGAAGGAAAAGAGAATGAACTAACAAGGAACCTATAGAATGTCTCACAGCGCATTGAATAAAATATAATAATAACATACTTGACATAAAACCGGTGAGACAGTGCATAAGCTGAAACAACTAACATAGCAGCGGAAAATATAAGTACAGCTTATGATCCAAAGTTAAACATTATTACAACTTTTCAAACTGTCTCAAAGCAAAAGCAAGATAAAGAGGTACACTACTAATGCCCAAGTAGCGACCACCAACGACACAGGGAGAATATCTATATATCATACGTGGAAGCCTCCTGCTCGCCTCCGAATCAGCTACTCGCGCATCACCAGCTAACCATAACCTGTCTCTAGTCTGCTCGTGTGAGCACCCAGAGCAATAAGAGGAGACATAAAACTCTGGGTCAGACATAAAGCCTGGTATGAGCGACAAGCAACAAAACAAAACAATAACAGGTATAATCCAATTATACCTGAACCTGGACCTGCAACCAAAGAGTTAGCACTACATAATGTACAACACTCTAAGGTGCCATTTCAAGTGGTGTAAAGATAACGGGGGTGGGGTATGCATGTCATAGTGATGTCAAACAATCAAACATAGCAGGCATCCTCACATCTCTCACTCAGTGCGTAAAGCATACGATACCCACTACCTTGTTCCTCTAATCCTTTGGGCCATGACGGAATCCAATCCCGTGTAACTATCACTACAAGCCCACTATCCATCTCTCAGTGGTGGACCAAAGTTATGAATACCGACAACCCCTTTGCACACGTCCCGCAGCAAAGCCCAACCATGAAGTGAACTCGTTGGTTCCCATATGGATCCTGAGCTCTAACTTCCATTTGGACTACCTTTGCATCTCGGGTTTTTAGTCTTCACCAGGTCGGTTCGGATCTTCCCTTGTCCATCGGTTCGGTTCGGTCTTAGATATTCCCTTCTGGCGGTTCGGTTCGGGTGTATGCATCTCGTTCAGTGTGGTGCTTCAGCAACCAGTTCGGGTTTGATTGCTCCGTCGGTTCGGTTCGGTTCGGGTCCCCTGTCACCATCCGGTCCGTCCTTCTTTCTTAGCTCATGGCTTGGCCTTCTGGTCTGATCTGATCCCCTTCCTTATTCCCATCCGCTCCGATCCGATCCCTATTCCTATTCCCATCCGCTCCGATCTGATCCCCCTTCCTTAGCCCGATCTGATCCCAGTTCAACCTTTATGGCCTTCCTTTTTGCCATACCTTATCTTGTGCTAAGCTATGGCTCGGTTCGGTGATCCTTTTCCCGACCCGAGCCCATCCATCTGATCCGATCCGAAAGCCTGCACTATCTTTCTACAACTTTTCCAGCAAGTATTCTACGCCATTCGACGACGTTTTCGACCATTCTAAGTATTCTAATCAATCACAAAGCATACCACAAAGTCATAGCAACAAGTAGAAGTGACCTCAAAAACCAAAACATCAATATGATAGATTAAAATGGATCAAACATAGTCAAAACCCCATATTTTCCCTTAAGCATGTTTAGGTGAAACTTATGATATGATTAGCAAAACTTAACCAAATTATCCCAAATTCACATCAGAGGTCTACAACAATATTTCAGAATTTATGAATATTTTTCCAGATTTTTAACATGCACAAATTCGCTAATTATCACTAATCACCCCTTAATCCCCCAAATTCCGGGATTTGCAAAATTAGTCGAAATTAACCCAAATTCATATCAGAGGCATAAAATGGTGTTTTAGAATTTTAATAATTTTTCTAGATTTTTCTGAGCCATAATTTCGCTAATCTTCGCTAATTACCATAATTAGCCGTAATTAGTGAAAACAATGCAAATCACTCACCTTAGCCACAAACAAACTTTAGATCTGAAATAATCTCTGATTTGGATCCAATCCCTATGTGTTCCAGCAGCTCTCCCTCTGATTTGGTGCTACCCTCCCTTGATTTGATGTAGTTTTGCTTAATCCTCGATTAGAAAGTGATTAGAGACGATTTGGGATGAAATTAGAAGGTGGAGGCCATTGCTAGAGCTTGAAGGAGGTAAGTGGCGGCTGGAAAAATGAATGAAAAATCGTTTTCTAAACCCTAGCAGCCCTCAAATACCCCAAATCCCGAAATCCCCCATTGGGCCTAGTTGCTAATCACCCGTTTAAGCCCAATTAGCTGTTTTTCACCTTCTAAACCTTGTTTCAGCCATATCTCCTAAACGGTAAGTCCGTTTGGCTAATGTAACCACTCTACGGAAAGAGAAACCATCATTCGAATCCATTGAAAGTGGTTTTAGGTCAAAACTACTTTCCAATCAAAAGTTATGGTCAAAACAGTACCAACTAGGGGCAAAACGGTCATTTAAAAATCGGCAAAAATCGTGAACATGGGAAATGACTCTAATGGTTGTTTCCCAAAGTTACATGACCATACGACTTCATATGAGAAAGAAAGAAATAAATATTCTACGATCCTTCGATGCGTAGAATGCGGGTTGTTACAGATCTCCTAAGGGATTTAAAATGAGTTATGAAAATATATATTCTAGTTGAATATGAACGGATTGCGAACATAAATCGATTGGAAATAATTATAACCTCTGATGTGAAGTATATTCTTCTGGAATATAAATCGATTTGGGAATATTATATGAGTATAATATAATGATATGAAAATATATTCTAGTTCAGAATACAATCGTTTTGGGAATGATTGGGATATCTTGATATGAAATTTTATTCTATTTGAATATAAATTTTGGTTCGGGCAAAACATGATATTTTGGATAGAAAGCGAACCTTCGTGAAATGTAAAAGAACCGACCAATGTAGAAAATGTAAGCGTTGGTTGTTAAAGAGACCGGAGTCGGCAAATGGCATACTCTTTGTCAGTGTCGATACCACTTTGACAACTGTGAATGTTATGACGTATCCAGAATGAGTATGATGACTTGGAGGCGATGATCGTCGCTAATCTATGAATCAAAAAAGTGCGATATTTAAATTAAATTCTGCAAGCATACAAGTGTGTAGCATACTGGTCGAACACAGAGAGGTGTAATTAAAATCAAATTATTATTTATTTATTCTGGGGCGAGTCAGACGATTTTCGAGGTTGGTTTTGAATACAATGAAAATTGAAACTGCGATCTGATTCAGAACAAATCTAATTGAACTGACGATCAAATCACAACTATCAATTGGAAATTAAAATGCAAAACAGAAATAAAATGCAGGAAGTAAAATGGCAGGAAAAGAAGAACAACAAAAAGTAAATTAGGATTGTCGTTGAAATTAATCAAACGACTAATCACTAATAAGCAATAGAAATAACAATAACAATTTCTGTCTACCAAAACAAATTGAGTAGAACACAAATTGTTATGAAAGTAAAGCAAATAAACTAAACGAAGAAGAGCTTTATTAAAACTAAAAGAGAGTACAGAAGAATGGATCCTCTTACAATGGTTACAACGTATATTTATAGATGAGATAGGAAAAATCCTAATTAATTCTATGAATAAATGGGCCTCATCATCCATTATATTTCTTGCCTTCCTTGCCCAAGCTTGATTGGAAAGCAAAACATGGTGAATATCTTCCAAATCTTCCTATCTTCCATGTAGCAAATTGATTGATTGATTGATGAGCAGATTCCATGTGGTTAATTTTTCCAAACAAGGATACTCATTAGACTCCAAAGGCAACAAAGGATAAAATCTTCAAAATTAATCTTTTCTTCGCAATAAATCAATCAGAAATTCTTCTAATTGGAAATTGAAAAATGTTTATTCTGAATTGATTTCCATGACTACTCCTGAAATGTCTATTAGTGAATATCATACATACACATGAATATGTATATATATAATATAGCACTAATTAATATATTCTTCATAGAAAAGGGGCAGTGTGAAAGTTCCGTTCTTTGGCAAAAAGTGAGCTCGACGGGGATCGAACTCAGGTCTCTCAGTACAAATCTCTATGCATTTACCAGTGAGCTACAACGTCTTTTGTAATTGAGATGGCTTTAATACGGGGAAGTAGCTTTTTATTTGTAGTTGGCCTTTAATTTGAAACGAAAGAGGCATTTCTTGACAACCTGTAAAAACACACAAAAGTACCCAAAGTATCATTTATTTATTTACAAAAGATAAAATATAAGAGCATAAAATAAACACATTTCTATGTTAATCAAATACCCCCACACTTATCTTTTACTCGTCCTCGAGTAAAAAGAAAATAAAAATGAAAAACTAACTAGATAGGTCACACTTCCGTAGGAAACACGATTGCATTGAGCGTACGCAACAAGCCGTTAAACCTCTAGGTGTCCCTAGTAGGACGAGTGGTGTCTCGTGAGGGTTTTCAGCGGATACTACCCACAAAATCCAAATGCAGTATGTGTGTAATTATATGAATGCAATGGTTATATACAAAAAACAAAGAAAACAAGAATGACAACACGACTTGTTTCTGGAAAGTGGTACAACAAATTAAGTTAACAATTTTTAGTCAGTTGATTTTATTTTAGATACCTCAACTTGTCACAAATTTTCAATATAAATCAAGTTTTCAAATGTTAAATTCCAGTTTGGCCAGTTAGTTCGGTCGATAACATAGTGCAGCCATGAAATAAATTCTTAGTTGCTTGGCACAGTTTGTAAAGTGGTATTCTAATTTCCTTGTGTATGGCTATTCTAATCAATAAGGTCAAGAAGTGTCTGGGCATCATCGCTTATTCTTTATTCTATAAAATTTTAAAATTTATGATTAAGTACATACACCTAACTAAAAAGACCAAGGTTTATCACCCATGCACTGCCTCGCGGACTAACGGAGAGTGGGTAAAGAGCTTGGCGGATTGTGCAGGCCGACTTTGACTTTGTCAACAACGTGTCAGTAATCCTTAGGTGTCCAATCTCATAAAATGAGACCAAGATATTCCAACGCTGACTTTGTCAACAACATGTCGGATAGAGCTTGGCGGGTTTGCACACCAACGCTTGATATACAAGCAATGTTTGATACCCTTGGATTACTATTATTATTATTGAAAATATAAGCACAAAAGAGAGTTACGCGAATTCAACTTAACACAACTTAGTTTTAAGGATTCGAAAAGCCAATATAAGTATTTTAAGTCCTCCACTTATTTAAACAAAGTCTACAATATAGAATAGATTTCATGGCCATCACCTAAGAATCTCCCTATGTACCGGTTACACTATTATCCCTCAAAATTAAACTTTTCATTATATTTCTTATTCGATCTAAGTTGAGAGAAAAAATACTATCAATTGACTAAAAGTTGTAAACTTATTTCGTGGTATCACTCTAAAATGAGTCATGTCGGTGTGATTGTGTGTGTTTTTTTTTTCTTTTTTTTTGTCAAAAATGGAGAAGATGTGATGCAGACTTGATTCCCCCACACTAGATTGAGACAGTGTCCCAACTGTCTGAGGTTTACAGACCAAAATGGCAGAAAAACAAAAATTAAAAAAAAAATGAAAAAGAAAAAATAAAAGAACGTGTACCACCTGATTTCACGGTGGATGATCAGGCTCATGAAGATCGATAAGGTCATCTTCGTCATATTGCTCGAATTCTAAAAATGGTTTCAGTCGTTGACCGTTAACTTTGAAGACTTTTCCATCCCTAGGATTTTCAATTTCAACTGCTCCATGAGGATATGCTGTTTTCACAACATAAGGTCCAACCCATCGAGATCTGAGGTTTCCTGGAAACAAGTGAAGTCTAGAGTCGAATAAAAGAACTTTTTGACCTACGTTGAATTTCTTATGAAGTATGTTTTTGTCGTGTTGGGCTTTGGTTCTTTCTTTGTAGATTTTCGCATTTTCATATGCCTCATTTCTTAATTCTTCTAATACAGAAATTTGTAACTTCCTATGTGAGCCGGCTTTCTCTAAGTCAAAATTCAAAAATTTTATGGCCCAAAGAGCACGATGCTCTAATTCAAGAGGTAAGTGACAGGCCTTTCCAAAGACTAATTGATATGGTGATTGGTTTTATAAGCAGTGCGAAAAGCCCAAAGTGCATCAATCAGTTTTACGGACCAATCTTTTCTATTGGAATTCACGGTTTTCTCAAGAATTTGTTTGATTTGTCTATTGGAAACTTCTACTTGTCCACTAGTTTGTGGATGGTAAGGGGTTGACAGGTTGTGTGTGATTGAGTATTTCTTGAGCAAGGACTCAAAAGCACGATTACAGAAATGAGTGCCATTATCGCTAATGATAGCTCGAGGTGTGCCAAAGCGTGAAAAGATGTTTTCTTTGAGAAATTTGACAACGACCATGTTGTCGTTGGTTTTGGTTGGAATGGCTTCAACCCATTTTGAGACATAATCTACCGCAAGCAATATGTAAAGATTCCCAAATGAATTAGGGAATGGTCCCATGAAATCGATGCCCCAAACATCGAATAACTCAATCACTAAAATGGGGTTTAGAGGCATCATGTTTCGCTTAGTGATTCGACCCGTTCTTTGACATCGATCTCATTTAGAGCAAAATTCGAAAGCGTCACGGAAGAGTGTGGGTGTAACACCCACACCCGCTAAGGTCACTCACTAAGGGAATGCCTTAGTTTCGGTGGAGTATTTTTAGGGAGTATAGAACAGAAAAATTACAACAAGACAGATATAAGTAATACTTGAAAATTTAAAACATCATTTCATTGCAGCAGAAAGTAAAACATGTTTGGTTACATCACAAAACCATAACAAGAGTCAAGTACATAATATCCATCCTGATCAAATAGAAGTACATAATCCCACTACATAGATAATAGCCATAACAGAAAAGATAAACCGAGCTTTACTTCTACGGTCCAAGCCCCCAAAAGATAGATATAGCGGTCTGATCCAAGCCCACTAGTGCTAGGCCCACTCTGAAAACCTGAGGGTTGGGAAAAAGATAAAACAACAACGGGGTCAGACATAAGTCTGAGCGAGTCCTATAAGCTTAACAATACAATCATTAAAGTAATTAGGGTATGATATAAACAAGGTACGGTACCTCGGGGGATAATGACTACACTAAGTAGCCAACTAACCACAGGATGTACTAAGATAACCGAAAAGACGCATTTACCCACCAAGGATAATTACTACACTGCACCACCCCAGATCTACCCACCCAAGGGTAATTCCTACACTGCACCACACCAGTTCTACCCACCCAAGGGTAATTCCTACTTAAAGGTTGATCCCACTAAGTGTACTTAGTAATTTTTTTAATAGTAGTTTCGTGTACCCCTTGCTGACTACATAGGTGCCGTCTGCCCCTATCTTCACTAGGTGTACCCACAACTTAGTAATTTTAATAGTAGCCTCTTGTACCCCTAGCTGACTACATAGGTGCCGTCTGCCCCTATCTCCACTAGGTGTACCTGCTACCCCAAGCGATCGGCTCCCTAACGTAGATACCCGTGCTGGCCCCACAGTGGGGTGTATCATTCCCCAAAGTGGCAACCTGATAATGTCAACGGTGCACGGTTTATACCTACACGATGCAACAACGTCTTACCTACCAGCCTGGGTCCACACACGCATATGAAACCCGTTGGACTTGCGTTGCCACCGCTAACCCGTTTTGGCCTCTTATAGTCAAGCCCAATATGCGTGTCCCGTCCTCGACTTGGGTCTAGCCCACAAAGATACGTTTGGGATATTGGTTGAAATGGGCCCCCACAAGCTACCCACCTAAGCTTGTCATTTCTAGTGAATCCCACTTAACCCTTTAACCATGTCCACTTACATGTTCTAAATTTTGGTTAAGTCTTTTAATCGTATTTTCTATTGCCACCCAAGGCAACCCACTAGTTTCCTCATGCCACCCAAGGCACCCCCACTAGTTACTACATGCCACCCAAGGCACCCACTTAACCCCTCATGCCCCACTACATGCTAATTTGGTTAAGTGTTTCTTAATTAATTAACATTGTAACCTTTGTAAAGACCTCTCACATTAGACTGTCTTTTATGGAAGCTGGATATGCCGGTTGGTTCCGGGCAGCCTTACACCATAACAGAGTCTAACCTCGTGTCTTTACACTTGTCACGTATTTAGTTTATGACTAAGACCTCTCACATTGGGCCAATCATTTGTAGCCGCTGGATTTGCCGGTCGGTTCCGGGCAGTCTTATGCTACAAAAGGGTCCAACCTCGTGTCTTAGTCGATTAATTACACCTAATTAATCACCCCCATAATTTGTATTAATTATCCCTAATTAATTACCAATTTCAAGAATATGGGTGGACCTAACTCAATAGGTAAATTCCCAATTCCACAATATGGGTAGACCTAACTTAATAGGTAAATTCCCAATTCCATAATATATGGGTAGACCTAACTTAATAGGTAAATTCCCAATTATGTCCATTCACTTTATGTTATGCTTAAGCATACCCATTTCACACCATTTTATTAACATGCATATTAACCCCATCGTTCCCCACGAAATTCGTTCTCATAACATGACATAATAAAGGGAAGATTCATCACAAATGCCATGGGTTTAACCAATATAGCATATAACTTTATCATGAGTTTAAAAGATGTCAACTTGCATATATGAGCATACATTAAACCCAACTAGCATTTAACCCAAACTTGCATGAAGCACATATGTCACAAAGGGGGTAACTTGCATATGACTCTTATGTCATACAAAGGTGTGAACTTGCATAGCATGTCACATGTTAACTTGCATATAACCAAACACATAACTTGCATAACATGTTACATATGAACTTGCATATAATCATGCACATAACTTGCATATAACCAAACACATAACTTGCATAACATGTTACATATGAACTTGCATATAATCATGCACATAACTTGCATATAACCAAACACATAACTTGCATAACATGTTACATATGAACTTGCATATAATTATGCACATAACTTGCATTACATGTTACATATGAACTTGCATATAATCTCACATATAGCTTGCATAACATGTTACATATGAATTTGCATATAATCTCACATATAGCTTGCATAACATGTTACATATGAATTTGCATATAATCTCACATATAGTTTGCATAACATGTTACATATGAATCAATGTTCAACATAGTGTTTTGCCTAATGAGCATCATAAAACATAGCATTAAACTTGCATAACATATAGCATAAAGCTTGCAAAACACACAACATACACTATACTAAACTTGCATAAACACATTGATCCACAAACATAGCCATATCTTATCATATCCTATCATAATCAATTTAACAATTGATTATTAAGGGTATAGAAACTCACCACCAAACTCCAATAAGCAAACCCTTGCCAAAAATCACCCAAAAACTCTAGCCTTGAAAATAAAGCTTGCAACTTGATGATGAATGCAAGCTAATGATCACTCATACAACTTAAAAATGCTTGTATGAACATGAAAGCCTTCATAGAAATAGTTTAGAAAGAGGATGGAGGCTAGGGTTTTGAGTGGAGGCCATGATCATAGAAAATTTTGGCATAGTTTAGTTAGAGGATAGGATTATGATCATTTAGGGCTAGCTTAGGGTCTTATTTATAGATTAGGCAAGTGTTTTAGGCCATTAGATTAACCCTAAATTAGATTAGGACCATAAGATCTCGGAAGCTTCCAGAAAACAGCCCCAAAACACAGCCAAACCCTAAAATGGTGCACCAGGCCAAACTGGCCGAGCACCCCCTGTCGACACACAAGTCGACAGGGCTGTCGACTGGGTCCTAACCAAGTCGACTGCCCAGTCGACAGGGCTGTCGACTTGGTTAGCTAGGCGGGAATTATCCCGCCTGGGCCCAATGGCCCCAATTTCGAAATTTGAACCTGAATTTTAAATCTGTTTTGAACTTTGAATTTTCTGAAAACTTCATTAGGCCATAACTAGGCCATACGGACTCCGATTCTCGAAAACTCGGACTCTATTTCGCGTATTTTTCTGAGACGAACGCAATGACGCAGCCCATTTCCCCCAATTCTCACATATGAGATTATTTATTCTATAATTAGTGAATATTAGTATTAACTAAAATTCGGGGTGTTACATTCTCCCCTCCTTAAAGGATTTCGTCCCCGAAATCTCTAAGCTAAGGAGAATGCATATCCTACCATCCAAACAACCATCTACTCAATCCATCAAACACGGGCATCCATTGTCCTTAAAAAAATTTCTAATGATGTATGAGCATATGCAAAAAGTTTGTGTATATGTTCCCTATCTAATGTATGAACATATGCAAACCATGATAGTGCCATGCATCCAATATGTATGCGGGAGAACCCTATCGACACATACTATATCTACATGAGTGCACAATCATTCATTAAAATGCATCATCCATATGATAACACAACCATTATACGTCCATAAGTATAGCTACCTACACACCCACTGATATGCAATATGCAATATGAAGTGATTGAGCCGATCTAGTGTCTAGAGTGTGTGTATATGCATCCGCGAGCAACCACTAGCAAACACTTGCATCCACATGCATCCATCAATCATAACATGTCTCAAATACATGTTTCAGCCATAGGTTTACCCTATCTAAAGGTCAAAAGTACTAACGAGAGGACATACTAAAGATAGATAAGTACTAGACAAACGATAAAGGAGAAGTTAAAAGACATACCCTCAAAAAGGAAGGGGTATAGTGAACGCATCTTCGCTTCTGTCTCCCAAGTAACGTTGCTCTCATCTTCTCCCCATTGCACTTTGACTAGTTGGACCTCTCGATTCCTCAACTTCCTAGTCTCAGACCCAAGGATGCGAGTAGGAGCTCGTCGAATAGTTGCATCACGCTCTACCTCCACTTCTCTAAGCAAGCTCGGCTCTACCACCTCAGCGGTCTCATGTAGGCACGTCATCAAATGTGACACATGGAATACATCATGTACCCCACTAAGTCTGTCGAGCAACTCCACTCTATATGCCATCCGTCAAATCCTTTCCTTAATAGGAAACGGCCCAACAAATCTTGGAGCTAACTTCCCAACAGATCCGAAGCGAACCACATTCCGTATCGGAGATACCTTGATAAAACCATGTCCCCAACATCAAACTTAAGCTCTGCTCTCCTCATGCTCTTCTCATGTACCTCCAAAATCTAAGATACATAGCCTCAAAAGGTCTTCTAAAATGCGATTCACCCTCCCGGTCTGGCCGTCCGTCTGAGGATGATTTGCGGTGCTCAAACACAACTGAGTCCCTACCGCCTCTTTCAAACTCTTCCAAAACTCGCTAGTGAAGATGGGATCTCGATCACTCACTATGCTAGAAGGTACACCATGCAATCTAACAATCTCTCGAATGTAGATTGAAGCTAGCCATTGAGTAGTCCTCTTACTCTTCACGGGTATAAAATGGGCACTCTTAGTAAGCTACCACAACCCAAATTCCCGTATTAC
Organism: Allium sativum; assembly: GCA_030737875.1. Taxonomy (NCBI): domain Eukaryota; kingdom Viridiplantae; phylum Streptophyta; class Magnoliopsida; order Asparagales; family Amaryllidaceae; genus Allium; species Allium sativum. The sequence continues at coordinate 793,918,020 of CM060918.1, read as the reverse complement.
CCTTCCTCGATCTTGGTAATCCATTGGCAAAATCCATCGAGACACTATCCCACTTCCATAGCGGAACTTCCAATGGGTGAAGCAACCCTCCGGGTTTCTTTTGCTCCGCTTTCACTTGTTGGCACACCAAGCATCTAGCGACATACTCGGCCACGTCTTTCTTCATACCGGCCCAAAAGAAAACTCGCTTCATGTCTTGGTACATCTTGTCCCTACCGGGATGAATGGTCATCTTCGAACGATGTGCATCATCAAGTATAGCCTTCCTCAAACCCTCGTCTTGCGGTACACAAAGTCTACCGTCTCTACGCAACCACCCCTTACCATCTAGGGTGTACCTACTCAGATGGCTGGACGACTCCCCCTCCTCATGAGCTTCTCTACTAACTCAACCAACTGTGGGTCGTCTCGCTGTGCTCCGCCAATCTGCCCCAAAAGAGTAGGCCTAACCTCCAAGGAGCCTAGCAAACCGGGTACAAAGTCAACGGAAGGTCTAAAGTCAAACATAGAAATAAACTCTAAGCTCCGTCGTTCAGCGAACAATGAACTCAAGGACAACCTTTTTTCTACTTAAGGCGTCCGCTACCACGTTACCCTTGCCATGGGTATACGCTATCTCAAACTCATAGGATGCTAAGAATCCCATCCACTTTTGCTGTCCTAAGATTATGCGCTCGAAGAGTCTCCAACACTTCCCTAAGATGTAGGGCATGCTCTTCTCCACTTTTAGAGAAAACCAGGATATTACCCCATCCAAAATCATCACAACTGTCCATCTCTCACGCAGACCATCCTAGTCGAACTTGACATCCCCCAAGTGCAAGCCCCAAAGGCCTAAACCAATATCAGACAAACACCCAAGGGATATCTCCTTCGAGTTCAGACGACCTACGTGAGATGATACTAGTAAAAATGGCTAAACAATTAAGCCTTTGACCAACTTTGGATGTCCTCGCCAGTCTCGCTCCAAAACCACCGTTTTTCCCATAAATGGCTTTGCTCAACCTATTAAGCACACACGAAAACTTATTTCGCTCCTTTTAAAAGACCAAGATGTCATTTACAAAGACCATCACGAACTTATTTAGGTACTCCCTGAACACCCTTCTCATCCAATAAACAAATTATGCGGGGGCGTTCGTCAAACCAAATGGCATCACCAGCCTCTCATAAAAACCATCCGGAGTCCTAAAGGCAGTCTTCTCTATACTATCCTCAGCCACTCTCAACTGACGAAACCCCGTGGCTAAGTCCAACTGTGAAAATACTGAGGCACCAATTAACTGATCAAAGAGATCATCAATCCTCGGCAATGGGTGTCTATTCTTCTTTGTGAGTTTATTTTGTTCTCTTTAGCCTACACAAAGTCTGAGGGACCCATCCGCCTTCGTGGCCAAAAACTACTGGAGCACCCCACTTCGATATACTTCGTCTTATGAACCCCTTCTCAAGCAAATCGCCTACTTGCTTATGGAGTTTCCTCCTCTCACGAGGAGCCATGTGGCACACTGGCCAAGATACTTGTTTGGCATTGTTTACCAGATATATTCAGAAGTCAATCTCCCGCTCCGGAGGTAAGCCCTTCACCTCCTCAAACACAGCCGAGTATTCCCGGACCACTCTAACAGATCGCAAACTCTAGACCGACGTGTCAAGCGATTCTAGATAAATTAGCATAACAGATTCCATGGGATTACAAGAGATCTCGAGAGTGTTACCCAAGCGGGTCATAAGTCTAACAACTCTCCTTCCACAAACAAGAACGACACCATTACTGGATAACCAGTCCATGCCCAAAACTAACCCATAGCCCGTGAAGCCCAAAAAGCATCACATCTAAACTCAACGCTAAGTATAGAAACTTTCAAACCCAAACACATCATGGAGCCCCAATTGGGTTTGAAACAACTAAGGGATCATCTACTAAACTGGTGTCTAAGTGCAGTGACTCAACTAACAATGATGAGATAAACGAACTCGATGCGTCAGAATCAAATAAAGTTCGAACCGGATAATAAGGAAATCCAAATTACAACCTAGACGGTCCTATCCCCATCTGGTACACTAGCCGTGAGGGAATACAACTACCCTCCAGGAGATTCCGTACCTTGCCCTTGCCTCTTTGGACAATCCTAATAAGGTGTCCTATTCCTCCCAAAAGGATAACTACTAGCCCTCTTCTTCCCATTCTCCACTCGTAACCTCCCACCAATGAGGTTTCATCCTTCATTAACCAAATAACTATTTGAGCCTTCCTCCCATTGTCTATCCTATAGGTACTTACCAGTCCTCCTACTTCTTGAACCAACTTCTAATCCGACTAACGTCTAAGTCCCTTGAAGTGGTTTTCCATTCTTATCTATCTTAGAAAGATCATCTATACACGGAGGGGAAACTCAAAACGAGAGAGGAAGAGATTCGAAAGATAAAGATATGGCTATCGGGGATTATGCTTTTCTTTCAAAAACTTTTCTCTTAAAAGACATGTTTTTGAAAATACTCCTTCCAAAAATATTCTTAGAAAATAGTTTTTCTAAAAATTTTATCTGTTCTGGTAACCTTAAGCTCTGATACCACGTGTAACACCCCACACCCGCTAAGGTCACTCACTAAGGGAATGCCTTAGTTTTGGTGGAGTATTTTTAGGGAGTATAGAACAGAAAAATTACAACAAGACAGATATAAGTAATACTTGAAAATTTAAAACATCATTTCATTGCAGCGGAAAGTAAAACATGTTTGGTTACATCACAAAACCATAACAAGAGTCAAGTACATAATATCCATCCTGATCAAATAGAAGTACATAATCTCACTACATAGATAATAGCCATAATAGAAAAGATAAACCGAGCTTTACTTCTACGGTCCAAGCCCCCAAAAGATAGATATAGCGGTCTGATCCAAGCCCACTAGTGCTAGGCCCACTCTGAAAACCTGAGGGTTGGGAAAAAGATAAAACAACAACGGAGTCAGACATAAGTCTGAGCGAGTCCTATAAGCTTAACAATACAATCATTAAAGTAATTAGGGTATGATATAAACAAGGTACGGTACCTCTGGGGATAATGACTACACTAAGTAGCCAACTAACCACAGGATGTACTAAGATAACCAAAAAGACGCATTTACCCACCAAGGATAATTACTACACTGCACCACCCCAGATCTACCCACCCAAGGGTAATTCCTACACTGCACCACACCAGTTCTACCCACCCAAGGGTAATTCCTACTTAAAGGTTGATCCCACTAAGTGTACTTAGTAATTTTTTTAATAGTAGTTTCGTGTACCCCTTGCTGACTACATAGGTGCCGTCTGCCCCTATCTTCACTAGGTGTACCCACAACTTAGTAATTTTAATAGTAGCCTCTTGTACCCCTAGCTGACTACATAGGTGCCGTCTGCCCCTATCTCCACTAGGTGTACCTGCTACCCCAAGCGATCGGCTCCCTAACGTAGATACCCGTGCTGGCCCTACAGTGGGGTGTATCATTCCCCAAAGTGGCAACCTGATAATGTCAACGGTGCACGGCTTATACCTACACGATGCAACAACGTCTTACCTACCAGCCCGGGTCCACACACGCATATGAAACCCGTTCGACTTGCGTTGCCACCGCTAACCCGTTTTGGCCTCTTATAGTCAAGCCCAATATGCGTGTCCCGTCCTCGACTTGGGTCGAGCCCACAAAGATATGTTTGGGATATTGGTTGAAATGGGCCCCCATAAGCTACCCACCTAAGCTTGTCATTTCTAGTGAATCCCACTTAACCCTTTAACCATGTCCACTTACATGTTCTAAATTTTGGTTAAGTCTTTTAATTGTATTTTCTATTGCCACCCAAGGCAACCCAATAGTTTCCTCATGCCACCCAAGGCACCCCCACTAGTTACTACATGCCACCCAAGGCTCCCACTTAACCCCTCATTCCCCACTACATGCTAATTTGGTTAAGTGTTTCTTAATTAATTAAGATCGTAACCTTTGTAAAGACCTCTCACATTAGACTGTCTTTTATGGCAGCTGGATATGCCGGTTGGATCCGGGCAGCCTTACACCATAACAGAGTCTGACCTCATGTCTTTACACTTGTCACGTATTTAGTTTATGACGAAGACCTCTCACATTGGGCCAATCATTTGTAGCCGCTGGATTTGCCGGTCGGTTCCGGGCAGTCTTATGCTACAAAAGGGTCCAATCTCGTGTCTTAGTCGATTAATTACACCTAATTAATCACCCCCATAATTTGTATTAATTATCCCTAATTAATTACCAATTTCAAGAATATGGGTAGACCTAACTCAATAGGTAAATTCCCAATTCCACAATATGGGTAGACCTAACTTAATAGGTAAATTCCCAATTCCATAATATGGGTAGACCTAACTTAATAGGTAAATTCCCAATTATGTCCATTCACTTTATGTTATGCTTAAGCATACCCATTTCACACCATTTTATTAACATGCATATTAACCCCATCGTTCCCCACGAAATTCGTTCTCATAACATGACATAATAAAGGGAAGATTCATCACAAATGCCATGGGTTTAACCAATATAGCATATAACTTTGTCATGAGTTTAAAAGTTGTCAACTTGCATATATGAGCATACATTAAACCCAACTAGCATTTAACCCAAACTTGCATGAAGCACATATGTCACAAAGGGGGTAACTTGCATATGACTCTTATGTCATACAAAGGTGTGAACTTGCATAGCATGTCACATGTTAACTTGCATATAACCAAACACATAACTTGCATAACATGTTACATATGAACTTGCATATAATCATGCACATAACTTGCATATAACCAAACACATAACTTGCATAACATGTTACATATGAACTTGCATATAATCATGCACATAACTTGCATAAAACCAAACACATAACTTGCATAACATGTTACATATGAACTTGCATATAATCATGCACATAACTTGCATTACATGTTACATATGAACTTGCATATAATCTCACATATAGCTTGCATAACATGTTACATATGAATTTGCATATAATCTCACATATAGCTTGCATAACATGTTACATATGAATTTGCATATAATCTCACATATAGTTTGCATAACATGTTACATATGAATCAATGTTCAACATAGTGTTTTGCCTAATGAGCATCATAAAACATAGCATTAAACTTGCATAACATATAGCATAAAGCTTGCAAAACACACAACATACACTATACTAAACTTGCATAAACACATTGATCCACAAACATAGCCATATCTTATCATATCCTATCATAATCAATTTAACAATTGATTATTAAGGGTATAGAAACTCACCACCAAACTCCAATAAGCAAACCCTTGCCAAAAATCACCCAAAAACTCTAGCCTTGAAAATAAAGCTTGCAACTTGATGATGAATGCAAGCTAACGATCACTCATACAACTTAAAAATGCTTGTATGAACATGAAAGCCTTCATAGAAATAGTTTAGAAAGAGGATGGAGGCTAGGGTTTTGAGTGGAGGCCATGATCATAGAAAATTTTGGCATAGTTTAGTTAGAGGATAGGATTATGATCATTTAGGGCTAGCTTAGGGTCTTATTTATAGATTAGGCAAGTGTTTTAGGCCATTAGATTAACCCTAAATTAGATTAGGACCATCAGATCTCGGAAGCTTCCAGAAAACAGCCCCAAAACACAGCCAAACCCTAAAATGGTGCACCAGGCCAAACTGGCCGAGCACCCCCTGTCGACACACAAGTCGACAGGGCTGTCGACTGGGTCCTAGCCAAGTCGACTGCCCAGTCGATAGGGCTGTCGACTTGGTTAGCTAGGCGGGAATTTTCCCGCCTGGGCCCAATGGCCCCAATTTCGAAATTTGAACCTGAATTTTAAATCTGTTTTGAACTTTGAATTTTCTGAAAACTTCATTAGGCCATAACTGGGCCGTACAGACTCCGATTCTCGAAAACTCGGACTCTATTTCGCGCATTTTTCCGAGATGAACGCAATGACGCAGCCCGTTTCCCCCAATTCTCACATCTGAGATTATTTATTCTGTAATTAGTGAATATTAGTATTAACTAAAATTCAGGGTGTTACAGTGGGCCAATAAAAACCGCTTTGCAGTACTTTTGCAGCAGTTTTTCTTGCTCCAAAATGACCGCCACAAGCATGGTCATGTGAGAAAGAGAGAATACTTTGGTGTTCATGATCGGGCACACACCTTCGAATGATTTGGTTTGGACAGTATTTGAAAAGATATAGGTCATCCCAATAGAAGTTTCGAACTTTCGAGAGAAAATTTTGTTTATCTTGTTTCGACCATTCAGCGGGTGTTTGTCGTGTGACAAGATAATTCACAATGTCAGCGTACCAAGGGGTGTTAGAGATGGAAAGAATTTGTTCGTCAGGAAAATAGTCATTGATTTGGGTGTCGTCAACATTTTCGTGCACAATTCGAGAGAGATGATCAGCTACAACATTCTCAGAACCCTTTTTATCTCGTATTTCTATATCGAATTCTTGAAGAAGAAGGATCCAACGAATCAAGCGGGCCTTAGCATCCTTCTTAGAAAGCAAATATCGTAGGGCAGCATGATCAGTGTAAACTATGACTTTGGATCCTACGAGATATGGTCTGAATTTCTCAAGAGCGAAGACAACTGCCAAAAATTCCTTTTTAGTAGTTGAGTAATTCAATTGGGCCTCGTTTAAGGTTTTGCTAGCGTAATAAATGGCTCGAGGGAGTTTATCGATACGCTGACCTAAGATGGCTCCAATTGCAAAGTCAGAAGCGTCGCACGTAAGTTCGAAGGGCTGAGTCTAATCAGGAGGTTGAATAATGGGAGCTGTGGTCAAGATTGACTTAAGAGTTTCAAAAGATGTTTTGCAGTCATTGGAGAATTCGAACTTAACGTCTTTGGCAAGTAAATTTGAGAGAGGTTTTGAAATTTTTGAGAAATCCTTAATGAATCTTCTATAGAATCCTGCGTGGCCAAGAAATGAACGAACATCTTTAACAGACTTAGGAGGAGGCAGATTAGCAATCAAATCGATTTTAGATTTGTCGACTTCAAGGCCATCTTTGGAGACGACATGACCTAGAACTATCCCCCTTTTTACCATGAAGTGGCATTTTTCCCAATTAAGCACGAGTGATTTTTCCTTACAACGTTTTAGGATGAGTTCTAAATGAGTGAGGCATTGGGAAAAAGATGATCCATAAATTGAAAAATCATCCATGAATATTTCCAAGAATTCGTCCATCATATCAGAGAAGATACTCATCATACACCTTTGGAAAGTCGCGGGGGCATTACGAAGACCAAAAGGCATGTGACGATAAGCAAAGGTTCCAAAGGGACAAGTAAAGGTGGTCTTGTGTTGTCCTCTGAAGCAACAGGGATTTGGTTATAGTCAGAGTATCCATCGAGAAAACAATAGTACTCATTACCCGCTAAGTGTTCGAGCATTTGGTTAATAAAAGGTAAGGGAAAATGGTCTTTTCGTGTGGCTGAGTTGAGCTTTCGATAGTCGATACACACACGCCATTTTGTTTTGATTTTTGTTGGGACGAGCTCATTACTTTCATTTTTGATCACTGTGACTCCCGATTTCTTTGGTACAACTTGTACCGGACTTACCCAAGTACTACCAGAGATGGGATAGATGATGTTATTGTCTAGACATTTGATTATCTCCTCCTTGACCACTTCTCTCATGTTTGGGTTTAATCGCCTTTGAACCTCACGGATGGGTTTAGCCTCATCAACTAAATGTATACGATGTTCCACAATTGACGGGGTGATTCCTTTTATATCGCTCAGTTCCCATCCCAAGGCGTCTTTATTTTCCCGCAAAATTTCTAAGAGTTTTTCTTCTTGGTCCTCGGTAAGATCAGAGACCAAGATTACGGGAAGAATTTCTGAGGAGTCTAAGTATGCGTACTTAAGGTCTTGTGGAAATGGTTTGAGATCTAACTTAGGATGTTCTTGAGTGTTAACAATGGTTAACATTCCTTGGTTAGATTCAAAAGACGAAGGATTTAAGTCAAGAAATTCATTCAGTTCAGAAATGTATTCAAGTTCGTCGAAATTGAGTCGAAATGTTCCAGAAACATTTTCAAGGCTTCAGAAGTGTCATTAGAGGTTTCATCAACTATGGTTTGAACCATGTCGATTTCATCGGTCTCAAAATCCCTAGGTTGTTTGTTGAGATTGAAGATGTTTAGCTCAATGGTTAGGTGCCCGAAGGAAAGTCGAAGTTGACCGTTCCTACAATTCATGACAGCAATAGAGGTTGCTAAGAAAGGCCGTCCTAAAATCAATGGTATTTGAACTTTGGGATTTGAGACTGGCTCTGTTTCTAAAACTATGAAATCAACAAGGAAGTAAAATTGTTCGATCTGTATCAAGACGTCTTCGATAATTCCCAATGGCTTTTTGACAGATCGATCGGCTAACTGAAGAGTGATGTTTGTTGGTTTAATTTCCCCTAACCCAAGTTGACAATAAACAGTATAAGGAAGAAGATTGACGCTGGCACCAAGGTCGAGTAGGGCACGAGAGATATGGGTGTTTCCTATTTTGCAATCAATCGTAGGGCAGCCAGGGTCTTTGTACTTGACTGGGGCAAGATTTGAAAGAACAAAGCTTGTATTAGCAGTTAGAAAGGCGGTTTTTGGGACATTAGTTGCATGTTTTTGTGTGCACAATTCCTTAAGACATTTGGCATATTGAGGAATTTGTTCAATTGTGTCTAAAAGAGGAATGTTCACATGGACTTGTTTGAAAATTTCCAAAATTTTATCAAAATTTGCCGCCTTCTTCTTATTATTGAGTCTATGGGGAAATGGAGCTATTGGTTTTTCGACTTTGTGATCAGTTTCATCATTCGAAGAAGACGGTTTATCCAAGGAAAAAGAAGGTGGTAAGGTTGTAGAAGATGGAATGTTGGTATTGCCAACATTGTTTTTCGAAAGTGGGTCGGGTTTGCCAACACTGGAAGAAGAATTGTTGGGATTGACAACATTCAAGGGAACTTGAGGTTTAGAAGAATCGACATTCGAAGCCAATGGGTGATCATCAAGATTAGGGATTGGGGTCGAGTTAGAAGGTTCGTCAGGGTCGCCCATGTTATTATCAACCCTCTTTCCAGATCGAAGGGTTGTAATACCGTTGACTGGATTATGGTTTTCGTCCTCACAAGAATTCACAGCACGAGAGTTATATTTTGGATTCACCTCAGGTTGACTAGGCAACTTTCCTTTCTCATTATTTTTCATCAGTTCTTTCATTATATTAAACATTTGGTCGAGTTTAGCGTCTTGTGAGTTCATTTTAGCTTCGTGAGAGTTCAATTGTTTTTCTAAACGCACAATTTCTTGCGATGGTTGAGAAGATTGAGATGGTTGGTTCGATGATTGGAAATTGGGGTGCCTATAAGGTTGTTTGGATTGAGGTGCAATTTGAGAGGTTTGAGAATTGGGAGGTGGAGCTTGGTAATTCGGATTGGGAATAAAGGGTTGCACGTGAGATGGGTTAGCTGAATTATTGGGGTTTGACCAAGAAAAATTTGGGTGGTTCCTCCAACCAGGATTGTATGTGGATGAGTAAGGATTGTTTTAAGCTATAGCATTGGCTTGGTCCTGAGAGTAATAGTGGGGTAACCCTTCTCCGGCTTGAGGAGTCTGATTTTCTGAAGGAATTTGACTTGGGTCCACGACATGCACTCCTCTAGTAGAAGTACGAATGGGAACATGATTCGATTCCCACTGCATGTCCTTTTCAGAATAATCTTCTAAGAACTGCCAAGCTTCATCGGCTGTTTTAGACATAAAGTCTCCTCCACACAATGATTCTAGTTGAGTTCTAGTCTGATAGTTTAGCCCTTCATATGCAATTTGACATAAGTGGTCTTTTAGAATTCCATGGTGAGGACAACTATATAATAGTTGGTTGAATCTTTCAAAGTATTTTGAAAAAGTTTCCCCCTCATTTTGACAGAATTGGTTTATCTCAGTTCGAATTTTTAGAGTTTTATGGAAAGGGAAAAACTTTTTCAAGAATGCAGTGACAAATTCATCCCAACTTCTTATGGAATGTTTTGGAAGAGAATTTAGCCATCTTTTAGCGCTTTCAAGTAGTGCAAATGGAATTAGCCTCAGCTTGATCGATTCGTTAGACAATTGTTGCATTTTTGTTGTGGACGCATACAATTTAAATTCACTTAGAAATTCATAAGCATTTTCAGATCCAGTAAACTTTGGTACCCCTTGGATAAAAGAATGTTTTAGCTCAAAATTGTTTCCTTCAGCTGGTGGGAACACGATGACAGAGGGTTAGACGGTCCTAGTCGGATAACATCGATCACGAAGAGACAAGGGTCTATCCATTTGGATATTGGGATTTTGAAAATTTTGATTTATTTGATTTTGATCTCCAAAGTTTGGAAAGTTTTGATTCACTCGATTTTGATCCAATTCGGTTGGAAAATTTTGGTTGATTCGGGAACCCCTAGGAGAATTTTGTTGGCTCACGCTTTTTTCACTCATTGTTGTTAAATGCAAGCACAGAAATTAGCTACAATGAAATTTTCTGTCCTTAATGGCTCCTAACCCAAAATTATAAAGTGACGCGTTTGATTACTTAGATCAAAAGATTTCTCAACCAGTTAACGGATAGGAGTTATCGGTGCACCAGGAATCACCCCAGCAATGCAGCCGAAGGTTTAAGTACCTTCAGAGTAACAACCGATATAATAATGACGAATCACCGTAATATTTATAAACGGTTATTTCTCTGCCATAGTCTAGACACCAAGAAATAATTCGTTCCAAATGAATCAACTATCACAATAAAATTAAGCCCTAGATGAGCCCGTGACCCCCTTAAGTCCAATGTCTAACCGTTATTATTAGTCAGATTCTACGATGAAATGCAATTTGTGGGCTAAGGAAAGGGTGATGAAATCCCTCACCTTATGTGAATTCGGGTATTGCCCTTAACAGAATAAAAAAAAGCAGAAATAACAATAATCACACAAAATAATTGCAGAAATTAAAATTGTACATTCAAGCAGCTGCCCCTGCAGAATTTTTTTACAACAATTGTCTATATTTTTTTTCTTTTTGCAGTAGAGCACCTGTAGAGTTTTAAAAATTCTTACCTTGATTGGCAGTCCGTCCAGTGAATTTGGGAAGCGCTAGCGCGTTCACACCCCACTTGGTGTGCAACCGCTCCGTTCGAACTCTAATTCTTCGTTTGCAAGTTGACTAATCTCTGGATTGCTTGAATTTGTTTTCTTGAATCCGTTCTTTCACTTGAGCCTTTGATTGTCTTATTTTTTTGAAAGTAGATAAAATGGCAAAAGAAAAAAAATGGAATTAAAACAAAAGCTATACTAGGAAGAGAATAAATAAAAAAGAATATATTAGAAAGGGAGGAAATATAAATCAAAATATGAGATGGAAATAAATGATTATTAGGATACCCTGACCACCAGTATAGTGGACTAAATGTACCGATTCCTCAAACACGCAGCAAGTATAAAATGGTCGTAAATAAAAAGAAATCAAAACCCTCAATACTACCTAACCCTGCTTAACAACTAATCCTCATTCAGCAAACAAAACAAATAACAGGCTCATGTCACTACCCGTGTTATCCTAAATAAACAGATGTAATTTCTCAAGATCTAAGGACACGAAACAAATCCTAGTACATGGTCAATCCTACCAACAAGTTTAAAGCATTAATCCCACCCTTCAATTAGACCAAATCACGCTTGCTGTAAGAACTCCAGGAATCAAACTATTGATTTTCAGGAAACAAATCCCCTTCTTCTTCTTCTTCTTTTTGTTCAGGAAAAATTCACAACGGATCCCCAGATCCGATCGGTTTGCCACCGAGTTTTCGAATCGGTCTCGGATATGAAATTTAGGGTATTCAGTTTTGGGTTGTTCGAATCTGGTGTGCTTCGATTTTTGAGCGATGACCAAGTGGGTTTTGGGTCTTGGGTTTGTGTATATTCGAAGGTCTCAGGTCGAAGTTTTGGGGAGTCTGGTACGCGGTTTGATGCGATGTGGGTTGTCCACGTTTGGGATGTAACGAAATTGGTGTTTTCGAATTGAGATAAGTCTGGTTTTGACTGTTTCGAATTTTCTGATGTTGCGAAGTTGGTTGATGCGTGCGGTTGTGAGCAGGAGCTGTAGGTTGTCGATGCACATACCTGTTCGAAGTTGGTGGATTTCTGTACGGAGGTTTTGTGAAGATGACGGTTTGTGAGAAGTTGGCCGAACTGGCGATGGTGAGGGGAGTTGTTCGAAGTGGGCGAGATTGTGGATCTGGAGTATGAGGCGACCGTTTGGTATGGGTTTGCAAGTTTTGATTGTTCGCGTAGTGGTGTATTTGCGGGAGGAAAGTGCTGTGGGTGGAGTGTGGTGGATATCAGGGAAGTGGACTTTGGTGTTATGGAGGGATGATGGTTAGAGGGCGATAGATGTAAATTGGTGATCTTTGACGTGGCAATGGATTTGCGTGATTTATTAGTGTGAATTGAAGATCTGATGGCAGGTGGGTTTCCTATGGTTTTTGAAGAAGAGTGTTGTGACTTAGGCGGTGTGATCCGATGTGGTTGTATGAAGATCTGGTGGTTGATGGCGTAGGGTTTATGAAGGGAAGGAAACACGGATAGTTTTGGTGGATCTATTGGTGATGGGGAAGTTTGTTAGGATGCACGGTTGATGAACTTTTGGGGTTCAGCCGTACTGAATTTGTGCGTGATGTGAAGAATTAAGGAGGATCGCAGAGGGTGTACAAGGAAAGAAAAAAAAGGAAATAGAGAAAAGTTTGCAAAAGGAATATTTTTTATTATTTTGATTTTGGAATTGTTGAAAGAAAAAGGGAAGGAATAAACGAAAGAAAGGAAAAAGAAATAAAAGAAAAATGGCAAGTATTTTTTCTCTTTATTAGAAGATTGTAGTATCAATGTCTTAATACCAAATCTAACCAATCAAGATTTGTTTTTTTCTTTCCTATACATACAAGAAAAAAACAAAAGGAAAAATAAAAAGAAAATAAAAACTAACACGAATCATAAATTAAATAAATAATAAAATTTAATCGTTACCTCCCCGGCAACGGCGCCAAAAACATGATCGTCGCTAATCTATGAATCAGAAAGGCGCGACATTTAAATTAAATTCTGCAAGCATACAGGTGTGTAGCATACAGGTCGAACACAGAGAGGTGTAATTAAAATCAAATTATTATTTATTTATTCTGGGGCGAGTTAGACGATTTTCAAGGTTGGTTTTGAATACAATGAAAATTGAAACTGCGATCCGATTCAGAACAAATCTAATTGTACCGGCAATCAAATCACAACTATCAATTGGAAATTAAAATGCAAAATAGAAATAAAATGCAGGAAGTAAAATGGCAGGAAAAGAAGAACAACAAAAATTAAATTAGGATTGTCGTTGAAACAAATCAAACGACTAATCACTAATAAGCAATAGAAATAACAATAACAATTTCTGTCTACCAAAACTAATTGAGTAGAACACAAATTGTTATGAAAGTAAAGCAAATAAACTAAACGAAGAAGAGCTTTATTAAAACTAAAAGAGAGTACAGAAGAATGGATCCTCTTACAATGGTTACAACGTATATTTATAGATGAGATAGGAAAAATCCTAATTAAGTCTAGGAATAAATGGGTCTCATCATCCATTATATTTCTTACCTTCCTTGCCCAAGCTTGATTGGAAAGCAATACATGGTGAATATCCTCCAAATCTTCCTATCTTCCACGTAGCAAATTGATTGATTGATTGATGAGCAGATTCCATGTGGTTAATTTTTCCAAACAAGGATACTCATTAGACTCCAAAGGCAACAAAGGATAAAATCTTCAAAATTGATCTTTTCTTGGCAATAAATAAATCAGAAATTCTTCTAATTGGAAATTGAAAAATGATTGTTCTGAATTGATTTCCATGACTACTCCTGAAATGTCTATTAGTGAATATCATACATACACATGAATATGTATATATATAATATAGCACTAATTAATATATTCTTCATAGCAAAGGGGCAGTGTGAAAGTTCCGTTCTTTGGCAAAAAGTGAGCTCGACGGGGATCGAACTTAGGTCTCTCAGTACAAATCTCTATGCATTTACCAGTGAGCTACAACGTCTTTTGTAATTGAGATGGCTTTAATACGGGGAAGTAGCTTTTTATTTGTAGTTGGCCTTTAATTTGAAACGAAGGAGGCATTTCTTTACAACCTGTAAAAACACACAAAAGTACCCAAAGTATCATTTATTTATTTACAAAAGATAAAATATAAGAGCATAAAATAAACACATTTCTATGTTAATCAAATATAAGAGCATAAAATATATGTTATTTACAAAAGATAAAATATAATATTTGGTATACATCCATATTATAATATATATACATATGTTTTTCTCCGCTGCACTTTGTTCCGCTGTCATGTTATGTAAATCTGTATGTGAGTAACTCTGATAACCATTGTATGTTATAGCCAAATGCATATATTTCAACTGCTTTTAAACTGTTAGTTGTTTATTATATGTTGTCCTTCCGCTGTGAGATTCTGTGATTGGTTTTTATCTTCTTTCTTTCTTTTCTTCTTTTCCCAATAAATACCTGTATTTGTGATTCGTTTGGGTCGACATGTGTGGCTTATTGTCGATCTAAACGGTCAAAAATGGCGGGTCGTTACAGTTGGTATCAGAGTGATGGTTTGCGATAAACTTGGCTCTGTTTGGGAATTAACTCATTAGAGATGGGGTTAGTAATGCCCTAGAATGAGTTTTAGTGATATATGAGAGAGTGTATTTGTATTTTTATATAAAAATGGTTTTTGTTATGTTGACTTGTTATGTTGAATATTTATGTATTCTGGTCAATATATGGGACGCCATAGAATCGATAGGAATTTCTAAATAGTCGAACATAATGGATTGATATAATATGGTTTTCAATTTTTATTTTAAATATACCAAATATTATTGGTTTTAAGTGTATATGCATTCATCATTAGTAGGTGGCAATATTTAAGTTATTATCTATTATGGTTGATTCGATAATAAATTTAATAAGGAAAATTTTAATGGTCTAAGAAAATATTTGAAAATGATATGATATCTTTAAGTGTAATTAGGTGAGAAAGGTTGTGATTAAAATAGAAATGAACTTGGGAACTTGATCCTGGGGTGTTTTTGAACATAATTTGCCAAAGTTTGAAATAATATCGAATTATAAGAAATATTTCTGAACCAGTTTCAAATAAGGGTGAACTCCTTTCTCAGATCTCAGAAAAATAGCCTTGGTAATGAGTGCATGCATTATTGATGTTTATTCCGAGGAGTTTGAGTGGGGGAGAGACCACTCAATGATTATAGTAATTGGTTTTGACAAAGGATTTTGAATTTAATTCCATATTGTATAAAAATATATATATAAAAGTATTGATATATGTTATTTAGAGTCGAGTTTAAAATTTATCCAGGTATTGGAATTCCTAGGTTCTTTGATAATTCAGGAGTTGGATTTAGATTTATATATGGTTTAAGGCATATGTATATATTATTATAGACTTCGTATATAAACCCAGAATCTAAGTTTTGAGTTCAATTTAACTAATACTATCAAATTAAGTACTAAAGTAACTCGATTCATTAAAATTTTAGATTTCTAAATCATGAAATGGACTTAAGTATTAAAAGGAGAGATATGGTCAATGGAACGATTAAGCATGAGTGAAAAATTAGTTTAAACCAATTTCATTTTTTGATCGATAGAAGTGTTAGCCAAAGTTGAAATTTTCCGTGAAACAATGTTAATTTGAGTCAACTAAAATAAATTTGGAAATTTTATTTTATAAATTAATTGGAAATAATTTTGGGTTTGGAATAATTAATGAGTAGATTTAAAGAAATAAAAGAACTTTGGTTGGTTGATAAATTGAAAATGGTCGATATATTAAAGATGATGGAATTAAGCGAGGAATTAGAGTACAAGTTGAATGAAGGTATAAAGATCTAAATGGGTTAGACCCCATTTGGACAGTATATAAAATATCAACCTAAGTATAAACAATGAAATGAATAGAGTGTAAACCATTTTGTCAAATGAAATATAACTTAATTTGTAAAAGAATTGAGTTAATTAAAGGTTTAACTTAAGAAGTTAAATAATAATGATCGGAACTAAGTATAAACTTGAGTCACAAAAAGTCCTTAATTCAATTCATGACTAGTAAGTCAATCAATAAACTGGGTTAAGTAAGAAAAATTTGGCTTATACTAACAAGTAACGGGTAAGCGAGTAAATGAAATTTAATAAACGAGATAAAGTAGAATGGGTTTATATAAAACCATAACTGACCCTAACCCATAGTATAGATTCGAAGTTAACCAAATAGAACGAGGAAACGAAACAAAACCGGGAACTGGAAATGTGAAATAAGGTGTTGGAAATATGAAATTGAAGCCTAAAATTTCTAGGTTATAATATCGAAAGAAATTGAAACCAAGTAGCTTTAATTAAACCAAACGAGTTAGAGTAATGAAAGTAAACTCGAGAAATCTTAATTGGTCGATTTAGAATTAAATTTAAAAATGAATAAATGAAATATGATCTAACATCTATAAAAATGAACAAGCATTTGAAAGATGGAATAAGGCTAAATTTAGTCGAGTCAAGTGAATTGACTCGATAAGAGTTAGCTTCGAAGATCGTATAAAGATTAATTTAGAATTAGCTACCTAGGAAAGAAATGAGTGATAAATTTTTGGCAAATCGATTCATGTAAATGAGTTAAGGATTTAATATAATTGAGTTGTAGTAAAAGTTGGAATAAATTCAAGTTAACTAGATTTAATGCTTGAAATGAAACCGAGAAAAATATAGAAATTATATCGAAATAGAGTAAAAAATAATAATTCGAATCCATTTCTCGAGTAAGGAAATAATAACAAGTTTGAAGTGTAAAGAACTATCAAATCTTTGAAATCGAAAGATTGAAACTTCAAATAACGTAATCGATGTTATGCGAAACCTGAAATAGTCGATAAGCTAAAATTAAAATGACTATAACTTTTGAATGGATGATCGGAATTTGGCGATTCCGAAAATTTCGGAAACCTTAGGAACTGAGCTAAAACTTTCGTTAATAGAGCCATGTCAAAATTTTCATGTTTACTAAGCCGAAATGCAAGTTTTAGTCGGGATACTATATGTAGGAAATTAAAAACTGAAGCATATATGTATTTTGTTTTGATCATAACTTCCTAACGGAACGTCGGATATTAACGTGCGAGTACAATTCAGAAAGGCCAGAACCTGAACTAAAACTTCTCTTTAACATGCTTGCTGAAATTTTTATGTTTAAAGGGTTAAAAACTGGGTTGAATAACTCAGGTCTGCAATTTTGTGTGTATGGGCTAAAGCGTTCACTTCCACCAAAACTGCCATAACTTTTGAACGAATTATCCGAATTCGACGAATCTGGACAATTCGGAAAGCCTGAAACAAATGCTACAACTTTTGCCTGTGTTTTTTAGTTAAATTCCTTCATTTATAGGGTGGTAATCATTGATTTGTTTGCTAGCCTGTTGTTAACATGTTGGTTTTGTTGTTAAATGTTCAATATATGTTGTTTAACTTGTATACATTACTATATATTGTATATATGTTTAATTCTTATGCATATACGAGTATGTAGCAGGTGTAAGGAAGTCGCGCTACGCTTTGGAGCTCGCTTCCGCTAAATACTGATGTGCTAAGGTAAATAAATTGCAAATAAACGCTAAAGAAGGTACGTATATGCGTTACTTAGTTTTGTAGTTATATATATATATATGTTATTTTCCCCATTTTGGGATGCCTCATCATGTGATGAGATGAATATTGGAGTCTTATATATGTTGTGATTTTTCGGACCTCTCCGTACAAAGGAGATGCTGCCGAAATTTTCCGTGGTTACGGAGTTAGAAAATTTTATGAGATTTTTTTCAACTATGTAACTTATTTTATAAATACTATTCTATAAGTATGGATTTGGAAGTATGGCTTGTTTAATACCTTATCTCGTTTCTCTTTTCGAGGATGATAAGATTTTAAGTGGGGGAGAATGTAACATCCCATATTTTCTGTATATTTAATTTTCGATTTAAAATAAGTAAAATGGAATAAAATTTGATAAAAATCAAATTTTGTTGATTTTAATGATAGCGATTGTTTGAATTGAGTATAAATAAATTTTTAATTTAGTTATTTAGAAAATGTTGTAGTATGGAATTTAATATTTTAATGAATAACTAAATTTATTTTATTTAAGTTAAAAGGAATTCAAATTTGATTTGTTAAACGATGGAATTTAAATTGTTTAAATTAAATTTGAAATTTAAATTTGAAGATAATCAAATGTGGAAACTAAAATTTATGAAATAAATTTATTTAAGTTATAATTTGGTTTAAATTTGAATTTAATGAATATTCAATTTGAATTAAAACAGTTAAATTAATATTTGAATATTTATTAATTTATTTAACTGTGAAATTTAACTGTTTTGGAGACTGTCCCGGAATTCGACGAAACTGGCACTATTGGATTCAGAACGATGAATTATGGTAGGATTCCAATTTGCGTTACAAACGGACTTATCGTTGGACCGTACGGGAGAAAGTGTGAAAGAGATCAGTGTAACATGATAATTGTTTGTTGTCTTAATTTGGCCTCCTATATATAAAAATAAAACTCCTTATCCACCTCATTCAACCATTTTTCACCAGACGTTGTTTCTCTCTACCTAATTTTCTCTAGTGGCTGAAGATGTACTCTAAAACCCTAGATCAAAAATAAAATTCAACTCAAAAATCAAATCTCTTCAAAACCTATCGTATTATATATCAAAACGAAGCTCTCGATGATTGGAAGCTAAGGGTACTGTTTGTTTCGACATGCAGTAAGCGAGGCGGTCGGAAATCGACGGTCAAACATGTTGTTCGCGAAACCCTAAATCTTGAATTGGGGTTTTTCGATCTAAGCATTTATCGAAGAAACGGAGATCTAGGTATTGTAGCCCTCGACGATTGGAGTTGATTGGCGGTAGTTGGAGGTCGTATTGATGTGTGTATCGCCGAAATTTGGTAGTTGAAGGGTGAGAACTCGTTTCGTTCATCAGCTGCGCCCGCGAGAGGGAGCCCATCGGAGGTGAAGGTGGTGGCATAGGTAGGTGCGGCGGTCGAGGGGATTCCGCTTGCGGGTGATCTTGGTCGATTCCATGGTCTGTAGCCACGACAATAGGTGGTTAAAGTTCATGTCTTCATGGGTTCAGTTCGACGTTTACTATAACAAATATAAGAGGAGCGAGATAAGGAGATGTAGTGGCTGACGTGGCATGATACAATTGGGCGAGAAGATTATTTTTAATTTTTTATATATATTCAAAAATTTAAATGGTAAAATACTGATAACTCTCTCGTATTAACTCGGATTGACGCGCGGTTTATTGCGTTAGGATCATGGCGAAATTGCGGACGATCTGAGACTGGTTTGGTTGCGTTTGGAGACTGTCAAATTTTGGGCTTCTTTTGGATGTCCAATCCACTAGAGACCCTAAGGAGAGTGAGTTTCTCACTTACGAAATACTGAATTATTCCCATATTTGTTAAATTAAAATATGAAATAAGTTTGGTTGCATGGTTGTGTTTGATTTGTGATTGGTTGCTTAAAAATGACATGCTAGTATATTAATCTGAAAATTTAGGTCGATAATTAGTAATTTAATTTAATTAAATTACTAGTTGGGATTTCTGATCCTTGCAAACTCGTAGAATAGATTAATGCTGATTAATGGGATGAATGGTTGTTATGGATGCTTTGGGTGATTTTCTATTGGTTGAAATGTTATTTATTTCAGTATATGGCTGTTGTGTGCTCATCATTGACGATGAATCCCAATTTTTCACCCTAGATGTTACGGGCATCGAATAAACCTGGGATTGATCGATTAAAATCAATTAAGAACACAGATTGAAATGATAAATATCTATGACCCTGAATTGGATTGAAATGATAGATCCATCCCTGAATATCGAGAAATTATGTGACGATCCCAAAACCCCATGACACGGTGTTAAGGATAATCATTGGAATATAACACATTAATCTTCAATAGCAGATCACAGATAATAGCATAAACACAAAATAGAATAATTTACACACATATGACAGCAGAATCATATAGATATCACCACATCAGAGAACACAGTGCAGGATACAACTTAGTGCATAATAATACATAATCCGTCACCATCGCCAGAGGCGGAATCATACATAAAGAGTACACAAAATAAATATCAGTCTACATCGCCAATGGCGGAATCATAATACATATACTATAATGGCGGAAAGAGTCAAAGTCAGCACGGTGTAGTCAAGCCTCGCCATGAGCCAAAAGTGCACCAGATACCTGTACCTAGGCTGCCCGTGTGAAAATGAGGGCACCCGAGTTTGCAAGGTGAAACAAACTACGAGTCAGTCATGGGACTGGTATGAGAAAACCACTTAGCTTATTAACAACAATAATAAGGCAAATCAAAGGACCACGCCACTTTCGCGGAACGGGTTTACTCCAATGAGTGCTAGTACATGAAATAAAGTAAATGATTAAATTCATCGCAATGCTTTTTATAAAATGAAGCCATTATAAGACTCAGGTCCCATCACACAATGCAACGCAAGCCGGAGGATAGAGTTTTACCTTATAATGGCCAAAAATGCTTCATACGTACAAAACAAAAGTGTTTGATATTATTACTAGTGCATATATGTTTTCGAAAGCAAATTCAATCATAAATATCAATCCTAGGCGGCATAGCTACCATCTACTATGTCGCCATACTAGTAATACAATCACATCCGCATATTTCGTATTGGAAATTGGATTCCTTCATGAGTCGAGGCAAAGGGCAAGCTCCTCTCCGATTCGAGACACTCTAGCAAATGTCTTAGGACCCCACTATGATCCTTGGATCTTCAGGGCCGGTCCTCTCTTACTTTTGAGGATTGGCAATTCCTGAGCACACGTTTCCTGGTTTTTACAGACCTATAATCGAGGCGCCTCGTATTCCAACAACCACACAGGTGAAAAGTATATATAATGTCAGGGCTGGTAGGTCACTGACACCACCTTAGCTAGAAAGAAACGTCGTGCTCTCCTTGCAGTCACTATCCCGTTTTTGACTCATACCGAGGTGTGAGGCTCGCGAATCCACGTTATACACAAAGCAACGTCACACAGACCATGCTTTGATCATCAACCACAAGACTTTGCTTTGCAACAGAAGCCTTGATCATATGACACTTAGGCGTGCCACACAGGCAATCCACTCCATGCGACTGATTTCTATCAATACATAACCTCTGAGCTCGTACGTCTCAGAGAAGGGCGTTAAGCAAGAGAATATATTCTCCACCGCCAAACAGATATATATTTAACAGAGATCAATCAGCACAGAAAAAAATCCAATGTCAGACACACAGTCCATTTACAAGTCCGTTCTGGGTTTGAACGAAACCGGAGGCACCAAATTCCTCGCATATCCGTACAATCAACAGTATGTCTAGACGGCTACTACCTCAGCTCCTTCACGGTAGCTACTCCAATCACGAGCATCAGTAGCGTCCATCCATCCAATGTGAAGATCGACGGTCTTCAACCGTCTTCGACTCTTCGACTTCTCAAACGTCGATTGATTATTTGAAATGAGATGAACTCGGCCTTTTCAAATAACCCACGTATATTTAGATTTTCAAATCAATTTATCACATGGTTAGACTATTCAACATTCACATTTCAGTTCTTTAGTTATAATTTTCATGTTAAATACATTCAACCGTCACATATCAAGCAAAACACAACAAAATTGGTTTATTTTTACTCTATATCGTCTATAGTATTTCATAACGGTATATCACCATTTTTATTTATTTAAAAGCGCCATATTTAATTAAACGACGTTTCAGGTCGTGTCGATGCACTTGCGCTGTTTTTCACTAAATTTGTTTTACACATATCTAAAAATCTAACCGTTGGATCTTCACAAATTTTATATCATTAGAAAGATCATTTCAAAACGAATCCAACGGTTTTAGTTTCGGGAAATTCCGATGGTCGGATTTTCCACACTAGTCGTTTGAAGTTACGATTTCAACTTACGAACTGCAGCGTCGTTATTCGATTTAATTTAATTATATTTATATACATATAAATATAATCGTTTCTGACGCTGTTTTTCTTCAGATTTGAATTAAACATTCCAGACAATCCAACCGTCGGATCTTTACAAAGTTGGTGCCATTGGAAAGATATTTCCAAGGCGAACCCAACGGTTGCGGTTTCGGGAAAATCCAATGGTCGGATTTCCTGCACTAGTCGTTTGAAATCACGGTTTCAAAACATGAACTGAACGACCACGTTTTGTTTTAATTTTATTTATATTTATATATTTATATAAATATAGTTCATTCAAAAATTCCTATATCGTTTCACTTCAAACATTTCACTAACGTCTTTAAATTTTGGAAAATTTCGCCATAACCTCCTTTGAACGGGAGGGGCTGGGAAAATTCTCAAATAGCCACACGGGCGTCTCATGTCAAAAAGAAAAAGAAAAAGCCAAGCGGCTAGCCAATAGGCTCATAAAATCATCACCCAAACAAAACAGTAAATGTGTACCTATTTGTCGGGCACAAAATTTTATTCCTCTACTCTAGCCTCTTTGCTATAACCTGTTCAATAAATATGCATGTACATATATGCAATTCTTATCACTTATCATTTTCCATTCAACTTCATATTTGATTCAATTTGATTTAAAAACACCATTCATTCTAATGTTGCATGCATAGGCAAAAATCATATCATTAGCTAATTAATGAATATTTCAACTCATGCATATTTATTTGAACAAGTGGCTATTTTTAACACTTCACATTTCAAAGATGATAATTTTGGCGAACTAAAATATATTTCTACACATGACTATTTTATTTAGTTCCTATACATGTTAAAAATAACATTTCTTTCACAAATATTTATTTAAACGCTCGCTTATCTTTAGCATATCACATATATGATAAAAATGATATTTTTATCCTTTAAAATATCTATTCAATACATGAATGTTTTTAACACTTCATAATTTCAATAAAAATGCAATTTTTATTGTTCGATCTTTTTATTCAACACATGAACTTTTCCAATACACACACTTCTCAACACATGAGCATCTCCACACATGGATATTTTATGAATGTTGTTCAGATAAGAAAGATGAAATTTTTATTGTTGAAACTATTTATATATAAGGCGAATATTTTACGTACTTCAAATATATTATAAAAATGTGATTTTTATTGTTTAAACACTTTATTCATTCACACATGAATTTAATTTTCACACATCACTTCTCAACACGTGAGCATTTCCACACATGGATATAGTTTCAACACATGACTTTAATTTCACCGCATGAAGATAATTTCAATATATGAAAATAATTCTAACACATGAATATTATTCAAAATTTTGGCAGCATAATGGCAGGATAGTTAAAACCGGCACCGTCCCTAGTACGGCTCCTCGCTGTACCTTAAAACCTCGCGGTTTTTGACAATGGGGATTCATGCATCTAATTCGCACGCAGGCGACATGTTTTATTTTTATTTCCACAATTATTTCCAATTCATTTCAATCACCAATGGGTATTTTTCAACCACAACCAATCAATATCAACCACAAACAATTATTCGACCATTCGCATTTTTCATCCAATATTTCACAGCAATACACAACAATAAATATTGTCAATGGTTTGTGGACGAGGGGAGTATATATATATATAATTTCTATATTTCACTTGCATTTCAACACATATATCGATTATACTATGCACGTATAATTCATACTTCGCTTATATAGCTTACACAACGCATGTACATGAGGTATACAACACGTGTGTAATTTATATTTCGCTTATATAATTTATACACGACACTTTCCATTCAAATTCACTTAATTTAGTTTTCTCACCTTGGTTTTTGGAGTGTTAAAAATCGTAGTTGACTCAGAAAAATCCGCGGTCTCTTCTATGTGGTAGAGAGCCTCCTTGCGGTCCCGATGTTTCCTGTTTCATCGAATTTCGTCAACATACAATAAAGATATGATTTTTCAAAGTTCAAACATCAAAAAGGACTCACCTTTCACGATGGTTCAAAACTAGGGTTGTAGTTTTCGCGAGAACCGAGGCACGATAGGATGATCATAGGGTACAGTGTGGAAGAGGGAGGAAAGGGGAGTCGATCGGTGGTGGTCGGAGGTGGTTCGGTGGTCTCTGGCGATCGGGGCGGCGCTGGGAAGTCGCGTGGTTTGGGTCGACGATTCTCGTCGATGCGGCGACGATAGGGGTCGGGGTAGGGTCGGATTTGAAGAGGGGAGGGAGGCGCGTCGACTGCTGGTGGTGGCGGAGGCTGGATATGGCCGTGGCGGCGGCGGTTGGCCAGGGAAGGATCGAAAACGTGGATCGTCGGTGGGAGAGAGAGAAAAGGGTTTTCAGAGGGTTTTTTTATTTTTAAAATAATGAAAGAAAATTTCTGATTGGCCAAGGACTTTATTAAATTTTTAAATAGTGTTTCTCCACACGGACACCAATTCAAACCCAACGACTGTCGTCCCTAGCTAACTACCCTCATCCCGGACATAATGGGATATCTATCGTTGGCCAATTCGACTGTTACAGTCGGTTATTCTTCAAATTAAAGAATAAAACATTTAATTATAACTTTGAACGTACATTTCAATTTGCCAGGGCCACAAACTGAGTCGAAAAATTCCAGAAAAATAAATTTAGCTATGTTTTGACGCTACGGTCCCAACAAAACTAGTTTCGTCGAAATCTGAGATCGTTTGAAAAATGGCCATTTTCTGGTCGATCCAATTTAACAGAAATTGACCAAACACATTTTCTTTTGCCACGCTCACATACCAGCTTCTAAAATTATGAAATTTGAAACCTAGCAATAGTTTAACATCCCGGACCCAACAAAAGTGGTTTCGTCGAATTCCGAGGTCGTTTGCAAAATATCAATTTTCCAGGGCTATATATTCTATATACCGACCTTTCTGAAAATTCCTTCGGCCATAACTTTTGATTCCCGCTATGAAACTTCGATTTTTCTGATTCGATAGAAAGGTATTGATAAACAGATTTAAATATTTTTGGTTTCACTAAAATCCGTTATATTTTCCACCCTGCACAGTTAGTCAAAGTTTGAATTCAAATTTTCAAACTGACACACTATTTCTAATTCACCATTTTATTGAAATATTCTATTTCAATTGTTCAAATTCTTTTGAAATGACCAATTTAAAATTTTTTAATTGGCTCGTATTTTCCAGGTTGTTACAATCTCCCCCACTTAAAACTTTTTGTCCTCGAAAAGGAAACAACAGTAAAGTAGGAAACAAAATGTAAATGCAAACTATTGTAAAGTTACCTTGCACCAGAGTTAGTCAGAGATGTCCACTCTGCATTTGAGGTAAGCTTGCTTAATGCTCTCCTCAGTCTTCCAAGTACAGTCTCTAGGATCACTACTCCATTGCACTTTAACTAAATGAAACTTTTTTCTTCTTAGCTCTCTAGTTTCTTTGCCAACAATCTTTAATGGCTCTCTTCAGACAGCTAATTCTGGAGTTATTTCCAAGTCCTGTTGTGCTGCTTCTTCTACAACAAGATCTGGATCATGCACATGTCTTCTAAGTTGAGATACGTGAAATACATCATGCACTCCAGGCAACCAATCTGGTAATTGAACCCAATAAGCAAGAGTTCCAATTCATTCGAGTATAGGAAAGGGACCATTAAATCTCGGTGCCAACTTCCCAGTTTTGCCAAATCTGATTACTCCTCTCATCGGAGAAACTTTCAAATAAACATGGTCGCCAACAGCAAATGTCAAATCTCTTCTTCTAGAATCTGCATAACTTTTCTGTCGGCTTTGCGCGGTTCTCAATCGTTTTTTGATGAAGTCGACTTTATCAGATGCTTCTCGAATCATATCGGGTCCTAACACAGGTCTATTGCCAGGTTCTACCCAACATGCTGGAGATCTGCACGGTCTGCCATATAATGCTTCAAATGGCGACATTCCCAAACTTGCTTGATAGCTATTGTTATATGAGAATTCTGCCAAATGCAAGTGATCTTCCCATGACCTACCAAAATCAATTATACAAGCCCGCAATAAATCTTCTAGAATTCTATTCACCCGCTCAGTTTGGCCGTCTGTTTGAGGGTGATTAGTGGTGCTCATATTCAGTTTCGTTCCCAATTATGTCTGGAATGCCTCCCAGAATTTGCTAGCAAATATTGGGTTTCTATCACTGACTATGTTGATGGGAATTCCATGCAGCTTAACGATTTCTTTGAAATATATCTGTGCTAGACTTTGAGCGGTACTATTGGATCTGACAGGTATGAAATGGGCAGTCTTCGTGAAGCGATCTACAATTACCCAAATGCTGTCATTACCTTTCCTGGTTCGCGGCAAACCATTTATGAAATCCATGGAAATCTGTTCCCGTTTCCAACTTGGGACTTCCATCGGTTGCAACAATCCATCTAGGTTCTGTTGATCGCTGTTGACTAATTGACAAGTAGGGCATCTGCTCACATACAAAGAAATATCCCTCTTCATTGCCTTCCACCAGAAAGTGCATTTGATATTGTTGTACATTTTACTCACACCAGGATGAATGCAAAGTTTGGATTTATGGCATTCATCAATCACCACTCTTCGAAGGCCTGGAATATTTGGGATGCAAATCCTATCATTTAACCTGAGAACCCCCTTATCGTCAATACGGAAACTTGTGGTTTCACCTTCCTTGACCCTCTGACCGATTCTTTGAATGAATTCATTGTATTTTTGAAGGGCTGAAATCTTATCAATCAATCCAGGCGTAATTATAAGATTGGCAATGATTGCGGTTTTTCTACTAAGCGCATCCGCTACAACATTAGCCTTTCCCCGCGTATACAGGATATCAAGATCATACGCTGTAAGAAATTCTAGCCAACGCTGCTATCTCAAATTTAGATCTTTCTGGGTGTATAAATACTACAATGATTGATGATCTGTGTACAGTACAAATTTCTCGCCCAATAAATAATGTCTCCAGATTTTCAATGCAAAAACGATAGCTAGCAACTCAAGATCGTGAGTTACATAATTCTTCTCATGTGGTTTCAGTTGGCGGCTTGCATAAGCGACTACTTGGCCTCTTTGCATTAACACTGCACCAAGACCTCTAATAGAAGCATCTGTCCAAACCGTCAAATCCTCATTGCCATTAATAATGGTTAACACTGGAGTAGTTGTCAGTTTCGATTTCAGTTCCTGGAAAGCTTCTTCACAGTCGGAAGTCCACTTAAATTTCTCATGCTTCTTCGTGAGCTTCGTTAACAGACCGGATATCTTCAAAAAATCCTTAACGAACTTTCGATAATAACTAGCCAACCCCATAAAACTTCTAACCTCTATGGGTGTAGTGGGTTGTTTCCAGTCTTGAATCGCTGTTATTTTGCTCAGATCTAAAAAATCCCTTTCTTTGACACAACATGGCCAAGGAACTTCACCTCTTCTTGCCAGAAAACACATTTAGAGAATTTGGCTTTGAAGACGTTCTTTCTTAGAATCACCAGTACTTGTTCTAAGTGTTTTTCATGCTCGGGTTTTGATTTGGAGTAGATTGAAATATCATCGATGAATACGAGGACAAATTTATTCAGAACTCCCCTAAACACTCTATTCATTAGATCGACAAGTATGCTGGAGCGTTGCACAGGCCGAACGGCATTACTAACCATTCATAAAATATGTCTGGACCTCTGAAAGCTGTCAAAGGAACACACTCCTCTGCTATTATCAATTGATGAAAACCTGTAGCTAGGTCCATTCTGGAAAATACTCTCGCCCTATTTAATTGGTCTAGCAGATCATCGATGCGGGGTAATGGGTATTTGTTTTTGAGCGTCTGTTTGTTGAGGTCTCGGTAATCAACGCACAATCGAAGAGTACCGTCTGACTTTGGGACAAACACTACAGCTGCACCCCAATTAGAAAAGCTAGGCCTAATTAGACCCTTCCACAACAGCTGACGAGTTTGATCGCCTAATTCTTCTTTTTCCTTTGGAGTCATTCTGCGAATTGGATGCACCACTAGTTTGGCATTGGGAATTAGATCGATTCTGAATTCTATTTCTCTTTGCGGAGGTAAGTTTTCGACTTCTTCAAACACATCCGCATATTTTCTAATAATAGGAATCTTTTCTATGGAAGTGGGGATAACATCTAATGCAGACCAAAATTCCTCACTATCTGGATTCGAACCATGGCATGGTACAGTAATATATCCAAGCTTCGTTTGAATTTTTACTATCCTTTCTGCACACTTTACTTCAGCTTCGTATTTCATTAACCAATCAAGCCCGAGAATGATATCGAATTCGGGAAAATCCATGATGATTAAATTAAAAGAAAATTTGTAGGAAGAATAAGAGATTGGCACTCTACAATATGAACTGAGAATGAGATATCCTCCTATCGGGTTATGTACTTCAACCGATTCTTTAAGCTTTCTTTGCTTTAACTTTAATTTGTGCACTGTGTTACTAGTAATAAAACTACGTGATGCACCCGTGTCAAACAATACAGAAACAGGAATATTTTTAATTGTAAGGGTACCTACCAAAACATCGGGTTTACCTGCTCCATCGGAAGCAGCTGGCGGGTTCGTCCCATCATACACGTGAGCTACTGCGGCCTTTTTAAGCAAAGGGCAGTCATTGACAAGATGATCCGTCTTGCAGCAATTAAAGCAGGAGCGAGGGTTCTGAGAGCCCTGGCTTGAACCTTGTGAATTTGTCTTCTGCCTCTTCGGGGCTGTGCAAACATTTGAGAAGTGCCCCATCTTGCCAAAATTATAGCAACTTCCTTTTGGCGGCCTGCCAGTCTGTTGTTTTGAGGATGCTGCTTGGCTTGACTCAGCTTGATTCACAGCAGGCTTGCGTTTATTTCTTGCTTGTCTTTTAGCGCGATCCTGCTCCAGGTGCCTTTGGTCCAGGTCTTCATAGTTGCACGTCATTTCCACCAATTCATTAAATCTCAGCTTGATGTGGGCCATTGCTCTATCATGGTGCTGTCGCTTCAGCCCGAGGATGAACCTCTTATTCTTGGACTTTGCAGTGGCGACAAGGTCCGGAGCATAGCGGGACAACTGTGTAAATTTATTTAGATAATCCTGCACCGAAAGATCCCCCTGCTGGAGGTTGGCGAAGTCATCGTGCATGCGCTCTAAGGCTTGTTCTGGGACATATTTCTCTTTAAAGAGTTCTTTGAATCCATCCTAGGTTCTACCAGCTTCTCTATTCCTGGCGGTGAGAGCTTCCCACCATAGCTCGACTTCTTCCTGCATAAGCCAGGAACCCATAATAGCTTTATCTTGATCTCCAAGCCTTAGGCCTTCTAGTATTTTCTTGCATGTTTTTAGCCATGCAAGGGCCTCTATTACAGTGCCAGTTCCCGAGAAGGTCTTGCCTCCTAGGTTCTTGTATCTCTTAGCTACGCGGTCCAGCTCGAAGTGTTGAGCGGTAGGGGGTTGTATCAAGGGCCCTTCTTCAACTGGGACTTCTCCTCGTCCTCTTCCACGGCCAGCACGACCTCCTCTAGCAGCGGCTTCTCGGGTAGCCATTGTTCAAGTTCTGTATAAGCAAGGAAAGAGTCAGCTTACAGAAATGATAATTTTATTGCATGGTTAAGCATAAAACTTAAGGAAAGATAACGATGGACTGATCAAATTGTCTTTGCTATTCTGCTTGGCTCATTCTAGGACTTTACTAGTCCTATCTCTAATGAGCTACTCGCCTTAGAATACTACCGATTCTATTCCGACGAAGTATTTAATGTGTTAGACTCCAGAACTAAGGTTAACCAAAGCTCTGATACCAGCTGTGACGATCCCAATACCCCGTGACACGGTGTTAAGGATAATCATTGGAATATAACACATTAATCATCAATAGCAGATCACAGATAATAGCATAAACACAAAATAGAATAATTTACACACATATGACAGCGGAATCTTATAGATATCACCACATCAGAGAGCACAGTGCAGGATACAACTTAGTGCATAATAATACATAATCAGTCACCATCGCCAGAGGCGGAATCATACATAAAGAGTACAAAAAATAAATATCAGTCTACATCGCCAATGGCGGAATCATAATACATATACTATAATGGAGGAAAGAGTCAAAGTCAGAACGGTGTAGTCAAGCCTCGCCATGAGCCAAAAGTGCTCCAGATACCTGTACCTAGGCTGCCCATGTGAAAATGAGGGCACCCGAGTTTGCAAGGTGAAACAAACTACGAGTTAGTCATGGGACTGGTATGAGAAATCCACTTAGCTTATTAACAACAATAATAAGGCAGATCAAAGGACCACGCCACTTTCACGGAACGGGTTTACTCTAATGAGTGCTAGTGCATGAAATAAAGTAAATGATTAAATCATCACAATGCTTTTTATAAAATGAAGCCATTATAAGACTCAGGTCCCATCACACAATGCAACGCAAGACGGAGGATAGAGTTTTACCTTATAATGACCAAAAATGCTTCATACGTATAAAACAAAAGTGTTTGATATTATTACTAGTGCATATATGTTTTCGAAAGCAAATTCAATCATAAATATCAATCCTATGCGGCATAGCTACCATCTACTATGTCGCCATACTAGTAATACAATCACATCCGCATATTTCGTATTGGAAATTGGATTGCTTCATGAGTCGAGGCAAGGGGCAAGCTCCTCTCCGATTCGAGACACTCTAGCAAATGTCTCAGGACCCCACTATGATCCTTGGATCTTCAGGGCCGGTCCTCTCTTACTTTTGAGGATTGGAAATTCCTGAGCACACGTTTCCCAATCCTTACAGACCTATAATCGAGGCGCCTTGTATTCCAACAACCACATAGGTGAAAAGTATATATAATGTCAGGGCTGGTAGGTCACTAACACCACCTTAGCTAGAAAGAAACGTCGTGCTCTCCCTGCAGTCACTATCCCGTTTTTGACTCATACCGAGGTGTGAGGCTCGCGAATCCACGTTATACACAAAGCTACGTCACACAGACCATGCTTTGATCATCAACCACAAGACTTTGCTTTGCAACAGAAGCCTTGATCATATGCCACTTAGGCGTTCCACACAGGCAATCCACTCCATGCGACTGATTTCTATCAATACATAACCTTTGAGCTCGTACGTCTTAGAGAAGGGCGTTAAGCAAGAGAATAAATTCTCCACCGCCAAACAGATATATATTTAACAAAGATTAATCAGCACAGAACAAAATCCAATGTCAGACACACAGTCCATTTACAAGTCCGTTCTAGGTTTGAACGAAACCGGAGGCACCAAATTCCTCGCATATCCGTACAATCAACAACATGTCTGGACGGCTACTACCTCAGCTCCTTCATGGTAGCTACTCCTATCACGAGCATCAGTAGCACCCATCCATCCAATGTGAAGATCGTCGGTCTTCAACCGTCTTCGACTCTTCGACTTCTCAAATGTCGATCGATTATTTGAAATGAGATGAATTCGGCCTTTTCAAATAACCCACATATATTTAGATTTTCAAATCAATTTATCACATAGTTAGACTATTCAACATTCACATTTCAGTTCTTTAGTTATAATTTTCATGTTAAATACATTCAACCATCACATATCAAGCAAAACACAACAAAATTGGTTTATTTCCACTCTATATCGTCTATAGTATTTCATAAAGATATATCGCCATTTTTATTTATTTAAAAGGGCCATATTCAATTAAACGACGTTTCAGGTCGTGTCGATACACCGGCGCTGTTTTTCACTAAATTTGTTTTACACATATCTGAAAATCTAACCGTTGGATCTTCACAAATTTTATTTCATTAGAAAGATCATTTCAAAACGAATCCAACGGTTTCAGTTTGGGAAAATCCGACGGTCGGATTTTCCACACTAGTCGTTTGAAGTTACGATTTCAAATTACGAACTACAGCATCGTTATTCGATTTAATTTAATTATATATATATAATCGTTTTTGGCGTTGTTTTTCTTCAGATTTGAATTAAACATTCCAGACAATCCAATCGTCGGATCTTTACAAAGTTGGTGCCGTTGGAAAGATATTTCCAAGGCGAACCCAACGGTTGCGGTTTCGGGAAAATCCAATGGTCGGATTTCCCGCACTAGTCGTTTGAAATCACGGTTTCAAAACACGAACTGCACGACCACGTTTCGTTTTAATTTTATTTATATTTATATAAATATAGTTCATTCAAAAATTCCTATAACGTTTCACTTCAAATATTTCACTAACGCCTTTAAATTTTGGAAAATTTCGCCATAACCTCCTTTGTACGGGAGGGGCAGGGAAAATTCCAAAATAGCCACACGGGCGTCTCATGTCAAAAAGAAAAAGAAAAAGCCAATAGGCTCATAAAATCATCACCCAAACAAAACAGTAAATGTGTACCTATTTGTCGGGCACAAAATTTTATTCCTCTACTCTAGCCTCTTTGCTATAACCTGTTCAATAAATATGCATGTACATATATGCAATTTTTATCACTTATCATTTTCCATTCAACTTCATATTTGATTCAATTTGGTTTAAAAACACCATTCATTCTAATGTTGCATGCATAGGCAAAAATCATATCATTAGCTAATTAATGAATATTTCAACTCATGCATATTTATTTGAACAAGTGGCTATTTTTAACACTTCACATTTCAAAGATGATAATTTTGGCGAACTAAAATATATTTCTACACATGACTATTTTATTTAGTTCCTATACATGTTAAAAATAACATTTCTTTCACAAATATTTATTTAAACGCTCGCATATCTTTAGCATATCACATATATGATAAAAATGATATTTTTATCCTTTAAAATATCTATTCAATACATGAATGTTTTTAACACTTCATAATTTCAATAAAAATGCAATTTTTATTGTTCGATCTTTTTATTCAACACATGAACTTTTCCAATACACACACTTCTCAACACATGAGCATCTCCACACATGGATATTTTATGAATGTTGTTCAGATAAGAAAGATGAAATTTTTATTGTTGAAACTATTTATATATAAGGCGAATATTTTACTTACTTCAAATATATTATAAAAATGTGATTTTTATTGTTTAAACACTTTATTCATTCACACATGAATTTAATTTTCACACATCACTTCTCAACACATGAGCATTTCCACACATGGATATAGTTTCAACACATGACTTTAATTTCAACGCATGAAGATAATTTCAATATATGAAAATAATTCTAACACATGAATATTATTCAAAATTTCGGCAGCATAACGACAGGGTAGTTAAAACCAGCACTGTCCCTAGTACGACTCCTCGCTTTATCTTAAAACCTCGCGGTTTTTGACAATGGGGATTCATGCATCTAATTCGCACGCAGGCGGCATGTTTTATTTTTATTTCCACAATTATTTCCAATTCATTTCAATCACCAATGGGTATTTTTCAACCACAACCAATCAATATCAACCACAAACAATTATTCAACCATTCACATTTTTCATCCAATATTTCACACCAATACACAACAATAAATATCGTCCATGGTTTGTGGACGAGGGCAGTATATATATATATAATTTCTATATTTCACTTGCATTTCAACACATATATCAATTATACTATGCATGTATTATAACGACCCAGAAAATCTGAACCAATTAAAATTTTTTAAATTGGCTAAAATAATGGATTTTAAATATTTAAAATAAATATTTTAAATAATAGCAATGAAAACTGAGTTTGAATAGACAATTGAAAACTAATATAATTAATTCTAATTATAAACAAGGCCTAAAAAGGCGCTGTAGTTTCAAAAATTGAATTCAAACTTTGTCGGACTATACCGGTTGCCAAACAAAACGGATTTGAGTGAAGCCAAAAATATTTAAATCTGTTAGGGAATACCGTTCTAACGAATCTGAAAAATCGAAGTTTCATAGCGGAAAGCAAAAGTTATGGCCAAATGAGTTTTCAGAAAGGTCGTTATGGGATTTATATAGCCCGTGAAATTGGCCATTTTGCATACGCCCTCAGAATTCGACGAAACTACTTTTGTTGGATCCGGGATGTGAAGTTATTGTTAGGTTTCAAATTTCATAATTTTTGAAGCTAGTATGTGAGCGTGGCAAAGGAAAATGTGTTTTGGTCAATTATAGTTAAATTGGATCGACCAGAAATGGGCCTTTTTGCAAACGGTCTCAGAATTCGACGAAACTAGTTTTGTTAGGACCGTATCATCAAAAAATAGCCAGATTTATTTTTTCTGGAATTTTTCGAATCAGTTTGTGGCCCTGGCAAATTGAAATGCACGTTCAAATCAAATATTGAATGTTTTATATTTTAATTTGAAGGAAAACTGACTGAAACAGTCGGATGGGCCTACGAAATAATTCCCATTGTTTTCGGAATGGGGGTAAAATGCTGGGGACGACATTCGTTGGGTTTGGATTGGAGGTCGTGTCAGAAAACACCTTTTAAAACCCACCGGCCAATCAGAATTTAATAAAAAAAAGGAAAAAACCCTTTCTCTCTCCCCGATGTCGAAGGCGGAAACTGCTTTAAACCTTCCCCCTCATTTTCCGATCAATCCACGCCAAATTAGCTCCTCCTCCAGTTGAAGATTTTGTAGAGCTCCTCGAGATCTTCAAATCCATACCTGGTTTCGATTTTTTCATTGTGTATTTTGGGAGAACGGACGCCGAGAAGTCGCCGCCTTCACTTCGCCGCCCCGCCTGATTCCGACCACCGAGCTCGCCGCCGTCAGAGGTGCAAGCGCGCCTCTCCTCCCCCTTCGACGCTGTGAAGGCCGATCGACGAATAGCTACACGGATTTCGAGATAAATCCAAACCTAGTTTTGAACCTTTCAGCTGAGGTACAACTATATATATTTTCAACTGTTTTAACACCTTTAAACCGTTGCAAACTTTAAAAAATCATATCTTTTTCGTGTGTTGACGAAATTCAGTGAAACAAGAGACAGTGGACTCGTGTGGACGTCTTCTACCTTCTAGAAGAGACCGCATATTTTTCTGAGCCTTCCGCTATTTTTGGTGGAGTGGAACCCAATGTGAGATTTCTAATTTATAAACGATATGGAAAACGACGATGTATAAATTATATAGTCGATGTATGAGTTATATAAGCGTTGTACACCTCATGTATAAGCGTTGTATAAGTTGTACGTTCGATGTATAAGTTGTATATGCGTTGTAAAAATTATATATGTGTTTAAATAGAAGTGAAATGCTGTATATATATATATACACCCCTCGTCCACAAACCATGGACGATATTTATTTATTGTGATTGGTGTGAAAATTGGTTGATAACAAATGGTTGATTATAATTGTTTATGGTTGGAATTGATTGATTTGTGATTGAAAAATACACGGTTGTGGTTGAGAAATATTTGGTTGAAACCACATAGGATTAGTTTGTGGAAATGAAATAAATATACATGCCGCCTGCATGCGAACTAGATGCATGATTCCCCATTGTCAAAAATCGCGAGGTTTTAAGGTAGAGCGAGGAGCCGTACTAGGGACGGTCCCAGTTCTAACTACCCTGCCGTTATGCTGCCGAAATTTTGAATAATATTCATGTGTTTGAATTATTTTCATTTGTTGAAACTATATTTATTCGTTGAATAGAAAGCCTTCATGTGTTGAGTCGATATTCATTCGTTGGATAGAAATTCATGTGTTGAACGGTATTCGTGTTTTAAATATAAAAATCACATTTTTATCTATATAAAATAATCTTGTTTTGAAAGAAATTATTTTATCATAAAAATCTCATTTTTAATATATACATGAATTGTTAAATATAGTGAAGTGTTGAAATAGAAGACAGTTTGATAAAAATATCATTTTTATCAAAAGTATGAAATTCATATGGTTTTGAATTCGAAGAATCGATATATATATTTTAAATAGAATTTAAATATATCGAAAAACGACGCTGCAGTTCGTATTTTGAAACCGTGATTTCAAACGATTAGTACGGGAGATCCGACCATCGGATTTTCCTGAAATCGCAACCATTAGGTTCGCTTTGGAAATATCTTTCCAACGGCACCAACTTTGTAAAAATCCAATGGTTGGATTGTCTGGAACGTTTAATTCAAATCTGAAGAAAAACATCGCCAGAATCGATTATATTTATATATAAATATATAAATATAATTATATTTAATCGAATAACGACGCTGTAGTTCGTATTTTGAAATCGAAACTTCAAACAATTGTACCGGGAGATCCGACCGTCGGATTTTCCCGAAACTAGAACCGTTGGATTCGTTTTGAAAAGATCTTTCTAATGATGTAAATTTTGTGAAGATCCAACGGTTAGATTTTCAGATATGTGTAAATAAAATATGGAGAAAAACAGCGCCACGGCCGCGTTATGGCCCGAAGCGTCGTTTTGAATAAATTGGCTATTTTAAAATAAACAAAAATAGCGATAAATCGTTATAAAATATTATAAACGATATGGATGTGAAATATAGAAAATAACTGAAGGTTGGCTAAGTCGAATGGTTTCTCGGGTATTGATCTGATGTTGGTTTTAGCCTTCGGGGTAAATATTTGGGAAATCGTTCTCTTACTGATTGACGGTTATTGACTAATGAATTGAAATGATGAGTGTGTATGTTAGTGTTGCACTTGTTTATTATATACGCGAGTTGCTCAGAAAGACCGAGTTGATCCCATTCTTAATAACTGAATCGACGATAAGAAATCGAAGATGAAGACGGTGGTCGAAGACCGGAGATCTTCACCTCGTTTGGATGGTAACCGAGGTCCTGATTGGGAGGCATCCCGAAATATGGATAATAAGTGGTGATCGTCCAGACGTACATGGTGATCGATGGGTTTGCGAGGTATATAGTGCCTCCGGTTTCGTTCAGACCCAGAACAGACTTGTAAATGGACTGTGTGTCTGACATTGGAATTTATTCTGTGTTGATTGATCTCTGTTAAATATACATCTGTTTGGCGGCGGAGAATTTATTCTTTTGCTTAACGCCCTTCTCTGAAACGCACGAGCTCAGAGGTTGTATATCGATGGACATCAGTCTCATGGCATGAATTGCTAGTGTTGCATGCCGAAGTGGAAAATGATCGGTGTAATAACCCGGAAAATACGAGCCAATTTAAAATTTTTAAATTGATTATTTCAAAGCAATTTGAACAATTGAAATAGAATATTTCAATAAAATAGTGAATTAGAAATAGTGAGTCAGTTTG
The DNA here is from genome assembly GCA_030737875.1 of Allium sativum. Lineage (NCBI taxonomy): Eukaryota > Viridiplantae > Streptophyta > Magnoliopsida > Asparagales > Amaryllidaceae > Allium > Allium sativum. Next base: position 793,880,467 of record CM060918.1, on the reverse strand, counting down.
AAAATTTGAAATCATACTTTGACTGACTGTGCAGGGTGGAAAATATAACGGATTTTAGTGAAACCAAAAATATTTAAATCTGTTAGTCAATACCTTTCTAACGAATCTGAAAAATCGAAGTTTCATAACGGGAATCAAAAGTTATGGCCGAATGAATTTTCAGAAGGGCCGGTATATGGAATATATAGCCCTGGAAAATTGATATTTTGCATACGACCTCGGAATTCGACGAAACCACTTTTGTTGGGTCCGGGATGTCAAACTATTGCTAGGTTTCAAATTTCATAATTTTTGAAGCTAGTATGTGAGCGTGGCAAAAGAAAATGTGTTTGGTCGATTTCTGTTAAATTGGATCGACCAAAAAATGGCCATTTTTCAAACGACCTCAGAATTCGACGAAACTAGTTTTGTTGGGACCGTAGCGTCAAAACATAGCTAGATTTATTTTTTTCTGGAATTTTTCGAATCAGTTTGTGGCCCTGGCAAATTGAAATGTGCGTTTAGAGTTAAAAATTAAATGTTTTAAACTTTAATTTGAAAAATAACTGATTGTAGCAGTCGAATTGGCCTACGAAACATATCCCATTGTGTCCGGAATGGGGGTATTTAGCTAGGGGTAATAGTCGTTGGGTTTAAAAAAGAGTTCGTTTGAGAAAACACTATTTAAAAATTTTAATATAGTCTCGGCCAATCATATTTTTCCATTCATAATAAAATAAAATAAAAATAACAGAAACCCCCCCGACCCCGACTTCGACGGCGGAAAGCCTTCGTCTCCTTCCCAGGCGATTTCCGATCGCCACGGCCAGAATTAGCCCCTCCTCCAGTTCAACTTTTTGTAGTTCTCCCTCCCCTCTTCAAATCCATACCAACCTCGCCCAGCATCGTCGAGTATTTCGCCGGATCCGCTCCTCCAAAGTTCGACCATTCGGAGGTCGATTTCGCCGCCCAGAGGCCGCCGAGTTCAACGCCGTGGGGCCCGCACGTGCGCCTCTCCTCCGCCTACAACCCTGCACTGGCCGATCATCCAACCGCTACACGGTTTGACCAAAAATCGCTGACCTAGTTTTGAAGCTTTCTGAAAGTGCGTCTTTCTTTGATCTGTACACTTTGAAAAATCATATCTTTTTGGTATGTTGACGAAATTCGATGAAACAGGAAACATCGAGACCGCAAGGAAGCTCTCTACCCAATAGAAGAAGCTGCGGATTTTTCTGACATCGTATCGATTTTTAGCGCTCAGAAAACCAAGGTGAGAAATCTAAATTAACGTGAAATTGAATGGAAAATGTCGTGTATAATTCATATAAGCGAAATATAAATTACATACATGTTGTATACCTCATGTACATGCGTAGTCTAAGCTATATAAGCGAAGTATGAATTTTTACATGCATAGAATAATTGATATATATGTTGAAATGAAAGTGAAATATAGAATATATATATATATATATATACTCCCCTCGTCCACAAACCATGGACGATATTTATTGTGGTGAATTGGTGTGAAATATTGGATGAAAAATACGAATGGTTAAATAATTGTTTGTGGTTGATATTGTTTGGTTGTGGTTGAAAAATACCCATTGGTGATTGAAATGAATTGGAAATATTTGTGGAAATAAAAATAAACATGCCGCCTGCGTGCGAATTAGATGCATGAATCCCCATTGTCAAAAACCGCGAGGTTTTAAGGTAGAGCGAGGAGCCGTACTAGGGACGGTGCCGGTTTTAACTACCCTACCGTTATGCTGCCGAAATTTTGAATAATCTTTGTGTGTTAGAATTATTTTCATATGTTGAAATTATTTGCATGCATAGAAATTAAAGTCATATATGAAACTATGTCCATGTGTGGAAATATTCATGTGTTGAAAAGTGTTGTATGAAAATTAAATTCATTTGTGAATGAATGAAGTGTTTAAACAATAAAAATCACATTTTTATATATATATGAAGTATGAAAAATATTCGCCTTATATAAATAGTTTCAACAATCAAAATCCCATCTTTCTAATATGAACAACCTAAAGAAAATGTCCATGTGTGGAAATACTCATTTGTTGAGAAATGTGTGTAGTGGAAATATTCATGTGTTGAATAAAAAGATCGAACAATAAAAATTACATTTTTATTGAAACTATGAAGTGTTGAAACCATCCATTGGTTGAATAAATATTTAAATGATAAAAATATCATTTTTATCATATGTGTGATATGCTAAAGATATGCGGACGTTGAAATAAATATTTGTGATAGAAATATTATTTTTAACATGCATAGGAACTAGATAAAATAGTCATGTGTTGAAATCTATTTTAGTTCGCCAAAATTATCATCTTTGAAATGTGAAGTGTTAAAAATAGCCACTTGTTCAAATAAACGTGCATGAGTTGAAATATACATTAACTAGCTAATGATATGATTTTAGCCTATGCATGCAACATTAGAATGAATGGTGTTTTTAAACCAAAGCAAATCAAATATGAAATTGAATGGAAAATGATAAATGTTAGAAATTGTATATATGTACATACATATCTATTGAACAGGTCAAAGCAAAAGGGGCTAGAGAAGAGAAATAGAATTTTGTGCCCGACAAATAGGTACACATTTACCGCTTTGTTTGGGTGATGATTTTATGAGCCTGTTGGCTAGCCGCTTGGCTTTTTCTTTTTCTTTTTGACATGAGACGCCCGTGTGGCTATTTGGGAATTTTCCCAGACCCTCCCGTACAAAGGAGGTTATGGCGAAATTTTCCAAAATTTAAAGGCGTTAGTGAAATAATTGAAGTGGAAACGATATAGGAATTTTTGAATGAGCTATATTTATATAAATATATAAATATAAATAGAATTAAAACAAAACGTGGCCGTGCAGTTCATATTTTGAAACCGTGATTTCAAACGACTAGTGCGGAAGATCCGACCATTGGATTTTCTCGAAACCTCAACCGTTGAGTTCGCCTTGGAAATATCTTCCCAACGGCACCAACTTTGTGAAGATCCGACAGTTGGATTGTCTGGAATGTTTAATTCAAAATTAAGGAAAAACAGCGCCAGAAACGAGTATATTTATATATATATAAATATAATTAAATTAAATCGAATAACGACGCTGCTGTTCGTAAATTGAAATCGTAACTTCAAATGGTTAGTGTGGAAGATCCGACCGTCGGATTTTCCCAAAACTGGAACCGTTGGATTCGTTTTGAAATGACCTTCCTAATGATGTAAAATTTGTGAAGATCCAACGGTTAGATTTTCCTATATGTGTAAAACAAAATTAGTGGAAAGCAGCGCCAGTGCATCGACACGACCTGAAACGTCGTTTAATCAAATATGGCCGTTTTAAATTAAATAAAAATGGCGATATATCGTTATGAAGTGGTATAGACGATATAGAGTGAAAATAAACCAATTTTGTTGTGTTTGTTTGATATGTGATGGTTGAATGTATTTGACATGAAAATTATAACTAAATAACTGAAATGTGAATGTTGAATAGTCCAACCATGTGAATAATTGATTTGAAAATCTAAATATACGTGGGTTATTTGAAAAGGCCGAGTTTATCTCATTTCAAATAATCGATCGACGTTGAGAAGTCGAAGAGTCGAAGACCGACGATCTCCACATTGGATGGATGGGCGCTACTGATGCTCGTGATTGGAGTAGCTACCATGAAGGAATTGAAGTAGTAGCCGTCCAAACATATTGTTGATTGTACGGATATGCGAGGAATTGGTGCCTCCGGTTTCGTTCAGACCCAGGACGGACTTGTAAATGGACTGTGTGTCTGACATTGGATTTTGTTCTGTGTTGATTGATCTCTGTTAAATACATATCTGTTTGGCGGCGGAGAATTTATTCTCTTGCTTAACGCCCTTCTCTGAGACGTACGAGCTCAGAGGTTATGTATTGACAGAAATCAGTCGCATGGAGTGGATTGCCTGTGTGGCACGCCTAAGTGGCATATGATCAAGGCTTCTGTTGCAAAGCAAAGTCTTGTGGTTGATGATCAAAGCATGATCTGTGTGACTAGCTTTGTGTATAACGTGGATTCGCGAGCCTCACACCTCGGTATGAGTCAAAAACGGGAGAGTGACTGCAGGGAGAGCACGACGTTTCTTTCTAGCTAAGGTGGTGTTAGTGACCTACCAGCCCTGACATTATATATACTTTTCACCTGTGTGGTTGTTGGAATGCGAGGCGCCTCGATATAGGTCTGTAAGGACCGGGAAACGTGTGTTCAGGAATAACTAATCCTCAAAAGTAAGAGAGGACCGGCCCTGAAGATCCAAGGATCATAGTGGGGTCCTGGGACATTTGCTAGAGAGTCTCGAATCGGAGAGGAGCTTGCCCCTTGCCTCGACTCATGAAGGAATCCAATTTCCAATACGAAATTTGCGGATGTGATTGTATTACTAGTACGGCGACATAGTAGATGGTAGCTATGCCGCCTAGGATTGATATTTATGATTGAATTTGCTTTTGAAACATATATGCACTAGTAATAATATCAAACACCTTTGTTTTATTCGTATGAAGCATCTTTGGACATTATAAGGTAAAAACTCTATCCTCCGGCTTGCGTTGCATTGTGTGATGGGACCTGAGTCTTATAATGGCTTCATTTTATAAAAAGCATTGCGTTGATTTAATCATTTATTTTATTTCATGCACTAGCACTCATTGGAGTAAACCCGTTCCGCGAAAGTGGCGTGGTCCTTTGATTTGCCTTATTATTGTTGTTAATAAGTTGAATAGATTTCTCATACCAGTCCCATGACTGACTCGTAGTTTGTTTCACCTTGCAAACTCGGTGCCCTCATTTTCACACGGGCAGCCTAGTTACAGGTTTCTGACGCACCTTTTGGCTCATGGCGAGGCTTGACTACATTGTGCTGACTTGGATTTTCTCCGCCATTATTGTATCTATATTATGATTCCGCCACTGGCGATGTAGACTGATATTCCTTTTGTGTACTCTTTATGTATGATTCCGCCTCTGGCGATGGTGACTGATTATGTATCATTATGCACTAAGTTGTATCCTGTACTGTGCTTCTCTGATGTGATGATATCTATATGATTCCGCTGTCATATGTGTGTAAATTATTCTATTTTCTGTTTATGCTATTATCTGTGATCTGCTAATGATGATTAATGTGTTATATTCCAATGATTATCCTTAACACCGTGTCACGGGGTTTTGGGATCGTCACAATCAGGGCTTCTGTTGAAAAGCAAAGTCTTGTGGTGATGATCAAAGCACCGCCTGTGTGGCGTAGCTTTGTGTATAACGTGAAATCGCGAGCCTCACACCCCGGTATGAACCAGAAACGGGATAAGGACCTCAGGGAGGGCATGCGTTTCCTTCTAGCCAAGAGTTGTGTCAGTGTTTTTACACGGCTTGACATTTTACTTATGTGGTTGTTACTGTTGCGAGGCGCCTCGGTTAGATCGGACGATCCGGGTCCGATGGAGTCATTCGTTGGCTCATTTACGCCCCATAGGGCGGGGAAACGTAGTGTTCAGGAATTTTAATCCACATCGGTGGACCGGCCCTGACGATCCAAGGGTCGATTCGCTCTGACCCTGAGACATGGGATAGATTGTCTCGAAGTCGGTAAGGACTATCTTTTGCCTTGGTTCATGACGGAAATCCAATTTCCAAATACGTGACTGTGCTGTTTTGATTGTATATCTATATGGCGACATGATATATGGTACCCATGCCGTCTATGATTGATAATTATGATTCGAAATTGTTTTTGAAACATATAAACACTAGTAATAATATCAATTGCTTTTGTTTTATTCGTATCAAGCATATTTTGGCCATTATAAGGTAAAACTCTATTCTCTGGTTTGCGTTGCATTGTGTGATGGGAACTGAGTCTTATAATGGCTTCATTTTTATAAAAAGCATTGCGATGTTTAATAGAAAGATTTGTTTTAGAGCACTGGCGATCCAATGGAGTAAACCCGTTCCACGAAAGTGGCGTGGTCCTGTGATTAGCCATATTTTAAATGTATTGAATAGATTTCTCATACTAGTCCCATGACTGATTCGTAGTTTGTTTCACTTTCAAACTCGGGTGCCCCTTTTCCTACACGGGCAGCCTTGTATTCAGGTTTAGTTGGCTTTCTCTGGATAGCTGGAGCTGAAGAAGGATTCTATCATTTATCTCTTTTTATGCTGTTCAGCTCCTATTTTACATTATGTTTGTTTTTCCGCTGTAGACATTTATGTATAGCTGAACTGTATTTGTACTAAGTATGATCCTGTATACTGTCTAACTCTGATGATTATGTTTATCCAGTGTAGTCTATTGTACATTATCTGGTGTATTTATTTAATTATGTTCTGCTATTATCCGTTTCTGTGTTATATTCCAAAGATTACCCTTGTCACCGTCTGTACGGGAAATGGGGTCGTCACAACGTGGTATCAGAGCTTTGGTTAAGCTTAGTGCTGGAGTATAACATATTAATGAACTCGTCAGAAATAGAACCAGTAATGTTCTAGGATGGGTAACTATATACAGAAAGGATTAGCAATATCCTAGTATGAGTACAGAAGCATCAGAAAAACTCGTTAGAGATGGGGTCAGAAGTGCCTCAGAACGATTCGAGCGTAATATGTTTTAAATAACGTATTAGTGATTATATATATAGTCTGGTTTAGAAATATAATTTTGAATATATAAAAGATATATATTTGAAAAGTTAAAAACAATTTGATTGCTATTTGCATTGTATGATGTTAAATTTGATTATTTGAATTATTGAAACGATAGTTAATTTAATCAATAATAGAATGAATGGTAGAATTTGTTCGATTATATCACCCATTGAACTGATTAGAAAATAGATAGAAATATATAAACGTGCATTATATATGTTTGAACAGGGAAATGGATAGCTGTTGAGTAAAGGATTTATTTGCGTGCCCGACAAATAGGTAAACCTTAATGAGTTGGATGCGAAATATTATTATATCAACTCCCGTGAATGCCATTGGATGCGGAGTGCTGGTTGTTCTGTGTGAAATAATAAACATCGCCATAGGATAGTAACAATTAATTTTGAACTACACTACATGGCATACTTCTGAAGATAGGCATACTTCATCATATACCAAATAAGCATTTGGACCTTGTGTGACGAGGTGGAAGATTTACCATACGAGCGAGAGGCTTGTACGGCGATGACTATATTTTACAGGTTGAACTGATGACTGATATGGACTATTTAAATTGTAACGATAAAATTGCCAGATTAATAAAAACCCCACACAGGTCTGGAGTTGATAATAATCACGTCTCTCTAGTTATTAGATACGGCACATGGACTATTTATTTCCCACACGGGACGAGGTGACGAGGATTTATCCTCTGGAGCATTTAAAATACACTCTCCCTCAGGCTTTGACAGGGTGACGAGAATTATTCTCTGGAGTTATTATCAATACACGCTCCCCTATAAACACCAAAATATATCACTATAAATATGTGTATGCTTATTAGGATTTATTGGGTACCTAATATGGCCCAATAAATTTCCAAACCTATCTCCGTACAAAGGAGGTTATGGTGAAATTTTTCGAAAATTCCGGGTGTTAGCCAAATTTTTGAAGAATTTGAAAATTCTCAGAAACTGAAAAGTTGGAGAATGGAAGCCAGATCGAACGTAGAGTTGATTAATCAAACCACTTTCGACTTTGTTCCTTTTCGGGGACGAAAAGTTTTAAGTGGGGGAGATTGTAACGACCCAGAAAATCTGAACCAATTTAAAATTTTTAAATTGGCTAAAATAATGGATTTTAAATATTTAAAATAAATATTTTAAATAATAGCAATGAAAACTGAGTTTGAATCGACAATTGAAAACGAATATAATTAATTCTAATTATAAACAAGGCCTGAAAAGGCGCTGCAGTTTCAAAAATTGAATTCAAACTTTGTCGGACTGTACCAGGTGCAAAACAAAACAGATTTGAGTGAAACCAAAAATATTTAAATCTGTTAGGGAATACCGTTCTAACGAATCTGAAAAATCGAAGTTTCATAGCGGAAAGCAAAAGTTATGGCCAAATGAGTTTTCAGAAAGGTCGCTATGGGATTTATATAGCCCGTGAAATTGGCCATTTTGCATACGGCCAGGGAATTTGACGAAACCACTTTTGTTGGATTCGGGATGTGAAGTTATTGCTAAGTTTCAAATTTCATAATTTTTGAAGCTAGTATGTGAGCGTGGCAATGGAAAATGTGTTTTGGTTAATTATAGTTAAATTGGATCGACCAGAAATGGGCCTTTTTGCAAACGGTCTCAGAATTCGACGAAACTAGTTTTGTTGGGACCGTATCATCAAAACATAGCCAAATTTATTTTTCTGGAATTTTTCGAATCCGTTTGTGGCCCTGGAAAATTGAAATGCATGTTCAAATCAAATATTAAATGTTTTATATTTTAATTTGAAGGAAAACTGACTGAAACAGTCGGATGTGCCTACGAAACATATCCCATTATGTTCGGAATGGGGGTAAAACGCTAGGGACGACGGTCGTTGGGTTTGGATTGGAGGTCGTGTCAGAAAACACCTTTTAAAACCCACATGCCAATCAAAATTTAATAAAAAAAAGGAGAAAACCCTTTCTCTCTCCCCGATGTCGAAGGCGGAAACTGCTTTAAACCTTCCCCCTCATTATCCGATCAATCCACGCCAAATTAGCTCCTCCTCCAGTTGAAGATTTTGTAGAGCTCCTCGAGATCTTCAAATCCATACTTGGTTTCAATTTTTTCATTGTGTATTTTGGGAGAACGGATGCCGAGAAGTCGCCGCCTTCACTTCGCCGCACCGCCTGATTTCGACCACCGAGCTCGCCGCCGTCAGAGGTGCAGGCGCGCCTCTCCTCCCCCTTCGACGCTGCAAAGGCCGATCGACGAATAGCTACACGGATTTCGAGATAAACCCAAACCTAGTTTTAAACCTTACAGCTGAGGTACGGCTATATATATTTTCAACAGTTTTAACACCTTTAAACCATTGCAAACTTTGAAAAATCATATCTTTTTCGTGTGTTGACGAAATTTAGTGAAAAAAGAGACAGCGGACTCGTCTGTACGTCTTCTACCTTCTAGAAGAGACCGCATATTTTTCTGAGCCTTCTGCTATTTTTGGTGGAGTGGAACCCAATGTGAGATTTCTAATTTATAAAAGATATGGAAAACGACGATGTATAAATTATATAGTCGATGTATGAGTTATATAAGCATTGTACACCTCATGTATAAGCGTTGTATAAGTTGTACGTTCGATGTATAAGTTGTATATGCATTGTAAAAATTATATATGTGTTGAAATAGAAGTGAAATGCTATATATATATATATATATATATATATATATACACGCCCCTCGTCCACAAACCATGGACGATATTTATTGATTGTGATTGGTGTGAAAATTGGTTGATAGCAAATGGTTGATTATAATTGTTTGTGGTTGGAATTGATTGATTTTTGGTTGAAAAATACCCGTTTGTGGTTGAGAAATATTTGGTTGAAACCACATAGGATTAGTTTGTGGAAATGAAATAAATATACATGCCGCCTGCATGCGAACTAGATGCATGATTCCCCATTGTCAAAAATCGCGAGGTTTTAAGGTAGAGCGAGGAGCTGTACTAGGGACGGTCCCGGTTTTAACTACCCTTCCGTTATGCTGCCAAAATTTTGAATAATATTCATATGTTTGAATTATTCTCATTTGTTGAAACTATATTTATTTGTTGAATAGAAAGCCTTCATGTGTTGAATCGATATTCATTCGTTGGATTGAAATTCATGTGTTGAACGGTATTCGTGTTTTAAACATAAAGATCACATTTTTATCTATATAAAATAATCTTATTTTGAAAAAATTGTTTTATCATAAAAATCACATTTTTATTATATACATGAATAGTTAAGTATAGTGAAGTGTTGAAATAGAAGACAGTTTGATAAAAATATCATTTTTATCAAAAGTATGAAATTCACATGGTTTTAAAATCGAAGAATCGATATATATATTTTAAATAGAATTTAAATATATCAAAAAACGACGCTGCAGTTCGTATTTTGAAACCGTGATTTCAAACGATTAGTACGGGAGATCCGACCATCAGATTTTCCTGAAATCGCAACCATTGGGTTCGCTTTGGAAATATCATTCCAACGACACCAACTTTGTAAAAATCCAACGGTTGGATTGTCTGGAATGTTTAATTCAAATCTGAAGAAAAACAGTGCCAGAATCGATTATATTTATATATATATATAAATATAATTATATTTAATCGAATAACGACGCTGCAGTTCGTATTTTGAAATCGAAACTTCAAACGATTGTACCGGGAGATCCGACCGTCGGATTTTCCCGAAACTGGAACCGTTGGATTCGTTTTGAAAAGATCTTTCTAATGATGTAAATTTTGTGAAGATCCAACGGTTAGATTTTCAGATATATGTAAATCAAATCTGGAGAAAAACACCGCCATGGCCGCGTTATGGCCCGAAGCGTCGTTTTGAATAAATTGGCTATTTTAAAATAAATAAAAATAGCGATAAATTGTTATAAAATATTATAAACGATATGCATGTGAAATATAGAAAATAACTGAAGGTTGGCTAAGTCGAATGGTTTCTCGGGTATTGATCTGATGTTGGTTTTGGCCTTCGGGGTTAATATTTGGGAAATCATTCTCTTACTAATTGACGGTTAGTGACTAATGAATTGAAATGATGCGTGTATATATTAGTGTTGCACTTGTTTATTATATACGCGAGTTTCTCAGAAAGACCGGGTTGATCCCATTCTGAATAACTGAATCGACGATAAGAAATCGAAGATGAAGACGGTGGTCGAAGACCGGAGATCTTCACCTCGTTTGGATGGTAACCGAAGTCCTGATTGGGAGGCATCCCGAAATATGGATAATAAGTGGTGATCGTCCAGACGTACGTGGTGATCGATGGGTTTGCGAGGTATATAGTGCCTCCGGTTTCGTTCAGACCCAGAACGGACTTGTAAATGGACTGTGTGTCTGACATTGGAATTTATTCTGTATTGATTGATCTCTGTTAAATATACATCTTTTTGGCGGCGGAGAATTTATTCTTTTGCTTAACGCCCTTCTCTGAAACGCACGAGCTCAGAGGTTGTATATCGATGGACATCAGTCGCATGGCATGAATTGCGAGTGTGGCATGCTTAAGTGGCAAATGATCAGGGCTTCTGTTGAAAAGCAAAGTCTTGTGGTGATGATCAAAGCACCGCCTGTGTGGCATAGCTTTGTGTATAACGTGAAATTGCGAGCCTCACACCCCGGTATGAACCAGAAACGGGATAAGGACCTCAGGGAGGGCATGTGTTTCCTTCTAGCTAGGAGTTGTGTCCGTGTTTTTACACGGCCTGACATTTTACTTATGTGGTTATTACTGTTGCGAGGCGCCTCGGTTAGATCGGACGATCCGGGTCCGATGGAGTCATTCGTTGGCTCATTTACACCCCATAGGGCGGGGAAACGTAGTGTTCAGGAATTTTAATCCACATCGGTGGACCGACCCTGATGATCCAAGGGTCGATGCGCTCTGACCCTGAGACATGGGCTAGATTGTATCGAAGTCGGTAAGGACTATCTTTTGCCTTGGTTCATGACGGAAATCCAATTTCCAAATACGTGACTGTGCGGTTTTGATTGTATATCTATATGGCGACAAGATATATGGTACCAATGCCGTCTATGATTGATAGTTATGATTCGAAATTTTTTTGAAACATATAAACACTAGTAATAATATCAATTGCTTTTGTTTTATTCGTATCAAGCATATTTTGGCCATTATAAGGTAAAACTCTATCCTTCGGTTTGCGTTGCATTGTGTGATGGGAACTGAGTCTTATAGTGGCTTCATTTTTATAAAAAGCATTGCGATGTTTAAAAGAAAGATTTGTTTTAGAGCACTGGCGATCCAATGGAGTAAACCCGTTCCACGAAAGTGGCGTGGTCCTGTGATTAGCCATATTTTAAATGTGTTGAGTAGATTTCTCATACCTGTCCCATGACTGACTCGTAGTTTGTTTCACTTTCAAACTCGGGTGCCCCTTTTTCTACATGGGCAGCCTTGTATTCAGGTTTAGCTGGCTTTCTCTGGATAGCTGGAGCTGAAGAAGGATTCTATCATTTATCTCTTTTTATGCTGTTCAGCTCCTATTGTACATTATGTTTGTTTTTCCGCTGTAGACATTTATATATAGTTGAACTGTATTTATACTAAGTTTGATCCTGTATACTGTGTAACTCTGATGATTACGTTTATCCAGTGTAGTCTATTGTATTTATTTAATTCTGTTCAGCTATTATCCATTTCTGTGTTATATTCCAAAGATTACCCTTGTCTCCGTCTGTACGGGAAATGGGGTCGTCACATGTATAATTCATACTTCGCTTATATAGCTTACACAACGCATGTACATGAGATATACAACACGTGTGTAATTTATATTTCGCTTATATAATTTATACACGACATTTTCCATTCAAATTCACTTAATTTAGATTTCTCACCCTGGTTTTTGGAGTGCTAAAAATCGTAGATGACTCAGAAAAATCCGCGGTCTCTTCTATGTGGTAGAGAGCCTCCTTGCGGTCCTGATGTTTCCTGTTTCATCGAATTTCGTCAACACACCCTAAAGATATGATTTTTCAAAGTTCAAACATAAAAAAGGACTCAACTTTCACGATGGTTCAAAACTAGGGTTGCAGTTTTCGCGAGAACCGAGGCATGATAGGATGATCAGAGGGTATAGCGTGGAAGAGGGAGGAAATGGGAGTCGATCGGTGGTGGTCGGAGGTGGTTTGGTGGTCTCTGGCGATCAGGGCGGTGCTAGGAAGTCATGGGGTTTGTGTCGACGATTCTCGTCGATGCGGCGACGATAGGGGTCAGGGTAGGGTCGGATTTGAAGAGGGGAGTGAGGCGCGTCGACTACTGGTGGTGGCGGAGGCTGGAGATGGCCGTGGCAGCGGCGATTGGCCAGGGAAGGATCGAAAACATGGATCGTCGGTGGGAGATAGAGAAAAGGGTTTCAGAGGGTTTTTTTATTTTTAAAATAATGAAAGGAAATTTTTGATTGGCCAAGGACTTTATTAAATTTTTAAATAGAGTTTCTCCACACGGACACCAATTCAAACCCAACGACTGTCGTCCCTAGCTAATTACCCCCATCCCGGACACAATGGGATATGTTTTGTTGGCCAATTCGACTGTTACAATCAGTTATTCTTCAAATTAAAGAATAAAACATTTAATTTTAACTTTGAATGTACATTTCAATTTTCCAGGGCCACAAACTGATTCGAAAAATTCCAGAAAAATAAATCTAGCTATGTTTTGACATTACGGTCCCAACAAAACTAGTTTCGTCGAATTCTGAGATCATTTGAAAAATGGCCATTTTCTGGTCGATCCAATTTAATAGATATTGACTAAACACATTTTCTTTTGCCACGCTCACAAACTAGCTTCAAAAATTATGAAATTTGAAACCTAGCAATAGTTTGACATCCCAGACCCAACAAAAGTGGTTTCGTCGAATTCCGAGGTCATTTGCAAAATATCAATTTTCAGGGCTATATATTCTATATAGCGACCTTTCTGAAAATTCATTCGGCCAGAACTTTTGATTCCCGCTATGAAACTTCAAATTTTCAGATTCGTTAGAAAGGTATTGATAAACAGATTTAAATATTTTTGGTTTCACTAAAATCTGTTATATTTTCCACCCTGCACAGTTAGTCAAAGTTTGAATTCAAATTTTCAAACTAAATCACTTTTTCTAATTCACTATTTTATTGAAATATTCTATTTCAATTGTTCAAATTCTTTTGAAATGACCAATTTAAAATTTTTAAATTGGCTCGTATTTTCCGGGTTGTTACAAATTAAATTTAAAATCACTTGGCCATAGGGTAGCAAATTATATATGGACATCGGTTGGTTAAATGATTTAAATATTCGAAATTCTATTGATGAGGAATTTTACTTAAAGGAAATGTGTCGATATTGATAATATTTTTATGTTTCCTTTAAATTGAATTGAATGTTAATGAATTTGTCAAGGTAAATTATTCAAACAAATCGAGATTTGTAAAGTGGGATTTTTAATATACCCTTGGAGTTTTCAAATTTTATGGTAAGATTTGGAATTGATAAATTGCCATGAATTTAGTTTTTTAATAAACATCATTTTGAGGATATTCTAATTTACCGAAATATTGGTATGAATATGGGTTTGATTCCTCTAACTTGAAAGAAATGGGGTTGAATGGCAATTGAAACAAGATATTGAATTATGTAAACTCCATTGAGGTTGGGGTATAGATTTAAGCATTTGAAATTCGGAAGGAAGGAATGATTATGGTTAAAGAAAATATATATATATATATTTACACATTTGATTTCAAATAAATTATTCTTCCCTTAAATTTTATTATTAACCTTTACCGATAAACTATTTTATTACAAATAAATTTTTCCTTTTAATTTGTTGTTCAAACTATCTAGTAAACTTTTAATTTATGTATGTACATAATATTTAAATTATTTTATTCATTTATTTTAAGTATTATATTCTATATATATATATATTTATATAATATTTTCTTATAAACATTTATTTTCATAAGTATTTTAGAATTTGTTAATTTCTTCCGAATGGAGAATGTTTGAATTTAACCTGTTGGTTCAAATGGAGTTGAGGTAAAATTTCATTCTATTTGAATATGAATCGATTTAAATCGATTTTTATATGGAAATATGAATTTTATTCTTCTCGAATATAAATGGATCTCCTAAGGGATTTAAAATGAGTTGTTATGAAAATATATATTCTAGTTGAATATGAACGGATTGCAAACATAAATCGATTGGAAATAATTATAACCTCTGATGTGAAGTATATTCTTCTGGAATATAAACCGATTTGGGAATATTATATGAGTATAATATAATGATATGAAGATATATTCTAGTACAGAATATAATCGGTTTGGGAATGATTGGGATATCTTGATATGAAATTTTATTATATTCGAATATAAATTTTGGTTCGGGCAAAACATGATATTTTGGATATAAAGTGAACCTTTGTGAAATGTAAAAGAACCGACCGATGTAGAAAATGTAAGCGTTGGTTGTTAAAGAGACCAGACTCGGCAAATGGCATACTCTCTATCAGTGTCGATACCACTTTGACAACTGTGAACGTTATGACGTATCCAGAATGAGTATGATGACTTGGAGGCGATCATTGAATTGAAGGAGATGAACGATGAGGAAATAGCCCTGACCTTCGAGTCAGAATTGAAATGACTAAAACAGGAGCTATACCGTGACTAATTGAGGTAGCACCTTTGATCGGACACACTTCTTCGATACTATTTCTATGACTATGACGATGATGATATTTTGGGCCCATTTAAATTGGGAGTATGATCCGAGGTGGGCGGTAGTGGTTGCTATGCGTCACCACCGGTCCGGGAGTGCAACTGGTAGAATCCTACCCTAGGCATTGCCTCGATTGTCGTGTCATATTTATCCATATCGAGCCCCATACGATTTTGATCTAGCATTGCCTTATATGGAGTGCCCTATAATAATACCAGTACGGTGAATTTACGGTACAGTATAGACCGTTGATGCCTATAAACGGTGTAAGGGTAATATGGTAATCCCGCTTATGCTATTTTTATGATATTTACTTTACTGGATAGACACTATCATAATAGCGTATTATACTATGTATGTATTAGTTTAACGGATCCTCGAGAGATGGAAAAAATCCTGTAACATCTCTTGAGTTACTGCACCCATGACACTCAAGTTGTTTCGTATTTTAATTTGACTAATATGAGAATGATTTAGTACTGATCCGAGTGTTTGTTGTGTTTCTTTTTATGCAATACGCTCGGGTCAGCATAAGTTTGCAGTTAGCAAAGTTCCTTTGCCTTGGAGATCGAAGACGAAGATTTGGTATACATCCATATTATATATATACATATGTATTTCTCCGCTGCACTTTGTTCCGCTGTCATGTTACGTAAATCTGTATGTGTGTAACTATGATAACCATTGTATGTTATAGCCAAATGTATATATTTCAACTGCTTTTAAACTATTGCTTGTTTATTACTTGTTGTCCTTCCGCTGTGAGATTCTGTGATTGGTTTTTCTCTTCATTCTTTCTTTTCTTCTTTTCCCAATAAGTACCTGTATTTTTGATTCGTTTGGGTCGATATGTGTGGTTTATTGTCGATCTGAATGGTCAAAAATGGCGGGTCATTACAATATAGTTGGATCTACACCCATCCATGATATATATATAATGCAAGTCCATCTCACATAATCGTTATTTTGAAGAATCACGTCAGGACAGTAGTCCAAACATCATACAGATACAAAGATAAACAGATCCAAACAAATTTGTGGACATCGCAAATATAATATATCCTTTGAAAAATACAAATATCCCAAGCATGTTGGAATTTGAAATTTTCCGCGAGAAACACAAAGAAGACAACAATAAAATTGAATAACAGAGATTAGAGTTTTCGGATTAGGGCTGAGTAGGTAATTAGTTCGGCAAATAACAGTTGAGTGAGAAATTAGGATGAAGGGGTAACGTGGTAGAAGGAAGCACATAAAATTTAATGAGTTTTATTTTTTTAATTGCGGTATTAGGAAGCACAAATTGGGGTGCCCTTAGCACCACACTTTATATATCAAAAAAAATGTAACAACCTGCTATTTCCAACCATTCAAGTCGATAATGAAACCAACTCAAATCGTTTGAAACAGGTGGAATGTTATAACCTTAGGGTTTGATCAAAATCACAAACACATAATAATATTGTCTCACAGTGAAAGAAAATAATAAAATACATCACGGTGTCACAACGAAAACATGGTGGGCCCATAAGCCATAGATCCCAGGATGGTTACACCTGGTATCAGACCTTTGGTTTGGTAAAAACCTTATTTTATGGGGTTTAAGGTCATTAGAGATAAAGAGAAGTGCCCAATTATGAGTGGAATCGTCACTAGAATCATTCTTGAGAGATCGTATTTCGGAATATAAATTATTTTAAAATTTAAATCCTTTTTGAAATCCCCAGTTCTTTGAATCCACCTTTCTTTGACAAGTTCCTCTTCGATAAGGTTTGCCTTCGGACTAAAATCTCGAGCTCATTCAAAACTCATCTTTGAGTTCCCAAGATAATTTGAAGGAATTTAAATAAAAGTTTATAAATGTAAACTTAGTGTATTACCTATTCAATTGAAACAAGTACTTTGAAATTATATCCTAATATAAAATAACCTTAAGTGATGAAGATTTGTAACATTAACGAATGAATTTTCAAGGTATTTGTAAAAGGATTTGTACGCTTAAAAACTTAAACTAAGGATATTGCAACGAAACTAAATTTACAAGATAATTGAAATATTAATTTGATTTCTGAAGGGGGGTTTATGAATTTATGAAGATTTGAGAATACAAATCTCACTTATGAAAGTTAAATGGATCTTTGGAAATGTAGTGACTTGCAAATTTGTAAGTTTAAAATATAAATTGTTAGCTGAAATTTGACTTGCAAATATATATTTTTTAGTTATTGAACACAAATTATTTCATAATGCCGCAAAAATCCATTTTATATAAGATTATCATTTCGTATTGATTACCTTCCAAATCAATAGTTCTCCGATTAACTTCATTTTTATATAATTCATATATACAAGTTCGAAAACTTTCATATCATGATATTTGTATAAAATCAAAGGTTCTCGAATTTCCGTTTCAATATAAATTTAGTTTGACTTCATAATATGACTTTTTTTAACTATTCTCTTCTCAAGTCGAGTATTATTCAAATTCGAACCTTTTAATACTTCTAAATCAATAGTTTTAGAAATTCTCTTATAATTCATAAAATCCTATTTACAAAAACCAATTTCCTTTTCAAATCATTACTTCGTTCAAAATATTTCTTAAAACAAAAATTCGTTTAAACTTTAATACTTATATAATATAAGATTTATTCATTTCATATTCATCGCACTTATATAAATGTCCATTTACATAAGATTTGTTTCATATAATTATATATATTCATAATGTCACAAGACTTAAATTTTAATAATTCAATTTAAAGCAAATATTTTATAATCCGATACTAAATAAATAAATAATTTAATTTTAACATTTACGGGGATTTATTTTTAAAATCTTAATTGTACATAAAGATTTAATTATCTAACTTTAATACGAAATTTAAATTTCCATAATTTTAATATAATAAAATCTAATAATAAAGTTAAGTTAAAAAGTTTTATTAAGTTCATTGTCCAATTGATTAGGATATGACATTTTCTGTAACGACCCGGGGAATTTGATGCCCGAATTTCGACAACAATACGTAAACCCATATTATTTTCCAAACCCAAGTATCGAAAACACCAGATAGTTAATAGAAAGAAATTAGAGGATGAGATAAGAAAGAAGTATTAGAATAGAAGAAAATAAGAAGAACCAACACAAAACAGTCTCACATCACAGCAGAACAAAATATAATATAGAAATAAATATGAATTGAGAGCTTGAAATAAATACTTACAATCATCAGAGTACATAAATATATCTGAACTGTTATAATAATCTGTTCTCGTATACAACATACATCGGAATAAATACTAACACGTCTGCACTCTACAACATGTCTTCTGAACTTCGTAGTGTCTAATAACCTGAACCAGTAAAACTTGGTCTAACCCGAGCATTACAAACGCCGAATTAGTCTGGTGAACTAGATTGAGAAATTTACTAAGTTTACAAGCAACATCCAACTTGATTTTAAAGTCAAAATCTTTTCGAAGGAAAAGGATAATCGTAAGACTATTCCACACATAAACACAGACGGTTTTACCTTACAATAACCCAAAACATTTTGAAATCATATCTTTTATGATATTATAATAATGTCTAAATACAAATAAATAACCATCTAGCAGAACGCTTGCATCTCACGCTCTACATATATAGTATACAGGGGATTTTTCCCACAAGGACAAACTCACCAAATTATTTGCCCAAAAGGACAACCTCCAAAAAACTTGCCTAAAAGGACAAGTTTTAGTGCAAATGGTGAATTTTAGGGGGTGTCCCATGTTTTTCCACTTTGCACTAAAACTTGTCCTTTTGGACAAGTTTTTTGCCCCTTGTTCTTTTGGGCAATTTTTTTAGTTTTTTTGTCCTTCACAATTTTTTCCCGTTGTATACAATCAAAAGCACAAGCTTTTATTGGAGAATGGATTCCAACTATGCCAAGGTATGGGACCACATTATGACAGTGTATCTCTAGAGAGGAATACAGTAGGGTTCAACAAGAACATCTTGAACATGACCGACCATTCATTTCCCTTGAATGTTCCGAATATATTGTCACCTACGGTTGGTACCAACATAACTATTCCCGGGAGATACAGAAGCGACAACAAGAAAAAAATATGAATATTCTCAACATGCTGACAATACACCCTAATGGGAGCGACCCACATACCCATGCGACCTGCCTGATTTTATACCATTTCCTGGTTGATGAGGCTTGAGGTTTATATCTTCTTTTTAGAACATCTGGCACTTTTGAATCCCACATCGTCCAATACAAGTCATCCAGGAACAGGATGAACCGAAGGAACCCTCCTACCACATCATAGGAATCACCATACAGATCAGTAGCGAGTAGTCCTTGCAATCCGTAGATTCCAACCACGACAGAACACGGCATATCTCAAGCGTCCAACCTGAGATTTTAAGTAGTCCTCCCATTTTATGAAGATTTAATATCTTCCACATTTACGTATTTGCTGGTTGGAATAGTTTTCGAATATAAATTTGATCCTGGTCTTTCCAAACCAACAATCGATAATTGGTCAGATTTGATAGTCGGTTATTTAACTATCAAATAAACAAACATGCATCCATAAAAATAAAATAAATTTACTGGTTCAGTATTCAGCATCACTTGGCCTTTTCAGTAATTAACAAATGGTTAATTTAAAACTCTATATCTTTAATGCTAGGAAAACATTTCCTTTTCTTATTTAATATAAGAATCTTTGATTATCATTTCACTTCTTCTCCATTAGCTCCTCATTGTAAATTGGAAAGTGAACAAATCTCTAAATATCAACACCGAAGGTTGAAACCAATATCAGATTGACACCTAGAAATTTATTCAACTCAACCAACATACAACTTTAAAAACGACATCATATCCCTTATCATACTTAGTATATCTTTTAAAACATTATGAATAAACCTTGATTTGAATATAAACCAAATACTATATAAAAACTTTATTGAAAACTTACTTCAAACATACTTTGGTTACATCTTAATAAAACGCCATCTCTAGTTTAAAATATGCGGTTTAGGATCGAATCCTTATAACTTAACTCCCCAAACCATTTTAATTCAATCCGGGTTTCTGTTTTGATTCCCATTTCATATCTTATACTCAAATCTTTAATTTATTTCATAAATCATTTCAAAGTTTACAACTTTTAACTCATTTCCATAACTGCAATCATTTACCATACTTTCAAATAAACTTGGTTTTAAATATCTTCGTCCAATCTTGGTTTTTATGAAATCTAATTAAATAGAATTCCAAGGAGAATTCAATTTAAACTTACTTATATATTTAATAAAAATACGCTTGAAAATTCATTTAACTACAAACACTACCTTATGGTTTCATCAACCTCCATTAATTAAATATCAAGATCGTTACCTTGATTATTATTAAATAAATAATAAATAATTCAATATTATAAAAATAACGCATTCCATCATTAACAATTTCCACTAAATTAATTTATAACAAATTTAACAATCAATTCCCATTCAAACAGTTGTCTTATTCAACTTAACAAAGTTAACCCATTAATCTATTCCAATCGGTCCTTCCACTTAATTAATTAATAATACAATTAATTTAATAAATCTCATTCACCTTGATTATTATTAAATAAATAGTAATCAATTACAATATAATCCCTATATATTGTTTCTTAAAAACAATTAATTCCAGTTATTAATCGTTCGGCTAATATCTACTTACTTGCTTTTAAAATCTTATTTACATACAACATTACTTTATAAAACCATTTAATAATTCTTATAACCTTAAATAATAGTAATAAATATTAATATCCTTTTTATAAACTTTAATTTGAAATGATAGATTCATAATATCTTCAGTTATAAAATAAATTTTATAACTTCATTTATGTTAATTCACTTGACGGTAAATCAATATTTACAAAACAATGGATTTCTAGGCCATCTGCTGTCAATTACTCAACCAATACTGCCCATTGATTAACAAAAAACAAACGTTGAATATAGATTCAACAATCAATGATCAAATCAATCATCTAATCATACTGGTTAAACAGTTCATATAACTATAATATGAAAATAAACAATAAATTTGAGGAATCCAGTTGGATCCCTCCGACTTGTTTTTCCATGCTTCCAAATACGTTATCTCAAATAAAATCATCTACTTCAAATAACAGATATAATATTCAACAATAAAATAATAGCAGTAATTTAAACTTCCATGTTTCAGTTTAAAACGTTTATATTATTATAAACGTAACCAACGAGGTAAGTTACCTCAATTGGAAATAATCATTAAAAATAACAATTGGTTTAGATTTAATTAAAACCTTAACTGCTTCCATCTCCGTCCAAATTGGATCTAGCATGAAGTGTTCTCCGCTATGATCCCAACATATTTTATTACGTTGAATTCTAATAAAGAAATATGTGTTATAAGCACACGATTTTAAATTAAAATAATAAATCTCTTAATTATCTTTTCATTTCCTAATTACTCGAATTAACGTCCCGATTATTATCAAATAACTTTAAATGCCGACCCTTCCCAATTATCCTGAAATTTCGAACCCAGACCGACATACATACTTCTCCCACTTGCATGGATTTTGGACAGGCTTCACCATTTCTTTTCCTTTTTTTTTCTTTACTAACACCCAAAGCCCAAGTGTATCAATCTTCCTAACGAAGCTTTTCATACCTGCTACTCCTATATTTCATGGCCGCCATTCCTCATATCTCCATTTCCTCCAACCCCCCTCCACCGTCATCTTCAAGAACAACGCATTGCTTCTTCCCTCGACCACCCGTCGTCCCACACCACTCGACCCCTTCTCCTTATTGAACTGACACAACCGCCACTTCTACCACCGCATCATTGTTATCCGACCATCCAGGCCATCCGCGCCGATATCTACATGCACCCCCTCCACCTCCTTCATGCACTAAACTAAACTCGAACCCACGCTCTAGCTGCCCCTCTTTTCGTATGGATCAACACTCTCAGCTGTTATAGATTACAAAGTAGGCAATTTCTATTTGTTTTAAGCTTATGATGGAATAAATGGCGGCATTGAATGGATTTTTGGAATAAAGAAATGGAGGTGTACATTGTATATATACACATAATGAGAAGTAGACGAGATCGATGCCTTTCCTACATTCATCCATGTGCTGTAGATGACTTAGGGATGCAACACTAAATATTTTCAGGACAGAAGAACAACTATGCTTTCGGTTTTAGGCGATAGCTATTTTTAGGGTGTGAGGAAATTTACTGTAAAAACAACGAAGAAATAGGGTATAGGCAAGAGAAAAATATACCGGTAGGCTTATATGAAAGGATGAAATAGGAAAGTGTATTTTCAAAATTACTTAAGTAGAGCAGCAGTGTAATCTTCAGTTTTAAGTTTTGCATGTCGTTCCATGTATATAGGATGGCATGTAGGCCTGCGCATATATATATTCCTTATGTTTGCTAGTATGGTTCGGCTGCACTTTTGCTTTTGAGTAGAGATAGGTTGGCATGCTTAAAGGTTAAGAAATAGGGTAGGTTAACTTTGCAACAAAGTTAAATATTTATAAATATTTTTATTTATATGAACTGCTTTAATTTGGTGCATTTTATTTTATATAGTTATTTAATTTTATCGTTAGCGGACATTGAGTGTCTTTAAATTCGTACCGATACGTACGAATTCCAGATGAAATAAAAATGGATGCATCGCTACGTCTTGGCATTCCAGTCTTAATGAAATTAATTTCATTGAAAATGGACTCTTTTTGCAAAACAACGTTAATTTAATTCTAATATATTCATCGGCTCACATTTAAATTGAACATACCGACAAAACAACTCCAACTAGCTCCAAACTTGAAATCAAGCAATAACTAGCCACACACATTCCAATAAAATTTGTTACGTTGAAAACGAAGGCTGTTTGAAAAACGACCATTTCTAAGGCCTATATAATATCGATAAAATATAATTAAATTCAAACACAATTCAGTTTAATATTAAATAAATAAATTATTATTGTCGTATATATCCAAATGGAAATATATATCACTTCAAATCCAACTATTATAAAATTATAACTCATCAATTAAAAGTTTCACGTCAAAGGTTATCTAAAATATATAAAAATTCCTTTTAAATTTATTAAATAAACGTTATCGTTTATTAATGATTTCCATAGCGACTATTTTAAATTTTGAATTGGACATAACTTACAATCTATATCGATTTTTCTCTTCCATATGAAAATTATAATCAACAAGATTCAAACGTTTCTTCTTTCATAGAATTCTGACTTATATTGGACCATGTATATTCAATTGAAGTTCAAAATGTTGAGAACAAGATTTTGATTAATGTCAACAACGAGAAGTGAATTGGAAATCATGTCATAGAGATAAGGTTTTATACATTGAGTCATGTTTAGCATTATGTTAAAATCTATCTTCAAGTATAACATGAGTATAAAACAAAGTATACATATATATATATATATATATATATATTTCAAATGACATGAAACAGTCTGACTGGGCAAAGATGCCAGAACCAGTCGACTGGTCCAAAATCAACCAATCGACTGGTCAAGCAATTTTGTTCCAGCAACGGCTAGTTTCTAAATATTTTAAATATATATGATTTCATACTTTTAACCAGTTGACTGATGATTTTTTAACCAGTCGACTTATTCGAAATAACATATATGTTCTAAAAGGTCATCTTTATTCATGAAGAGAAATCTCTTCATTTCTGAAAGGAAATGGAAGCTTCTTTTGGTTAAAACTCTTTATGAAGAATTTCTACCTTTCAACCATTATATAAACACTTCAATTATGATTTCCAAATCACTGAATCGTTCTATTTCTTATCTAATTTCTGAATTGCATTTATATACTCTTGCAATACAAAAGGTTTCCCAAATTCAAATACTTGTTGAATCCTTGAATTGATTTAATATGTAACAACCTGGAATTTTGGGGCCAATTTAAAATTTTTATTTTAGAAATTTTAATATTTAAAATTATTTATTTTAAATAATAATGACGAAAATTTATTTTAATCAAAGTTAAAACGAAGAAATTTAATTATAAAAGGAGTTTAAAACAGCGCTGCAGTTTGAAAATTTGATTTTGAACTTTGACTGACTGTACAAGATGCAAAATAAATCAGAAATGAGTAAAGCCAAAAATATTTAAATCTGTTTAACCATATCTTTCTAACGAATCTGAAAAAATGAAATTTCATCGCAGGAATAAGAAGTTATGTCCAGTTTAAAATCTAGAAAAGTCGTTGTATAATTTATATATATTTTAATATAATATATTGGCCTTAAAAATAGCCATTTTGCAAACGACCTTGGTTTTCGATGAAACCACTTCTGTTGGAACCGGAATGTCGAATTATTGCTAAGTTTAATTTTCAAGAATTTTTCGAATTAATATGTGAGCGTGACAAAAGAAAACGTGTTTTGATCATTTCAGTTAAATCAGATCAACCAGAAAAAGGCCATTTTTCAAACAGTCTCAGAATTCGACGAAATTAATTTTGTTAGGACCGTATCGACAAAAGAAAGCCAGATGTAATTTTTCGGTAATTTTCAGAGTCCGTATGTGGCCCCGGCGTATTTAAATGTACAGTGGGAATTAAAATATTAATTTAATATTGTAATTTTAATAAAACGCGCAACAGACTTCAGAATTGGGCCACGGGGCATAGCCCATCGCGTTCAGAAGATGTCAAAACGTTAAGAACGACACTAAGCCGGCCTGATTTGGAGTCAGCCCGGATTTCCACCTTTTAAGCACGAAAATTGAGATTTATTATTAAAATAATGAAAAAAAACCTAGCCCTAATTCATGGTTGCCGCCATTCATATTCACGGATGGCCCAAATCCTCCGAAATTCAAACATCAATAACTTTTAATCCGCTCAATGGATTTCAACAAACTTGGTGCCAAATCGAAGCTCTTGGAGAGATCTACAGATCCATACGGTTAAGATCGGGCTTTAGCTCATGGATTGCTCAATTTCCTCCTTCAAAGTCGGTGGGTTCATTGGGGTTTTCGAGGCGCAGGGGCCCATCGCGACCCACGGTGGTTCGGTGCTGGGGAGTTCTGGCGAAGGGGCTTCGGGTGGAGGTGTTGGATCGTGGTCCGGGGCACCATGGTGGCGCGGGCAGGGGTGAACGATGGGTTTGGTTACGACCGAACTTTGATTTGGGGAAGAAAGGTTTATCCCTTAATAATTTTGCTAATTTAATTTTAAAAATATTCAAATCTTTAAAACAGCGTAACTTCTCCATACAAAAGCAAAATCAAACAAAACTGATTGCGTTGGATTCGTATTTCCGAACACTACAACATGAAACTGACCGGATCTGAAAACAAGCACTTTGGAAATTCAGCCAAATTTGAACGCGTAGAGCAATTAAAACAGAAATCAAGGTGAGATTTCTATATTTTAAAATTAATTAATTATTCTACTGTGGAAATTATATTTGTTTTTTTTAATTCATGTTAATGTTGTGTATGTAATGGTTTCAGTGTTGACTGTTTCATGTTGATGATGAATTACTGAATTGTTTATGTGTTTCATGGTAGTTATGATACGAATAAAAACAGTGAAAAACAAATGATTCATTTTGTTAAATTTTTTTTAAAAAAAAAAAATCCTATTTTGTATTTGTCATATTAGAATAAAGAAATTATTGAGATAAATAGAATTTCTTATGTTTGTCACATTTGTTATAATGGGTTAATTGAAACCAAATATATCATATTTGTTATAACAAAATTAGATGGAACGAATATATCAGTTTGTTGAACAAAACTATTGGAAATAAAAATACTTATTTTTGTTGAAGAAGAATAATTAGATTAGAATTTTAAATTGGACAATTTAGAGTGATAGGACAAAAATTATCGATTTTGACAAATTGAAATAATTGAATTAAAAATTGTCCTTGTAGTCAAAGTACAATTGTTGTATTTGATTTCTCATTTTGTTGGATTAGATCAACAAAATTATGATTCGTCATTTTATTTGAAATTAGCAGTGTGAAACGAAAATGTCATTTATGTTAAACATAATAAAATTGTTATTTGGCTAAGAAATGACATGTTAAACAAAATTATCTTTTGTTTAGAATAATGATATGTTAATAAAAATGACAGGCTATAGAATGTTAAGATTAAAATGCCGTTTTATTTGAATGTCACATTAGAACAAAAAACACCATTTTTGTTAAGAATATGTTATGTAATTAAACACGAAATTTTGTTAAGATTATATTAAGGAAATAAAATAACATTTAGATATAAAATAAGCATTAGAAATTAAATGACATTTTTGTTATAAAAATGAGCATTAGAAATTAAATGACATTTTGATTTTAAAAAAATGAACGATAGAAATTAAATAACATTTTTGTTAAAGAATATACATCAGGTTAAAGTAGTACTTTTGATTTAGAAATGTATATTAGACAGAAATAACATTTTCATATAAATGTTACATTTGCGAAAGAGAGAACATTTTCATATAAATGCTGCATTAGATTGGAAATGCCATTTGAGATAAAATGTTGCATTAGTATAAAAAGGACATTTTTATTAGAAAATCTAACTAAAATAAAAAGGACATTTCTATTAGAAAATATGAATTAGAATAGAAAATGATCATTATTTGTACTGAATATGGGTTAACATAAAAATTCACCTTTTTATAGAAAATGATCATATTTTGAAGACAAAACTATGTTAACATTAAAAATCATATTTTAATGTCATGGGTGAAATGAATATAAAAGATTACATTTTTCATAATATAATATTAGAAGAGAAAAGATTTCATTTTTATGCGATGTGGTGAAAGAATAGAAAAGTTTCACATTTTTATGTGATGCAACTTCAAACTGGACATTTGGATATAAAAATGTTTTGACATTAGATTTCACATTTTAATGTAAGTTAGAAGAATTAGAAAAGTTTACATTTTTGATGTAAATTAGAAGAATTATAAAAGTTTTACATTTCCTTAATGTAAATAATGAATTAGGAAGGTTACATTTTTCCTAATGTAAATAAAAATAAGAGAATTTCATTTGTATATGTAATTAAAGAATAAGAATTTGCATCGTAAGGATTTACCTTTATAAATGGAATTATAGAATAAGATTTTACCATTGTAATTAAAATTACTTTTTTTTATGTAATTAAAAAAAGGAGAATTTTGACAATGGTATGAAAATCACCTTTCTATGTAATTTAAAAAGGATAGAAATTTTCACCGTAATGTTAATCACATTTTTATGTTAACATTAGAAAAGAAACATTTTTATGTACAAAATGTTCGCATCATAAAATCTCATTTTTATGTTAGTATATAAAAGGAATTAAAGAAATTACATTTTTCAATGTAAACAAAAGGAATTAAAGAAATTACATTTTTCAATGTAAACAAAAGGAATTAAAGAATTTACATTTTTCAATGTAAATAAAGGAAATAAAAGAATTTACATTTTATATGTAAATAAAAAGGTTTGATAGGAATGCACATTTTATATAAGATAAAAGAATGATTAGAAATATACATTTTCCAATGTAAGTAGGATATGAAATAAAAGTTACATTTTCAATATAATAATATATTGAAATAAAGTTTATATTTTTTTATGTAAATAGGATTAAAAAATGAAAGTTACATTTTTAATGTAAAAAGTAAAGTTTACAATTTTAATGTAAATAGGATTAAAAAGATAAAAGTTACATTTTTAATGTGAAAAGAAAAGTATACATTTTAATGTGAATAAGAGAAGGAGAACTTTACATTTTCATGTAATTAGAACTTAAAGAAGAAGATTACATTTTTGGTTAATTTAGAATTTAAAGAAGGAAAATTACATTTTCATGTAAATAAAACTTAAAGAAGAAGATTTACATTTTAATCAATTGAATTTTTATTAAAAAGGACAACGGTATGAAATTTACATATTCATGTAAAAGAATTTCAGTAAAAATTATAACGATGAAATTTATATTTTAATGAATTAGATTTTCATTAAAAGATATGAAATTTACATTTTTCATGTGTAAAGATTAAAGCAAGAATATCATTTTGCTTGTAAAGATAAGAATGACACAAAATAATCATTTTTGTTGAATTAGAAATGACGCATAAGAAATTGCATGTTTGAGTAGATTGAAAATAGTAAAAGTAAAATATACATTTCATGTATAGGTTGTGTATGTGAATTAAAATAAACATTATTGAGTGTTATGTTATATATCTTTACTTGTCATGATTACCGCAATAATGAAATGGTCGAAGAAATTGTAAGTATATATATAATTATATATAAACAAATTTTAATTGAACAAATAGAGCGTAGTAGTTCACTTTATAGAATTGTACTTTTAGCTGATTATACCGAAATATTCGACCGTCGGATTTTCCCAAATCTGAAACCGTTAGGTTCGCCTTGGGAAGATCTTTCCAACGATATGAATTGTGTTAAAATCCAACGGTTAGATTTAGATAAATGTGTAAAACAAATTTGGGTGAAAACAGCGCCAAGGTCGCCTATTGACTTGAAGCGTCGTTAAATGGAATTCAATTATTTTTTTATATAAATTAAAATAAGGATTGATCGTTATGAATTAATATTAACGATATGAAATGATTTTTAAATTATATATATGCGAGAATTATTTGGAAAGTCCGAGTCTATCTCATTCCAAATAATTCGAACGACGTTTAAAATTCAAGAGTTGAAGACGACGATTGAAGACCGACGATTTTCATATCGAATGGACGACCACTGCTGATGCCCTTGATTGGAGTAGCTACCTTGAAGGGGCTACAGTGGTGGCCGTCCGGACGTAGTGTTGATTTGTACGGATTTGGTTTTCGCTCAGACCCAAAGCATAAGCTTGTAAATGGATGTGTGTCCGACGTTGAATTTCATTCCATGTGAATAAAATTGATTTTTATTAATGTATATCTCTTTGGTGGTGGAGAATTTATTCTCCGCTTAACACCTTGGTATATATTAATAGTGATTGATCGCATGGCGTGAATTGTCAATGTGGCACGCCAAGATGCAATGATCAAGGTTTCTTGTTGAAAAGCAGAACCTTGTGGGATGATCAAAGCACAACTTGAATAAGCATAGCTTTGTGTATTTCGTAGCTTCGCGAGCCTCCCAACCCGGTTGAGTCTAAAATGGGAGAAGGGAACGCAGGGAGAGCAGCACGTTTCTTTCTAGCTAGAAGTGGTGTCGGTGCTTAAACTGGCTGATATTTACTTATGTGGATGATGGAATGTGGCGCACCTCGGATGATAGGTCCTATAGGACTGGGAAACGTGTGTTCAGGAATTGCCAATCCACGAAGCTGTATGTGTGGACCGGCCTTGCAGCTTTCCAAGGGTTCTCTACGGGGGATCCTGAGACATTAGCTAGAGTGTCTCGAATCGGTAAGGAGCTCCTCCCTAGCCTTAACTCATGATGGAAACCCAATTTCCAATGTGACCTCGTGCGGTTTTGATAGTATTACTAGTACGGAGGCATAGTATATGGTAGCTATGCTTCTTAGGATTGATACATTTACTTTGAAATGTTTTTGAAACATATATACACTAATAATAATATCAAAATCCATTTTTATCGTATCAAGCATTTTTGACCATTATAAGTTAAAACCCTATCCTCCGGTTTGCGTTGCATTGTGTGGTGGGACTTGGGTCTTATGATGGTTTCATTCTTCCAAAAAGCATTGCGTTGTTTAACGATTTACTTTAATTATGCACGACAATCCATTGGAGTAAACCCGTTCTGCGTTAGCGGCGTGGTCCTTGGATTTGCCTTACTATTATTAGATTAGTTAAGAATTCTCACACCAGTCCCATGACTAACCCGTTGTTTGTTTCAACCTTTGCAAACTCGGGTGCCCTGTTTTCCACACGGGCAGTCGAGTAGTTTGTCTACAGGTCCTTATCTCGAGCAGGATTCTGGATTGAAGCCTAAAGCTGTGTCTAGAGCATAGAAAGTCTTCCGCTGTATCTAGTTCATTGTTTCCGCTGTATTGTATTAAAATATTGTAATTTCTCTTCCGCTGTAATTTTATTCGATGTACTCTGATATTCTGTTCTCTGATGTTACGTTACCATGATATAATAAAAGTCTATTTTTATTGTTCTGATGTTGTTGTATTCCCAAAGTTAACGTACTCGGGTTTTGAACGTTCTTGGTCGATTTTGCGATCGATCGGGTCGGGCAAAATGTGTGTCATTACAGTTGGTATCAGAGCTTTGGTTAGCTCAAATCTTTGGGATACAACTCGTTCGAACTAAACAAAAGACTCATCAGAGATTGGATTAGTAATATCCAATAAGAATACTTAATAGAGATAGGATCAGCAGTATCCTAGAATGAGAAAAATCAATAGAGATGAGGTTAGTAATGCCCTAGAATGAGTTTAGAGTAACAAGCTTATAATATACATATTTGTAATTATAAGTCTATTTTAGAAAATATGATTTTTGAATATATAAAAGCTATACTTTTGAAAAGTTAATCGACTATAAAATTATTTAAACCAATAAGAATGGAAAATTTAGTAAGATAATTAAACACTTTTAGCTTCGTTCCTTTTCGAGGACGAAAAGTTTTCAAGTGGGAAGACTGTAACTACCCGGAATTTTGGGGCCAATTTAAAATTTTTATTTTAGAAATTTTAATGGATTTTAATATTTAAAATTATTTATTTTGAATAATAACGACGAAAATTTATTTTAATTGAAGTTAAAATGAATAAATTTAATTATAAAAGGAGTTTAAAATAGCGATGCAGTTTGAAAATTTGATTTTGAACTTTGACTGACTGTACAGGATGCAAAATAAATCAGAATTGAGTAAAACCAAAAATATTTAAATCTGTTTAACCATATCTTTCTCACGAATCTGAAAAACTGAAATTTCATCGCAGGAATGAGAAGTTATGTCCAGTTTAAAATCTAGAAAAGTCGCTGTATAATTTATATATATTTTAATATAATATATTGGCCTTAAAATAAGACATTTTGCAAACGACCTCGGTTTTCGATGAAACCACTTCTGTTGGAATCGGAATGTCGAATTATTGCTAAACTTAATTTTCCAGAAATTTTCGAATTAATATGTGAGCGTGGCAAAAGAAAACGTGTTTTGACCATTTTAGTTAAATCGGATCGACCAGAAAAAGGCCATTTTTCAAACAGTCTCAGAATTTGATGAAATTAATTTTGATAGGACCGTATCAACAAAAGAAAGCCAGAAGTAATTTTTCTGTAATTTTTGGAGTCCGTATGTGGCCCCGGCGTATTTAAATGTACGGTGGGAATTAAAATATTAATTTAATATTGTAATTTTAATAAATCGCGCAACAGACTTCAGAATTGGGCCACAGGGCATAGCCCATCGCGGTCAGAAGATGTCAAAACATTAGGGGCGACACTAAGCAGGCTTGATTTGGAGTCAACCCGGATTTCCACCTTTTAAGCACGAAAATCGAGATTTATTATTAAAATAATAAAAAAAACCTAGCCCTAATTCATGGCCGCCGCCGTTCATATTCACGGATGGCCCAAATCCTTCGAAATTCAAACATCAATAACTTTTAATCCGCTCAATGGATTTCAACAAACTTGGTGCCAAATCGAAGCTCTTGGAGAGATCTACATATCCATACGGTTAAGATCGGGCTTTAGCTCACGGATTTCTCGATTTCCTCCTTCAAAGTCGGCGGGTTCATTGGGGTTTTCGAGGCGCAGGGGCCCATCGCGACCCACGGTGGTTTGGCGCTGGGGAGTTCTGGCGAAGGGGCTTCGAGTGGAGGTGTTGGATCGTGGTCCGGGGCACCACGGTGGCGCGCGCAGGGGTGGACTCACGGTGAACGATGGGTTTGGTTACGGCCGAACTTTGATTTGGGGAAGAAAGGTTTATCCCTTAATGATTTTGCTAATTTAGTTTTAAAAATATTCAAATATTTAAAACAGCGTAACTTCTCCATACAGAAGCGAAATCAAACAAAACTGATTGCGTTGGATTCGTATTTCCGAACACTACAACATGAAACTGACCGAATCTAAAAACATGCACTTTGGAAATTCAGCCGAATTTTAACGCGTACAGCAACTAAAACAGAAATCAAGGTGAGATTTCTATATTTTAAAATTAATTATTTATTCTACTGTGGAAATTATATTTGTTTTATTTAAAATTCATGTTAATGTTGTGTATGTAATGGTTTCAATGTTGACTGTTTCAAGTTGATGATGAATTACTGAATTGTTTGTGTGTTTCATGGTAGTTATGATACGAATAAAAACAGTGAAAAACAAATGATTCATTTTGTTAATTTAAAAAAAATTCCTATTTTGTATTTGTCATATTATAATAAAGAAATTGTTTTGATAAATAGAATTTCTTTTGTTTGTCACATTTGTTATAATGGGTTAATTGAAACCAAATATATCATATTTGTTATAATAAAATTAGATGGAACAAATATATCAATTTGTTGAACAAAACTATTGGAAATAAAAATACTTATTTTTGTTGAAGAAGAATAATTAGATTAAAATTTTAAATTGGACAATTTAGAGTGATAGGACAAAAATTATCAATTTTGACAAATTGAAATAATTGAATTAAAAATTGTCCATGTAGTCAAAGTAAAATTATTGTATTTGATTTGTCATTTTGTTGGATTAGATCAACAAAATTATGATTCGTCATTTTATTTGAAATTAGCAGTGTGAAATGAAAATGTCATTTATGTTAAACATAATAAAATTGTTATTTGGCTATGAAATGACATGTTAAACAAAATTATCTTTTGTTTAGAATAATGATATGTTAACAAAAATGACAGGCTATAGAATGTTAAGATTAAAATGTCGTTTTATTAGAATGTCACATTAGAACAAAAAACACCATTTTTGTTAAGAACATGTTATGTAATTAAACACGACATTTTGTTAAGATTATGTTATGGAAATAATATAACATTTAGATATAAAATAAGCATTAGAAATTAAATGACATTTTTTTCATAAAAATGAGCATTAGAAATTAAATGACATTTTGATTTTAAAAAAATGAACGATAGAAATTAAATAACATTTTTGTTAAAGAATATACATCAGGTTAAAGTAGTACTTTTGATTTAGAAATGTATATTAGAAAGAAATAACATTTTCATATAAATGTTATATTAGCGAAAGAGAGAACATTTTCATATAAATGCTGCATTAGATTGGAAATGCCATTTGAGATAAAATGTTGCATTAGTATAAAAAGGACATTTTTATAAGAAAATGTAACTAAAATAAAAAGGACATTTCTGTTAGAAAATATGAATTAGAATAGAAAATGATCATTATTTGTACTGAATATGGGTTAACATAAAAATTCACCTTTTTATAGAAAATGATCATATTTTGAAGACAAAACTATGTCAACATTAAAAATCATATTTTAATGTCATGGGTGAAATGAATATAAAAGATTACATTTTTCATAATGTAATATTAGAAGAGAAAAGATTTCATTTTTATGCGATGTGGTGAAATAATAGAAAAGTTTCACATTTTTATGTGATGCAACTTCAAACTAGACATTAGAATATAAAAATGTTTTGACATTAGATTTCACATTTTAATGTAAGTTAGAAGAATTAGAAAAGTTTACATTTTTGATGTAAATTAGAAGAATTAGAAAAGTTTTACATTTCCTTAATGTAAATAATGAATTAGGAAGGTTACATTTTTTCTAATGTAAATAAAAATAAGAAAAATTCATTTGTATATGTAATTAAAGAATAAGAATTTGCATCATAAGGAATTATCTTTTTAAATGGAATTATAGAATAGGATTTTACCATTGTAATTAAAATTACTTTTTTTTATGTAATTAAAAAAGGAGAAATTTGACAATGGTATCAAAATCACCTTTCCATGTAATTTAAAAAGGATAGAAATTTTCACCGTAATGTTAATCACATTTTTATGTTAACATTAGAAAAGAAACATTTTTATGTATAAAATGTTCGCATCATAAAATCTCATTTTTATGTCAGTATATAAAAGGAATTAAAGAAATTACATTTTTCAATGTAAACAAAAGGAATTAAAGAAATTACATTTTTCAATGTAAACAAAAAGAATTAAAGAAATTACATTTTTCAATGTAAAAAAAAGGAATTAAAGAATTTACATTTTTCAAAGGAAATAAAGGAATTTACATTTTATATGTAAATAAAAAGGTTTGATAGGAATGCACATTTTATATAAGATAAAAGAATGATTAGAAATATACATTTTCCAATGTAAGTAGGATATGAAATAAAAGTTACATTTTCAATATAATAATATATTGAAATAAAGTTTACATTTTTTATGTAAATAGGATTAAAAAAATGAAAGTTACATTTTTAATGTAAAAAGTAAAGTTTACATTTTTATTGTAAATAGGATTAAAAAGATGAAAGTTACATTTTTTATGTAAAAAGAAAAGTATACATTTTGACGTGAATAAGAGAAGGAGAACTTTACATTTTCATGTAATTAGAACTTAAAGATGAAGATTACATTTTTGTGTAATTTAGAATTTAAAGAAGGAAAATTACATTTTCATGTAAATAGAACTTAAAGAAGAAGATTTACATTTTAATCAATTGAATTTTTATTAAAAAGGACAACGGTATGAAATTTACATATTCATGTAAAAGAATTTCAGTAAAGATTATAACGATGAAATTTATATTTTAATGAATTAGATTTTCATTAAAAGATATGAAATTTACATTCTCATGTGCAAAGATTAAAGCAAGAATATCATTTTTCTTGTAAAGATAAGAATGACACAAAATAATCATTTTTATTGAATTAGAAATGACGCACAAGAAATTGCATGTTTGTGTAGATTGAAAATAGTAAAAGTAAAATATACATTTCATGTATAGGTTGTGTATGTGAATTAAAATAAACATTATTGTGTGTTATGTTATATATCTTTACTTGTCATGATTACCGCAATAATGAAATGGCCGAAGAAATTGTAAGTATATATATAATTGTATATAAACAAATTTTAATTGAATAAATAGAGCGTGGCAGTTCACTTTATAGAATTGTACTTTTAGTTGATTATACCAAAATATTCGACCGTCGAATTTTCCCAAATCTGAAACCGTTAGGTTCGCCTTGGGAAGATCTTTCCAATGATATGAATTGTGTTAAAATCTAACGGTTAGATTTAGAGAAATGTGTAAAACAAGTTTGGGTGAAAACAGCTCCAAGGTCGTCTATTGACTTGAAGCGTCATTAAATGGAATTCAATTATTTTTATATATAAATTAAAATAAGGATTGATCGTTATGAATTAATATTAACGATATGAAATGATTTTTAAATTATATATATATGCGAGAATTATTTGGAAAGTCCGAGTCTATCTCATTCCAAATAATTTGAACGATGTTTAAAATTCAAGAGCTGAAAACGGCGATTGAAGACCGACGATCTTCTTATCGAATGGACGACGACCGCTGATGCCCTTGATTGGAGTAGCTACCGTGAAGGGGCTACAGTGGTTGCCGTCCGGACGTAGTGTTGATTTGTACGGATTTGGTTTTCGCTCAGACCCAGAGCATAAGCTTGTAAATGGATGTGTGTCCGACGTTGAATTTCATTCCATGTGAATAAAATTGATTTTTATTAATGTATATCTCTTTGGTGGTAGAGAATTTATTCTCTGCTTAACACCCTGGTATATATTAACAGTGATTGATCGCATGTCGTGAATTCTCAATGTGGCACGCCAAGATGCAATGATCAAGGTTTCTTGTTGAAAAGCAGAACCTTGTGGGATGATCAAAGCACAACTTGAATAAGCATAGCTTTGTGTATTTCCTGGCTTCGCGAGCCTCACAACCCGGTTGAGTCTAAAACGGGAGAAGGGAACGTAGGGAGAGCAGCACGTTTCGTTCTAGCTAGAAGTGGTGTCGGTGCTTAAACTGGCTGATATTTACTTATGTGGATGATGGAATGTGGCGCGCCTCGGATGATAGGTCCTATAGGACCGGGAAACGTGTGTTCAAGAATTGCCAATCCACGAAGCTGTATGTGTGGACCGGCACTGCAGCTTTCCAAGGGTTCTCTACGGGGGATCCTGAGACATTAGCTAGAGTGTCTCGAATCGGTAAGGAGCTCCTCCCTAGCCTTGACTCATGATGGAAACCCAATTTCCAATACGACCTCATGCGGTTTTGATTGTATTACTAGTACGGAGGCATAGTATATGGTAGCTATGCTTCCTAGGATTGATACATTTACTTTGAAATGTTTTTGAAACATATATACACTAATAATAATATCAAAATCTGTTTTTACCATTATAAGGTAAAACCCTATCCTCCGGTTTGCGTTGCATTGTGTGGTGGGACTTGGGGTCTTATGATGGTTTCATTTTTCCAAAAAGCATTGCGTTGTTTAACGATTTACTTTAATTATGCACGGCAATCCATTGGAGTAAACCCGTTCCGCGTTAGCGGCGTGGTCCTTGGATTTGCCTTACTATTATTAGATTAGTTAAGAATTCTCACACCAGTCCCATGACTGACCCGTTGTTTGTTTCCACCTTTGCAAACTCGGGCGCCCTCTTTTCCACACGGGCAGTAGAGTAGTTTGTCTACAGGTCCTTATCTCGAGCAGGATTCTGGATTGAAGCCTAAAGCTGTGTCCAGAGCATAGAAAGTCTTCCGCTGTATCTATTTCATTGTTTCCGCTGTATTGTATTAAAATATTGTAATTTATCTTCCGCTATAATTTTATTCGATGTACTCTGATATTATGTACTCTGATGTTACGTTACCATGATGTAATAAAAGTCTGTTGTTATTGTTCTGATGTTGTTGTATTCCCAAAGTTAACGTACTCGGGTTTTGAACGTTCTGGTCGATTTTGTGATCGATCGGGTTGGGCAAAATGCTTGTCGTTACATAATATCACTTGATTCAACAAGCAATTTTCTTCCTTAAATCTTCGCATTCAAATCATATACTCGAGGATAAGATTATAGGAAGGGTGTACTTAAACTGTTAACTATCCGTGTTGATTCAAGAACACAAAGCAGAAGTCAAAACACTTGTATTTGTTGAAGTCCTATGTAGTTTCTCAGATGAGAGGCATCCTTGTTGGGGCTCGGGTGTACTGACCAGTTCCTCCGGGTTAAGAGAGGGCATGATAGTGAATTCCAAAGAAGAGCTTTGGGACTAGACGTAGGACAGGAAGTCCGAACCAGTATAAAATTCCTGGTGTCACTTTAATTTACTTATCGTATTTATATTATTTGGGATATATCTTTATAGCTTAGCTTTTACCTGTGTAACTATTGTATATTAGCTAGTTAGTATATCATCTACATTTCCGCTATATCCATAGAGATCCTGCTTAAGTCATATATATCAACTTTTCACAAAACTCAATATTACGAACTACCGCGCCATTTCGAGCTCATTTTAAATCAAATATAAATTAATGTTAAAACTTCCTTTTAATAAATGAATTAACATTAAGTTTCAATTAATATTCCGAATATATTATTTAAAATTATAAATAAATAAAATATTTGGCCATAAAAAATACGGGACATTACATTTTGAAATATATATGTATCTAAACTGATTTAAATGGAACTTAATAATTTGACTAATGAAATTAAAAATATATCTATATGAATTGAATTGCTTTAAGTTAGATCAATTTCAAATTATGTTTGAAATGGCGTCCAAGGTATCTCCTTTGCACTGATTTTTCTTCCGCCGTTCATCCTCTTCTTTGACCTAATTTTATCGATCCACTTCCCTTCCTCCTCTGTTCCAATGGCAAAGAATAGAATGTCCAAAACACACTTCACTGCTTATTCCTCGCGTGCTGCATCAGTCACCAGTTCTAGACGCAAATTCTCATCTCTTTGCTCTATAGATATGGCTCTAAACTTAGATTCAATATCCGATGCATCTCTCGCTTCTAGTAAATCTAAGCTTTCTAATGCTAATTCCTTTGACTCCTTGGTCGAAGCGATCGAGTATGATCCGTCTTTGTGGGTGCTGCTCATTCTTACCCCATCGGTAAGTCCTATATCACACCGTTACTTTCCATTGCACTCCGTGAATGGACGAAAATAGGTGTTTCAAAGAGTAATGATGTGGTTGTAGATACACTGGTTGACGTTGGTATCCCTGTTACGAGAACTGATTCGGGATTTGTGTGTGACTTGGGTGGGTCAGTAGGCATTGCGAAGTCTGATACTAGGATGTATGTTGGTAGGAAGTCTATGAATAAATTTTTATTCATGCCTGCTAATATTAGTAAATGCTCGAAAGAGCTTGTGAAAATGCAATGTGAATTCTTCATTGGTTAGTTGGTTGTCACTCTTCTTAGCTTTCCCATCTAATGTTGGGGATTATATTCCAAATGTTTTCAACATTCCTGAATCTATTAACGCTTTTATTCCGCCTCCTGAAATACTTGTATAAGCTGCTTCATTTTGGAGGAATTAACTTGTTGGATTATTTCTAGATGCTACCACCCTAGAGTATTAATATGTACTCAGCTTGTCGTAATGCTTGGAAAATTCGTGGTGGTTTGAGAATTACGTTAGTTGATGGTATGTTATACAAAAAGTTTTGTTTTTTGAAGAGAGAATTAAAGTGCTAAAAGATGCTCCTTCCATTATCGATGGGAAACCATTCATTGTTACAACTTGGAATGTTTCTATTTATAAAGCTAGGGAGAAAGTGTTGTCGATTCCACTATGGAAACAGTTTACCCACGTCCCTTCAGCTTTACAGCCCCTTCTTGATTTGAATTGGCTGGAGTGTCATATCAGTAAGCTCAAATATGATGCCATGAGGAATATAGTTTATGCTAGATCACTAATTGAAATCACTCCAGATAAACCTCTTCCCTCATAGATTATATTTGCATCGATAATCATGATTATAAAGTTGAAATGAAGTATAAGTGGAAACCAGATATATGTTCCTCCAGCAAGTCCTTTGGACATGTCGTAGATTTCTAAAAGTAGTGACTGATATACCCATACCTATGAAGATTCTCCTCCTAAAGCCTCCCGCTAGTTGTTGTGTCCCCCAGACCTCTCTTATGGACCCACATCCTTCTGCGCCTTAGCTAATTTAGGCTGAAATTGCGATCCCTCATGATCCTCAAGTTTTAGTGGACGTTGATGCAGATCCTGTTATCCCCGTTTTATCTGATCTTGAATATTTGGATGTACTTGGTAATATAGGTATTGGAAAAGAAACTAGATTTTACTTGGTTAAAGATGAGAGAGCTTGGGTCCATTCGGTTTTTATGATGCATTTTAGGTCTGATGGCAATAGTGCTTCTACAAGTATATTGGTGCTTTTGTTGATGAACGTAAAATCTTTTGTCGTCATATTGGCGATGATATGGTTATGTGGTATGAGGGTGAACTTAGTGAAGATAATGTTGTAATCCTGTTGGATGACACTTGGGATATGACATGTCTTTTCTCTATAGAGTCTCTTGATTATGTTGCTAGCCTAGCTAGTTACTTTCATATTCATTACTGGTATATAATGCCTTCACCATTGTAAAGCATGCTTGTAACCCTGCCTACGAGGTCAGTTTTTTAGTAGTGAATGCGCTTTGCTTCACTCCTATTTTGTAAGATGTGTTATCACTTTAATCCAGCTTTCTATGTACTGGAACTTGAAACCAGTTCCTAGTAGTTAGACGAAATGTATAACTCCTGTTCTATGTTGTATTCATTATTTGGTACAATAAAAAGTGGTTGCGGCCTCTATAAAAGCCAGTCGACCTTGCGGAAAAAAATATGTTTGAAGTTAACAATGTGAAGGTTATTTAAATGATATAACTCTAATGAAATTCAATAAATTAAGTCTAACTAATTTGCACTGATATGTATAAATAAACTAATTGGATATGTATTTAGCATTATAAACTGATTCAACCATGATAATTTGGAATGCATGATTTGCTTTAAAGTAAACTAAATAGTTTGACTAGGTAAAAATAAATAAATGTTATGGTTTAAGTCAAACAAAGGTCAAAATATATTTAAAGTGAACATTCTCAATTTGAGTTAACTTTTGTAATAAAATGCATCAAATTGGATTAAAGTGAATATAAAGATTTGATATAAACATTAAATAAACGGAAAGTCTTTTTAAACTCAAATTAATGACACAAAATTTGATATGCAAATTTTGGACCATTGGATCTCCCCCTAAATTCCAACTTTCATGTAAAGAAAAACAAATCCAATGATCCATAATTTGTGTATTCAATTCTGTGTCACCAACTTGTTTTCAAATAGTCACTCCTTTAAATAAATCAATGCGATATTAATTTATTAAGTCAATAATTTGAATCAAAACATAAGTAAAGTAGCATATTAATATTGTAATATGCACGCAAAATTTCCATGCACAACACCAAAATTGCCAATATGAAACGGTAATAAAAAGTTGGTAAAATGTTTAGAAACATTTTTTGGGTGTTGCTGATTGGTATGTTGCAGCTTTTTGAAACACCTATGTTATGTTTCAGATTGACAAATTGAAACACTTAGCAGGTGTTTCAGATTTACGGATTGAAACACTTATTAAGTGTTTCAAATTATTAAACTGCAGCACTAAATGAGTGTTTCAAGTACATAATGAACAACACTTAATGAGTGTTTCAAATTGATAGTCTGCAACACTTCCTAAGTGTTTCAAGATGATAACTAGCAACACTTAATAAGCATTTCAAGATAATAACCTGTAACACTTAGAAGATGTTTCAAAATGACAGATGACAACATTTAGTAGACATTTCAAATTGACCATCAGAAACACTCATTATATGTTTAAAACTAATAATTTGCTACATCAATGATGTGATGTCGAATCAAGATATGAAAATTATTTTAAAATTTGCAACTGATATCTTCATTAACATAAATAGATTAAAAGCTAAAAAATTCAAAAGAAAATTCATAAGAAAATTTACCATAAACAAATTACTATAGAATAAAGACAAATCATATCGTTGAAGAAAAAAAGGTGCAAATATAAAATAACAAATCCAAGTTACAACAAGTATAAGATTGACAGTACAATAAATTAACAGATAAAGATAACCAATCTTGCTCGTAAACACTTTCTACGCGACCAGATTCATCATATTGTCTTTTTGAAATCCATACCTGCAAAAAGAAAAAAAATCATGCACTGCTAGAATATTAGACAATGTAAGAATAACATAGTTAACACAGAACACAGTTGCATAAAATAGTCAATAAATAATTCAAATGATCCATAGGTATAAATATCTTGCTATTCGTGTAACCTTACAATGTAAACGAGTAATGAACAATCGATTAATAACATCTCTAGTGACAATGGACCATTATGTGCATGGACATTAGGACATCATTAAAGAAACTGGGTACTTGGCATTGCTATTGCAGCCAATATAGTAATATCAAGTTAATAACAAAAGTAAATGTTTTTCTTCTCTTAGAATGATTGTAAGTTCAAGTAAATAATTTCCTAATTTTTTTAATGGTGCTTAAATGTCACATACAGTTTCTTGGCTCGCATATTTGGGGGCTTAAGTGATATCATCCATAAAACATGAAATTATAATATATGCTTGTAAGTATCACATAAATTATGCACAAATTCATACAATTTGCGTATATCTTGTTTAGTGCCATCAAATGTAAGGCTGGTAATAAAGAAAATATCGGATTTGCATATTGAAGAGCCAAGGCACTACTAATAACTAGATCTTATCATCATTAACCCAAACCAGAAAAAGAGTAACCATTTGCTTATGTTCTTCACATTCTTATTCCCATTCACGTCAATGTCATAGTTGATAGCCTCCCTATAAATAATGTCACAGTATAACTCCACTTCTAGACCAATAAATGCAACTCGAGAGTGATGTTGGTCGTTACTCCATAATCGATCTAGTATACTATCAACATTAAGCATCCTAATAACCATTCAAAGAAGAATCATACTAGATCGAGGAATTGCATCAAGCATGGTTTACCAGGTAAGCTTAAATGATGTTACCATGCATAGAAATCATTAATGAGCTCTTTGACTTCAGGTACGAGCTCTAAACTCTTTCAAAAACTGGAATTCTCAATGACCCTGTTCAAAAAAAAAAATAGATAAATAGTTTGAGTTTGACATAAAACACATCTATCTATACGCATAAAAATCACTGTAGGTACTACAAAATAGCTAGACATCGAGATTGTGAATACTCTAGAAAATGCAATGAGAACAAATTTCTTAGTAGTAAAATAATATAAAAGCTGCAACTTTTTTTCGAAAATCTGCAGTTCAGTTAAACATATTTAAACTGGGTCCATGTTTGAGTGAATATGTGTAGCAACTGGCAAGTAGAAAATGTTGTTAAACCACAAAATGGGGTTAAGGCCAACTGTCTCCAATTGCGTTAATACCTTTTCTTCTGAATACATTTTTAGCACTTGGCAAGTAGCCATTGTTTTAACAACTAAATCCATCGTAATGATAAAGCAAAGAAAACTGAAAATCAATAGAAAGTTGACATTTGTTACAAATAACATACATGTTGGATCAGATAAGTAATATGTTTATCAACTAGAATGGCTTCATATTATCATAAATAACTTGTTGAAAACCAATAACTGTCCATGCACATAAAGACTACTACAAAGCAACACCTAAATGACTGTTAAATGGAGGAATTTTTTTTTTGAATAAGAGAATTATCAAAGTTCGCATAGGCACACAAGGTTAAGAATAGAAATGCACAATATACCTTGCAAGCAGCAAGCTTATACTTTTTTCCTTCCAAGTGAGCTAATCCAGAAGCACATTTCAATTTTGCAACTGTGATGGCTTATCCTCAAGCATAAATAATTTTTCTTTATGGAAATGTGAACAAATCACTTTCCATTAATGGCTGCCTCAAATATTTTCAAAATCTGAACTTCTTCAGCTCAAAAGATCAAAACAACCACTGTTGTCAAAATTTACTGTAGTCGAACTACTCAAAATATGATATCTTTCAACTCAAAATTACACCTCCACTTCTTATCAATTATACCGAATAAGTAGCTCAAATCATAAACTACATTTCACACATTCTTTGCTTACTGCAGCAATA
This sequence comes from Allium sativum, assembly GCA_030737875.1. Taxonomy (NCBI): domain Eukaryota; kingdom Viridiplantae; phylum Streptophyta; class Magnoliopsida; order Asparagales; family Amaryllidaceae; genus Allium; species Allium sativum. Next base: position 793,836,667 of record CM060918.1, on the reverse strand, counting down.
GTTTTTTCTCAACCATTAGATTATTGCATCTCTACAACCCATAAGATAAACTCCTAACGTGCAAGTTTAATTTTCATGAGCGAATGTAAAATAGAATTAAGAGAGAAGAGAATGACGTTTTGTATTGATTTGAATGATTGTACAAAGATAACAGAAATTGTAATATTTAGAGCGAACAATACTGGGTAAGCTGCCAAGAATATTCCTTACAAAATTTAGTAATATAAAGCCACCAAGAATATGCCTCAGTCCTAATGGTTAGCGTTATCAGTTATATTTCACTAAAAGTCAATATTTTCACTACAAAAATATGCCTCGGTACTAAAGGTAAATAGTGTTATCAGTTGATTTTTTTTAAGTGCATTATGTAGGAGTCAATTAGTCCCTAGAATAGAACTGGTGTTGGTTGTAACACCTCATAATTTTAAATATTAAAAATAACAAATTTAAGAACACTTAATTTTTAGGAGAATAATTAAGGGAAATAGGTTGCGCCATTGCGTTTGTCTCGGAATTCTGCTTGGAATAGAGTCCACGTTTTCGTAAATCGGACTTTGTATGAGGAAGTTATGGCCCTCAGAAGTTTCATGAATTTATATAAAATAAAACAGCTCAGATTTAAATTCAAAATTCAAATCAAAACAGAGAAGCGGGTTGGGCGGGATTTTTCCCGTCCAAGGCCAGGTCGACCAGGGGGTCGACCTCCCCTATACAGGTCGACCTGGGGGTCGACCTACCTCCTCGGCCAGATCTGAAATGTGACAATTTCTTACTCGTGGCCGAGTCACTAGGGCTTAGGTGGCAGTTTCTGGATGGTTCCAATTGGTCTGAATGGTTCTGATTACCCCTATGTTAATCTAGCGGCTAATGTTGATCTAAACTTCTATATAAGCACGCATAGACTCAAGCTCTAAACCTAAACTAAATTAATCCCTTGACCTCCATGCTGCTGCTGGAATAGTTCTCCTCCTTCTTAAAGCTTAAGAACTGCAAGTCAGAATTCTTATACAAACGACGAACGAATTATTCTCTTCTCTAATCCGTCTTTGTGAGTACAATTTCTTTCACAAAATAATTAATAAATTAATTATGATGAGTTATAATTTGGATTATGAGAACATGTCTGTTGAATCATGTGACATTACTTAATTTTGTTATCGTTTGTTTCTGAACATATGACAGTTTGGTTAACTTATGTTAGTAGATCTATTTCATATGTCCAATCACATATGTTTAACTTGATTCATTTTATGACAACAGTTTATATGCAAGTTTGAATGTAAATTATATGCTAGATTGGATGTGAATCATATGCAACTCTGTATGCGAATTATACACAAATTTATATGTGAATCAAGTATGTATGTATATATATATATATATATATATATATATATATATATATATATATATATATGCTAGTTTATGTGTAAAACATGTGGTATTAGTTTACATGTTTAGATTCATATGCAAATTTGTAGGAATCTATATGCAAGTTTAGGTGAAAACCATATTAATATATGCAAGTTTAGGTGAAAACCATATTCACATATGCAAGTTTAGGTGAAAACCTTATTTATACATGTAAGTTCACAATTTCATGTTTAGATCTATATTTAGATCCATGGAAGTACATAGGTTATGCAAATTTATGTTCTATATGTCCATTGCCAATGCAAGTTATTGGCTATATAAACTTATGTTATAATTTTCATTTGCAAGTTAGATCCATTTTACGTGTTATGCAAGTTGTGATGTTTTTTTTACGAGTTAGACTATTTGCGAGTCTAACATATTTCCTATTAAATGTACGAACGACATAGGGACAGTGGGAAAAATATTAATTATTAATATTGTGAATTGGCATAAAATGGCTTAAAAAGGCATATAATTAATTTGAGACATTAATTGGTATAATTTATATACCTGAAAAGTATGGAAATAATCTAGGTGACAATTATGGACATAGATTAATTTGGAAATTATTGACAATTTGAATAGGGATATTAATTCATATTGGGGTAAAATAGTTATGTGTAATAATAAACGCCTAAGACACATGGTTAGACACGTTTGTGGTATAAGACTGCCCGGACCCGCCCGACAAATCCAGCAACCGCAAACGGTAGTCTAATGTGAGAGGTCGAAGGCATAAAAATTAAATGCGTAAAATTGTAAAGATACGAGGTTAGGCTCGTTTGCGGTATAAGACTGCGTGGACCCGCCCGGCAAATCCAGCAACCGCAAACGGTAGTCTAACATGGGAGGTCTTTACAAGGTTACAGTTATAATGAATAAATTAACACTTAACCAAGAAAACATGTGGTGGGACATGGGGGTTAAGTGGGTGACATGGGTGACATGTGAAATACGATTAGAAACACATAACCAAGTTGAAACATGTAAGAAGACATGAATGAGAAGGGGTTAAGTGGGAAATCTTAGTGGGGACCAAGCATAGGTGGAAAGCTTGTGTCAAGTATGGGGGCCCTTTTCAAACCAGTAACCCATTAAGTATCTTTGTGAGCTCGAGTTAGATCGAGGACGGGACACGCTTACTGGATTTGATTGTAAGAGGTCAAAACGGGTTAGCGGTGGCAAGCAAGTCCAACAGGGTCATGTGCGTGCGTGGGCCTGGGCTGGTAGGTAAGACGTTGTTGCATCGTGTAAATATAAGCTGTGCATCTTTAGTGGTATCGGGTTGCCACTTTGGGGAGTGATACACCCCACTGTTGGACAAGCACGGGTATCTACGAGTTAGGGAGTCAATCGCATGGGGGTAGTGGGTACAACTAGTGGAGATAGGGGAAGGCGACACCTATGAAGATAGCTAGGGGTACACGAAACTACCATTATGATTATTATGTTCAGTAGGCGGGATCAACTTTTAAGGTGACTAGTAATGGGGCAGTATAGTAATTATCCTATAGTGATTAGGAGCGCAATTATCGCCAGCATATTCCTCTGTTTGTTTTGTCTTGCCCACTTGTTTCACAGTCATTCCTTGTTTTACCAATTTATGGCTTATCCTAATTACTTTAATAATTATATTGTTAAAGTTATTGGACTCGCCAAACTTTATGTCTGACCCCCTTTGTTTTTGCCTCTTTTCTTCCTCCCTCCCCCCTGGTTCTCAGGGTGGGACTATTGCTAGTGGAGCTTGATTTGGATCTGTTCCTCTCTCTTTTGGAAGTTCTTGGATTGCTGAAAGTAAAGTTCAGCTCATCTCTTTTATGGCTACTTATGTTGGGGTTATGCTTTTTACTTTATGCACTCAGAAAAAATTTGTCAAGATGGATATTAAGTGTACTTGGTTTTATTGTTGGTTTTTGATGTTGTTATAACCAAACTATTTCTCCGCTGCAATAAAAGTTGTTTAAAATTTTCAAGTACCAATATATGTATTTGTCTTGTTATATTCTGTTCTATACACCAATAATACTCCATGAAAGTTAATGCATTCCCTTTGAGAGTGACATTAATGGACGTGGGGTGTTACATGTGGTATAAGAGCTGAAGGTTACCAGAACAGATAAGAGATTTTGAAAAACTGTTTTTCAAAAGCATTTTATAAAGAAATACTTTCAAAAATATGTTTTAAGGAGAGTATTTTCAAGAGCAAAACTTATTTTAAAAAATAACCCCCAAGAGCCATATATCATTCCTTCGATTCTTTGTTTTGAATCTTTCCTTTTTCGTTTCAGCATTTCTGGGGATCTTAACCTTCCAGAGGGCGTACCTGTACCTGGCTGGTTCAGAAGGTACCTAGAGGCTAGGGCTAATGACGCAGGCCCAACAAACGTTCCTCCTCCCCCAGCTGCAGCCGCTCCTCCTCCTCCCCCTCCTCGCGTTGATACTTTTTCGAAGAAATGCAAGGACTTTCGGGTAATGGGCGGGAAACCTTTTCACGGGTCAGAGACGCTTGTTGAAGCTCAAAATTGGCTTAAGGAGGTGGAAGATTTGTTTGGTATCTTCGAGATAGAAGATGGAAGGAAGGTCCAATTAGCTGCTTGGTTAATGAAGGACGAAGCCTCATTTTGGTGGGAGGTCACGAATGGAGAGCGTCCAGTGGAGACATGGATGGATTTCAGGCATAGATTCGAGATGAAATTCCTCTCACGAGCAAAAGAGAATTTATACATGGAGAGATTCTTGGCGTTGAAGCAGGGGAATTTATCATTAAAGGAGTATGTCAACAAGTTCAATCAGTTGGCGAGATTTGGCTTAGACTTGGTGAACACACCTGAAAAGAAGGCCCTGAGATTCGTTAAAGGTTTGAATGAGCCGCTACACGGGCTGGCTATGACCCACATTCCTATGGGGGCTACCTTTGAGAAACTGGTTGACATGGCGCTTATGCATGAAGAGGAGAAAGGTTCTAATGTTAATAAGGCACCAGAGAAGAAAGGGGATCAAAAGAAATCACAACACCAACACAAGAAAGGTGGTAAGGATAACAATAGCAAAGGAATGGAAAGGTGCTTTAATTGTGGAACACCAGGCCATCTGAGCAAGGACTGTAGAAAGAAGAAGAAGACTGGCTGTTTCAACTATGGTGAGGAAGGACATCTGATCAAAGACAGCCCGAGGAAAGGACAGAGGACAGGGTCTACTTGTGGAGGGCAGGTTCAGGCTTTCATGGCAGCAGGGCAGGCAAGAGGGCAGGTTCATGCTCTCATGGCACCAGGACAGGAGAGAGGTAGAAACATTTCCGTTGAAAGTTTGGTTTTTCTGCTTGATCATCCTTTTCGTACTTTGTTTGATTCTGGCGTTTCACACTCGTTTGTATCTGCTTTGTTATTTGAAACACTACACCTAAATACTAGTCTAGTTACAGATCTCATTGTAGTCTCAAATCCTATTGGTGGTTCGGCTCATCTTTCAATGATTTGTCGGGACTTGAGAGTGTCTATCTTGGGCATTGGGTTTGAATGCAACGCCTTCATTCTTGGCTTCATGGGCTACGGCTTGATTCTAGGCATGGATTGGCTAGCTAGATACGGTGCCATCCTAGACTGTGAAAGAAGGGTAGTTAGATTGTTGACTCGCTGTGGTAAGACCCTTGATATTTCTTGTGACCCTAGAGGTCCGGTAATGCTTAGCTACCTAGAATCCCTTGACGCATCCAATGATGATTTGAAATCTGTTCGTGTGGTCCATGAATATAGTGACGTTTTCGATGAAGTTCCCCCGAGGCGCGAGATAGACTTTCGAATATACCTAGTAGATAATGCAAAGCCAGTTGCATTACCAGTGCGCTAAATAGCTCCGAGAAAGAGAAGAGAACTCAGTAAGCAAGTGAAAGAGTTGCTTGAGAATGGGTTCATAAGAAGAAGTATTTCGAAGTGGGGTGCTCTAGTCATATTTGCTATGAAAGCTGATTGTTCACTTAGATTGTGTGTACACTATAGAGAGCTGAATAAGCTAACAAAGAAGAACAGACACCCATTGCCGAGGATAGATGACTTATTCGATCAGTTGGTGGGTGCTTCGATTTTATCGCAACTGGATTTGGCCATAGGGTTTCATCAACTAAGGGTGGCTGAAGATAACATAGATAAGACTGCATTTAGAAATCCTGACAGTTTCTTCGAGTGGCTCGTCATGCCTTTTGGTTTGACGAATGCACCCGCATACTTTGTTGACTTAATGAGTAGGGTGTTTAAGGAGTTTCTAAACAAGTTTGTGGTGGTCTTTGTAGACGATATTCTGATTTTCTCTAAAAATGAAGAAGAGCGTGCCCTACATCTTAGGGAAGTCTTAGAGACCCTACGAGCGCATCAACTTAAAGCTAAGTTCTCCAAATGCCATTTTTGGAGAAAAGAAGTAAGTTCTTAGGACACGTGGTCTCTAAGGAAGGGATAAATGTGGATCCCGCAAAGGTGGTGGCAATCCAAGATTGGTAGATTCCTAAGAACGCAACAGAAGTAAGAAGCTTTTTAGGGCTGGCTGGTTATTATAGGAAGTTCATTAAGGACTTCGCGAAGATATCAGCCCCACTTACTCGGTTGATGAAGAAGATCTTGACTTTTTCATGGGATGTTGACTGTGACGATGCCTTCCAGCGTTTGAAGAGGGCTTTGACGACAGCTCCAGTTTTAGTTTGGCCAGATGGGAGTAAGTCATTCACAGTATATACTGATGCTTGCGGGACAGGGCTTGGCGCAGTTTTAATGCAAGAGGGAAGGGTGATATGCTATGGTGGAAGGAAGTTGAAAGTCCACGAGAAGAATTACCCTACCCACGGCTTAGAGTTGGCTGCTGTAGTTTTTGCGCTTAAGTCTTGGCGTGATTATTTGCTTGGCTAGAAGTTTGAGTTGTATACAGACCATAAGTCGCTAAAGTACTTGTTCTCTCAGAAAGATCTAAACTTGAGGCAACAGAGGTGGATGGAGTTTTTAGCATCCTACGGTTTTGATATCGCATATACCCCTGGCAAGGGTAACGTTGTAGCTGACACCTTAAGTAGAAAGAAGTTGACTTTAAGTCCTTTGTTCGTAGAGCGGAAGAGTTTGGAGTATATAACTACCTTTAACTTCAGACTCTCTGTCGATTATATACCCGGATTATTGGCATCACTAGAGGTGCAACCTACACTTTTGGGTTTGGTTGGAGAGGCACAGCGAGATGACCCACAGTTGGTTGAGATAGTAGGAAAGCTTATAGGAGGGGAGTTTTCGAGTCATCTTAGTAGATATGTTATAGATGAGAGAGGTTGGTTGCGTAGAGATGGGAGACTTTGCGTTCCACAAGACGAGAGCTTGAAGAAGACAATTCTTAAAGACTCACGTCGCTCCAAGATGACCATACATCCCGGTGGTGACAAGATGTATAGGGATATGAAGCGAGTTTTCTTTTGGACCGGAATGAAGAAGGAAATGGCTGAGTTCGTTTTTAGATGCTTAGTGTGCCAGCAAGTCAAGGCGGAGCAAAAGAAGCCCGGTGGTTTGCTCCACCCTTTAGAGATTCCGCTGTGGAAATGGGAAAGTGTTTCCATGGATTTTGTAGACGGGTTGCCAAGATCGAGAAAGGGTAATACGGGGATTTGGGTAGTTGTAGACAGACTTACTAAGAGTGCCCATTTTATTCCCGTTAAAAGTAGAACGACCGCCGCATGGTTTGCATCTGTTTACCTTCGAGAGATAGTTCGTCTTCATGGCATACCCTCTAGCATTGTGAGCGATAGAGATCCCATTTTCACTAGCGAGTTTTGGAAGAGCTTACAAGAGGCGGTTGGAACACAATTGTGCTTAAGTACCGCTTATCACCCTCAGACGATGGCCAGACCGAGAGAGTAAATCAGATTCTAGAAGATCTTTTGAGGCTATGCATCTTGGAATTTGGAGGGACATGGGAAAATCATCTTCCTTTATTGGAGTTCGCCTATAATAACAGCTTTTAGGGTAGCATTGGCATGGCACCTTTTGAAGCTCTTTATGGACGACCATGCCGATCACCTACTTGTTGGTGGGAATCTACAGATAAGGTTTTGCTTGGACCCGACATGATTAGGGAGACTTCAGAGAAGATAGACTTGATTCGATGGAGAACGAAGACGGCGCAGGACCGACAGAAGTCATATGTTGATAAGAGACGAACCGATCTTGAGTTCAATGTTGGGGACATGGTTTTTATTAAGGTGTCACCATTGAGAAATGTAGTCCGTTTTGGATCAGTAGGGAAGTTGGCACCGAGGTTCGTAGGACCCTTTCCAATTACAGAGAGGATTGGGCAGATGGCGTATAGGGTAAAGTTGTCAGAGAAGCTCATTGGTGTTCATGACGTGTTTCACGTTTTGCATTTGCGTAAGTGTTTACATGATACGGCGAAGGTGGTGGAGCCGAGCACGCTCAAAGAAGTGGAAGTAGAGCGTAATGCCACAGTTAGACGAGCTCCTACACGCATCCTTGGATCGGAAGTCAAAAAGCTACGCAACAAAGAGGTCAAGTTGGTCAAAGTGCAATGGGGAGATGATCAAGGAGACGCGACTTGGGAGACGGAAGATAAGATGCGTACGCTGTACCCTTTCCTTTTTGAGGGTATGTTTCTAACTTTTCCTTTTTCTACCGCTTTGTTTATACTTGTCCTATCGTTTAGTATGTCTTCGCGATGATATCTTCGATCTTTAGTTAGGAACAATCCTATGGTTGTAGACATGTGTTTGAGACATGTTATGTTTGGTGGATGCAAATGGATGCAAGTGGTTGCTAGTGGTTGCTCGTGGATGCATGTACACACACATTAGGCACTAGATCAGCTCAATCACTTTCATATTGCATATAAATATGTGTGCATATTTAAATTAATGGATGTATAATGGTTGTGTTATCATATGGATGCTGCATTTTGATTAATGGTTGTGCACACATGTAGAAATAATATGTATCGTTAGGATTCTTTTGCATACATAATGGACGCATGGCACTATCATGATTTGCATTAAGGAGGTCAATTAAATCATTGGACCGCCTGATTTTGCATTAGATAAGGAACATATCCACACACTTTTTGCATATGTTCATACGGCATTAAAAATATTGTAAGGACAATGGATGTCTGTGTTTGACGGTTGAGTAGATGGATGATTGGATGTTAGGATATACATTCTCCTTAAGTTGGAGATTTCGAGGGCGAAATCCTTTAAGGAGGGGAGAATGTAACACCCCGTAATTTTAAAAATTAAAATTAATAAATTTTAAAAAAAATTAGGAGAAGAATTAAGGGAAATGGGTTATGCCATTGCGTTCGTCTCGGAATTCTGCTTGGAATAGAGTCCAAGTTTTCGTAAATCGGACTTCGTATGAGGAAGTTATGGCCCTCAGAAGTTCAGGAATTTATATAAAATAAAACAGCTCAGATTTAAATTAAAAATTCAAATCAAAACAGAGAAGCGGGCTGGGCGGGATTTTTTCCGCCCAAGGCCAGGTCGACGAGGGAGTCGACCTCCCCTATACAGGTCGACCTGGGGGTCGACCTACCCCCTCGGGCAGATCTGAAATGTGACGATTTCTGACTTGTGGCTGAGTCACTAGGGCTTAATTGGCAGTTTCTGGATGGTTCCAATTGGTCTGAATGGTTCTGATTGCCCCTATGTTAATCTAACGGCTTATGTTGATCTAAACTTCTATATAAGCACGCATAGACTCAAGCTCTAAACCTAAACTAAATTAATCCCTTGGCCTCCATGCTGTTGTTGGAATAGTTATCCTCCTTCTTAAAGCTTAGGAATTGCAAGTAGGATTCTTATACAAACGACGAACGAATTATTCTCTTCTCTAATCCGTCTTTGTGAGTACAATTTCTTTCACAAAATAATTAATAAATTAATTATGATGGGTTATAATTTGGATTATGAGAACATGTCTGTTGAATCATGTGACGTTACTTAATTTTGTTATCGTCTGTTTGTGAACATATGACAGTTTGGTTAACTTATATTAGTAGATCTATTTCATATGTCCAATCACATATGTTTAACTTGATTCATTTTATGAGATCAGTTTATATGCAAATTTGGATGTAAATTATATGCTAGATTGGATGTGAGTCATATGCAAGTCTGTATGCGAATTATACACAAATTTATATGTGAACCAAGTGTGTGTGTGTGTGTGTGTGTGTGTGTGTGTATATATATATATACACACGCTAGTTTATGTGTAAAACATATGGTATTAGTTTACATGTTTAGATTCATATGCAGGTTTGTAGGAATCTATATGCAATTTTAGGTGATAACCATATTCATATATGCAAGTTTAGGTGAAAACCATATTCACATATGCAAGTTTAGGTGAAAACCTTATTTATATATGCAAGTTCACAATTTCATGTTTAGATCTATATTTAGATCCATGGCAGTACATAGTTTATGCAAATTTATGTTCTATATGTCCATTGCCTATGCAAGTTATTGACTATGCAAACTTATGTTATAATTCACATTTGCAAGTTAGATCCATTTTATGTGTTATGCAAGTTGTGATGTTTCTTTTTTTTTATGAGTTAGACTATTTGCGAGTCTAATGTATTTCCTATTAAACGTATGAACAACGTCGGGACAATGGGAAAAATATTAATCATTAATATTGTGAATTGGCATAAAATGGCTTAAAAAGGAATATAATTAATTTGAGACATTAATTGGTATAATTTATATACCTGAAAAGTATGGACATAATCTAGGTGACAATTATGGAGATAGATTAATTTGGAATTATTGACGATTTGAATAGGGATATTAATTCATATTGGGGTAAAATAATTATATGTAATAATAAACGTCTAGACACGAGGTTAGACTCGTTTGTGGTATAAGACTGCCCGGACCCGCCCGACAAATCCAGCAACCACAAACGGTAGTCTAATGTGAGAGGTCGAAGGCATAAAAATTAAATGCGTAACAATTGTAAAGACACGAGCATAGGCTCGTTTGCGGTATAAGACTACCCGGACCCGCCCGGCAAATCTAGCAACCGCAAACAGTAGTCTAATATGGGAGGTCTTTATAAGGTTACGGTTATAATGAATTAAGTAACAATTAACCAAGATAAACATGTGGTGGGACATGGGGGTTAATTGGGTGACGTGGGTGACATGTGAAATACGATTAGAAAAACTTAACCAAGTTGAAACATGTAAGAAGTCATGAATGAGAAGGGGTTAAGTGGGAAATCTTAGTGGGGACCAAGCATAGGTGGAAAGCTTGTGTCAAGTATGGGGGCCCTTTTCAAACCAGTAACCCATTAAGTATCTTTGTGAGCTCGAGTTAGATCGAGGACAGGACACGCTTACTGGATTTGACTGTAATAGGTCAAAACGGGTTAGCGGTGCCAACGCAAGTCCAACGGGGTCATGTGCATGCGTGGGCCCGGGCTAGTAGGTAAGACGTTGTTGCATCATGCAGATATAAGTCGTGCATCTTTAGTGGTATCGGGTTGCCACTTTGAGTTGTGATACACCCCCACTATGGGACCAACACGGGTATCTACGAGTTAGGGAGCCGATCGCATGGGGGTAGTGGGACAACTAGTGGAGATAGGGGCAGGCGGCACCTATGAAGACAGCTAGGGGTACACGAAACTACCATTATGATTATTACGTTCAGTAGGCGGGATCAACTTTTAAGGTGACTAGTAATGGTGCAGTATAGTAATTATCCTATAGTGATTAGGAGTGCAATTAACGCCAGCATATTCCTCTGTTTGTTTTATCTTGCCCACTTGTTTCACAGTCATTCCTTGTTTTACCAGTTTATGCCTTATCCTAATTACTTTAATAATTATATTGTTAAAGTTATTAGACTCGCCAGACTTTATGTCTGCCCCCTTTGTTTTCGCCTCTTTTCTTCCTCCCCCCCCCCAAGTTTCTCAGTGTGGGACTAGTGCTAGTGGAGCTTGATTTGGATCTCTTCCTCTCTCGTTTGGAAGTGCTTGGATTGCTGAAAGTAAAGTTCAGCTCATATCTTTTGTGGCTACTTATGTTGAGGTTATGCTTTTTACTTTATGTACTCGGAAAACAATTTGTCAAGATGGATATTAAGTGTACTTGGTTTTTGATGGTTTTGTAACTAAACTATTTCTCTGCTGCAATAAAAGTAGTTTTAAATTTTTCAAATACCAATATATGTATCTGTCTTGTTATATTTTGTTCTATACACCAATAATACTCCATAAAAGTTAATGCATTCCCTTTGAGAGTGACATTAATGGACGTGGGGGGTTACATTGGTCATATCCTCATTTGTCCAGATTTTACTTGGATAAGTAGTAACCAGATTTAATTTTATAATTAAATCAGATGTAGTATATATCCCTAAGGAAAGAAACCACTCAAACCAAAATATAGCTCTTAAGCAACAAAAAAGGAAAACACCAAGGAGCCTATTGAGTGCTCTAGATGTTGACAATGGTGAAATCTCCAAATACCTGAATAAGGTCATCTATTTAGTGGTATGAACGGTTTTCTGGATTAAAGATGATACATGTGCTAAATTTTCCCATATCAGTATTGCATCTTAATGAAAATTAGAAAAGAACAAACATATAAAGGAAAAGTTTGCAGTCCACAGCTAGGCAAATGAGTTTTAAATTTTGTTGTATCACAAAGCTCACGGTTTCTTTTTTCTTTTCTTTTTATCTTTTTTTACTCAGGAAAGGATTCAATTTTACAGATATGTTATAGAAAATAACTGTAACTACCTGCTTTTGAATTCCACTGCTTAAGTAAGAACATCTTCAAGCTCTTTTTATCAATTACTTATATATAAAATAATACAACATTTGCCTTGCCAAAAAATAGTACAACATTTAGTAGAAAAACAACTAATCATAACACCAAAAATTTAAAAAAGAAAGAAAAATGAATAACCAAACAGAAGACTCAAATGTTCTCATTTCGGATTGATGAAAGGATGGCGTCTACTTTAGACATAACTTTTTGTAAGGTCTCCTGATTTGTTATTAAGGAGAGGATAAGAAATTGTTAATAATCATTCACATGGACATGATTTGGGTTCTGGTTTATAAATCCAAGCCCGATGATAACCATATGAAGATCGAATTAAATATTAATTATCTCTCTCTACAGTTGAGACAACAGCAAAAACATATTTACAAAAACTGACACAATTAAAATGTGTTTCTGATATAGTTAAGTCAAATGGTAAAAATGGACAAATGGTTCATAATGATTGTTAATAGTTTAGTCGAGTTTCATCCATAAACAAAAAGAAATCATCATGTTCCTTTGGAGCAAAATAAAGAACACCAAATTCTGCTTAAGGAGTTTAAGACCACAAACTCATAAGGAAATCCCCAAGCCTTAGTGGCTTGGGCTAGGACCAGTCTTTGGCATGAGGCAACGTTCAGTTCCAAAATGACCAGCATACGACTCTTAACTAGTTTTCCAGGTTCCCTTTTTCTATTTGTCACTGACTAATATGTCAATCTTATCTACTTTCTGCTACTATAAAGTCATTCTTTAGCTTATTGCCAACTCATGATTCCGAGACTACTCTCCTTTCTAGCCTGTAAAATTTGTTTTGTAAAGGGGCGTTGATTGCTTAATTTGAAGCATCCAAAACAATCTTCGGGGTTGTTTTAAAACATGAAAATTATTTTTAATCCGGTAATAAAACATTTTTATTGGTGGACAAATACAGATTGTAACGTGAAATTAAATAAGTCTATGTGAGATTAAAAGTGAGGATAACTAAATTATCGAATTCCCCATCCATACCGAAAGTGGTCTAACAAACTATGATCACATCATCGAATGAATGAAGATGCCTAATCCTTAATCAATGTTGTGTTCTAGGACAAACAATGTTTCTACACAGTTCATTTTAGATGCATTGTTCTCATTTTCCATAGTCGCTAACAGTATCAGCCTCGAAGTTAATTTCAGTAAAGCTGAAACATGTGAGATGGTTCTTTTTAAAATGTCAAGAGTAGGGAACTCAAGCCTTTTAAGGTGTTCTAATTAACTTTTCAGGCAAGTTAATAAAAACCAATTAACTAATATAGTAATACAGTAACTACTTTAGCATTGCAACAAATTGATGCAGGACCAGGTATTTCATCCCAAATACATATGCCTCCTGTCTTAATTGTTCACAACTCTTTACTTATGTCAATTAATCTAGGGAGTTACTTGATTCATTAAAATATATGAACACCGATTAAATTCATTATTATTGTCTAATGTATGATCTGAAAAATGAATATTTACTTCTTCTTTTCTTCTTTCACCGGAATTGTTCTAAGTCAATAAAGTCGCCTGTGAGTATAGTGTTCTTTCACCACTATGACAAAATACATCTTTGAAAAGGGTAGTGTGTATTAATTAATTATCACAATACATACTAGTCTATTCCATAGTTAACAACTGAAGCATTAAGGTAACACGAAAAAGTATAATATTCAAAGATGGACTAAAGCTTTCAACAAAGCGCGACTTCAAAGGGAGCAATGGTTATACATAATAACTTTGATTATCAGTAGAACTCAAAGTAACAATTTCCAATTTGGATTCAAATTTAGAGTAATAATCATTTAACTACAGAGGATAACCCGAACCAAAGCATCCAAAGCAAGACAAGCACAAGCAAACGAATGGAATAGTGAGTAAACATTCATCGTATCAAGACAATATACTAACCTTTGACAAATCCGATAAGTGGTCAAAGGAAGGATGCTCGGAAGCTCGATGATCAACATTAATTAGTACAGATCCGTAAATGGAAGCTCGACGGTTGACATTAATGAGTACAGACCGTAGATGGAAGTTCGAAAATCGAAATTAATCAGTAGAGATCCGGTATATGAAAGCTAAACAATTAACGATCTCCTAGATGGAAGCTCGAAAATTAATTAGATGGAAGCTCGGCTAGACGACAGATCTATAGGAGGTACCGGATCGACATTGAGAAGATCGACGACCAAAGATTTTAAAAAATCGCAGAAGGGAACGATCTTGCATAAAAGAAGAAACGCGACCGATGATTTAAGGTTTTGGGAATGCTAATTTAGTTTCGTAAATCATAGGTGCTGCAAGTATGGTCTTTTCACTTGAAATAAAATGTTTAAAAAGATTAAAAAAAACGTTGAAACACTTAGACACGAATAGAAATCCTAGACAACTATTTCATACATCGAAACAATAGAAAAGTGTTTCAGGTAAAAAATACCATATGTTTCAAGTTCGTTTATTTAGTTTAGTGATGGATCCTAAGGAAATGAAAATCCGTTATCCTTTTTATGCTATTGTGCACTTCTATGAATATTTCACTCGAGTTAATTTACGTATATGAGAATTTTAGTCCTGACTCAAGTCTATTATTTTACTTTATGCTCGGATCAGACCGAGTATTACAACATAAATTACATCTGACAAAGCAGGAGACTCATCAAAATCTCATCTTTATTAAATTATTTCTATCATTTTATATGTATTACTGATATTTATATATTAAACTTGCATTGTATTCATTATTTAACTCAGAGGTAATTGTATTACATTATTTTACTCCACTATGGAACATTTCATTATTCTTGTCTAATGGTTCTATGATTGATCCTGATTAAACCCCATAGCAATAACAATCTGTTGTTTTGAACGATTCTAGTTGGTTTTATTTTCGACTTGAATGGTTGGAAATAACATGTTGTTACACTTGGTAACATTCACCCAAGCCGGCGATGGCTACAAATGGTAACCACAACAAATGGTTTTACGGCCAACCTCTCGACTTCTAGGCCAGCCCTACGGCTGCCTGACCAAACCACCTCGAGACTTGTAGAGGGTAAAAGATAAAGATTTTCCATAGTTCACAATGTGACAACCCCTTATCATGCATCAACTAGCTTTTATACCAAAACGGTGTATGTCCTTCCGATGGCTACCGCCGGTAGCTCCAACGTTTGTTTTACGGCCAACCACTCGACTACACCAACCCTAATCGGGACGTGTAAGGGTAAAGTCAATGCTTCGACATACATATCCCTGCAACTTTTCCCTACTTTATTCATTTATTGGGTGATGCGGCCAAAGGTTACGCTTTACCTTATAACCAATGGATTATCTTGGAATGCTATCAATGCCATCCACGAAATAAAGCAATGATAGCATTCATCCATACAAGTTGTTCTAGGATCTAACAAGCATAATAATTTCACTATCTTCCATTTTGGATCCACCCTCAAAAAGAATAGTACATCTCCATATCATGCTTTATATAAATTCCATTACGAATATTATTAGTTTGTAGTGATTCGAATAATTTATACTTATACTTGAACCGATGTTTCTAAACTAAGTGAAAGTTTCCGAAAAATTCAATTCTGGTTCTTTGGAAGTATGTTACAACGAATCCAAGTTCCCACAGGGAAACATAGGTACACAACATTTACTTCCTGCGTTAATTTTAGGCCAAGTTGTTTAATAGTGGGAATCCCACTTTCTAAGATGAGTGTATAAACTTGTTTGTGGATAACCATATACTAAATTAAACATGACTCTTTTATATAAATTAACTCTTCTCATATCTCTCACGTTTCCAATATTTCAACCTTACTTTATCCCTTGCCTATAATAAATTATGGATATCACAAATAGAGGGTCGGATTACTCATCAGCTTTTAGTGCTATATATGATATGACTTACTTTCCATATATGAATCACCATATTAGTACTAGGTTTCACGTTTGTTGGAGTTACATAAAGACGAGGTCAAGAGATCCTTTGATTTAAAGTAGACTTAAAAATACAACTTATAAGGTTTGAAATAGACTTATAGTAAATAAAATATCCAATTGTAAATTGAACTTAAATTGAAAATATATGAATATTAAATAATAATTTACTTTAAAAAAAATTATAATTAAAACTTAATTACATATTAATTAAAGTAATTAACCAAAATCCTATATGATTAGTTATTAAATAAAAATAAATCTTAATTGATTGTAAATTTACTAAATAATTAACTTAAATTAATCAAAAATAACTTTTAATAATTAATTAAGACTTGTTTAATTTAAAAAAAATCATAATTAACTTACTAAATTCTTAAGTACTGGTTTCTTTCTTAATTACTAATTAATTATCAATTTAAATACTTAATTCACTAATTATTAACATAAAAGTTATTAATGATTAATCTTATTTTAAAAGATAATTAATTGGTATTTGATCGTTAGTTAGATTAACTTAATAAACCTTGATTAGTTGCTTAATTAATTAATTATTAACAAAGTATTAATTAATAATCAAATATTGAAATACTTGATTAACTTTTTTTAATCATAATTATTAAGTTAAAATGTCATTACCAAGTTTACAAACCATTTTAAAAACATTTTAAGCACAAAACTTAATCTTTTTACCCAAAATCGCCGTTTTCCATTAAAACTGCATTCATAACGACTATAGTTACGGATGTAGTTTTAAAGTTTAGTGATTAAGAAAATTTTAAACCCTTTCTACATGTCTAACTATCTTTTAAAATATTACGGAAAAAATATTTGAAATTTCCAAACAATGTTTATGTTTGACACTTTCCTACGGAATAGTATAGCGGAAATTTATTATAAATTACTGCAAGCGCACAGGTGTATAGTATGTAGGTTGAACACAGGGTGGAAAATTAAATTTTATTATTTATATATTTCGTGGGCGAGTTAGAAGAATTTAGAGGATTTGATTATAATAAAAATTGAAATTGCAATTTGGTTCAGAACAAATCTAATTGAACCGATAACCGAATTACAATTATCAATGAAACAAATTAAAACTGCAATTGAATTCACTATAGATTCGAATCTAATCGGATTTATATAAATTCAATGACACCAAAATTAATATAATAATGAAATAAAAACTGCATAAAAGAAATAAACAAATGGAAATAAAAATTAGGATTACTGTTGAATCTAATTAGACGATCGATCACTAATGAGAAAAGTAAATGAAATAGCAATTTGTGTTCTAGAAAATCTAATTGATTAGACAATACAAATTGCCATGAAAATTTAAAAAAAAAGCAAAAATAAAATAAAAGAAAGCTTTATTAATTGAGAAGAGAATTACAGAAAAAGATACAACTATTTACAATGAATACAATGGGTATGTATAAAGGATGTAGTCTCCATCCTATGAGAATAATTGAGCCAAGAATGAATCTTTTGAAATATTCTATTTACAAATAAAAGAGATATGAAGATGGACTTGATATTCCATGCATATTTCATCTTCTGATTAGTGACATGTGGCAGATTAATTGGCTTTTCCTTGGCAATAATTCAACCAAATCTTCTTCTACATGACAGTTGAAAATGAATGATTTGATTTGATTTCCTTGAGAAGAATATGCCTATTTCTTAAAATATTTATTAGTGCATATTATATATATATATATATATAATATACCACTATTCCATATATTCTTCAGAGCAAAGAAGGCGATGGGTATATTTCTGTGCTCCCTTCTTCAGCAAAAAATAAGTCTTGACGGGGATTGATCTTAGGTCACTCTGTCCAAATTTCCAAGTCTTTACCAGTGTGCTACAGGTTCCTTTGTGATTGAAAAAAATGTTGATTCCAAAAAGTAGCATTTTCAATTCAAATGGTCTTTAATTGAATGATGGAGACATTTATTTAACAACCTGTTAAAACATACGAAATACCCAAAGTAATATTTATTTATTTACAATAAAGATAAGATATGAGCATAAAAATAAACACTTTTACATGTTAATCAGTTTACAACTTTAACTTTCTTTTCTTTTAAAGCGAACATTAATCTTTGTTTTAAACCTAAGGATATCAAACCATTATGCAAAATTAAATACTAACTTTAACATAATACAATACTTTATTTACTCATTTACATTATAAACATTAAGGGTATGTTTGAGAGTAGCGAAAGCGGGTATTTTGGTGGGGAATTTTAATGGGGTATTTTAGCGGGATATTTTACTTAGCGGAGAATGCGTTTGCGAGTTTAAGCGGACCATTTTAGGAGGATCAATTTTTTAATTTAATTAACTTATGTTTAAAACAGATCTATATCATTAAAGCATAATAACACAACAAACTAAACAAAACAGTCCACTACATAATAATATCGCTGAAACTAATAATATGGAGAAATACAACACACTACCAATGATGACGGAAATTTCTCAGTTGATAACTTATGTAACCAAGAAAGTCTTGGCCAGATAGTACCTCCTCCACATCCAAGATCGACGGATCGATGCGAAAAATCTCAATAATCTCCCACTTCTCAATGTTAGTAACACTAAACAGAAGAAAAAAACAACGGTCCACCGCGACTGTGAAATGATCTGTTTGAACGAATGGGGGTTTAGTAGTTTGCCTGCTAGATGTACTGCGTGACGTTTGTCTATGTGTATACTGTGCTGGTGGTGGGCTCCCTTCACTCAGAATATCACGATACGTAGCTTTATCGGCCACAGTAAAGGGTTATGGTGGTGCACAAATCACGTAACTGTAGGTGTCTTTCCCTGTGCAGTCCCTGAAAAGCTAATCCTGCTCTCGAAACTTCGGAGGTGGATCTCTCTTGAACCTCTAATACGAGCTGGCAGGACCGCTCCACCATTTGTATGAGCCATCGAGACAGTCGTTAACAACATCCCATACACTGCTTGGATTTTGGAGCAGTTTGTTCCAAGATGTCCAGACCCTCTTTAGATTATCCCATTTGTTCTTCATCTAGGTCTACGTCAAATCATCATCGAACCGCTCATTAAATTCCCTCTGAACCACGGTCAAAAATCTCCTCGTGCCTTTGAGATATAAATGATTGAGGCAGATGTCTATGAAAGCCTACATTCTTTCCACAGTCCATGTAGCGATGGACGTAGACAAAGATCCAGAAGAACCAGATGTAGAGGAGTCTGCGATTTAACTGAAAAAATAACCCAAAAATTAAAAAAAATATTTTGTACATATGAACGTTTAAAATATATTGATGGAGAAAATTACCTGAAATTAAGCTCGAATTGACTAGGAAATTTTGAGAATGAAGAGAATAGAGGAAGGATTTGATGAAGAAATGAAGAGGGCGGGGAGGTAACTACAAGGGGAAGGAGCCATAGCTCCAACGACTCAAATTTGAGCTATTGGACCAATGGTCCATTTTGGACCATTTGCCCCACAACGTGTCTGACACGTCATTGGAAAAACCGTCCAAAATGAAGCCGTGAACCGCCCCTAAGTGTGAAGCCTACACATAATTATATAATCAAAGATCACATTTTTATAACTAGTGTTCATTTAGACTCAAATTCCAAGTCTAGTTTCCAAGCAACATATCACAATCACAAAATACAAATATGCAACCATAATAACAAATCATACTATCCCAATAACAAAGGCATAGTTCATGACATATAAGAAAGATATATGTAGCATAAATATAAATTAATTTTCATTTTTAAAACAAATATTTTACTCGTCAAACTTACACAAAACCAAGCTAAAAGGGTACTGGAATCTTGCAAACGCCTTCCTATTTGCATAGCTTTGTAAAAATTGATTTTTAGAGGGCTAAAATACAAAATGGCTTGGCCTTGGGATGGTATGGCAAGGCCTTGAGATGATTTGGGTGCTTTGGGATTGTAGATGGAAGAGGAGTGGTAGAAAAGGAGAAGATTGAGCTTAGAAATGGTTTTAAAGAGGTTTGAAGTGTAAAAGTTACATTTTTAACAAAAGGAAGCCATTAAAACATTTTGAAACCTAGAAAAGTGAGAAGGAAGATGAAAATGAAATGAAAAGGAAGAAGAAGAAAAGAATTACTTCTATATAAAATGAAAAGTGGAACACTGCTACAAAAGTGGGCATATTCGGCACAAGTTTTATGTGGCCTTAGATCGAAAAAGTGTTGCATTTTCACCTTTTTTCAAATAGGCAACACCGGGTGGGTGTGGCATCCACGGTCGTTGCCTTAGCCCTCTAAGGTAACGCTTTAGCACATCTACTGCCACGGAAAGAAACTGTTGCATTATAGACGTAATGCAACACTATTTGTACGTAATGCAACAATATTCAGCGTTGCTTGAAAATTAGTTAGATCCTGGGTACCAGGTCACGATAGTGGCGGCCATGTCAGCTGCCTACGTGTCACATGACACGTCAGATCTCCACGTCAGCTGCACACGTGTCACATACCACGTCAACTGCGGTGTTTACATGCCACGTAGACTTACTACTATTTTATGTAATGCAAAACCACTGTATTATGGAATGTGACACCATTATCTTGAAATACAACATTAGGATAAAAGCAAATGCAACAGTAAAAGAAGGCAAATACAACGCTTTAATTATAAATTTTGCAATATCAGTTTTGTATATAGAAGAAACACATCTGTTACATTCATCATCACATTCAAACCTTCAATACATACCACCTTCAATAAATAAGATCAAATACGTAATTCAACGCTTTAAATATATAACACATACGATCAAATACATAATTTAAAAGTAGAAAAAGTGCCAACACATACCACCTTCAATACAAGTGCTAACAAATACGATCAGTGTGCATTCTACAAAGTAGCAATGCCATGAACCAGAAACTGTATCTCTCTATGTCATTTCAGGTCCTCCACTTGCCGGTTGTATCTCTCCTCGTCATTTCAGATCCTGCAATTTGAATTTACAAGTTATTTGATAAGTGCATATGTGTTGTGTGCATGCATATGTGCATTTGGCCATCTAATCAACTTATAAATCTTAGTGAGTTACGCATACAATTATAATTGTTAACCAATCAGCATTGGTCACTACGTACCACCTCATCAGAAATAGAATTGAGTATGCTTCGTCTTCTGTGCAAGCATTTCCAGTTCACATATCTGCCTGACACCATCCATTGGGTCCCTCGCACATCCTTTCAAGCGTCAGAACATCATCTCCTCCATATCCCTTAAACCCTAATCTTCGAAATTTTAAAAATAAAAAAACAATAGACTCGTCTCTATACATCACAGCCACTGTTCTTAAGGGACATTGGAATTTCGAAGATGTGCAATACGTTCTTAAGGTGGCTCTCAATCATAATTCGTGGCATATACGGGTGATACCCAACAACTCTTTTCTAGTATCATGCCCATCGTACCGAATGCATGATCATGCCCTAATGTTGAAAGTTTTTACAAAACCTGGTGGTGCTATTTACCTGCAACCATGGTCTGATGAAAAATTTGAGCCCTCACCATCGTTAGAAGGGGAATCATGGGCTAAAGTTGATGGCTTTCCCGAGTTCCTAAAGAGTAATGTTCCTGCTGTTGAAGAAGTAATGAAGCTAATGGGAAGTGTGCTTGCAATTGACGACTGCTACTGGTCTCAATATGACCATACATCTTTCTACCTGAAAATGCAATTTTATGAAGGCATTGGCAATATCAATACTTTTGCTGCTCAAATCAATAACAAGGTTTACTTCGTTAAGGTTCAGTGCTGTACCCATGCTCATCCTAGGACAAGGCCTGAACTTCTTTTTGTGAGCAATAGGGAGGAAGAGGTGGTTCCATGTTTGCATCACTACCGATGGGAATGGGAAATGGATTCAGATGAAAGATTTAATGCAATGATACAAGAAGCTGCTGATCTATCCCCTTGCCAAGCTTATTTCTGGAAGTCGCCCATGACATACATGTTGATAACCAAGACCCAATGAACCAGAGGAATGATCAGTGGGTAGATATAGAAGTTGATCAGTAATTTGACTGGCCAAACTACCTCACCCCTTGTCCTGATGCTGCAGGTCCATCACATGCAGCTGCTCACTTCGAACTGGCTCTCCCACAGCCGCAAAGCCCTAACGAATTAGTTTGAAGTTCCACAGCCCCGCAACCCTGATCTGGTATGAATTGATGCTACTATAATGTCATTTTTTGGATGTGTATGTATTAAATTAACTTTATGATACTTTTGGATATCGATGTTTATTTTATTTTTTAGATGTGTATGGTATGAACTGATCGATGTTGCCTTATGATACTTGTGCGTGTGTGTATACTTGTGCGTGTATGGTATGAACTGATCGATGCTGCCTTATGATACTTGTGCATGTTTGTATACTTGTGCGTGTATGGTATGAACTGATGTGTATTGTATGGACTGATGCCGCCTTATGATACTTGTGCATGCGTGTTAGATACGGGTATTTGTATCACAAAACCGCGGTGCATACACACCACAGTGCACACACACCGCAGTGCAACACATGTATTTGTATCACAAAACCTCAAGCATACAGTTGTTTGTCATTTTTTGGATGTGTATGGTATGAACTGATGCAAAACTGAGCATACGTTTCCAAAATCGAAACATTGAAATTGGTAGTTTCCAAAATCAAATAGAAAATACCTGTGCGTGTTAGATACGGGTGAACGACTCGTCCGGATCGGGAAATTGGTAGCCTCAAGCACACCGCAGTGCAAACACACTGCATTACTACACATGTATTTGTATCACAAAACCTCAAGCATACAATTATATGTTAGTGTAAATGAACACAAAGTGCAAATCAATTTCGACGGTAAATTCCCCATTCCTTAACTAGCTCGACCTCTATAATAAACCAATGTCTTTTTCATGCCAATAGCCCGGTTCTCATGGCCCAAAAAGGTACCACTCAGTTAGGTGAAACCTAAATCCTGGTTGCAAACTTAAATTAATGGTCAAAGCGCCTTATGGTGGCAAACTCAAATCAATGGCCCAAAAAGGTACCGCAGTGCAAACCTCAAACATACAATTGTATGTCATCTTTTGGATGTGTATGGTATGAACTGATGCACTGCGGTGCCTTATGATACGGGTGAATGACTCGTCCGGATCGAGAAATTGGTAGCCTCAAGCACACCGCAAAGCAAACACACCGCAGTGCTACACATGTATATGTATCACAAAACCTCAAGCATACAATTATATGATAATGTAAATGAACGCAAAGTGCAAATCAATTTCGACTGTAAAATCCCCATTCCTTAACTAGCTCGACCTCTATAATAAACCAATGTCTTTTTCATGCCAATAGCCCGGTTCTCATGGTTTATTGCTGGGTATAATTTTCGAATAAACCTCAGCATAATCCCAAATCATTGGTCAAAGCGCAACTAATTACTCATAATCTAATCTTTCACCAACTAATCATTCATAAACGAATGGATTTTCTTTAGTTTGGGATGTCTGAGCAACTAATTACTCATAAGCGAATGGGTTTTCCAAAATGTAACAAATGAACTACTTACTAATTACTCATAATCCAATCAATAATAAGCGCAACTAATTCACAGTGCTATACAAACTGAACCTGAGGGAAAAACTGGCGATGTCAACGCCCTGAGCAATCAATGCTAGAAAGCGTTTCAAAGCTTCAACCTTTTCGGAATAGAATTTTCTGTCGAGGAGAGGAGTGATACTGACGTGAATTTAGGTTTAAATTTTTGTCAATAGTAAAAAGGGGGAAAACGATTAGATGATAGAGAAGAAAACGATTTCGTGAATGGAGAAGATCGCGCCAAAATCTCGTCAAAATAATGCAATGACGTGGCTGCCAATGATTGGATGATGGTTAACGTTAAGATCATCAGACGCACAAATGGTTTAAACCGTTGGATTAATATTTCATCTACGGTTGGGGCTTTAATATATTCATAACACGGATCGCTGAGCTGGATTATATATACGTAATGCTAAGCTTTTAACTGGTGTTGCACGTCAAAACACTAGAATTCCCACCGCAACAGTGCATTTACATATAATGCAACAACATATGAATATTGTTGCAGAAGATCATGGAAAGCAAAGCTTTCGCCACACTTTTCATGCAACGCACACAAGTTAGTGCCGAATATGCCCACTTTTGTACTAGTGGAAATTGCAAAACTACCCCTTAGGTACATAACCTTACTTTATTTAATCTTACATTAACTTAATTTAATCATGTTACTAACTCAATTAAATTGTATTAACAGGGTATTAGTGTGCTTATTAAATTCAAAAGAGTTTACATTCTTTCCAACAACTTTTTGACGTTGAAAGATTTAAATTTCTTAAAATGATTTTTGGTTATTTTTTTTCGTTTTTCTTCGAACTAAATATCTTTTTAAACTAAACTTAAAAATCAATCTCCCATCATTAGTTATAATTAAAAAAGTTTGTTTTTGAATTATAAATCTCATTAAGTAAATAATTAAATTATATTTGATTACCTACTTTCAAGGAAATTAAGTTCTAGGTTGTTATGGTTTTGGATCCATTCTTCAAGTTAAGACATGATTTTCATATTTATGCTAACGTACAAACGAAAAGTAAGACATGTTTACTTGGTTTTAATCATATATTGAGATATTATGTGTTAATCCACGTATGCCAGGATTGAGTAATAACATCTATATGGATTGTACACGTGATATAATATTGTTCATTACTGTTGCTTTTGCATGTAATGTTCGAATGAATGAAACATTCATATGGAGTGTAACGTTGATGTTGTTCTATAGACAAGAATTCTTGAGTGCACAGAAGGCAATATTACAATGAAGTCTTTATCGAATTGCACTAGGACGGTTTGATGTATCAGCTCCATACTTGATATAGTTGAACCGATAAAAGAATGGACAATTAAGAAAATGTATGAGGCATTGCGTTGGTGTTGATAGTGTGTCCAATAAATATATAAAATAATCATGCTACGATGTTTGGCATCTTGCTGCTTTCTGGTTTTGCAAATTTGAAACAAAAATCATTGCTCATTCATTATCTTCTGCTATTCATAGAAATAAATGATAGAAAAAAAATTGATTTCTTTAGTTACTGCATGACGGAAATTAGAAAAGTAAAATTGGCTGGCATAAATAAATAGTAGAATAAATGAAACCTTGTAAATTCTGAATCATTTTCAGGTAAAATCTTCTCATTTGTACGATTACAAATGCACGTTAGGCTTGCATTTAATTACGAAGTGCATACATTTTTAGTTATAAATTTATCGAGTTGCAATTAATTGAAAGCATAATACGATAGTGGTAAATTCAAAACACATAATTTTGCTTTTTCTTTTTATGCAAATGTCATATTACATGAAAATACCGTACACAAACAATATTGGTAAATCTAAAGATGATAATATGTAACATGTGGCAGATCACATGGATGTTAATTTTATTTTATTTATAATTTACCACACAATATTTTTAAATATGATAAATTTGGTCAGTTCAAAAATCAATTGAATATAGATAGTAAACGATAATCATTTTAAATGTTAATTAGTTGATACAATAGGATTTGTCAAATAAGAACATAATAACATTATGATTGTGAAGTTAGTGTTGACAGGTTTTTTGGTCAAAGCTGTCACACGTCAAGATTTTGGTTAACGATGCGTTCAAGGCTCAAGAATGTCATCAGAAAACACAAAGTGATTTAGTTGAAGTCGCGATGTGTTCGAAAATGGCATCGATTCTTAAAATCGTCCTCAATGGACTTGGAAAAACTGGCATGGTAAAAATACGTGATCGACTCAGTCCGATCAGCTCAAAATGCATGAGCGCATCGGTCCGATCATGGGCTAAAACTCGTCGTGGAAAAATATATCGATTCTAGTAAATTCTGATTTTGCACACTTAAAAATAGCTGATCGACATGGCACGATCACACAAAATGGCTTTCGTAATTCAAAGCGCGATGAAACTTGGTAAAATGGGGATTTGACAAAATCTTGTGTCGATCTCCCAAAAATAGCTAATCGGCATGACACGATCACGAAAAATGGCTTGCGCGACTCGCGACATCAAAATCTGGCACTTGGAAAAATTCTGGTTTTGCACGCCCAGAAATAGGTGATCGACACGTGAAAATCATCAATTTTCATATGTTCATGCTTGGCTGGTCACATCTGGTAAAGTGGTCGATCATCTGATTTGGCACGAAAAAATATTGTGATCGGCATAGGAAAATCGCTGAAAACCACGTGTTTTACTCGGGTCTTTTAGCACTAGAAAAGTGGCAAGGCAAGAAGGATTCGAAATTGGCGTTCGACAAACGGTTGATCAACATGGAGGGATTCGAATTTCCCACAGTTCTGTGTCATGACTTCTGATGCAAAATCTTGGCCGATCAGAGGGATACGAAATGTTGGAAGTTCCAAAGTGGCATATCACCCTGGCGCGTGATTTAACTGTGTTGATCACACGTTTTCGGTTGATCAACACGGTTTTCACCCAATTTTTGGGATTCGAAATCTGAAGTATGGAAAGTGGCAGATCACTTGGCCACTTGATTTTATAGTGTTGATCACGCAATTTGGGTTGATCAACACGCGTTTTCACCAAGTTTTTGAGATTCGAAATATATGAGCGTGGAAAAGTGGCAAATTACTTAACCACTTAATTTCACTATGTTGATCTGCTATTTTGAGCTGTGCATCCCGCGTTTTCACTAGTTTTCCAGGAATCGAGATTTTACGACTTGGCTTTGGTTTTTCGACTCCGATTTTGGGATACGAATTTCTTATTCCTCAGGGATACGAAATTCGGGATGACACACTCAAAACTCACCTATGCACCCTAGTTTGGCATTTAAAGGGGTTGGCTTATTTGCCCTCTTCCTACACATTGGCATAGGAGATTGAAGCTCTAAGCACCATTAATGGTTGTCTTCATCTTCCCCATGGTTTGGACTTATAGACGTTGCACAAACGTTTTTCAACAACATTTGAACATTTTCTTAGACATTTACACTATTTTTGGACTATATTAAAAATCGTTGGACTTTCTTGGGAATTGAAGCTACTTTTTGGGCATTGCTCCATATTTTTGCTCAATGAAGAAGAAGAAGGGCATTTTGGTCGAATTTTAGATTCTCCAAACATTTTGTTGTTCTATTACGCAACTTTGTGAACAAATATAGTCCGAACTTGTACAACTTTTGTAATCAGCTATTATATGATGAATGATTACTATAAAATGGGCATAGGTGTTAGTGCTGAACCACTATAAAAAGTTGTTTACTCCCTGCTTACTTTGGTTTTAGATTATCGTGTTTCTATAAAACATACACTCGGGCGTTGGCGTGCGCCAATAGAGACAATTCCCCATGTCAACATTTTGGAGCGCTAGGAAGGGGGCACACAACTTCAGCTTCGGTCTCCTTTCTCGACTACAATTTTCAGCTTTAGTTCTCAGCAATAGCTCTCGACTATGGTCTTCGGATTTTGGAATTCAATTTCAACTTTCTTTTGGAAACGGACTTCACTCGCTTCACGCCAAGGTTAGAAGAAAACAGTTAGTTCACTCGGAAGGAGTAGGTGTGGAGGAGGAACAAGAACTCTCCTCGACTGGAAACCCATCAAACTTTGTCACTTGATACGACATCGACGGAGTCGTCAAAGACTAAACTATGGATCTCACTTCTCGCTCAAAACAACAGGAAAGGCATTTCCGTCGACAGGAAGCCATTGCGGCTACTCTCCTCACTTGACTCAAAGGATTTTCAAGGCAGTCGGGCCAAAGCAAAATGATTGGAACAAGTGCTAATGCTCCGCAAGGATTAGCCGGGACTTGGGGGCAATTCGCGAAGAGCAACCCCTTGTCGACATCAATCCATAGACATCTCCGGATCGGCTAGCTAGGATCAGGGGAAATACCCCCTAATCCCATTAAAGGTTCAGCTCAGGCTATCGTCAATCAGCCAGTGCGCGAAGCTCTGGACACAGAAATTCCGTGGTCTCGAACGCGATATTTATGCTCCACGAGGCATCTCAAATCGGTATCGAGCCATATAATTTTCTTGGAACTCAACCTTTTGCTAACATTGGATTTGACGTTGGGGGAACCGATGTTAATCTTCATGATCTGAATCATTTTCTCGACATGGGCAGTGAAAGTCAAGTTGTCGATGTCATTCGACTCTACGCTCGTGGCGGAGGACCCCAAGCCAGCTTGGACTACGTCACTCACATCCCCTTCACTCAAGATAGCAGGAACTCTTAAAATCCACCGGACTTCAAAATACTAGCATGTGATGACCGTCGATAGCCCCCACACTAAACAAGAGAAACTATGGACTGAAAAGTGTACCAGGCAGCCATGAACGATCATCAAGGTGTGATAACAATCTCAGAACCTGTCTTAAATCTCACAGCACAAGGATAAAATATAATAGAACATATATGACAGGTAATAATAGTGAAATCCAATTGCATAGAAACTGGAAACTCTTAACAGAACCAGTAGAAAGATTCATACAACTTAGGATAATATTTCTGTACAAAGGTCCTCACTACATCGCTCAGAGTATATAATATCAGCGGAAACAGAAAATACTAGATAGTAATCGAACTGGTACGTGAGCCTCCTGCTCGTCATCGATCAGCATCATCTTCCTCACTAAAGCATCACCTGTCACCTGTTACTCAGTCTGCCCATCCACAACCTGATGAACAGCCCAAGGTAATAAGAGGGAAACATAAAACCTTGATTCAGACAACAGTCTTAGTGAGCGATAAAACTGCTAACAAACTTTATCTATAAAGTATAGGAGAATGGGTAGATTTACCAACCACTACCCAACACTAGAGAAGACTCACCCCCATCTTCCCCACATCCGACGATGATATCCTTTACAATCCATAACATCGAAGGTAACACAATTCATCCATGGAAATCAGAACAATCATCGATAACATTCATAGCATCCAGATTACATTGATCTTACGTAGATCATCCTAATCGAGTTTAACATCCCTCAAGCACCATCCATAGAGGCCTAAATATCAGTCAAGCACTCAAGAAACATCTTCCTCGACGTTGGATAATCCACATGAGGTGGTATAAACAAAACATTCAAACATTCAACCATCCGTGAGAGACTCTGGCTATCACGGCCAATCCTGCTTTGAAACCATCGTTAATAGTATGATGATCCATCATGAATGCCATATGTCAAGGGCTAATTGTAACCCCAGTTCTAGCACAACTCCATACGCCATCATGACTCGTATGTTTGTCTTCAAATATCGACAACTAGGCCCTTCACGACTGCCAAGCTACGAGGCCCTTCACGACTACCCAAAGTACCTCTGCTTTGAGTCTGCTAAAACTTATGATAGCAGTAATCTCTCGGCCTTCGCTTATCTAGTCGTCCTATCTGGCAAATAATCAAAAACTCAAGTCCCACTCGAGTAACCATTATCCACAACCCAACACCTTTTGAGCTGTCCGCACATTCGTTGCTTTTCACCGATCAACGAACACATCACATCACTTAGAACATCCTCATCTGGACTACCGTCGAAGTTACAACATCGTTGAACCGAACAACAATCAATATAAGGTTCAACTTCAATAACCAAGTCATCACGATCGACTAGGCCATTCTCCACCAGACCGGTCGACCCGACCACTTCACGCCTTAGCCGACCTACCAGACACTCAACCCATTCTGGCTCGCTCAATCTTTTGCATGACCGACCCAGTGTTTCCATGCTCACTCAAGTCCTGCATGCGGCTGACCCTTGTTGGAGTCTGGACTTGCTCGATCGAAACCTCTCTCCTAGGCTTATTCGACCAACCATTCTTCTCCAGACCCGCTTGACCGACCCTACTCCTATAGGCTCGCCCGACCATTCTTCTCCAGGCCTGCTCGACCGAACCAACCGTCCAGGAACGCACGACCGACCCCTTCTTTTCCCCAGGCTCGCTTGTTCAACCCATTTCCTGGCTCGCTCGAGCTTGATTCTTGTCTTGTTTTCCAAGAAACCCACACCATGGTGCGACCGACCCACCATGAACGGCCCAAAACCTGCACTACTCCAATGCAACTCCAATTTCGACTAAAACTTCGCCAATCGATACAATCGACGAAATCAAATCGTCTGATTCATTCAATACAACCACAAACATGTTATGAAACCAATAACATTACTAATTTGGCAGTTTCATCAATAATTATGTGAAATTCAACAAAATCACAATAAATGTAAATATGAACAAAACTATAGATCTAACTTGCATATATACATGAAATAGCATAGAAATTTACCGGTTTAAACTTACTAAATGGATCATAGGGTGATTTATATGAAAATGCAATTACCAAGGTGTAGATCTGAGAAATCGACTTGAATTTGATGAAAAACATGAACAAACACTCAT
The DNA here is from genome assembly GCA_030737875.1 of Allium sativum. Lineage (NCBI taxonomy): Eukaryota > Viridiplantae > Streptophyta > Magnoliopsida > Asparagales > Amaryllidaceae > Allium > Allium sativum. The sequence goes on along the minus strand of CM060918.1, from coordinate 793,805,971 downwards.
ATACTACATTGAATCCATGTGAGAGATGCATATCACTCACCGATTCTCCAAAACAAGCTAAAATCAATGTAATAAGATTCCGAACAGCAAGAAATTGAATCTGAACTCCTTGATTTGATGAATCCTCCCTTCAATTTATGTAGATCTAGCCTCCAATGGTGTAGATATATGATTTCCCTCAAATTTTGATTCTTAATGGTGGAAAGGTGTTAGAGGAAGGAGGAGCACAAGGCCACCAAATGAGAGAATGGGGAAGTAAACTATTTCCCATATACCTCACCCTCTATTTATAGTTTCCACCAGCCCACTAATGGGCCTCTTCAAATCATCCCATTATGGCCTTATAAACCTGGACAGCCAACTGAAAAACCTTAAAACAGCGATTTCCCCCAAACCGCTAAGCCAAATCTTTAATGTAACCACTCTGCGGAAAGGAAAACATCAATTCCTTTCCAATGGCATAGGTTCCACCCTCTGATTCGACATGAGTCAAAAGTTATGCCTTGTACAAGACTGACAGGGGAAAAATGGTCACAAACAAAATTGGTAAAAATTATGGACATGTCTCACATCCCCATTAGCAACATATTAAAAGATGAGAATGATCCAATCCTCAGGAAATAAAATAAAAATATTGTATGATCTTTCGATACGTAAAACGCGGGTTGTTACATTCTCCCCATTAAGAATTTCGCCCCCGAAATTCCAAGCAAACGCAAGCAATCACAACAATTTTGCATGCCTATCATCAATGAGAATCCAATTCTATTATCCAAACTAGCAACCATCAAGCCATGCATCCATAGCCTTATCCTAGCATTCGGAATACTATCAAACATCAGCAAGATACAACGATATAATGATGATATGATATCAAAGGGTCCTACCGACGAATATTTCTGGATGAGTCACCTTCATGCTCTCTTCCGTCTCCCATGTACAATCGTCACCATCTTCACTCCATTGTACCTTGACTAGTTTAACCGTCTTCTTCCTAAGTTGTTTCGTGTCATTTCCCACAACACGAAGCGGCTTACGAGGTTTCATAACTGTGGTCTCTACTTCTAGGTATTCGTACTACTCTGGACATACCAGTACATTCGAGTCATGCACAAACTTCTGTAGAAACGACACATGGAAAACATTATGCACACTCGACAACTTCTCGGGCAACTCCAATCTATATGCGAGCTTTCCGATTCGCTCAACTATCGGAAATGGTCCAACAAACCTTGGAGCTAATTTTCCTTTATTTCTAAATCGAACCACGTGCTTTAATGATGAAATCTTCACGAAAACTGTTGGATCTAGATTAACCCTAAAGGGGGCTGAATAGGGTTTATCACAGTTTTTAACTGAATTAAAAATCTAATGAGATATATAATAATAAACAGATCACAGAATATAGTAGAAACAGAAATGCAGAAAATAAATCACACACAGATATACCCAGCTTCGGCAAAACTCTGCCTACTGCTGCATTTCTAAGGTTTCTACTAGGTGATAGAATAGATCCCGCATACAAGACCATGTACACTCGCAAACCTTGCTCCTATTCTAACCCTACGCTCAAAACCCTAGACTGACTGATATCCCCTCAATCAGATTTCCCCTGACTGAACCCCTAGTATTTTTCAGACACTAGAACTGTTTCGGTTCAATTTACAAAACAAAATTAAAATGCAACAAAAATAATAACAAAAGAAACCCTTGTGAAATTGAATAAAGGAATTTAAATATAAGGGGTCATCCCCTTTTTAAAGAACAAATCCAAAGCCTATTTTCATTTCTTGGCCGGCCTGCTTTCAATTGCGTTGCACCCATTCTCTAAAGTCCCGTTCTCTTCTATTTCTCTTGAGAAACAAATATGGCGGTGGCTGACGATTTGCTAGGGTTTCTTCCCCAAATCGAATCGCTTGCTTCTTGGAAAATGTATCTCTGTGCCTTCGAATTGTTGTGGCTTTCTGATGCTTTCTTGCTCACTGATTTGTGGCTTTCAGGCAATCAAAACTCTTGAGAAAAATATGTGAGTTATCTGGAAATTCTTTCTTTGAATTGCTTTCGAGTTGATTTGTGGTTTCGATCATTGTTTCCTATGATGTAATGGTGTAATTTATAATATAGGATTATAAAATCCTTTAATCTCTCTGATTTCGTTAGAATGGCTTGACTGATTTGTGACTTTCCTCTTTTGATACGGCGGTTTCAAATTTTTCTGTAAATTGTCTTGATGGTTTAAAAAGCTTTGATTGCTTGTCAATATGATACGTTTCCATACTTGAATCGATTTTGAAAACTTTGATTTAATTCTTGCCAGCGTGAATAGCTTGATTGAATACTGATTTGTTTCCTTGAATAAATTGTTGCCTTGAATTTCTGATTGAAACATTTCTGGAAACTCCTTGCTAATTTTGATCCCTTGCTTTTCTGGAAATGAATTTAAACCGAATTGGATTTTTTCCAGAAGAAATGTGTGATTCTTCTTGCCATTTATAAGATATATTAAATGCAATTTCTTGGCTCCTTGATTAATTCTGGAAACAAAATAAAAATGATTTCTTGATCCTTAAACTCTTGCCAGGTTAGTTCCTGTGAATTATTTATGGTGATTGATAATTGAATCATTCATGTCTCCTTGCAGGTTTTCTGATAAACAATTAAACACTGTTTAAATTCTGTGAACTTTTAATAAATGCCAAAACCTGAAATGCATTTGATTATGCATGATTTCCTGAATGCAATTTTGAGCTCGACAAAACTGAAACATGTATTTCTTTTTGCCTTGAATGATTTCCTTGAATTAATGAATAACCAGAAGTATTTGCCCCTTGTATAAAATCATGCTTGATTTAATACACTTGATTTTACCCTGACTTAAATGTATGTACTAATTCCTTAATTCTGGAAATAATTCAAATACACTTTTCCTTGCTTGAAACATGTGTGCATATCCATGCATTAGTCACCATTGTGTCATTGGTTTGTCGAGAAAAAAGCTAACTTGCTTCTTCTGCACTTTATTGCATATATATTCTGCCATGATTTTGTCATTGTTGTGTACATGCACAACATTACTATTCATGCATGTTGTTTCACACTCTAATCTACCATGCTCATGTTGAAGCTTACAGTTGCCACTGTATGTTGTTGTATGATTCATGATTGACATGTGATGTGTATATTTACTTTGTGCACTTGCTTTAACACTGGACTGTGTGTATATGATACCATGTACATGTGCTTTCATTTATGCTGCCATTTACAAAGTCTGGCATGCCTCATTTGTGTATGTTGATCCACTCCTGAGTGATTCTTATCTGCACCTCTTGTTTCTGAACTATGCTACACCCATATATTGCTGGCCAGTTTTGATCACCATTTTGAACTACATGTTGCTCTGTTTATACACTATTGCCTGCCTCGACCATGTTTGCATCCATGCCGAGTTGATTTCATGGACCATGCATTTGTGATTTATGAATTCATGCTGCATTAACATGTTCACCACTTGTATTCATGCCCCTATGTTTGACTACCATGCTGTTTTGTTGCTCATATATGTATTTGAGTCTCACTAGCTCGATTTGCTTGATCCATGAAGAGCTTGACCGCTTTTCTGGTTTGTGCACTTTAAACATATGACCTGACCATGCTTGTTGTTGTGCTGCCTCAACCATTTTGAGTAGTTCTTGATTTTACATTGAGTTGATTTCATGTGTGCACTGAGGTGAGATGGTCCTTGTGGCTACTCCTCAATTGCTCGCTGATTGGCGAGGCAGTGCACACGTGTATATTTATACACGTGTGTACATGCAGCCATCAGACAAGATTTCATGTCCCTGTACTATACATATTGTCTGCCTAGACACAGATGAATCAGATCAAGTCTTGAAAAATGATGAGAATCGCACCAGAAAACTGAGGCAAATAAAATTTTAAAAAATAAAATTTACATTTACATGTATTCAGTATTATTTCTATTGCAGTGTACTATGTGTTTCTGTTTCATGTGACTGGTAAGAAGATGAGACTGGACTGAAGTGACTGGACTGAAAGCTGTGAAGGCAAAAGACAAGAAGACAGAAGGCAGAAAATAAGAACAGTGAAGGTGTCTGTATTTGAGTCTCTGGATGTATAAATGTTTGTACAAATGAGTGTAGAGTGTACTGTAGTGATAGAGTTGTATAGAGTGAATGACAGAGACGTAATGAGAATATTTGTATATGAATGAAATGAAGAATGTCAAATAGAGGAGTTATAAAAGATGTACTGTTTGAAATTGAAATAAAATATTTTGTTTAAATAAAATACTGTATGAATATTTAAATTTCTGTACATTTTATTTAAACAAAAATATTATATTCATGTATGTTGTGTATATATAAAGCAGTACAGTACAAACACATTTATAATAATATATATTTGGTTGTTATCATCAAACAAAAATCATATAATTGTGTATACAACACCGTTATATACAACAAAAACCATATCGCCAATGTTGAATTCCAAATCTTTTCGACGTTTATCAGCATAACTCTTCTGACGATCTTGGGCCGCCTTAATTCGTTGTCGAATGATCTCGATACAATCCTAGGTCTTTCTAATCATTTCAGGCCCAAGTACCAACTTATCTCCAGTTTCTAACCAACAGGCTAGAGAACTGCACGGCCTCCCATACAACGCCTCGTATGGTGCCATCGCAATGCTCGAGTGGTAGCTATTGTTATAAGCAAGCTCAAACAAATGCAGATGTTCTTCCCATGGTCCCCAAAAATCCAACACACAAGCTCCCAGGAGATCTTCCAAAACTCAGTTAACCCTCTCGGTTTGACCATCCGTTTGGGATTTAACTATCCATTTCACATAAAGTTCAACCAATTTTGACGTCGTCCTAGTTGACTTGACAGGAATGAACCATGCACTTTTGGTCAAGCCATCCACAATGACCCAAATCCCTTCATTTCCTGCCCTGGTTCTAGGCAGTCCATCGATAAAATCCATCGATACTTGCTTCCACTTCCACGTAGGAACTTCCAATGGCTGAAGCAAACCACTCGGCTTCTTCTATTCAGAATTCACCAACTGGCAGTTCATACACTTGGAAATGAACTTTCCAATATCTCGCTTCATCCCCTTCTAGTAGTAGATTCGCTTCATGTCTTGATACATCTCATTACCACCGGGATGAATCGTCCAACTTCGAGTGTTGACATTCTCTAAGAACCTCATCTCTCAATCTATCAATATCAGGAACCACTAATCGCCCTTACTTTCGAAGCCAACCTTCTTGATCGACTTCGAACTCTTTATCTTCCGGTTCCAGATTCTGGATAAACTCGACAAGTTTTGCATCTTTCTTTTGGCTCTCGCCAATCCTTTCGATAAGCGTAGGTCTTATCAATAAGCTTGCCAACATTTCAGGTTCCAACTCGCACCTTAGCCTGAAATCGAACCTTGCCAAATACTCGAGGCTTTTCCAATCTGAAAACATCGCTCCCAAACTTGCGTGTCTTCGACGCAACTCATCTGCCACCGCGTTGCCTTTGCCAGGAGTATAGGCTATACCAAAATCATATGATGCCAGAAACACCAACCATCGTTGTTGCCGAAGATTCAAATCCTTTTGGAAGAAAAGATACTTTAACGACTTATTATCCGTAAACAACTCGAATCGAACTCCCAACAGGTAATGTCTCCACATCTTCAAAGCAAACAAAATCGCTGCCAACTCCAAATCATGAGTTGGATAGTTTTTTCATGCGGCTTTAGTTGTCGACTCGCGTACGCCACAACCTTATCCTTATACATTAGCATTGCTCCAAGTCCAGTACCACGTGCATCAATATACACCACCATCTCTTCATTCCCACTTCACTAGTACAAAAGTGGGCATATTCGACACTAGTTTTCTATGGCCGTTGATCAAAAAAGCATTGTCGTAGGCCATTTTTTCGAATAGGCAACACCAGAGAAGCGTGACATCCGCGGCCGTTGCATTAGCCTTCTAAGGCAACGCTTTTGCCCATCAACGGCCACGGAAAGAAAGTGTTGTATTATAGCCCAGTTGCAACAGTATATGCAAGTAATGCAACAACATACAACATTGCCTTAAGCATAAGTTAGAGCCTGGCTTCCAGGTGATGGTAGTGAGGCCCACATGAACTTCCACGTCGGCTGCCAACATGTCAAATGCCACGTCAGCTCTCCACGTCAGCTGCACATGTGTCACATGCCACGTCAGCTCTCCACATCAGATGCCCTCGTGTCAACCGCCACGTCAGCTATGGGACCCACGTGCCTTGTGGAATTAATAAAATTTTATATAATGCAACACCACTGCACTACGTAATTCAACACCATTATTTTGAAATGCAACATCAAAAAATAATCAAATGCAACAATAAAGAAGGCAAATGCTACATTGGAAGAAGGCAAATACAACGCTGTAATTACAAATTATACGGTACCAGTTTTCTACATAGAATATACTCGTTTAAAGCATTCATCATCGCATTCAAACCATCCAAAATATTCTACATACTAGTACGGAGGCACGTCTGATGGATGTATGCATAGATAAATTTGACTGAAAATGAACGGATGAGAGGATGAAATAATGTACAGTTTGGGAAGCAAGCATACGTGTACAGCAACATATTCGAGGGAGAAACTATAGTGAAAATATTAGAGGTAGCAGAATAGTTTTGTCATATATGTTATAGCAATCTCTTCTTCTCTTGGAGAGCTGGTCTCATTGTCGTTCCTTCATATGCTGGCGATCCTTCTGCTTCGCAAAGGATTTGATTGGAGTTGTCTTTCCTTAGATTATTGATTTTTTCCTTTCGTTGTATTTCGGATTTCTCTATTTTGTGTGTCATCGATTTCTGTTATTCAGAAATCGTTTTTGTGAGCCGTTGGAGAATGGCTAGATTCTCCCTTTTGATATGTTATTATATGAAAAAAAAGAGTAGAGAGATATTCTCTTTAAAAAAAAGGAAATATGTATGAAACAAATGCTGAAATCGATCAAAGCAGCAATTCTGTTGCCAAAACACAAATCACAAAAGTAAAATAAAAAGAAAATTTTCATGATGCAATTCATATGAAAGCAAGAATAACAACAATGTCGTCAACTTTGTATAGTATGAAATGCTTACATTGAAATTAAGAATCAAACGTAATTCATGTTGTATGTATTTTATAGTCTGCAGAAAAAGGAAAAAAATGATAAAAATTAAAGAAATGCTGAAATCCACCGCAGCAGTTCTATGGCCAAAACACAAATCCGAAAAGTACAGTAAAAGGCAAAATTTCATGATGCAAATCATATGAAAGCAACAAAAACAGTGATATTGTCAACTTGATAATCGTAAATCGTTTTGCTGAGCAGTTTAAATGTTAATAGCTCAAAATCTAAATTATCAGAAGAATAAATACATGCCTTTATGTATAAGTTTGACCAACAATCATGCAATGAAAAAAATCATGCTGGAACAAAAGCATAAGTTCTGAATTCATAATAAATTTTCAAAAGCAAATTACACGTATGCACATGTTTGCAAACAGGAAATATAGTTTTCAATACAGAAACAACATATATGGTAAATAAATAGTAACATGAACAACGACGACAGCAAATGGAAAATGAGTACTAATACTGAAATGATGTTTTGAATAGGTTGCTTATGTAAGTAGTACTCCAGATAATGGACCATTAAGGAAACACATTGATTTATTTTCTCTATTGAAGGGAAGTTTCAGAACTACTGTAAGAAATTCAGTTCGTTCAATAAAAAAAGGTGTACGAAATTGATAGTATCCGATGGTTCAAATTCATCGGGTAAAGTAATAATGCCATGGCGACATCGATCAACGGCATCACCAGTTTAAATTAGCTTCCCAATCAAGAATTTAGCTATAAATGGCATAATATAACAATGTAAATAAAATAAAGCAATGGTAAACATGCAGACATGAGTGGTATAAAAAATTATGCTAACATGAATAAATAGTTTGCCAAATTATGAAAATGATTTACTAACGTACATGAAACATGTGGTACTGTAATACCTTGCTTATAAATTGATATGTTACAAAATAAATATATAATGCGAAAATAGGTAAAAGCAACTAATTGGAAAGATTCATTTTTGATAAAATAGAAAGTGAAAAACAAATATAAATTCATAGCTCGCGTAACTAAGTTAAAAAAAAGACATACAAGATCAAAAACATAACATCATTTTATCATGAAAATAATGAGTTCTTTATTGTGAAATTTATTGATTGAAAAAAATGGAATAGAAAAATTAATGAGTATTTGGAAAACTTACCGTAAAACAAATTAGGTGTATACACGTTTTTTTAATAAGCATTCTACAATCAGATCGTGCTCAGTGCACCATCTTCCTTGTCAACGTGTGCTGACTCCATACTGCTTTAACACATTCTCCTCCCATAACCATTTGATTAACATCAATGTAGAATTTATTCTTTAATGTTTGATCCTGGTGAATGATTCATCAGCCTCTAAGCCCTACAGCTCATTTGGCCTACTACAGCAACTTCAGTTTATCATAGTTGGTCTATTTCGCCCGTTTTCTGTTTAAATCAACCCTTGCATCTGTCCTTCGTTGATCTCTTCTTCCCTCGGGCATATTACCCAGTTTTCTGAGTAAATCATGCATCATCTTGCATCCTTATCCTAAGAGGATGGCTTGAGTCAGTCGCACTTGTCAAGAAAGGCAATATCAGAGTCCTGTGTCAAAGTTTTCAACGTGTCTACTATTGAGTAGCAGTAGGTTTTTCCAAGGTAAAAAAAGAAACAATTAATATGATGCAATTAGGAACAATATAGCAAACTGCAAGTAACAACTCCAAACAGGCAATGTGCCAAATAATTTCTGTTATATGGCGTTTGTTACTTTCCTTACTGTAAGTTTTAAATATCTTTTCCAATTTTTATGTGATTTATGTCCTCTAATCTATTATTATAAACTGAAAATCTATTAAATTGAAAATCCTATAATCCAAATACCTATAAATTTCAAAAGGCACAAAAAAGTGCTAAATAAAATTTAACTAAAGCAAGTTGCTTGACAAAAACTTAAGCCATCTGCACGCAAAATAAACAGCAAGGTAATGTAGAAAGATTATATTGATAATATAAAGAACTAGGGAATAATATTGATAATATGAGTTAACTTGTAAATAATACAATCAAGGACAAAAAATACATATACAGATGTCGCTTCTAAAATATTCTGCACAACAAAACATAATATTGATAATATGAAGAATTCGGGAATGCTTATGTGAATCAGGTTAAGCCTCTGTCACCAAAATGATGAGTACAAATATAATGCTTCTTTACATAAGTATTCAACCCTCTCACATTTCATGACGTAGAATTCATTTAACAGAGCTTCATGTGCTTCTTTTAGGCGGAGCTGTTCTTAAGGGAGTACCTTTTTTGTGCTTTGCATCATGTTCTGGGTTGTCAGTAGGTAAGTGGTAAGCAGTTACTGAAGGATGTTTTTTTGGTTGTTCACGAACTGTATAGCACCATTTTGTACGAACTTTTTTGTGTTATCAAACGCATCAGCGAAGTCTGAATTATCTTAATTACAGTCCTCAATAATGACTTCATTACTTTGACTGGATTGTTTGTTTGCAGGATAGCAAGAAAATGGAGAAGAAATAGTACCCCCAGTTATATCCGGTGGGATGGAAGCCTCTTGCTCAGTAGAATTGCCACTATTACCCGCTATGGGCAGTTCATTTTGTAAACAGTAATATCTATTAGAAGCCGAGACATAATCTGATGTAGTTTTGCATCTTCCTTTTACTTATGTCAACTCGGGAAAGCTTATTTCACATCATGTCAAGCTTCGCTAGGTGAAATCACAGGTTAATAACTATAAATCAGTACCTTAACATGTAAATGACATGTTATGATGTAAATATAAGTTGCTATCTGTTAGACCAAAAATTGGGCCTAACACCCAAATGCAGATCATAGATCACAGAATGCAGAAAAGAGTAAATAAAGAGGAGACACACAAGGTTTTTATAGTGGTTCGGCTGTAGATGTAGCCTACGTCCACTTTATAATCTTATTGTTATACTGACAGATTACAAGAATCAGTTACATGTAGACACACAATCCGTGTGTTAATTGTATTGAAAAGAGAAGAATTTGAGTGTATGAAGGTGCAAAGTCCTTGCACTTCAGTAATGGTGGAAGCAGTGAAGAAGAATGGCCAAAAGATCCTTGAAAATGCCTTCAAATGGGGTATTTATAGCCGTTTCCTGATGGTGGTTCATGGGGCACATGGCACGCATCCCAAAGATCTCGAAGTGTGGTGGAAAACGTCCAGACATCATCTCCAAATCGTCATGTGACATGTGTAATCAGATCCATGCAAGTTGGAGTGAAAATAGCCTTGAGAATAGGTCAGAACAAGCTGCGCAGGAGCAGGTGCAGGGATCGGATCGTGGTGGGGTACGTGGCACACGATCCAGGGTAATAGGAGCAAGATGTGGCACGAGAATAGGTCAAAACAGGGAGCGTATCTACAGATTGGAAGTTCGGATCGCGATCATGGGGTCGGATCGTGGTCATGGGTCGGATCGTGGTCATGGGTCGGATCGTGATATGGCTATCACGAGTCGAGTCTGGTCGTGAGCAGCATAGTGAAGCTGGAGTGAAGTGCTGGCGATCGGGTCGGATCATGAGATGTACCACGGACGGTTCGTGGTATGAGGAGGGCGATCCGATGAGGGGCGATCCGAGGGTGCGTGATCCATACTTTGATCGTGAGCTTCCTCGTCGCTTTATCCAGGAAATTGCCAGTTTACACCAGTTTACGGAAACGGGCATAACTTTCAAACCGTAAGTCCGATTGAGCCAAACTGAAGCTCAAACTGAAGCTAACTCAGAGATCTACAAAAGTTACATAGCTTAGCTCCGTAATCGCTGTTTTCAGGCCCAAAAGAGGTCGTCTGATAGGAGTTTCGGGCTTGTTTATGTTGAGGATGTGATTTTGACCAAATCTCTCAATGTCTTCTGACGTTGTTTCCATCGCTCGAGCATGTTATCATTCAGGAATTCCATGTGTGACAGCTTTTACCAAAAAATATGTCAACACTATCACTAAAGTAAATTAGGAAGTGCTTCCAAAAAATATCGAAAAATAAACGACTAAGACTAAAATTTGTGAGGATTTAGACCTGACATATAAATTGCTAAGAAAAATGTTGAAAAATAAAGTACTAACCTAAATAGGTGACGATGTAGAACTGACATTTAAATATTATCTGCATATTCAACAAATCAGTGAATTGCCAAAGTAGTAAAAGATAAATATTTCATAACCAATTAGAGAACTCTGTATCATAATTAATCCACTTAATACCATAATGTTGTTAATGTTCAACTATCAAATAACCTATACCCATCTTTATAATTGAAATAAAAGCAAGATGGCTATATTAAAAAAAATACACATAAATAGCAGACCTTGTGTTGATAAGACAAAATAAGTAATAAAGACAATTAATTGCTATATTCATAAGTATTAATCCATTTAGTTTTAAAAAAAATTACTTATTAAATATAGTATTTCTAATTGGATTTCTAAAAACAATGAAGACGGGTTTTATGTGCTAGGAATTACCAACTTTATTGGTAAATTCTTTAATTCCAACAATTGATTAGCTCAACTGTGTAAATCACTTGGCATTAAAATACAAGTAAATCGCTTTTGACTTTGTTAATAATCCCATATTTGGTAGGAGAACTTAGTACAGGTCAACTAATAAATAAATACACGTATCTTTATTTAATTCCGCAGTATGACTGCATTTATTGAAAAGTTCATCAACAAATACTTGATTTATTATACTCTGATTGACAATAAGGTATTTTCAGTAGTAGTTATCGGAAATCTTTTAGAATCTTATAAAAAAGCATGAATAAACATTTTGATTCTTTATTACTTGTAATCTCCATCGCTTACAATAATTATTACATCTTACTTTGCAAGAGGCATCGTAGGGAAAAACGTCAATTTACTACAACTATTAAGCCTTTACCTATTAAAAAATGCAGCTATGAAAATAAAGAGAAAAACTAAATTACTCCAGCTATGTTGTATGAAACAAAATATATAAAATCAATAAATGGAGGAAAACTAACAACATTACCTTGTCAGTGATTGTGTTTGAATATAAACTATATTGCCACTTCCAAAACACGTGTTTGAGAATATTCGGTTCCTTTCTGATTTGCCCCAAAAAAAACATGAATCAGTGCTAACATTGAACATGATAACATGTATAACCTGTTTAACATGAACTAAAGCAAAAATTCTCTCATAATTGCCACATAGTTGGGGTTAAAAAGCTCTAATTTGAATAGTCAATGTCTAAAGTAGTTATAATCCAATTTTCTCACTGTGCTTTTAGAACAAAGTAAGAAATATTAATTTGTTGATAAATATTGGACTTTGAATCAATTTATATCTCCCCAGATCGAAAACTATGATCATACACAATATCAAGAAACATGTTCTACTATGAAATCCCACTTGATTTTAATACATTGCAGTAATTTGTCCTCTATAAGGTATTTTTGTGGCAACTGATAATGTTATGATGAGTATCCCCGTGATGAGTCATTCAACTGCCACTTGGAAAAAGAAAATGATATTCTTTACCTGTATACTTTATAAATGCATGAATCTTGACACGGCCCAATAAAAACCATTACATGAAACAATAGTTCTTCACCTCATCCAAAAAGATTATTTACTTTGAATATGTCGTATATCATTCTACTGATGAATAAAGGATCACATGTTACCCTAAGATAAAATTTATGATATGGGCATGACACCATAGGCTATTAAAAAATTAATCATCCACTCTCATCCTCAAGTGAATAACCCAATAAACGAACACCCTAATATGTTGCATAAATAAACAAGTGGTTATTGTATTTTTATTATAATCATGCACGTAAAGTAAAACAAAATTCATGGTAGTAAATTCAATAGTAATGAAATACATTAGCTTGAATGTCTTAAATGTATTATGTAACAACCCGCATTCTACGCATCGGGGGATCGTAGGATATTTATTTCTTTCCCATATGAAGTCGTATGGTCATGTAACTTTGGGAAACAACTATTAGAGTCATTTCCCATGTTCATGATTTTTGCCAATTTTTAAATGACCGTTTTGCCCCTAGCTGGTCTTGTTTCGGCCATAACTTTTGATTGGAAAGAAATTTTTACCTGAAACCAATTCCTTTAGATTCGTTTGATGGTTTACCTTTCCGTAGAGTGGTCACATGTGAGAAACGGACTTACCATTTGGGAGATATGGCTGAAATAAGGTTTGGAAGGTGAAAAACTGCTTAACCGGGCCAAATAGGGTGATTAGTGAATGGGACCATAACCCATTTCGGGATTAGGGTTATGGGGAGACTGAAATGAGTTAGGTTTTCATTCCATTTCAGTTTTATAGCATTCAATTACCTCTTAGAAACCCTAAAATGGCCTTCAACCTCTAAATCACCTCCAAATCACCTTCTAATCAAGGATTAAGCTTAGCAACATCAAATCAAGAGAGATCAACACCAAATCAACATTATAGCTGCTGTTTAGCATTGGGATTCGCACCAAATCAGAGATTCATTTCAGTTTGAGGTTTTATTTGTGGCTAAGGTGAGTGATTTGCATAGTTCCTCACTAATTATGGCTAATTAAGGGTAATTAGTGTTAATTAGCGAATTTAAACATGATAAAATTCTAGAAAAATATTTATAAAATTCGAAATGATGTCTTAAACCTCTTATATGAATTTGGGTTAATTTGGTTAAGTTTTGCTAATCATATCATTAGTTTCACCAAAACATGCTTAAGGGGAAATATGGGGTTTTGGCTATGTTTGATCCATTTTAACCTATCATATTGTTGTTTTGGTGTTTGTGGTTGATTATACACGTTGCTATGACTGTATGGTATGCTTTGTAATTGATTAGAATAGTTGGAATGGTCGAAAACGCCGTCGAGTGGCGTAAACTGCTTGCTGGAAATAGTGCAGGAATCTGACCGATCCGGACCAGAACGGAGGAAAGGATCCGATCCGAACCCCCACTCGAATTCAGAAGCTCCGATCCACTCTTGCGCTCCACACCTTGATCCGAACAGAAAAGGACAACAAGAACTGGGGAAGCTTCGATCCACTTGCACTTCTCGTGACATGCATCATCTGATCCGACCCGCATGGTTATCTCCGAACCGAACTGACGCGTGGTGAATGGAATTGAAGAACCCGACCCGATACCCTGGGGGCGACGTCTGCCGATCCGAACCGACATACTGTGAGGGAGCTTGAGGTATCCAACTCGATCCAGCGAAGAGGAGCATTCCAATCCGAACCGAACTGATGATTAGTGGGAGATCTGAACCGATCCGGTATTGACCAATAACCCGAGATGCAAAGGTAGTCCAAATGGAAGTTAGTGCTCAGGATCCAGTTGGGAACCCATGAGTTCACTTCGTGGTTGGGTTTTGTTGCGGGACGTGTGCTAAGGAGTTGTCGACGTTCATAACTTCGATTCACCACTGAAAATGAATGATGAGCTACTTATCAGTGCAGTAGAGTCACTATGACTCGAGGGGCAAGGTGATGGTAGCAAGACTACGTTATCAGTGCAGTAGAGTCATTATGACTCGAGGGGCAAAGTGATCGTAGTAAGACTATGAGCCAGCGCAGATGGGGTGAATAACTCCATGGGGCAAGTGGACATAGTAAAGGATTGGTAAGGCTATGAGCCAGCGCAGATGGGGTGAATAACTCCATGGGGGCAAGTGGACATAGCGAAGGATTAGTGGCTATGTATCAGTGCAGTGAAGCCATTTATAACTTCATGGGGCAAGGTGATCATAGAAAAGTAGTGAGGTGATTGAAGTGGTGAATATCGTATGCTTTACGCATTGAGTGAGAGATGTGAGGATGGTTGCTATGCTTGATTGTTTGCCATCACTATGACATGCACACCCCCACCTCCGTAACTTCACACCATGTGTTATTGGCACCTTAGAGTGTTGTACAGTATGTAGTGCTAACTATTTGGTTGCAGGTCTAGGTTCAGGTATCCTTTAGTATACCTATTATTGTTCTGTTTAGATGCTTATCGCTCATACCAGACTTTTTGTCTGACCCAGAGTTTTATGTCTCTTCTTATTACTCTGGGTGCTCACACGAGCAGACTAGAGACAGGTTAGCTGGTGATGCGTGAGTAGCTGATTCGGAGGCGAGCAGGAGGCTTCCACGTATAATATATAGATATTCTCCCTGTGTCGTTGGTGGTCGCTACTTGGGCATTAGTAGTGCACCTCCTTTATCTTGCTTTTTCTTTTTGAGACAATTTGAAAAAGTTGTGATAATGTTGGCTTTGGATCATAAGTTGTACTTGGATTTTCAGCTGCTATGTTAGTTTATTTTCAGCTTATGCACTGTCTCACCTGTTTTATGTCAAGTATGTTTTTATTATATTTTATCCTATGCGCTATGAGACATTCTACAGGTTCCTTGTTGGTTCATTCGTCTCCTTTCTTTTCTTATGACGACCGTCCCGTGCTAACTGGACATGTGTACAGCGCACCTTTGGAGTAAATGTCGGTTGGTGCGGGGCGGGCCGTCTCATTTGGTATCAGAGCTCTAGGTTTCGTAGTTAACCTAGGGAAAGACACTAGGGAGAGAGATAGTACGTATATGAGAGCGCGTATTTGTGATTATTTTGGTTTTCAAAAACTATATATATATACTATTAGTAGTATAAGAATGAATTCGTACTGCACTAGCACCACTATGGGGTCGTTAATCGTTTTCTCTTTACAGATTGAACGATGAGTAGAGACACCAGGGGTGCTGGTAGAGGGACCAACCATGGGAATGCTCCTGACATGAGGACAATGTTCACCAAATTCATGAGGGAGATGCTTAGGGATGTTCAGGGAGCAGTTCCCAATCCCAGAAATGGTGGTGGTCCAGTAGTGCAGGCGCCTAGGGTCGATTTCGCCAAGTTGTGCAAGGATTACACTAACCTTGGTGGGAAGTCGTTCCATAGAACGGAGTTGGCCACAGATGTTCAGGATTGGTTGGATAGCTGTGATCATATCTTCGATGACTTGGGTATCGAGGATGCGATGAAGAGAAGGCTAGCGTCTCGTCAGCTGCAAGGGCGAGTGATGAATTGGTGGAATGCCATTAGAACAGCTACTCCAGAAGATCAAGTTACTTGGGATCAGTTCAAGGCTCGCTTTAGCGAGACATTCATTCCAGCTGCCCAGAAGTCAGTGTTGTTTAAGAGATTCTTGGAACTCAAGCAGAATGGTAGGGCAGTTTCTGATTATATTGCTGAGTTCGACACTTTGTCGAAGTATGGACTATCTCTTATCGATACTCCTGAGAAGAAGAATGAGAAGTTCATTACTGGTTTGGATGGATACTTGGGGGAAAAGCTTATTAACCAAATCGATGAGACTTTTGAATCGATTGTGGGGAAAGCTTTGAGATCAGAGAGTCTTTACCCTAAGCCAAAGACTGAGGTTGCATCTGCAGAAGGGCCAAAGCCGCAAGCAAGCGTTGGAGGCAAGAATAACTCTAAGAATAAGAGGAAGCAAAGTCAAGCTAAGGATGGCCAGAAAAAAAGCAAGAAAGATGTTGAGTGCTTCAATTGTGGTAAGAAGGGCCATTATGCTAAAGAATGTCGGGCCAAGCCAGCGGAAAGGAAGTGCTACAACTGTGGCCAAGTGGAACATCATAAGGATAAGTGTCCACAACCTCTTAAGGAGAAGCAGATGGTGAAAGCATATGCCCTTAATGTTATTCCTTCTTCGTCGAATGCCCTAACTGCGGCGGAGAAAGGAAACAATGTCGTCATTCAAGGTATGCTTTCTATTTATGATGTACCAGTTCGAGTTTTGATTGATACTGGGGCTTCCCGTTCCTTCATATCTAGTGACCTGGTGGATAGGTTGGGACTGGAACCCGAGATAGTCGATAGACCGTTGGTTGTGACGAACCCGATTGGTGGTTCGACTAACCTTAGTATGATTTGCCGAAATTTGGTCTTGAGTCATGGATGTATGTTTGTTTGTGATTGCTTTGTTTTGGGCTTTACTGGGTACGGCATTATATTAGGGGTCGATTGGCTCCAAAGATACGGGGTGGTGGTAGACTGTGAGGGCTTTTTGGTGACAGTTAGGGCGGATGATGGGCGGAGGGTAGTGTTTGGTAGTCTACCTAGTAATGGGGTAATGGCTAGTTTTATGAATTCCCTCGACATCCCGCATGATGAGTTGTCAAAAGTGCCCGTGGTTGGCCAGTATCCGGACGTCTTCGAGGAGGTGACCGGGCTTCCACCACACCGAGAGATTGAGTTTCGTATTGATTTAGTGAAAGATGCCAGACCTATAGTGATGCCACTTCGTCGTATGGCACCAAGGGAGCAGCGAGAGCTCGGGGTGCAAGTCAGCAAAATTTTGAAGAAAGGGTTATTAGAAGAAGTGTCTCCGAGTGGGGAGCACCAGTTGTGTTTGCCACTAAGGCAGATGGTTCCCTTCGTTTGTGTGTGGACTATCGCGAGTTGAATAAGGTGACAAGGAAGAATAAGTATCCTCTACCGCGGATAGATGATTTGTTTGATCAACTGGAAGGAGCAAGAGTGTTCTCCTAGTTGGACCTCGCGACAGGATTTCATCAGCTCCGAGTAGCAGATGAGAGTGTTTCGAAGTCGGCATTTAGGACGCCGTCTGGATTCTATGAGTGGTTGGTTATGCCATTCGGGTTGACCAATGCACCAGCATATTTTGTGGATCTTATGAATCGGGTATTCAGAGATCAGTTGAATAAGTTTGTTCTTGTGTTCGTAGACGATATCCTTGTTTATTCGAGGACAGAGGAGGAACACAAGGGACACTTGAGGATAGTGATGGAGGTGTTGAGGAAACACCAATTGAAAGCGAAATTCTCTAAGTGTCACTTCTAGAGGAGGGTAGTGAGATTCTGGGGCCATGTTGTTTCAGAGAATGGTATTGTCGTGGACCCTGCGAAGGTGGCTATGGTACAGGATTGGCCTACGCCCAAGAATGCAACAGACGTAAGAAGCTTCTTGGGGTTAACTGGATATTATCGTAAGTTTATGCAGGACTTCTCCAAGATAGCGGCACCATTGACTCAGTTGACTAAGAAGAATCAAGCCTTCGTCTGGGACGAATTGTGTGAGAATGCATTCAAGAGTCTAAAAGAAAAGTTGACGCGTGCGCCAGTGCTAGTCATTCCTAAAGGGAATGAGGAAATGATGGTATTCACTGATGCTTGTGGTACCGGACTAGGTGCTGTATTGATGCAAGGAGATAGGGTTGTAGCTTATGCTAGTCGGCAACTAAAGCCACATGAGAAAAGGTACCCAACCCATGATTTGGAATTGGTGGCGATCATGTTCACATTGAAGATGTGGAGACATTATCTCTTGGGAGAGAGATTTGAGTTGTTTACCGATCATAAATCGTTAAAGTATCTCTTATCTCAGAAAGATCTCAATCTCCGCCAGTAGAGATGGTTAGAGTTCTTGGCTTCGTATGATTTTGATATCGCATACACACCTGGGAAAGGTAATGCGGTAGCCGATGCCTTGAGTAGGAGACTGTAACGACCCAGAAAATCTGAACCAATTTAAAAATTTTAAATTTGCTAAAATAATGGATTTTAAATATTTAAAATAAATATTTTAGTTAATGACGATGAAAATTGAGTTTGAATCGACATTTGAAAACGAATATAATTAATTATAATTATATATAGAATTGAAAATGGCGCGGTAGTTCGATAATTCGATTTCAAACTTCAATTGAATATACCGGGTGCAAAACAATCCGGAATTTAGTGAGACCAAAAAATTAGTATCTAATTGATGATATCTTTCTAACGAATCCGACCAATCGAAATTTGATAGCGGGAATCAAAAGATATGTCCAGTTGAAAATTCTGAATAGTCGCTATGGAATTCAGGCCCTTAAAAATGGATATTTTGCAAATGACCTCGGATTTAGACGAAACCACTTTTGTTAGATCCGCAGTGTCAAGTTATTGCTAGGTTTCAAATTTCATAATTTTTCGAATCAATATGTGAGCGTGGCAAAGGAAAACGCGTTTAACCAGTTTCTGTTGAATTTAATCGACAGGAAATTGGCCATTTTTCAAACGGTCTCAGAATTTGACGAAACTAGTTTTGTTAGGACCGTATCGTCAATACGAAGCTAG
The DNA here is from genome assembly GCA_030737875.1 of Allium sativum. Classification (NCBI taxonomy): domain Eukaryota; kingdom Viridiplantae; phylum Streptophyta; class Magnoliopsida; order Asparagales; family Amaryllidaceae; genus Allium; species Allium sativum. Next base: position 793,786,630 of record CM060918.1, on the reverse strand, counting down.
AAAATATTTTTCTGGAATTTTCTAGTTAGTATGTGGTCCCGGTAATTTGAAATGTGCGTTTAAAATTCAATATAGTGATTTAAATGTAAATTCAAACGGAAACTGATTGTAACGATCAAATCAGCTTGCGATACATATCCCATTGTGTTCGGAATGGGGGTGAAACGCTATGGGCGACAGGCGGTGGGCCTCGTTTCGAGGTCGTATGTAAAGGTCAACCCTTTTGCAAATTTAAATAATAAAATAATAAAAAAAAAAAAAAAAATATTTTTAAATTCCCTCCCTCCCCTTATCTTCTGACTGGCCCCCCCCCCCTTTTCATTTCGATTCAGACGAGAAAAAAAAAAAGAAAGAAAAAAAAAAAAAAAAAAACCCTAAGATCGGATCGCCGCCCCTCCCTCCAATCATCACCGCCTCCATCGATCGCACCCTAGAAGCCGCCGCCTCCTACCTCGAAGCTCGCGAAGACGCAGCAGCCCCCCCCTCCGTCGACGAAGACCCGAAGCCCTCCCCCTCCAGAAGCGCCGCCTTGCCGCCGACGAAGGCGAGTCGCCACCCCCCCCCCCTCTCGCAGGTACGTGACTTATTTGATTTTATTTTTAATAAAAAAAAAAAAAAAATATTCGATCTTTCAACAGTGGAAAAAAAAAAAAAAACTGAAATGTTTTAAAGGTTTAAAAACTGAAATTTTTAAAAGAGAAAAACTGAATTTTTAAAAAAGATTTTAAAACTGAGTTTTTTTTTATAAAAGTATTAAAACAGATTTTTTAATAAAAATTAAAACTGTTTTGTTTTTAAAAATTAAAACTGTTTTGTTTTTTAAAAAAAAAAAAAAAGTTTAAAACTGCATTTATAAAAAAAAAAAGTATAAAACTGATTCTGTTTTTAAAGTATAAAAAAACTGTTTTAAAAATAAAGAAATAAAACTGATTTATTAATAAAGATAAAACTGAAACTGATTTTTTTTAAAAATATTTTAAAACTGGTTTCTTTAAAGAAAGCAAAAATAGAAAACATATTTTTATATGTGAAAGCAAAAATAGAAAACATATTTTTATATGTGAAAGCAAAAATAGAAAACATATTTTTATATGTTAAAAGCAAAAATAGAAAACATATTTTTATATGTTAAAAGCAAAAATAGAAAACATATTTTTATATGTGAAAGCAAAAATAGAAAACATATTTTTATATGTTGAAACCAAAAGGAAAAATCATATTTTTATATGTCGAAAGCAAAAAGAAAAATCATATTTTTATATGTCGAAAGCAAAAAGAAAAATCATATTTTTATATGTTGAAACCAAAAGGAAAAATTCGATTTTTATATATTGAATAGCATAGTAAAAATTCTATTTTTACATATGCAGAGAATACGGGCGAAAGCAACAAAAGGCGAAGATTTCTATTAGGAAGAGTCGTGCAGTTGGATAGCTATTGGTGAGATTTCTGATTTAAAATTTATATATATGTGTTGAAAGTAAAAGTGAATTGCTATATATAAATAAATATATCTATATATATATATATATACGCCCCCTCGTCCACAAACCATGGACGATATTTATTGGTTGAAATTGAATGATTGTTTGGGATTGTTTGTGATGGATATTGGTTGATTGTGGTTGAAAAATACCCGTTTGTGGTTGTGAAATATTTGGTTGAAACCACTTAGGATTAGTTTGTGGAAATGAATAAATATATATACATGCCGCCTGCGTGCGAACTAGATGCATGTTTCCCATTGTCAAAAACCACGAGGTTTTAAGGTAGAGCGAGGAGCCGTACTAGGGACGGTGCCGGTGTAACTACCCTGCCGTTATGCTGCCGAAATTTTGAATAATATTTGTGTGTTTGAATTATTTTCATATGCTCAAAACTATAGAAAACATTCATGGGTTGAATTGATATTCATTCGTTGTTTAGAAATTCATGTGTTGAATGGTATTCATATTTTGAAATAAATAGTTCGATAATAAAAATCACATTTTTATCGATATCTAAAAACTATAGAAAACATTCATGGGTTGAATTGATATTCATTCGTTGTTTAGAAATTCATGTGTTGAATGGTATTCATATTTTGAAATAAATAGTTCGATAATAAAAATCACATTTTTATTCATATATAAAAACTATTGAAAACATTCATGTGTTGAATTGATATTCATTCGTTGTTTAGAAATTCATGTGTTGAATGGTATTCATATTTTGAAATAAATTGTTTGATAATAAAAATCACCTTTTATCGACTATATGAACTATATAGAAAAATAGTGTTTTGAAATGAATTGTTATACAATAAAAATCACATTTTTATTCTATGCATAAATCGTTGAAATGTGAAATGTTGAAAATAGCCACTTGTTCAAAATAAACATATATGAGTTGAAATATTCATTAAAATCCTAATGAAGTGATTTGCACCTATTTATGTAACATTAGAATGAATGGTGTTTTTAAACCAAATAGAAATCGAATAGAAAATGAAAAATGATATGAACTGTATACATATGTACATGCAATATTCTTTGAACAGGTTATAGCAAAGGGGCTAGAGAAGAGGAATAAAATTTTGTGCCCGACAAATAGGTACACATTTACTGATTTGTTTGGGTGATGATTTTGAGCCTATTGGCTAGCCGCTTGGCTTCTTCTTTTTCTTTTTTTGAGACTAGAAGGACCGGGACGCTATTTGCGATTTCCCGACGCTCCCGGTGCAGGGGAGGTTATGGCGAAATTTTTCCAAAATTTAAGGAGTTAGAAAAAATTTTTGAAGTAAAAACGATATTGAAATCGTTGAATGAACTATATTTATATAAATATATAAATATAAATAAAATTAAAACGAAACGAGGCCGTGCAGTTCGTGTTTTGAAACCGTGATTTCAAACGACTAGTACGGGAAATCCGACCATTGGATTTTCCCGAAACCTCAACCGTTGGGTTCGCCTTGGAATAATCTTTCCAACGGCACCAACCTTGTAGAAATCCAACGGTTGGATTGTCTGGAATGTTTAATTCAAATCTGAAGAAAAACAGCGCCAGAAACGATTATATTTATTTATATATATAAATATAATTATATTTAATCGAATAACGACGCTGCAGTTCGTATTTTGAAATCGAAAATTCAAACGATTGTACCGGGAGATCCGACCGTCGGATTTTCCCGAAACTGGAACCGTTGGATTCGTTTTGAAAAGACCTTTCTAATGATGTAAATTTTGTGAAGATCCAACGGTTAGATTTTCAGATATGTGTAAATCAAATCTCAAGAAAAACAGCGCCACGGCCACGTTATGGCCCGAAACGTCGTTTTGAATATATTAGCTATTTTAAAATAAATAAAAATAGCGATAAATAGTTATAAAATATCGTAAGCGATATGGAATGGAAATAAACTGAATTTGCTTGATTTATGTGATGTTTGATGGTTGAATGTGTTTGGTGTGAAAACTATATAAAGAACACAATTGGAGTTGTCGAATAATTTAACTATTGAAATAAATCGATTTGAAATTCTAAATATACGTGAATTATTTGAAAAGGCCGAGTTAATTCTCATTTCGAATAATCGACCGACGATTGAAATTCGAAGATGAAGACGATGGTCGAAGACCGGAGATCTTCACCTCGTTTGGATGGTAACCGAGGTCCTGATTGGGAGGCATCCCGAAATATGGATAATGAGTGGTGATCGTTCAGACGTACGTGTTGGTCGAAGGGTTTGCGAGGTATTTAGTGCCTCCGGTTTCGTTCAGACCCAGAACGGACTTGTAAATGGACTGTGTGTCTGACATAGGATTTATTCTGTGTGGCATGCTAAGATGCAGTGATCGGGGCTTCTGTTGAAAAGCAAAGTCTTGTGGTGATGATCAAAGCACCGCCTGTGTGGCGTAGCTTTGTGTGTAACGTGAATTCGCGAGCCTCACACCCCGGTAGGAACCTAAAACGGGAGGAAGGACCTCAGGGAGGGCATGCGTTTCTTTCTAGCTAGGGTGGTGTCAGTGACCTACCAGCCCTGACATTTATATACTTTTCACCTATGTGGTTGTTGCTGTTGCGAGGCGCCTCGGTTTGATCGGACGATCCGGGTCCGATGGAGTCATTCGTTGGCTCGTTTACGCCCCAAAGGGCGGGGAAACGTATTGTTCAGGCATAATAATCCACATCGGTGGACCGGCCCTGACGATTCAAGGGGCAGTTGCGGCTGTTCCTGTGGCTCGGGCTAGAGAGTCACGAATTCGGTAAGGACTATCTTTTGCCTTGGTTCATGACGGAAATCCAATTTCCAAATACGTGATCGTGCGGTTTTGATTGTATATATATATGGCGACATGATATATGGTACCCATGCCGTCTATGATTGATAGTTATGATTTGAAATTGTTTTCAAAACATATAAACACTAGTAATAATATCAAATGCCTTTGTTTTATTCGTATCAATCATATTTTGACCGTTATAAGGTAAAACTCTATCCTCCGGCTTGCGTTGCATTGTGTGATGGGAACTGAGTCTTATAACGGTTTCATTTTTATAAAAAGCATATCGATGTTAAAAAGAAAGATTTGTTTTAAAGCACTGGCAATCCAATGGAGTAAACCCGTTCCACGAAAGTGGCGTGGTCCTGTGATTAGCCAATTATACATGTGTTGAGTGGATCTCTCATACCAGTCCCATGACTGACTCGTAGTTTGTTTCACTCTCAAACTCGGGTGCCCCTTTTTCTACACGGGCAGCCTTGTATTCAGGTTTAGCTGGTTCTTTCTGGATAGCTGGAGCTGAAGATGGATTCTATCATTTATTTCTTTTTATGCTGTTCAGCTCCTATTGTACATATTTTGTTTATTTCCGCTGTAGACATTTATGTATAGCTGAACTGTATTGGTACTAAGTAAGATCCTGTATACTGTGTAACTCTGATGATTACTTTTATCCAGTATATTTTGTTGTTCATTCTGGTGTATTTATTTAATTCTGTTCTGCTATTATCTGTTTTCTGTGTTATATTCCAAAAGATAACCTTGTTTCCGTGAGAACGGGAAATCGGGTCGTCTCAACGTGGTATCAGAGCTTTGGTTAAGCTTAGTTCTGGAATATAACATTTGAACGAACTCGTCAGAAATAGAACCAGTAGTGTTCTAGGACGGGTAACTCAATACAGATAGGATCAGTAATATCCTAGTATGAGTAAAGCAGAATGAATACACTTTGATAGACACATTTACACTTCAAGTATTTGTCTCTATATTTTAATACCTTTTCTGTGACCTGACACTTGATCTGCAATTTGCAGAAGTTCTAGAAAATGAGTGTCAGAAACAGAAGGAATGCAGAACCGGATATTGAGGCCCTATTAATCAAATATCGAAATATGGGTGGAATACCGTTCTCTGGTGAAGAATCTATTATGAAGACACAAGCTTGGATTCGTTCGGCTGAGAAAATCTTCGAAGCATTAAAGCTTAGGGATGACCAGAAAAGATTACTGGCCTCCTGGGCATTCAAAGACGAAGCTTTGTTTTGGTGGGATTCGGTTATACAGAATAATCCAGAAGGTGATATCACCTGGGATAGATTCAAAGTGATTTTCTTAGAAAGATTTACTCCTCCCGAAGCGACAGAGCGACTATGCGACGAATTTTCTTATCTGATACAAGGAGACATGACAATTCCCGAATATCATAAGAAATTTAATGAACTTTCTCACTTTGCTCCTCATCTAATTCAAAATCCGAAGAGGAAAAATATGAGATTTATTCACGGACTTCAAAGGAAATATCAGAATAAAGTATTGGGGCATGTGAAGCTTCCTTTTTCTGAAATGATATACATGGCTTATCAGTATGAAGATCTCCATAAGAAAGGAATGTTATGCGACGAAGAAGAAGTCTGTTCTAGTGACAAAGAAAAGTCGGAAACTGATATTCCAGAAACCAGTACAAGGTCGGAGATCAGTAAGAAGCCCAGTGCCAAGAGGAAAAGGGCCAAAACTGAGAAGAAACCAGTAACGGCAACTGTATGCTCTAACTGCAATAAGCAAGGACATCTCTCGATAAGTTGCAGATCTTTAAAGAAACAAAGAAAGAGTGGATCTAAACCAAAGAAGGATTTTCAAGGAAAGCAAAGGTGCAATCAATGCGATCAGTTTGGTCATGTAAAGCAAGATTGCTGGAAGAGGAAGAAGCTTGAAGTAGTCCAAGTAAATGAAGTAGCAGAAACTTCTGAGCCCTCAGCTAGCCAAGAAAGGGCAGATGTTTTAGAAGGAACGCTGACTGTCAAAAACATTCCAGTCAAAGTACTGTTTGACACAGGCGCGTCACGAAGCTTCATTTCGAAAGATGCAGCTAAGAAACTGGAATTGAATTTGAAAAATCTCCAGGAACCAATGACTGTCCAGAATCCTGTTGGGGGTTCCATTGATCTCAGTTGGATTTGTGGAGTGCCGGTTTCTTTTTCTCGTTATCGGTTTCCTACCATCGCAGTCGTCATGAATTTCAAAGAGTTTGATCTTATCTTGGGATTAGACTGGTTGACCAAATATGAAGCTGAAGTCAAATGCGCCGAGAGAGTCGTAAAGGCAAAGATTAAATCAGGTGATTATATAACCATTCCCTGTGAAGGTCAGAATGCTAATAGAAAAGACTTCTGGGCAGCTTTGAATGTTTCTCCAGCCCAAATAGAAAGTATCCCTGAAATCACTGAAAATATTCCTGACCTCATCAAAGATATTCCTGTCGTCAAGAATTATGCGGATGTGTTCGAGGAAGTTGTTCGCTTACCTCCGCAGAGAGAAATAGATTTCAAGATTGCTTTAGTTCCCAATGCAAGGCCGGTAGTTCACGCTATTCGAAGAATGTCCTTGAAAGAGAAGGAGGAATTAGACAATCAAACACGACAGCTAGTATGGAAAGGTCTGATCAGGCCTAGTTTCTCTGATTGGGGTGCAGCAGTGGTGTTTGTCCCAAAATCTGACGGTACTCTACGTCTATGTGTGGATTATCGTGATTTAAACAAGCAGACTATAAAGAACAAATATCCATTGCCGCGAATAGATGATTTGTTGGATCGATTAAATGGAGCACAAGTATTTTCACGAATGGACCTAGCTACAGGTTTCCATCAACTTCGAATTGCCGAAGAATGTGTTCCAATGACAGCATTCAGAGGCCCCGACTTATTCTACGAGTGGTTAGTAATGCCGTTCGGCTTATGTAACGCTCCAGCTTATTTCGTCGATCTAATGAACAGGGTATTCAGAGGAGTTTTGAATAAATTTGTTCTGGTTTTTATTGATGATATTCTAATCTTCTCTAAATCAAAGGCCGAACATGAAAAGCATCTGGAACAGGTTCTAGAAATTCTCAGAAGGAATGTATTGAAAGCCAAGTTTTCCAAATGTATATTCTGGCAAGATGAAGTGAAATTTCTGGGCCATGTCGTATCAAAAGATGGAATCGCTGTGGATCCAAGCAAAATCACAGCTATTCAGAATTGGAAACAGCCCAGTACTCCCACTGAAGTCCGCAGTTTTCTCGGATTGGCTAGCTATTATCGGAAGTTCGTTAAAGACTTTTCGAAGATATCTGGCCACTTAACGAAGCTTACAAAGAAGCATTCTAAGTTCAAATGGACTGAAGAGAGTGAGGAGGCTTTTGAAGAGCTAAAGTTAAGATTAACAACAGCTCCAGTGTTAACCATCATTGATGGCAACCAGGATCTAAAAGTCTGGACTGATGCTTCTAGAGAAGGCCTTGGCGCAGTGTTAATGCAAAGAGGTCAAGTAATTGCTTATGCTAGCCGTCAACTGAAGCCACACGAGAAGAACTACGTAACTCATGATCTTGAGTTATTGGCTATCATATTCTCTTTGAAAATCTGGAGACACTATCTTCTGGGCGAGAGGTTTGAACTGTTTACAGACCACCAGTCGTTAAAGTATCTGTTCACTCAGAAGGACTTGAATCTGAGGCAACAGCGTTGGCTGGAGTTTCTTGCAGCATATGACTTCGAAATTATATATACTCCAGGAAAAGCCAATGTCGTGGCCGATGCGTTAAGCAGAAAGAATGTAATGATCGCCAGTTTTATTATCACGACTTCATTGCTAGATAAGATATCTGCTCTTCAGGAGGATGATCACTTCATTCAGAAGATCAGAAGGATAATTCAACGAGGCGAACCCTCGAGTTTTCAAGTTGATAATGAGGGGATTCTAAGGCTCAAAGGTCGAATATGCGTTCCTAACGATCCTGAACTTCGAAAGGAAGTACTGGATGAATGCCACAAGTCAAAACTCAGTATCCATCCGGGAGTAAACAAAATGTATAATGACATCAAACGCACTTTCTGGTGGAAGTCGATGAAAAGAGACATTTCTTTATATGTCAGCCGATGCCCTACTTGCCAGCTAGTTAAAAGCGACCAACAGAAATTGGCTGGACTATTACAACCACTAGAAGTTCCTGGTTGGAAGTGGGAGCATATCTCCATGGATTTCATTGATGGTTTGCCCAGAACCAGAAAAGGAAATGACAGTATTTGGGTGATCGTAGATCGCTTCACGAAGACCGCCCATTTTATACCTGTCAGATCAAACAGAACCGCTCAGAGTCTGGCGCAGATGTACTTCAGGGAAATAGTTAGACTACATGGAGTGCCGCTCAGTATAGTCAGTGATAGAGATACGATATTCACTAGCAAATTCTGGGAAGCATTTCAAGTAGAACTCGGAACGAAGTTAAACCTAAGCACCGCTTATCATCCTCAGACAGACGGTCAGACTGAGAGGGTGAATCGTATTTTAGAAGATCTATTGCGGGCTTGTGTTATAGATTTCGGTGGATCATGGGAAGACCATCTGCATTTGGCTGAATTCTCTTATAATAACAGCTTCCAGGCGAGTCTGACAATGTCGCCATTCGAAGCATTGTATGGTAGACCGTGCCGATCTCCTGCTTGTTGGGTCGAGCCTGGAAATAGACTTGTATTGGGTCCTGATATGATTCGCGAAGCTGCTGACAAAGTCGATTTTATTAAGAAGCGATTACTCGCCGCTCAAAGCCGACAAAAGAGCTATGCCGATAAAAGAAGAAGAGATATATCCTTCGAAGTTGGCGACTATGTATATTTGAAAGTATCGCCGATGAGAGGAGTTATCCGGTTCGGTAAAACTGGAAAGTTAGCACCAAAATTCATTGGTCCGTTTCCTATTCTGGAACGGATTGGAACTCTCGCATATAAAGTTAAATTGCCTGACTGGTTGCCTGGTGTGCATGATGTATTTCATATATCTCAACTTCGAAAGCACGTTCATGATCCAGACTTGATCGTGGAAGAAGCAGCTCAGCAGGACATTGAAATTACTCCAGAACTAGCTGTGAGGCGAGAGCCGCTAAAGATTATCGGCAAAGAAACCAAAGAGCTGAGGAGCAAGAAGGTTCACTTAGTCAAAGTGCAATGGAGTGGAGATCCGCGAGATTGTACTTGGGAAACGGAGGAGAGCATTCAGAAAGCTTACCCCAGATGCCGAGTGGATATCTCTGATTGACTCTGGTGCAAGGTACATTTACTTTACCTTGCATTAGCATTTAATTCTCTATTCTGTTGCTATTTTCTTCCCATGGATGTGCATTGTTTATTCTATACTCTGAATATTAAAAACAAATTGGTTGTTGTATTGTGTGATCGTAGAATTATCAAACCACTTTCGACTTAATTCCTTTTCGGGGACGAAAAGTTTTAAGTGGGGGAGATTGTAACGACCCAGAAAATCTGAACCAATTTAAAAATTTTAAATTGGCTAAAATAATGGATTTTAAATATTTAAAATAAATATTTTAGTTAATGACGATGAAAATTGAGTTTGAATCGACATTTGAAAACGAATATAATTAATTATAATTATATATAGAATTGAAAATGGCGCGGTAGTTCGATAATTCGATTTCAAACTTCAATTGAATATACCGGGTGCAAAACAATCCGGAATTTAGTGAGACCAAAAACATTAGTATCTAATTGATGATATCTTTCTAACGAATCCGACCAATCGAAATTTGATAGCGGGAATCAAAAGATATGTCCAGTTGAAAATTCTGAATAGTCGCTATGGAATTCAGGCCCTTAAAAATGGATATTTTGCAAATGACCTCGGATTTAGACGAAACCACTTTTGTTAGATCCGCAGTGTCAAGTTATTGCTAGGTTTCAAATTTCATAATTTTTCGAATCAATATGTGAGCGTGGCAAAGGAAAACGCGTTTAACCAGTTTCTGTTGAATTTAATCGACAGGAAATTGGCCATTTTTCAAACGGTCTCAGAATTTGACGAAACTAGTTTTGTTAGGACCGTATCGTCAATACGAAGCTAGAAAATATTTTTCTGGAATTTTTCTAGTTAGTATGTGGTCCCGGTAATTTGAAATGTGCGTTTAAAATTCAATATAGTGATTTAAATGTAAATTCAAACGGAAACTGATTGTAACGATCAAATCAGCTTGCGATACATATCCCATTGTGTTCGGAATGGGGGTGAAACGCTATGGGCGACAGGCGGTGGGCCTCGTTTCGAGGTCGTATGTAAAGGTCAACCCTTTTGCAAATTTAAATAATAAAATAATAAAAAAAAAAAAAAAAAATATTTTTAAATTCCCTCCCTCCCCTTATCTTCTGACTGGCCCCCCCCCCTTTTCATTTCGATTCAGACGAGAAAAAAAAAAAAAAAAAAAAAAAAGAAAAAAAAAAAAACCCTAAGATCGGATCGCCGCCCCTCCCTCCAATCATCACCGCCTCCATCGATCGCACCCTAGAAGCCGCCGCCTCCTACCTCGAAGCTCGCGAAGACGCAGCAGCCCCCCCCTCCGTCGACGAAGACCCGAAGCCCTCCCCCTCCAGAAGCGCCGCCTTGCCGCCGACGAAGGCGAGTCGCCACCCCCCCCCCCCTCTCGCAGGTACGTGACTTATTTGATTTTATTTTTAATAAAAAAAAAAAAAAAAAATATTCGATCTTTCAACAGTGGAAAAAAAAAAAAAAACTGAAATGTTTTAAAGGTTTAAAAACTGAAATTTTTAAAAGAGAAAAACTGAATTTTTAAAAAAGATTTTAAAACTGAGTTTTTTTTTATAAAAGTATTAAAACAGATTTTTTAATAAAAATTAAAACTGTTTTGTTTTTAAAAATTAAAACTGTTTTGTTTTTAAAAAAAAAAAAAAAAAGTTTAAAACTGCATTTATAAAAAAAAAAGTATAAAACTGATTCTGTTTTTAAAGTATAAAAAAACTGTTTTAAAAATAAAGAAATAAAACTGATTTATTAATAAAGATAAAACTGAAACTGATTTTTTTTAAAAATATTTTAAAACTGGTTTCTTTAAAGAAAGCAAAAATAGAAAACATATTTTTATATGTGAAAGCAAAAATAGAAAACATATTTTTATATGTGAAAGCAAAAATAGAAAACATATTTTTATATGTTAAAAGCAAAAATAGAAAACATATTTTTATATGTTAAAAGCAAAAATAGAAAACATATTTTTATATGTGAAAGCAAAAATAGAAAACATATTTTTATATGTTGAAACCAAAAGGAAAAATCATATTTTTATATGTCGAAAGCAAAAAGAAAAATCATATTTTTATATGTCGAAAGCAAAAAGAAAAATCATATTTTTATATGTTGAAACCAAAAGGAAAAATTCGATTTTTATATATTGAATAGCATAGTAAAAATTCTATTTTTACATATGCAGAGAATACGGGCGAAAGCAACAAAAGGCGAAGATTTCTATTAGGAAGAGTCGTGCAGTTGGATAGCTATTGGTGAGATTTCTGATTTAAAATTTATATATATGTGTTGAAAGTAAAAGTGAATTGCTATATATAAATAAATATATCTATATATATATATATATACGCCCCCTCGTCCACAAACCATGGACGATATTTATTGGTTGAAATTGAATGATTGTTTGGGATTGTTTGTGATGGATATTGGTTGATTGTGGTTGAAAAATACCCGTTTGTGGTTGTGAAATATTTGGTTGAAACCACTTAGGATTAGTTTGTGGAAATGAATAAATATATATACATGCCGCCTGCGTGCGAACTAGATGCATGTTTCCCATTGTCAAAAACCGCGAGGTTTTAAGGTAGAGCGAGGAGCCGTACTAGGGACGGTGCCGGTGTAACTACCCTGCCGTTATGCTGCCGAAATTTTGAATAATATTTGTGTGTTTGAATTATTTTCATATGCTTAAAACTATAGAAAACATTCATGGGTTGAATTGATATTCATTCGTTGTTTAGAAATTCATGTGTTGAATGGTATTCATATTTTGAAATAAATAGTTCGATAATAAAAATCACATTTTTATCGATATCTAAAAACTATAGAAAACATTCATGGGTTGAATTGATATTCATTCGTTGTTTAGAAATTCATGTGTTGAATGGTATTCATATTTTGAAATAAATAGTTCGATAATAAAAATCACATTTTTATTCATATATAAAAACTATTGAAAACATTCATGTGTTGAATTGATATTCATTCGTTGTTTAGAAATTCATGTGTTGAATGGTATTCATATTTTGAAATAAATTGTTTGATAATAAAAATCACCTTTTATCGACTATATGAACTATATAGAAAAATAGTGTTTTGAAATGAATTGTTATACAATAAAAATCACATTTTTATTCTATGCATAAATCGTTGAAATGTGAAATGTTGAAAATAGCCACTTGTTCAAAATAAACATATATGAGTTGAAATATTCATTAAAATCCTAATGAAGTGATTTGCACCTATTTATGTAACATTAGAATGAATGGTGTTTTTAAACCAAATAGAAATCGAATAGAAAATGAAAAATGATATGAACTGTATACATATGTACATGCAATATTCTTTGAACAGGTTATAGCAAAGGGGCTAGAGAAGAGGAATAAAATTTTGTGCCCGACAAATAGGTACACATTTACTGATTTGTTTGGGTGATGATTTTGAGCCTATTGGCTAGCCGCTTGGCTTCTTCTTTTTCTTTTTTTGAGACTAGAAGGACCGGGACGCTATTTGCGATTTCCCGACGCTCCCGGTGCAGGGGAGGTTATGGCGAAATTTTTCCAAAATTTAAGGAGTTAGAAAAATTTTTTGAAGTAAAAACGATATTGAAATCGTTGAATGAACTATATTTATATAAATATATAAATATAAATAAAATTAAAACGAAACGAGGCCGTGCAGTTCGTGTTTTGAAACCGTGATTTCAAACGACTAGTACGGGAAATCCGACCATTGGATTTTCCCGAAACCTCAACCGTTGGGTTCGCCTTGGAATAATCTTTCCAACGGCACCAACCTTGTAGAAATCCAACGGTTGGATTGTCTGGAATGTTTAATTCAAATCTGAAGAAAAACAGCGCCAGAAACGATTATATTTATTTATATATATAAATATAATTATATTTAATCGAATAACGACGCTGCAGTTCGTATTTTGAAATCGAAAATTCAAACGATTGTACCGGGAGATCCGACCGTCGGATTTTCCCGAAACTGGAACCGTTGGATTCGTTTTGAAAAGACCTTTCTAATGATGTAAATTTTGTGAAGATCCAACGGTTAGATTTTCAGATATGTGTAAATCAAATCTCAAGAAAAACAGCGCCACGGCCACGTTATGGCCCGAAACGTCGTTTTGAATATATTAGCTATTTTAAAATAAATAAAAATAGCGATAAATAGTTATAAAATATCGTAAGCGATATGGAATGGAAATAAACTGAATTTGCTTGATTTATGTGATGTTTGATGGTTGAATGTGTTTGGTGTGAAAACTATATAAAGAACACAATTGGAGTTGTCGAATAATTTAACTATTGAAATAAATCGATTTGAAATTCTAAATATACGTGAATTATTTGAAAAGGCCGAGTTAATTCTCATTTCGAATAATCGACCGACGATTGAAATTCGAAGATGAAGACGATGGTCGAAGACCGGAGATCTTCACCTCGTTTGGATGGTAACCGAGGTCCTGATTGGGAGGCATCCCGAAATATGGATAATGAGTGGTGATCGTTCAGACGTACGTGTTGGTCGAAGGGTTTGCGAGGTATTTAGTGCCTCCGGTTTCGTTCAGACCCAGAACGGACTTGTAAATGGACTGTGTGTCTGACATAGGATTTATTCTGTGTGGCATGCTAAGATGCAGTGATCGGGGCTTCTGTTGAAAAGCAAAGTCTTGTGGTGATGATCAAAGCACCGCCTGTGTGGCGTAGCTTTGTGTGTAACGTGAATTCGCGAGCCTCACACCCCGGTAGGAACCTAAAACGGGAGGAAGGACCTCAGGGAGGGCATGCGTTTCTTTCTAGCTAGGGTGGTGTCAGTGACCTACCAGCCCTGACATTTATATACTTTTCACCTATGTGGTTGTTGCTGTTGCGAGGCGCCTCGGTTTGATCGGACGATCCGGGTCCGATGGAGTCATTCGTTGGCTCGTTTACGCCCCAAAGGGCGGGGAAACGTATTGTTCAGGCATAATAATCCACATCGGTGGACCGGCCCTGACGATTCAAGGGGCAGTTGCGGCTGTTCCTGTGGCTCGGGCTAGAGAGTCACGAATTCGGTAAGGACTATCTTTTGCCTTGGTTCATGACGGAAATCCAATTTCCAAATACGTGATCGTGCGGTTTTGATTGTATATATATATGGCGACATGATATATGGTACCCATGCCGTCTATGATTGATAGTTATGATTTGAAATTGTTTTCAAAACATATAAACACTAGTAATAATATCAAATGCCTTTGTTTTATTCGTATCAATCATATTTTGACCGTTATAAGGTAAAACTCTATCCTCCGGCTTGCGTTGCATTGTGTGATGGGAACTGAGTCTTATAACGGTTTCATTTTTATAAAAAGCATATCGATGTTAAAAAGAAAGATTTGTTTTAAAGCACTGGCAATCCAATGGAGTAAACCCGTTCCACGAAAGTGGCGTGGTCCTGTGATTAGCCAATTATACATGTGTTGAGTGGATCTCTCATACCAGTCCCATGACTGACTCGTAGTTTGTTTCACTCTCAAACTCGGGTGCCCCTTTTTCTACACGGGCAGCCTTGTATTCAGGTTTAGCTGGTTCTTTCTGGATAGCTGGAGCTGAAGATGGATTCTATCATTTATTTCTTTTTATGCTGTTCAGCTCCTATTGTACATATTTTGTTTATTTCCGCTGTAGACATTTATGTATAGCTGAACTGTATTGGTACTAAGTAAGATCCTGTATACTGTGTAACTCTGATGATTACTTTTATCCAGTATATTTTGTTGTTCATTCTGGTGTATTTATTTAATTCTGTTCTGCTATTATCTGTTTTCTGTGTTATATTCCAAAAGATAACCTTGTTTCCGTGAGAACGGGAAATCGGGTCGTCTCAGAGACATGCCAGTTTAGGGGCTATGTTTCTTGAATGGAAGCAACTGGAGTATATCGCAGGGTTTGATTTCAGACCAAAGTGCGAATTGGATCCAGGAATGCTAGCTAGTTTGACGATCAGACCCACTTTGATTAAGTGGATTGGTTCCAGTCAGAGGGACGATCCTAATCTATTGGAAATCATCTCCAAGTTAGAAATGAATATTAACGGTGAGGAGATGAATTTTTATGGGCTTGATCGAGATGGATGGCTTAGAAAGAATGGAAGACTAGTTGTACCCAACGTGAATGGTTTGAGAGATGAAGTGCTTAGAGAATGTCATCACTCAAAACTGATTATACACCCCGGTGGTAACAAAATGTTTCGAGACATGAAGCAGACCTACTACTAGGAAGGGATAAACAGAAATGTTGGGAAGTTTATATCCAAATGCATGAAATGCCAGCTAGTTAAAGCCGAGCAAAAGAAGCCTAGTGGTTTGTTGCAACCATTAGAAATTCCCGAATGGAAATGGGAGCAAGTCTCGATGGATTTCATCGATGGTTTACCAAGGACTAGATCGGGACATGATAGCATTTGGGTAATTGTGGATCGATTGACTAAGAGTGCAAAATTTATATCAGTCAAATCGACCAGAACGGCAGCTAAGTTAGCAGAATTGTATATGAAGTGGGTAGTGAGATTTCATGGAGTGCCTAAAAGCATTGTAAGTGACCGAGACCCGTTGTTTACTAGTGGGTTTTGGAAGAGCTTACAAGAGGCTCTAGAGTCAGAATTACATCTCAGTACTGCATATCATCCTCAGACTGACGGTCAAACGGAGAGGGTGAATCGTATCTTGGAAGATCTCTTGAGAGCTTGTATATTGGATTTTGGTGGATCATGGGATGACTATTTGCATCTAGTAGAGTTTGCATATAATAATAGCTACCAATCCAGTATCAGTATGGCTCCATATGAAGCTCTGTACGGAAGACCGTGCAACTCACCATCATGTTGGATAGAGACCGGTGAGAAGTTTATGCTTGGGCCAGATGTGGTAAGAGAAACCTCGGACAAGATTAAGATCATTCAACAACGAATGAAGGCTGCCGAAGATAGGCAGAAGAGTTATGCTGATAAGAGGAGAAGAGACTTAAAATTCTCCGTTGGTGACTTGGTATTTGTCAAGACTTCTCCGTTGAAGAGCGTGATACGATTGGGCAGGAGAGGCAAATTGGCACCAAGATTTGTTGGCTCATTCCCAGTTCTTGAACAAGTTGGAAATTTGGTGTATAGAGTTGACTTACCAGAAAAGATGGCAGGAGTTCACAACGTATTTCATGTTTCCCAACTAAGGAAGTTCGTACACGACCCAGATATGACTATTTCACCGGATCAGTTAGAGGATTTTGAAGTGGAACCCGAGGCGGTTGGGAACCGCAAGCCGATTCATATTGTCGAGCACGATACGAAGCAACTTCAGAGGAAGGCGGTGAAACTAGTCAAGGTTCGGTGGGGCGAGAACGAGAATGACTGTACTTGGGAGACAGAGGAGAGCATTAGGAAGACGCATCCAGAACTCTTCGCCTGATAAGATTTACTTCGCAATTTAGTTATTCTGCATGCTAGGATAGACTTGTTTTGCATGTTTGATTGTTGTTTTATGGTTGATAAGCATGCGGGACTCTTTTGTGTGTTCTGGGTAGGGAATTTCGGGGGCGAAATTTCTTATTGGGGGGGGGGGGGGAGAGAGAATGTAACAACCCGCATTCTACGCATCGGGGGATCGTAGGATATTTATTTATTTCCCATATGAAGTCGTATGGTCATGTAACTTTGGGAAACAACTATTAGAGTCATTTTCCATGTTCATGATTTTTGCCAATTTTTAAATGACCGTTTTGCCCCTAGTTGATCTTTTTTCGGCCATAACTTTTGATTGGAAAGGAATTTTGACCTGAAACCACTTCCATTAGATTCGTTCGATGGTTTACCTTTCCGTAGAGTGGTCAAATGTGAGAAACGGACTAACCGTTTGGGAGATATGGTTGAAATAAGGTTTGGAAGGTGAAAAACTGCTTGACTGGGCCAAATAGGGTGATTAGTAAATGAGACCATAACCCATTTCGGGATTAGGGTTATGGGGAGACTGAAATGAGTTAGGTTTTCATTCCATTTCAGTTTTATGCCTCCACTTACCTCTTAGAAACCCTAATAATGGCCTCCAACCTCTAAGTCACCTCCAAATCACCATCTAATCAAGGATTAAGCTTAGCAACATCAAATCAAGAGAGATCAACATCAAATCAACATTAGAGTTGCGGTTTAGCATTGGGATTCGCACCAAATCAGAGATTCATTTCAGTTTGAGGTTTTAATTGTGGCTAAGGTGAATGATTTGCATAGTTCCTCACTAATTATGGCTAATTAAGGGTAATTAGTGTTAATTAGCGAATTTAAACATGATAAAGTTCTGGAAAAATATTTATAAAATTCGAAATGATGTCTTAAACCTCTGATATGAATTTGGGTTAATTTGGTTAAGTTTTGCTAATCATATCATTAGTTTTCACCTAAACATGCTTAAGGGGAAATATGGGGGTTTGGTTGTGTTTGATCCATTTTAACCTATCATATTGTTGTTTTGGTGTTTGTGGTTGATTATACACGTTGCTATGACTGTATGGTATGCTTTGTAATTGATTAGAATATTTGGAATGGTCGAAAACGCCATCGAGTGGCGTAAACAGCTTGCTGGAAATAGTGCAGGAATCTGACCGATCCGGACCGGAACGGAGGAAAGGATCGTATCCGAACCCCCACTCGAATTCAGAA
Source organism: Allium sativum (assembly GCA_030737875.1). Lineage (NCBI taxonomy): Eukaryota > Viridiplantae > Streptophyta > Magnoliopsida > Asparagales > Amaryllidaceae > Allium > Allium sativum. Next base: position 793,768,362 of record CM060918.1, on the reverse strand, counting down.
GCTCGGATCCGCTCTTGCGCTCCACACCCCGATCCGAACAGAGAAGGACAACAAGAACTGGGGAAGCTTCGATCCGCTTGCACTTCTCGTGACATCCATCATCCGATCCGACCCGCGTGGTCATCTCCGAACCGAACTGACGCGTGGTGAATGGAATTGAAGAACCCGACCCGATGCCCTGGGGGCGACGTCTGCCGATCCGAACCGACATACTGTGAGGGAGCTTGAGGCATCCGACTCGATCCAGTGAAGAGGAGCATTCCGATCCGAACCGAACTGATGATTAGGGGGAGATCCGAATCGATCCGCTATTGACCAATAACCCGAGATGCAAAGGTAGGCCAAATGGAAGTTAGAGCTCAGGATCCAGTTGAGAACCCATGAGTTCACTTCGTGGTTGGGCTTTGCCGCGGGACGTGTGCTAAGGAGTTGTCGACGTTCATAACTTCGATTCACTACTAAAAATGAATGATGGGCTACTTATCAATGCAGTAGAGTCACTATGACTCGAGGGGCAAGGTGATGGTAGCAAGACTACGTTATCAGTGCAGTAGAGTCATTATAACTCCAGGGGCAAAGTGATCATAGTAAGACTATGAGCCAGCGCAGATAGGGTGAATAACTCCATGGGGCAAGTCGACATAGCGAAGGATTAGTGGCTATGCATCAGTGCAGTGAAGCCATTTATGACTTCATGGGGGCAAGGTGATCATAGCAAAGTAGTGAGGTGATCGAAGTGGTGAATATCGTATGCTTTACGCACTGAGTGAGAGATGTAAGGATGGTTGCAATGCTTGATTGTTTGCCATCAATATGACATGCACACCCCCACCCCCGTAACTTCACACCATGTGTTATTGGCACCTTAGAGTGTTGTACAGTATGTAGTGCTAACTCTTTGGTTGCAGGTCCAGGTTCAGGTATGGTTTAGTATACCTGTTATTGTTCTGTTTAGATGCTTATCGCTCATACCAGATTTTTGTCTAACCAGAGTTTTTTGTCTCTTCTTATTACTCTGGGTGCTCACACGAGCAGACTAGAGACAGGTTAGCTGGTGATGCGCGAGTAGCTGATTCGGAGGCTGTAACAACCCGAATTTTTAATAACATGTTAAAACAATAAATCCGGGCAGAATTAGATCATAAGTTAAGAATCAATGGGAACGGGTTACGCCATTGCGTTCGTCTCGAGATTCTGCTTGAAAACGAGTCCAAAATTTCGTAAATCGGAGTCCGTATGACCAAGATATGGCCCATAGAAGATTTCAGAAAATTCAAAATTCAGCCTGAAATTCAAATCCAGCCAGAAAGAGTTTGGGCGGGAAATTTTCCCGCCCTACCCCAGGTCGACAGGGGGGTCAACTGGAGAGTCGACCTGCCCCCCCCCCCCCAGGTCGACTGGGGTGTCGACATGGGTGTCGACCTGGGGGTCGACCTCCCCTGGTCGGACCATGTTGGTCTGGTGCACCAGTTTGCTCCTTTGGTCTGTCTACTGAGCCTGTGATGGGATTTGATGGTTCAGATCTAAACAAGGGTTAATCCTATGGCCTAAACTAGTCTCTACACTTATAAAAACACCCTAATACCTAGCCTAAACCATCACAAATCAACCTAACAACTAAATTCTGCCAAAATGCTCCCTAATCATGGCCTCCATCTTCATCTTGAGAGCTTCTAAGCAAAAAAGGAGCAAGCTTTCTTCTTTCTATCAAAGGAGCTACTTATTCTCAAGGCTATTTGTGTTACTACATCATTCCTAGAGATTCTACAACGTCTCTATCTTGTTCTATTTGATTTCTAGTTCGCATAGCCACGCTTTGTAAGCCCCACTCTACTCTTAGATTTAAACTATGAAGTTAATATGAATATGCAGCAAGTTGTGATGTGATTTTTGGTATAATACTTATCTTGGGGCTATATTTGTATGCACAGATCCATGTATGACACTTTTGATCTATGATTGTGGAACTATCATGAACCTAGTACCGTTCACTTTGATTTCTGGGTAGAAAGCTATGAGCTTTATTTGGTGGTTATGCATAATGCAACATAGAACTTGGTGGTTATGCATAATGCAACATAGAACTTGGTAGTTATGCATAATGCAACATAGAACTTGGTAGTTATGCACAATGCAACATAGAACCTCTAATGTTAACTTGCATATGATGTTGAACTACATGCTACCCACATGTTTATCACCCTATGTCAACTATTATCATGTTTCACCTTTGCCTATAATGTTGAACTACATGTTACCCACAAGTTTATTTTCTAAGTTTGATGTCATACATGTTTTGAGGCCAATAATCCTATATGCTAGTTATGATGAACACCTTTGCCTCAAATATCATCATGTTTAACTTGTGACCACCTTTACCACCTTATGCCCCTCTTGGTCATATTTTTATGTTCCTTAACTCACTTGTGTTGATGCGAATTTACGTGCGATGGGGATACGTTATGGGTAGTTAGGCAAACTTGAAATGACATGAAAAACATGACTTGAAATATGCTTGAAAACTTGAATATGGTCATGACATGTAGAAAACCATAAAGTGGCCAACTCGAGGTTGGGTTGAGTTTGTAGCGTAAACCTGCCCGGAACCGCCCGGCAAATCCAGTGGCTACAAACAATAGGACCCAATGTCAGAAGTTGGTCATATCGCGCTTGAAACCCGAGGTTAGACTAGGTTGTGGTGTAAAGCTGCCCGGACCCGCCCGGCATATCCAGTAACCACAACAAAGTCTAATGTGGGAGGTTGGGTGCATTAAATTAATTAATGCCACATGTTAGGGTTAAGTCATGAACCACTTGGAAACACTTAACCAACTTGATACGTGATTGGATGGGGTTAAGTCATGAACCACTTGGATACACTTAACCAACTTGATACATGACTGGATAGGGTTAACCACACTTAACCCATTAGAAACCCTAGTCACGTAGTCCTTTTCAGCAGTAACCCTCTTGGATGTATCAACGATACCCTAGGGACTAGGCTAGGGTGGGGCACGATTACTGGGCTGATTGTAAGCGACCAGAACGATGGTTGAGTAGGTGCGCCGGTGTAGGTTCAGGCGGACTATGGTCTTGCACATAGTTCGGAGTTGAAAAAGCAGGCACGGGCACCAGTAGGTTTAGACTGTGCGTGCTTGATTCGTGTCAGTGGTTGGCACCCTAGGACTTGATACACCCTAGGGTGGACCTAGCACAGTTTGACTACATTCCGTGATTGGGTCGTATGACACCGACACTCGACGAGTTAACTTATAGGGAACTGATCGACTAGACCGTGTAGTTGGACCCCGCCTTGGGTCATCTCATGATATTGGGCCAAGGGATCATTTCTTGTTTATACTTGACATGGGTTGGATTACTAGTACTATTGGTGCAAAACAAAACCTTGTATATGCGATGCCACACTTGATCTACCTTGTTATCTATTTATTATGCCAGTTAGTTACCATCTTTATGTTTCATCTCAATTTCTCATGTTTAGTTAACTTTATTAATTTTTATACTAATAGTAGGTAGGACTTACCAGTCTTCATGACTGACCCTTTTTCTTTCGCCTCTTTTCTTCCGTTTCCCCCCCCCCCCCCCCCAGGTTCTCAGGGAGGGAACACTAGTGCTTAGCTTGGACACTTGGCTTGCTTTCTTGACAGCTCATGTACAGTTTGGACTTGAGCTTGCTATGGCTTCACCACTTCTATCTTGGGGATTGTTTACTTTATGTTATTTTCAGTTTATGTTTTCTAGACTTGTGGTAGTTGGAAAATAATGACTAAGTACTTTGATGTAAGTTGACTATTTGGTTTTGAAATGGTTAAGTATGGTTTTTAAATTTCTACCACTGCTTTACTTATTTATTTATCTATGTTCTGTCTTGTGATATCTCTGTGCATGTTTACCTAGACAACACCCCTCCAAAGCTAGTGCCAGCACTCGTGAGTGTGGCCCTGGCGGAGGTGGGGTGTTACATTTGGTATCAGAGCATAAGGTTTTACTAGACCGGACAAAAGTTTTAAAAACCTTTTTAAAAAACTGTTTTCAAAACCAATTAAGTATTTTTCCAAGGAAAGTCTAGTTTGTTTTAAAAGGCTATTCCCCAAAAGCCATTAGCACTATCCTTCGTTTCCTCGTTCTAAATCTAGCTTTTCCTTTTTCAGCATGGCCGATCTTAACCTTCCCGAGGGAGTACCCATTCCCGGATGGTTCCGAAGGTACTTGGAAGCTAGGGCCAACGATGCGGGCCCAGCAAACACTCCCACTCCTCCTCCCGTACCTGAGGTCCCTCCTCCTCCTCCTCCTCAGCGTCCACAAGTGGATTTCGCGAAGATTTGCAAAGACTTTAAGGCGATGGGTGGCAAGAATTTTGTTGGGACAGAGACTTATGTTGAGGCAAGATACTGGTTAAAGGAAACTGAAGATCTGTAACACCCCGAATTTTAGTTAATACTAAAATTCACTAATTACAGGATAAATAATCTCAGACGTGGGAATTAGGGGTAACGGGCTGCGTAATTGCGTTCGTCTCGGAAAAATACGCGAAATAGAGTCCGAGTTTTCGAAAATCGGAGTCCGTATGGCCCAGTTATGGCCCAATGAAGTTAGCAGAAAAATTTAAAACTAAAACAGATTTGAAAATTCAAATATTCAGATTTGGGATGGGCCAGGCGGGGTCAGGCGGGAAGCTTCCCGCCCAGCCCATGTCGACAGGGCTGTCGACAGGCCTGTCGACAGGGGTGTCGACATGCCTGTCGACTTGCCTGTCGACAGGGTGGCACCGTTCAGTGAACCTGGGTGCACCAGGTTGCACCAGGTTGGGTTTCAGGCTGGCTAGGAGGGCTGGTTCTAGAGATTTCCTAAATCTAAGGGTCCTAATCTAATCTAGGGTTAATCTAAGGGCCTAAAACACTCACCTAATCCTATAAATAAGACCCTAACCCTACCCTAATTCGTTCATAATTAAATCTAGTAACTAAACTATGGCAAATTGAAACTTGAGAGAGCCTCCACCAAAATTAGAGAAGGGATAGCATTCCAAATCAACTTTTAGCCTCTTAATCTTCTTCATTAGTTTGCTAATTTTGTTTTGGTGAGCTTCTATCCCCTTAATAATCAATTGTTAAATTGATTAAGATAGGATATGATGATGTATGGTTATGTTTGTGGATCAATGTGTTTATGCAAGCTTAATATTGTATATGTCATGTGTTTTGCAAGTTATAAGCTCTATGTCATGCAAGTTTAGTATATGTGTTCATAACATTTTTATGCAAGTTTAATGTTATATCTTTATGCAAGTTTGGGGCTATGTTTCATGATGATTATGATGCAAAACACTAAGTTGGACATTGATCTAGTATGCAACATGTTAAGCATGCTTATGAAGTTATGTGAATAAATATGCAAGTTATGTGTATGTTCAAATGCAAGATTAACATGTTATGCATGCATATGAAGTTATGTGAATGATTATGCAAGTTAGGTGTATGCTCAAATGCAAGATTGATATGTTATGCATGCATATGAAGTTATGTGAATGATTATGCAAATTATGTGTATGTTCAAATGCAAGGTTAATATGTTATGCATGCATATGAAGTTATGAGAATAATGATGCAAGTTATGTGTATGTTTAAATACAAGATTAACATGTTATGCATGCATATGAAGTTATGTGAATGATTATGCAAGTTAGGTGTATGCTCAAATGCAAGATTACCATGTTATGCATGCTTATGAGGTCATATGAATAATTATGCAAGTTATGTAGATGCTTAAGAGCAAGTTGGGTTAATACGTGTTCATATATGCAAGTTGACATCCTCTTAACCCATGACAAAGTTATATGCTAAACCCATGGTATGTGTGATGGATCTTCCCCTTTTATTATGTCATGAAATGAGAACGATTTACGTGGGGAACGATGGGGTGGGTAAATATGTTAATAAATGGATGATTGGGTATGATTAAGCATACCATAAAAAAAAAAATTACCATAAGTGGGAATTTACCTATTGAGTTAGGTCTACCCCATGGGAATTTACCTATTGAGTTAGGTCTACCCATGTTATGGTAAACTTGATATTAATTAGGGATAATTAATATGGGGGTGATTAATTAGGTGTAATTAATCGACTAAGACACGAGGTTGGACTCATTTGTAGTGTAAAACTGCCCGGACCCGACCGGCTTAACCAGTTGCTACAAATGTCAGCCCAATGTGAGAGGTCTTAGCCATAAATTAAATACATGATTAAGGTAAAGACACGAGGTTAGACTCTGTTATGACGTAAGACTGCCCGGATTCTACCGGCTTAACCAGGCGGTCATAACAGCCAGTCTAATGTGGGAGGTCTTTACGGGAGATCACGGTCTTAATTAATTAAGAAACACTTAACCATAATAGCATGTAGTGGGACATGAGGGGTTAAGTGGGTGCCTTGGGTGGCATGAGGAAATTTTGTGGTTGCCTTGGGTGGCATGTGGAATCTAGTGGGTTGCCTTGGGTGGCAATAGAAAATACGATTAGAATACTTAACCAAGTGGAAACATGTAACTAAACATGATTAAAGGGTTAAGTGGGATACACTAGATATATGACAAGCTTAAGTGGGTAGCTTATGGGGGCCCATTTCAACCAATATCCCAAACGTATCTTTGTGGGCTCGACCCATGTCGAGTGACGGGACACGCATATTGGGTTTGATTATAAGAGGCCAAAACGGGTTAGCGGTGGCAACGCAAGTCCAACGGGCTTCATATGCGTGTGTGGGCCCGGGCTGGTAGATAAGCCGTTGTTGCATCGAGTAGATATAAAGCCGTGCACCGTTAGTATTGGGTAGCCACTTTAGGGGAGTGATACACCCCACTGTGGGACCAGCACGGGTATCTACGGTAGGGAGCCGATCGATGGGGAGTAGTGGGTACACCTAGTGAAGATAGGGGCAGACGGCACCTATGTAGGGGTACACGAAACTACTGGGTAAGAATTACTGAGTACACCTAGTGGAGATAGGGGCAGACGGCACCTATGTAGTGAGCTAGGAGTACATGAAATTATTGGGGAAATTTTCTAAGTCCTTGGAAGGGATCAACCTTTAAGTAGGAATGACTGGTGTGGTGCAGTTAGTAATTATCCTTGGGTGGGTAGATGCGTCCTGACGGTTATCTTAGTTCATCCTATGTTGTTGGCTACTTAGTGTAGTTATTATCCCCAAAGGTACCGTACCGAGTTCATGTCATACCCTAATTACTTTAATAATTGTATTGTTAAGGTTATAGGGCTCACTCAGACTTATGTCTGACCCCGTTGTTTTTATCTTTTTCCCAACCCTCAGGTCCTACGGTGGATCCTAGCGGTAGTAGAGCTTGATCGGATTGCTGTTCCAGTCTTGAGGAGCTTGAGTGGATGTAAAGCTCCAGTTATCCAGTTATCTTTTCTTTTGTTCTGGCTATTGTATGATAAGTGGGATTATGTACTTCTTTATTTTGATGGATATTGTACTTGACTTTTACCATGGTTTTATGATGTAACCAGACATGTTTATTTCCGCTGTTATGAGATGATGTTTTAAAAATTTCAAGTACTATTTATATCTGTCCTGTTGTAATTTTTCTGTTCTATATTCACTAAAATACTCCACCGATGCTATGGCATTCCCTTAGTGAGTGACCATAGCGGGCGTGGGGTGTTACACGTGGTATCAGAGCAAAGGTTACCGGAACAGATAAAATTCTTAGAAAACTATTTTTCTAAAACATTTTTGGAAAAGATATTTTCAAAAACATGTCTTTTAAGAGAAAAGTTTTTGAAAGAAAAGCATAATCCCCAATAGCCATATCTATATCCTTCGAATTCTCCGTTTTGAATCTTTCCTTTTTCGTTTCAGCATGGCTGAGGATCTTAACTTTCCGGAGGGTGTGACGGTACCAGTATGGTATAGGAGATTGATGGAGGCTAGGGCCACCACTGCGGGTCCAGCGAATATTCCTCCACCAACCGTAGCACCCGATCTTCCTCCTCCCCCTCCTCCTCGCACGGATACTTTTGCTAAGACTTGCAAGGAATTTAAAGCTATGGGAGGGAGACCTTTTCAAGGATCTGAAACCTTTGTGGAGGCTAGAGATTGGCTTAAGGAGGTGGAAGAGTTGATAGATATCTTTGAGATGGAAGAAGGGAAGAAAGTCAAGTTGGCTGCTTGGTTAATGAAGGGAGAGGCCTCATTCTGGTGGGAGGTTACTAATGGAGAACGCCCCGTTGACTCTTGGGCGGATTTTAAGCAAAGATTTGTGGCAAAGTTTCTCTCAAGGGCGGAGGAAAACTTGTATATGGAAAGATTCTTGACTCTAAAGCAAGGAAATCTTTCGGTGAAAGAATATGTTAACAAGTTTAATCAATTGGCAAGGTTTGGCCTAGACATGGTGAATACACCGGAGAAGAAGGCCTTGAGGTTCGTGAAAGGCTTGAATGAACCCATGCATGGGTTGGCTATGACTCATATCCCTATGGGGGCCACCTTTGAGAAGCTAGTTGACATGGCACTCATGTTTGAGGAAGAGAAGGGTCCTAATGCTAATAAGGCACCCGAGAAGAAGGGAGATCAAAAGAGACCTCAACAACAGCAAAGCAAAGGTGGGAAAGGCAACGGTGGCAAGGGCAAGAAGAAGAAGTGTTTCAATTGTGGGACACCTGGCCACCTAAGCAAGGATTGTCGCAAGAAGAAGAAGACCGGTTGCTTCCACTGTGGCGAAGCAGGGCACCTAGTGAAGGATTGCCCTAAGAAAGGGCAAAGGACGGGATCTACCTCAGGAGGACAGGTGCAAGCTCTTATGGCACCGGGTCAGGCTAGGGGGCAAGTGCAGGCTCTCGCGGTTCCACCGATTCAGGAGAGAGGTAGAACTATTTCCGTTGAAAGTCTGGTTTTTCTATTTGATCATCCTGTCCGTACATTGTTTGATTCAGGCGCATCGCATTCGTTTATCTCATCATCATTAGTTGAGTCACTGCACCTAGACACCAGTCTGGTAGATGATCCCTTGGTTGTTTCAAACTCAATTGGGGGCTCCACTTATTTGTCCATGATATGTTTGGGTTTGAAGATTTCTATACTTAGCATTGAGTTTAGATGTGATGCTTTTGTGTTGGGCTTCACGGGCTATGGGTTGATTTTGGGCATGGACTGGTTATCCAGTAATGGTGCCGTTCTTGATTGCGAAAGGAGAGTTGTTAGGCTCATGACCCGCTTGGGTAACACTCTCGAGATTTCTTGTAACCCCAGGGACTCTGTTATGCTAAGTTATCTTGAATCGCTTGACGCTTCGGTTGAGAGTTTGCAATCTGTTAGAGTGGTCCGGGAATATCCGGATGTGTTTGAGGAGGTGAAGGGTTTACCTCCGAAGCGGGAGATTGACTTCCGAATTTATTTGGTGGATAATGCTAAACCGGTATCTTTACCAGTGCGCCACATGGCTCCTCGTGAGAGGAGGGAACTCCATAAGCAGGTAGGGGAGTTGCTTGAGAAGGGGTTCATAAGACGGAGCATATCGGAGTGGGGTGCTCCAGTAGTATTTGCTACGAAGGCGGATGGGTCTCTCAGACTTTGTGTAGACTATAGAGAACTCAACAAGCTCACAAAGAAGAATAGACACCCATTGCCGAGGATTGATGATCTTTTCGATCAGTTGGTTGGCGCTTCAGTATTTTCTCAGTTGGACTTGGCCACGGGGTTTCATCAGTTGAGGGTGGCTGAGGATGCCTTTAGGACTCCGGATGGTTTCTATGAGTGGCTAGTGATGCCATTTGGGTTGACGAACGCCCCTGCATACTTTGTTGATTTGATGAGTAGGGTGTTCAGGGAGTTCCTTAATAAATTTGTGGTGGTCTTTGTGGACGATATCTTAGTATTTTCTAAGAGTGAAGAAGAGCATGCCCTACATCTTGGGGAAGTGTTGAAGACTCTTCGAGCACATAGCCTTAAGGCTAAATTCTCTAAATGTCACTTCTGGAGGAGGGAAGTGCGGTTTTTGGGGCATGTGGTCTCCAAGGAGGGGATAGCTGTGGATCCCGCGAAGGTAGTATCAATTCAGGATTGGAAGGTTCCGAAGAATGCTACCGAAGTAAGAAGTTTCTTGGGATTGGCGGGCTATTATAGGAAGTTTATCAAAGACTTCGCGAAGATATCAGCCCCATTAACCCGCTTAACAAAGAAGAATCTTGTTTTCACATGGGACGTAGATTGTGATGATGCGTTCCGACGGTTAAAGAGAGCTTTAACCACCGCTCCAGTTTTAGTGTTGCCAGATGGGAGCAAGCCATTTGTTGTCTATATCGATGCCTGTGGGACAGGACTTGGCGCAGTCTTAATGCAAGAGGGAAGGGTAATAGCCTATGGTGGAAGGCAGTTGAGGGCACATGAGAAAAATTACCCTACCCATGATTTAGAGTTGGCCGCTATTGTTTTTGCGCTTAAGATTTGGCGCCATTATCTTCTTGGTGAGAGATTCGAGTTGTTCACTGACCATAAATCATTGAAGTACTTATTCTCTCAGAAAGATTTAAACTTAAGACAGCAAAGGTGGATGGAGTTTTTAGCATCCTATGATTTCGAGATAGCGTATACCCCTGGCAAGGGTAACGTGGTGGCGGACGCCTTGAGCAGGAAGAGGTTGTCCTTGAGCCCATTGTTCGTGGAACGACAAAGCTTGGAATTTATCTCGATGTTTGATTTCAGACCTTCCGTTGATTATGTACCCGGTTTGCTAGCTTCTTTGGAAGTTAGACCTACTCTTTTGGGGCGGATTGGAGAAGCACAGAGGGACGACCCACAGTTGGTTGAGTTGATAGAGAAGCTCATAAGGGGGGAATCGTCCAGCCATTTGAGTAGGTACACCCTAGACGATAAGGGGTGCTTGCGTAGGGACGGTAGACTTTGTGTGCCGAAAGATGAAGGGTTGAGGAAGGTTATTCTTGATGATGCACACCGTTCTAGGATGACCATTCATCCCGGTGGGGACAAGATGTACCAAGATATGAAGAGGGTTTTCTTCTGGGCCGGTATGAAGAAAGATGTAGCCGAATATGTAGCTCGATGCTTGGTGTGTCAGCAGGTGAAGGCGGAGCAAAGGAAACCAGGTGGGTTGCTTCACCCATTGGAGGTTCCGCAATGGAAGTGGGATAGTGTCTCGATGGATTTTATTGACGGGTTACCCAGGTCGAGGAAGGGTAATACAGGAATTTGGGTGGTGGTAGATAGACTTACTAAGAGCGCCCATTTCATACCTGTGAAGAGCAAGAGGACTGCTCCATGGCTAGCTTCAGTATATCTTCGAGAGATAGTTCGATTACATGGGGTACCCTCTAGCATAGTAAGTGATCGAGATCCTATCTTCACTAGCGAGTTCTGGAGAAGTTTGCAAGAAGCAGTGGGGACTCAATTGTGTCTGAGCACCGCATATCATCCTCAGACGGACGGCCAGACTGAGAGGGTGAATCGTGTTCTAGAAGACCTTTTGAGACTTTGTATCTTAGATTTTGGAGGTACATGGGAAGAGCATCTTCCATTGGTAGAGTTCGCATATAATAACAGCTTTCAGTCCAGTATTGGTATGGCTCCTTTTGAAGCTCTCTATGGAAGGCCTTGTCGATCACCTACATGTTGGTGGGAATCTACGGATAAGATCTTGCTTGGGCCTGATATGGTTAGGGAGACTTCTGAGAAGATTGACTTGATTCGGAGAAGGATGAAAGCAGCGCAGGATAGGCAAAAATCTTATGCGGACAAGAGAAGGACGGATCTTGAGTTTGAGGTTGGGGATATGGTTTTTGTCAAGGTATCTCCGTTAAGAAATGTTGTTCGCTTCGGATCCGTTGGGAAGTTAGCACCGAGGTTTGTTGGGCCGTTTCCTATCAAGGAAAGGATTGGACGGATGGCATATAGGGTGGAGTTGCCCGACAGACTTAGCGATGTTCATGATGTATTCCATGTATCACATCTGAGGAAATGCTTACATGAGACCGCAGAGGTGGTAGAGCCGAGCTTGCTTAGAGATATGGAGATAGAGCGTGTTGCGACTATTAGACGAGCTCCTACTCGCATCCTTGGGTCAGAGACTAGGAAGTTAAGAAACAGAGAGGTTCAACTAGTCAAGGTGCAATGGGGAGAAGATGAGAGCAACGCAACTTGGGAGACGGAAGCGAAGATGCGTTCATTGTACCCATTTCTTTTTGAGGGTATGTCTTTACTTTCTCCTTTATCGTTTGTCTAGTACTTATCTTATCTTTGGTATGTCCTCTCGTTAGTACCTTTGACCTTTAGATAGGGTAAACCTATGGTTGAAACATGTGTTTGAAACATGTTATGGTTGATGGATGCAAGTGGATGCAAGTGTTTGCTAGTGGTTGCTCGTGGATGCATATACACACACTCTAGGCACTAGATCGGCTCAGTCACTTCATATTGCATATTGCATAAAATTGTGTGTAGGAAAATATATTTATGGATGTATAATGGTTGTGTTATCACATGGATGATGCATTTTGGTGAATGATTGTGCACTCATGTAGATATTGTATATGTCGATAGGGTTTCTCGCATACATAATGGATGCATGGCACTATCATGGTTTGCATATGTTCATACATTAGATAGGGAACATATACACACACTTTTTGCATATGCTCATACATCATTAGAAATTGTTTTAAGGACAATGGATGCCAGTGGTTGATGGTTTGAGTAGATGGTTGTTTGGATGGTAGGATATGCATTCTCCTTAGCTTAGAGATTTCGGGGACGAAATCCTTTAAGGAGGGGAGAATGTAACACCCCAAATTTTAGTTAATACTAAAATTCACTAATTACAGGATAAATAATCTCAGACGTGGGAATTAGGGGTAATGGGCTGCGTAATTGCGTTCGTCTCGGAAAAATACGCGAAATAGAGTCCGAGTTTTCGAAAATCGGAGTCCGTATGGCCCAGTTATGGCCCAATGAAGTTAGCAGAAAAATTTAAAACTAAAACAGATTTGAAAATTCAAATATTCAGATTTGGGATGGGCCAGGCGGGGTCAGGCGGGAAGCTTCCCGCCCAGCCCATGTCGACAGGGCTGTCGACAGGCCTGTCGACAGGGGTGTCGACATGCCTGTCGACTTGCCTGTCGACAGGGTGGCACCGTTCAGTGAACCTGGGTGCACCAGGTTGCACCAGGTTGGGTTTCAGGCTGGCTAGGAGGGCTGGTTCTAGAGATTTCCTAAATCTAAGGGTCCTAATCTAATCTAGGGTTAATCTAAGGGCCTAAAACACTCACCTAATCCTATAAATAAGACCCTAACCCTACCCTAATTCATTCATAATTAAATCTAGTAACTAAACTATGGCAAATTGAAACTTGAGAGAGCCTCCACCAAAATTAGAGAAGGGATAGCATTCCAAATCAACTTTTAGCCTCTTAATCTTCTTCATTAGTTTGCTAATTTTGTTTTGGTGAGCTTCTATCCCCTTAATAATCAATTGTTAAATTGATTAAGATAGGATATGATGATGTATGGTTATGTTTGTGGATCAATGTGTTTATGCAAGCTTAATATTGTATATGTCATGTGTTTTGCAAGTTATAAGCTCTATGTCATGCAAGTTTAGTATATGTGTTCATAACATTTTTATGCAAGTTTAATGTTATATCTTTATGCAAGTTTGGGGCTATGTTTCATGATGATTATGATGCAAAACACTAAGTTGGACATTGATCTAGTATGCAACATGTTAAGCATGCTTATGAAGTTATGTGAATAAATATGCAAGTTATGTGTATGTTCAAATGCAAGATTAACATGTTATGCATGCATATGAAGTTATGTGAATGATTATGCAAGTTATGTGTATGCTCAAATGCAAGATTGATATGTTATGCATGCATATGAAGTTATGTGAATGATTATGCAAATTATGTGTATGTTCAAATGCAAGGTTAATATGTTATGCATGCATATGAAGTTATGAGAATAATGATGCAAGTTATGTGTATGTTTAAATACAAGATTAACATGTTATGCATGCATATGAAGTTATGTGAATGATTATGCAAGTTAGGTGTATGCTCAAATGCAAGATTACCATGTTATGCATGCTTATGAGGTCATATGAATAATTATGCAAGTTATGTAGATGCTTAAGAGCAAGTTGGGTTAATACGTGTTCATATATGCAAGTTGACATCCTCTTAACCCATGACAAAGTTATATGCTAAACCCATGGTATGTGTGATGGATCTTCCCCTTTTATTATGTCATGAAATGAGAACGATTTACGTGGGGAACGATGGGGTGGGTAAATATGTTAATAAATGGATGATTGGGTATGATTAAGCATACCATAAAAAAAAAAATTACCATAAGTGGGAATTTACCTATTGAGTTAGGTCTACCCCATGGGAATTTACCTATTGAGTTAGGTCTACCCATGTTATGGTAAACTTGATATTAATTAGGGATAATTAATATGGGGGTGATTAATTAGGTGTAATTAATCGACTAAGACACGAGGTTGGACTCATTTGTAGTGTAAAACTGCCCGGACCCGACCGGCTTAACCAGTTGCTACAAATGTCAGCCCAATGTGAGAGGTCTTAGCCATAAATTAAATACGTGATTAAGGTAAAGACACGAGGTTAGACTCTGTTATGACGTAAGACTGCCCGGATTCTACCGGCTTAACCAGGCGGTCATAACAGCCAGTCTAATGTGGGAGGTCTTTACGGGAGATCACGGTCTTAATTAATTAAGAAACACTTAACCATAATAGCATGTAGTGGGACATGAGGGGTTAAGTGGGTGCCTTGGGTGGCATGAGGAAATTTTGTGGTTGCCTTGGGTGGCATGTGGAATCTAGTGGGTTGCCTTGGGTGGCAATAGAAAATACGATTAGAATACTTAACCAAGTGGAAACATGTAACTAAACATGATTAAAGGGTTAAGAGGGATACACTAGATATATGACAAGCTTAAGTGGGTAGCTTGTGGGGGCCCATTTCAACCAATATCCCAAACGTATCTTTGTGGGCTCGACCCATGTCGAGTGACGGGACACGCATATTGGGTTTGATTATAAGAGGCCAAAACGGGTTAGCGGTGGCAACGCAAGTCCAACGGGCTTCATATGCGTGTGTGGGCCCGGGCTGGTAGATAAGCCGTTGTTGCATCGAGTAGATATAAAGCCGTGCACCGTTAGTATTGGGTAGCCACTTTAGGGGAGTGATACACCCCACTGTGGGACCAGCACGGGTATCTACGGTAGGGAGCCGATCGATGGGGAGTAGTGGGTACACCTAGTGAAGATAGGGGCAGACGGCACCTATGTAGGGGTACACGAAACTACTGGGTAAGAATTACTGAGTACACCTAGTGGAGATAGGGGCAGACGGCACCTATGTAGTGAGCTAGGAGTACATGAAATTATTGGGGAAATTTTCTAAGTCCTTGGAAGGGATCAACCTTTAAGTAGGAATGACTGGTGTGGTGCAGTTAGTAATTATCCTTGGGTGGGTAGATGCGTCCTGACGGTTATCTTAGTTCATCCTATGTTGTTGGCTACTTAGTGTAGTTATTATCCCCAAAGGTACCGTACCGAGTTCATGTCATACCCTAATTACTTTAATAATTGTATTGTTAAGGTTATAGGGCTCACTCAGACTTATGTCTGACCCCGTTGTTTTTATCTTTTTCCCAACCCTCAGGTCCTACGGTGGATCCTAGCGGTAGTAGAGCTTGATCGGATTGCTGTTCCAGTCTTGAGGAGCTTGAGTGGATGTAAAGCTCCAGTTATCCAGTTATCTTTTCTTTTGTTCTGGCTATTGTATGATAAGTGGGATTATGTACTTCTTTATTTTGATGGATATTGTACTTGACTTTTACCATGGTTTTATGATGTAACCAGACATGTTTATTTCCGCTGTTATGAGATGATGTTTTAAAAATTTCAAGTACTATTTATATCTGTCCTGTTGTAATTTTTCTGTTCTATATTCACTAAAATACTCCACCGATGCTATGGCATTCCCTTAGTGAGTACCATAGCGGGCGTGGGGTGTTACAAGATCTTTTTGCTATCTTTGATGTAGAAGACCGTAGGAAAGTTCTGTTGGCAGTATGTCTATTGAAAGAGGAAGCTGCTTATTGGTGGGAAGTCACCAACGCTACTAGGCCTATAGAGACTTGGGCCGACTTTAGGATGAGGTTTGGGCTTAAGTTTCTATCATCTGCTGAGGAGAGTCTACAAATGGAGAAGTTTATATCTTTGAAGCAAGGGGACATGACCGTGAGGGAGTATGTGAATAAGTTTAACCAGCTTGCTCGATTCGGTTTAGACATGGTTAACACACCTCAGAAGAAGGCTCTACGCTTTGCTCGAGGATTGAATGAGCCATTACAAGGTTTGGCCATGTCTCATATACCCATGGGGGCCACTTTTGAGAGCTTAGTGGATATGGCCTTGCTTCAAGGAGATGATAAGACGGGCAAGAAAGAAGTTAAGCTTAATGAGACTCAAACCAAGAAGGCGGACTCCAAGTGGGGAGGCAACCAGAATAGTCAGAGCAATCAGAACAACAAGAACAACAAGGGTAACAAGGCCAACAACAACAAGGAAAAGGAGACAAGGAAGTGCAACTTCTGTGGGATCACTGGACACATAGCCAAAGATTGTAGGAAGAAGAAGAGGAAGTTGGGAGAATGCTTTCATTGTGGAGAGTTTGGACACTTCAGTAAGGATTGCCCCAAGAAGCAAGGGCAGGGGCAAGGACAGACTCAGTGAGCAGGACCTTCTGGAGGGCAGATGCATGCTCTCAACACTACTCCAGCTCCGGACCGAGGTAGTATTTCTGTAGGAAGCCTTGTTTACATTTCTGGTTTTCCTGTTCGAACTTTATTTGATTCTGGCGCATCGCATACCTTTATTTCTTCTGACATTGTTGAAAGTTTGCACCTAATTACTAGTCTAGTTGAGGATCCCGTTAGTGTTTCAAATCCAATTGGGGGTTCCGCCCATCTATCTATGATTTGTATGGATTTGAGGATTTCTATCTTGACCGTAGAATTCACATGTAATGCTTATGTTCTCGGGTTCATGGGATACGGGTTGATTTTGGGCATGGATTGGTTGTCCAGTTATGGAGCCATTCTCGATTGTGAGCATAGGGTAGTGAGGCTTATGACTCGCCTTGGCAATACCCTAGAGATTTCTTGTAACCCTCTGGATCCCGTCATGTTATGTTATCTTGAATCTCTCGACTCGTCTATTGACAATCTTCAATCTGTGAGGGTGGTCCGAGAATATCCTGATGTTTTTGATGAGGTGAAGGGGTTACCCCCTAAGCGCGAGATAGACTTCCGTATTTATCTTGTTGATAATGCCAACCCAGTTTCATTGCCTGTTAGGCTCATGGCCCCGCGAGAAAGAAGAGAACTTAGCAAGCAAATCAAGGAGTTGCTTGAGAAGAATTTCATTAGGCGAAGCATTTCTGAATGGGGTGCTCCTGTGGTATTCGCTACTAAGGCGGATGGTTCGCTTCGTCTATGTGTTGATTATTGTGAGTTAAACAAGCCGACAAAGAAGAATAGGCGCCCATTACCGAGGATTGATGATCTCTTTGACCAGCTTGTTGGTGCTTCTATTTTCTCTCAGCTCGATCTGGCCACCGGATTCCATCAGCTTAGAGTGGCTGAGGACAGTATTGACAAGACTGCGTTTAGGACTCCAGATGGATTCTTTGAATGGATAGTCATGCCGTTCGGTTTGACTAATGCACCCGCATACTTCATTGATTTGATGAGTAGGGTGTTTAGGGAGTTCCTTAACAAGTTTGTGGCTGTCTTCATGGATGATATTCTGGTCTTCTCTAAGGACGAGGAAGAGCATGCTACACACCTCAAGGAGGTTGTGGATACGCTTAGAGCTCATCAGTTGAAAGCCAAGTTCTCTAAATGCCATTTCTGGAGAAGGGAAGTTCGGTTCCTTGGGCATATAGTTTCTAAGCAGGGCATAGCTGTGGATCCCGCTAAAGTGGTGGCGGTACAAGACTGGAAAGTTCCGAAGAATGCAACTGAAGTGAGAAGCTTTCTCGGTCTGGCAAGGTTTTATAGGAAGTTCATTAAGGACTTCGCTAAGATTTCAGCCCCTCTTACTAAGTTAACGAAGAAGAACTTAGTCTTTGCATGGGACTTAGAGTGTGAGCTTGCTTTTCAAAGGCTCAAGAAATCCCTCACCACAGCTCCAGTTCTAGCATTACTCGATGGAGGGAAGATGTTTACCGTGTACACCGATGCATGTGGAACGAGATTAGGCGCTGTACTGATGCAGGAGGGGAGAGTGATATGCTTTGGGGGTAGGCAACTCAAGGTTCATGAGAAGAACTATCCCACTCATGATTTGGAGTTGGCGGCGATTGTCTTTGCACTCAAATCTTGGCGCCATTATCTTCTAGGCAAAAGGTTTGAGTTATATACTGATCACAAGTCGCTCAAGTACCTCTTCTCGCAGAAAGATTTGAATCTAAGGAAACAGAGGTAGATGGAATTCTTGGCATCATATGACTACGATATAGCTTATACCCCTGGCAAGGGTAATGTTGTGGCGGATGCGCTAAGCAGAAGAAGGTTGACTTTGAGTCCCTTGTTTGTTGAGATGAAGAGCCTAGAGTTCTTGGCAACCTTTGATTTTACACCAACTATTGAGTCGATGACTGGTTCGTTAGCATCCCTTGAGCTTAGACCTACACTTCTTGATCAAGTTGGGGCTTCACAGAGGGAAGACCCGCAGATAGTCGAGATCATGGACAAGTTGATTCGGGGTGAGACGTCAAGTCACCTCGCTAGATACACTATTGATGACAAGGGATGGCTAAGGCGTGATGGAAGACTATGTGTCCCACGAGTGGGAGACTTAGTAAATAAAGTCCTTGAGGAGGCACATCACTCGAGGATGACCATACATCCCGGAGGGGATAAGATGTACCAGGACATGAAGCGCATTTTCTTTTGGTATGGGATGAAAAAGATGTTGCAGAGTTTGTTTCTAGATGCATTATTTGCCAACAAGTAAAGGCCAAGTCAAAGAAGCCCGGTGGGCTACTGCATCCATTGGAAGTCCCGCTATGGAAGTGGGAAAGTATCTCTATGGATTTTGTGGATGGATTGCCGAGATCAAGGAAGGGGAATACTAGCATATGGGTCATAGTGGATAGACTCACGAAGAGCGCTCATTTCATTCCAGTAAAGAGCAAGAGGACCGCATCATGGCTAGCATCTGTTTATCTTCGAGAGATAGTGCGATTGCATGGAGTTCTTTCTAGCATAGTTAGCGATCGTACCCAATCTTCACTAGCAAATTTTGGAATAGTTTGCAAGAAGCGATGGGTACGCGATTGAATCTAAGTACAGCCTATCACCCACAGACGGATGGCCAGACCGAAAGGGTGAATAGGGTACTAGAAGATCTGTTGAGGCTATGCATTCTTGACTTTGGTGGCACTTGGGAAGACCACCTTCCTCTTGTAGAGTTTGCCTATAATAACATCTACCAAGCAAGCATAGGGATGACACCATTCGAAGCTTTGTATGGGAGGTTGTGCAAGTCACCGACATATTGGTGGGAGACGACGGATAAGCTTATACTTGGGCCCGACATGATAAGGGACACATCCGTGAAGGTTGAGTTGATTCGAAGGCAGATGAAAGCGGCCCAAGGCAGATAGAAATCCTATGCAGACAAGCAAAGGACAGACTTTGAGTTTGAAGTTGGAGATATGGTCTTCGTGAAGGTTTCTCCCTTACGAAATGTGGTTCGTTTTGGAGCAGTTGGAAAGCAAGCACCAAGGTTCGTTGGACCCTTCCCCATCATCGAGAAGATTGGGCAAATGGCTTATAGGGTGGAATTGCCCGAGAAGCTAGCAGGAGTGCACAATGTCTTTCATCTTTCGCATCTCCGAAAATGCCTACATGAGTCAGCCGAAGTAGTTGAGCCTAGCATTCTTGAAGACGTGGAAGTAGAGAAAGAGGCAACCCTGAGGCGAGCTCCGATTCGTATCTTGGGAACGGAGATTAAGAAGCTTAGGAATTGAGAAGTCAAGTTAGTAAAGGTTCAGTGGAGTGAAGCCGATGAAGATGCAACATGGGAAACCGAGGAGAAGATGCGTGGGCTTTATCCATTTCTTTTTGAGGTACATTCTCGATCTCTTTTCCTAATTAGCATATCTTTCTTTTACTATCCATGTTTATCTTGTTACCTCATTAATCTTGTCATGAGAACCTTAGGTAGAAACCCTTTGGATGAAACATGTACTTGAAACATGTTATGCTTGATGGTTGCAAATGGTTGCAAGTGTTTGCAAGTGGTTACTCGTGGATGCATGATACACGTTAGGCACTAAGATCGGCTCACACACCTTCATATTGCATATGCATGAGTGTTTATGCTTATTCATGGATGAAACTTGTTATGCTATCACGTGGATGTTGCATATGGATGAATGTTATGTGCACTCATGTAGATATTATAAATTATATTAGGAATTTGCATACATTTGGACTCATTGCACTAACATACTCTGCATTAAGGAGGTTTACTGAGTGAGTAACCGCCTGATTTTCGCATTAGATAGGTGCACATACACACACTTTTGCATATAATCATACAGCATTAGAAATCTTTTAAGGACAATGATTACTTGTGGATGATGTAGGAGTAGATGGATGATGGATGGTAGGATACGTTCTTCCTAACTTGGAGATTTCGGGGATGAAATCCTTTAAGGTGGGGAGAATGTAACAACCCGAATTTTTAATAACATGTTAAAACAAGAAATCAGGGAAGAATTAAATCATAAGTTAAGAATCAATGGGAACAGGTTACACAATTGCGTTTGTCCCGAGATTCTGCTTGAAAACGAGTCCGAAATTTCGTAAATCGGAGTCCGTATGACCAAGATATGGCCCGTAGAAGATTTCAGAAAATTCAAAATTCAGCCAGAAATTCAAATCCAGCTAGAAAGAGTTTGGGCGGGAAATTTTCCCGCCCTACCCCAGGTCGACAGGGGGGTCGACTGGGGAGTCTACCCCCCCCCCCAGGTCGACTGGGGTGTCGACCTGGGGGTCGACCTCCCCTGGTCGGACCCTGTTGGTCTGGTGCACCAGTTTGCTCCTTTGGTCTGTCTACTTAGCCTGTGACGGGATTTGATGGTTCAGATCTAAACTAGGGTTAATCCTATGGCCTAAACTAGTGTCTACACCTATAAAAACACCATAATACCTAGCCTAAACCATCACAAATCAACCTAACAACTAAATTCTGCCAAAATGCTCCCTAATCATGGCCTCCATCTTCATCTTGAGAGCTTCTAAGGCAAAAAAGGAGCAAGCTTTCTTCTTTCTATCAAAGGAGCTACTTATTCTCAAGGCTATTTGTGTTGCTACATCATTCCTAGAGCTTCTACAACGTCTCTATCTTGTTCTATTTGGTTTCTCGTTCGCATAGCCATGCTTTGTATGCCCCACTCTACTCTTAGATTTAAACTATGAAGTTAATATGAATATGTAGCAAGTTGAGATGTGATTTTTGGTATGATACTTGTCTTGGGGCTAGATTTGTATGCATAGATCCATGTATGACACTTTTGATCTATGATTGTGGAACTATCATGAACCTAGTACCGTTCACTTTGATTTTTGGGTAGAAAGCTATGAGCTTTATTTGGTGGTTATGCATAATGCAACATAAAACTTGGTGGTTATGCATAATGCAACATAGAACTTGGTAGTTATGCATAATGCAACATAGAACCTCTCATGTTAACATGCATATGATGTTGAACTACATGCTACCCACATGTTTATCACCCTATGTCAACTATTATCATGTTTAACCTTTGCCTATGATGTTGAACTACATGTTACCCACAAGTTTATTTTCTAAGTTTGATGTCATACATGTTTTGAGGCCAATAATCCTATATGCTAGTTATGATGAACACCTTTGCCTCAAATATCATCATGTTTAACTTGTGACCACCTTTACCACCTTATGCCCCTCTTGGTCATATTTTTATGTTCCTTGACTCACTTGTGTTAATGCGAATTTACGTGCGATGGGGATACGTTATGGGTAGTTAGGCAAACTTGAAATGACATGAAAAACATGACTTGAAATATGCTTGAAAACTTGAATATGGTCATGACATGTAGAAAACCATAAAGTGGCCAACTCGAGGTTGGGTTGAGTTTGTAGCGTAAACCTGCCCGGAACCGCCCGGCAAATCCAGTGGCTACAAATAATAGGACCCAATGTGAGAAGTTGATCATATCGCACTTGAAACCCGAGGTTAGACTAGGTTGTGGTGTAAAGCTGCCCGGACCCGCCCGGCATATCCAGTAACCACAACAAAGTCTAATGTGAGAGGTTGGGTGCATTAAATTAATTAATGCCACATGTTAGGGTTAAGTCATGAACCACTTGGAAACACTTAACCAACTTGATGCGTGATTGGATGGGGTTACGTCATGAACCACTTGGATACACTTAACCAACTTGATACATGACTGGAGAGGGTTAACCACACTTAACCCGTTAGAAACCCTAGTCACGTGGTCCTTTTCAACAGTAACCCTCTTGGATTTATCAACGATTCCCTAGGACTAGGCTAGGGTGGGGCACGATTACTGGGCTGATTATAAGCGACCAGAACGACGGCTGAGTAGGTGCGCCGGTGTAGGTTCAGGCGGACTATGGTCGTGCACATAGTCCGGAGTTGAAAAAGAAGGCACGGGCACCAGTAGGTTTAGACCGTGCGTGCTTGATTCATGTCAGTGGTTGGCACCCTAGGACTTGATACACCCTAGGGTGGACCTAGCACAGTTTGACTACATTCCGTGATTAGGCCGTATGACACCGACACTCGACGAGTTAGGCTTATAGGGAGCCGATCGACTAGACCATGTAGTTGGACCCCGCCTTGGGTCATCTCATGATATTGGGCCAAGGGATCATTTCTTGTTTATACTTGACATGGGCTGCATTACTAGTACTATTGGTGCAAAACAAAACCTTGTATATGCGATGCCACACTTGATCTACCTTGTTATCTATTTATCATGCCAGTTAGTTACCATCTTTATGTTTCATCTCAGTTTCTCATGTTTAGTTAACTTTATTAGTTTTTATACTAATAGTAGGTAGGACTTACCAGTCTTCATGACTGACCCTTTTTCTTTCGCCTCTTTTCTTCCGTTCTCCCCCCTCCCCCCCCCCCCCCCCCAGGTTCTCAAGGAGGGAACACTAGTGCTTAGCTTGGACACTTGGCTTGCTTTCTTGACAGCTCATGTACGGTTTGGACTTGAGCTTGCTATGACTTCACCACTTCTATCTTGGGGATAGTTTACTTTATGTTATTTTCAGTTTATGTTTTCTAGACTTGTGGTAGTTGGAAAATAATGACTAAGTACTTTGATGTAAGTTGACTATTTGGTTTTGAAATGGTTAAGTGTGGTTTTTAAATTTCTACCGCTGCTTTACTTATTTATCTATGTTCTGTCTTGTGATATCTCTGTGCATGTTTACCTAGACAACACCCCTCCAAAGCTAGTGCCAGCACTTGTGAGTGTGGCCCTGGCGGAGGTGGAGTGTTACAGAGGCGAGCAGGAGGCTTCCACGTATGATATATAGATATTCTCCCTGTGTCGTTGGTGGTCGCTACTTGGGCATTAGTAGTGCACCTCCTTTATCTTGCTTTTGCTTTTTGAGACAGTTTGAAAAGGTTGTAATAATGTTGGCTTTGGATCATAAGCTGTACTTGGATTTTCCGCTGCTATGTTAGTTTATTTTCAGCTTATGCACTGTCTCACCTGTTTTATGTCAAATATGTTGTTATTATATTTTATCCTATGCGCTGTGAGACATTCTACAGGTTCCTTATTGGTTCATTCGTCTCCTTTCTTTTCTTATGACGACCATCCCGTGCTAACTGGACATGTGTACAGCGCACCTTTGGAGTAAATGTCGGTTGGTGCGGGGCGGGCCGTCTCATATTATTATTAGAAATAAAGAATAAGATGATGGTTTGAATCCCATGTTCTTGTTTGACAAAGGAAAAATAAATAAATAAATCCTTTGTATTTATATCTTACATATAAGCATGATGTCTGTAGCAATGTCAGCCATAAACAAAGTCTATTTTATACCATGCAACTGTCAAACCTTAAAATAGAAAAATATATGCAATAACATGGAATCTTCTTAAATAGTAATATGCTATTAGTTTTTCCAGAATGTTAATTTATGGAAAAGAAAGCAACATATTCATATTGGAAACCAAGTTATTGTACCATGAATAGTTGCTAATCTAACCATATCCTGCTGATTTCTCCAATCAATTTATTAGTACATCCTGTAATAAAAAAGCAACGTCTTTAAAACATATTACCCCAAATTCCAGATCCGACTTGTGAACGAAGGGAAATGTCAAATTACGTTATCAATCAGACCTAAAACCCCAAATTTAAACTCAACCGAAACATAAGTTAAATCAAGACAGTAGGAAGCAATTGTTACAGTGATTTTAATAATAAGAATTAGGACGAACGACGGAAGGAATAAAATTTTCTACCGCTGATGTCGTCTTGTCCATAGCCAGATCTGAAATGGAGTAGCAGATCTGAGCAAAGGATGAAATTGTAAGGTTAATAAAGCGTAACATAGAACACTTACAACGATTTAATAATAAGAATTAGCAGAAAGGAAGAAAGCAGTAAAAAAAACTTTATCGCTGATCTCGTCTTGGAGGCGGAAACAGGAAGGTCTGAAGTAGAGTAGCAGATCTGAAGGCTGTGAGTCTGAACCGGAGAAGGGATCAAGCTGTCAGGAAAGGAAGCACTTAGGGATCGAAGCCGGTGAAGGTTTATTAAAGGTAGAAACTGAGTAACAAATGGGTTGAGAATGGGGAAGAATAAGAAAAGATGGAAAACGTGGAGAGCGGAGGGAAAATAAAAGAAACGTTGAAGATAAGTTGACTAACTGTCGAAGCACTTTTTTGCTATAAAGTGGTCGGATGAAAGACGTGTTTGTCCTCAAAACTATTTTTCTGTCATCTTATGTTGTAAAGAGAGCAAGGGATGTTTTCGGAACTGCACAAAAGCTTCACCATCCTTAAAAGATTTTCTTTATTAGTAGAGATAATACCAATTCTTCAAATAGACCACAAGTATAGTACATACGATCAAATACATAATTTAAAAGTAAAATTCAAATATTCTATGTAACGTGACCTTAGATTTTGAAGAATTCTTGGTTTCATCACTTTGTCGGAACTGTGTGCTTTGCCAGCATATTATTTGATACCGTTGACTTGCCTTATAGTCTGCATCTTCGGAACTGTGTACTGCCGTGCAGTTAATATTGAATATAACATAGGATACTGATCCGCAAGTGGTACAGTTGTATGCAACTTTACTTATTTGGCGGACCTGTAGGTTGGTGTAAAGGTTTGAGCTATCATCATTAATTAATCTATCTATGAGTCTATTGGTGAATGGACATAATACTACCTCATTTGAAACTGTGGCAGAGAAAAGTAGTGCAGCCACTTGATTTGCAAGCTCGCGGGTTGGACAAACAATAAGAATATAAATTGAACTTTCATGTATTGTTATAAGTGAATGTGTTGTTACCATACAAATAATACTGCTATGTAATAAGGTGATGGTAGGCTAGTGGAAAAATCTACCAATGTAACCATCTTGGTTGTAACTTAGAAAATACTAGTATGCCTACCTAGAAATTGTCTTATAGTTGCCAAATTGTAAATATCTCCAGTTGTCGTCTCATTGTGTACAATGCGGATTGCTCTAATAGTGTGATTTTTATCCGCAACTAATTTAGAAGCAAGGTTATCAAGATTTTCGCCCTGCCCTAGTCACTTTCTATGACATCAACATCAAATTTCAGGCAATGCTGCTGATCAATCCATAGAAGACTGAACTGCCCGATAAGCAAGATACAATCTTGTCAGCAACTGATTATGTGTTTGTAAGTGCACTTTCCCATGCCCCAGTGCCTGTATCAATATATTAAGGGTGAATACATGGTAATATCATATGGCTATCATTATTATGATATCTATCTTTATGTGCTTGTAACAATGTAATTTTGTATTGTAATATCAATTATAATATTACTTTGCACATGCATAATTCAAACTTGGTTCGTTTTCCATATGGGCTTTCAGAAAATATCTTTATTTTTTAGTTTTTATAAACAGAAGAAGAAAGGTCAATTTTATACAAGAAATAAAATGACTTTAAATGTTATTTTCTATTCTGTTTCAAAGTAAATGTATTGGATAAAGTACCAAATATTTTGACAAAATATTCGACTTACATGCTTCCAAAAATCAAAATACTTTCTATACTAGTATAACCGCAAAACGGTGGGAAAATCGACTTTGTAATACTACATCCTGGTATTAGACCTCACGTTAGAAAGAATATAGACCAAATATCAGTATATAAGCAACATTTTTTTTCTAGCAATGAATAGCTTGCATTAGGAAAAATATCTAACATTCTCCTCAAGATAAATATAAAATCATATCTTCTTATGGGGAAGAATAAAAGCTTTGAAAAAAACATTTGGGAAGTTATGAACATAGGGTCTAATAAATACAGGTGACTCAAGATTACTTAACTCTTGGAATTGTAGTTAACCTCAAAGCTGGGTCAACTACAATTATCTAACTGAACTCCTTTTTATCACATTGTAGTACTACTCCATAGATATTCATCCAATCTACTCCATACTGCTACTCCATAGATATTCATCCAATCTATTTCTAAGTGAAACTAAACTACTACTCTACTTCAAAATGAATGTGCGATTTCCACATGTCAAACAAAGTATGAATTTATAAATCATAAATAGTTAATGGACCTTCTATGATGATCTTATTTCTATTATCCATAACTGCAACAACACTTGAACTAGGAATATCGCCAAGTGCATATGCTAGAACCACTAAAGATTAAGTTTTAGGTTCACTTGGACACTCATGTTCCTAAATTGGTTGCAGCTGTATCATTGGATCTCCATAATGCCCTTCATGTGATTTCTTCCTAGGTGCCTTTCCATTGGTACATAGGATACTTAAACCATGACTTCTGTATCTTTCCACGAGCTTCTATTTCACTTTAACGATGCTCTTTCTTAACTGGCCACACCATTGCATTCTTAGTTTCCCTCTTTTCTATTGAATTCAACAATAACATCTCAATCAAGCTCTCAAAAATGACTACGATATATACATGGATCAAAGAGATATCTCTCAAAGATGGATTACGTTGGTGCATTGATAAGGCCTGGGCCATACTTCAATAGCTAACTAAAGTCATTTACTTACTCCTTGATACTGCAATCATCTTGCTCCAACTGAATGAACTTGTCTAGCTTTGTTCCTAAAATAAACTTACCTAGTTATGTATAGACAGAATGTGAAATACAACAATGGAAAATTAAAGAAATTGAAAATATTGGGCTTACTTGCACTGCAGTAATAGCTTGAGTTGGTCCCTGCGTATTAATTTTTTTAGATTGTTGTTATCGGTTATATCTTAAATTATATAAATACATTAACAGATAATGTTAAGAAATTGAAAATATTGGGCTTACTTGCACTGCGTTAGGCAAAATAAAAAAAAACCAAAAATAGAACTAACTCTAAGAGTTGCTTTCTAGTGTGAGCCAATGTAAACAATACAAATTTATTTAATTCATTTCTCTGGTTTTAGAATACAACAAACCCTCTCCAGAATGCATTCTACAAAACATTGTTTAAATTATATTTGACTTTTTTTCATCTTTCCTTTTCTTATACTGCTAGGACGATGCAAAATTTAAGCAATTTCCGATAAAAATTCAGTTGTTTTAGTCAATTACTTGCAACTTAAACCGAAATACATGGGAAGTGGGAACTGTAAAATTTCAAAAGGATTTCTCTTTTACTTGGAAAAAGTAACAAAAAACATATCTCAGAATTCAAAAACAAGATCCTGGGAGTAAAGCGACAATACTAGAGGCACTCATAATAAGTGCAATGGAGCTACTAACTAAATCTATAGGTAACGCCTTTGTCATTTGTCTCCTTTGTTTACATGATATTTAAGGAAAATTAAAGCATTAGCATCAGCGTGTTCCTCTACAGAAGTAGTACTTTTGTTCAAAAATTTGAGATGTAAGGCATGCAAGTTTAAATTCTTGATTATGATAAGAGATGTTTGACCTGGCTAAGAAACAGATGTATCTTGAGGCACATGATAGGTACCTCTGTGTACTTTTTTTTTGGAAATTACATTAGCTAATTTTTTTTTCTGAATAAATGATGCATTGGCTTATAACAATGCCAGGAGGTACTTAACCACTGTATCTTACATTCTTCCCATGTATTCCGGAATACACACAGCCACCAAATGTTGGCAACTTTGCAAATCAACAATGTAGGCACACAGATTGTCAAAACCATGATAAACATGAATCATATTACAGAGTTTCATTTACTCGATCAATACATAAATTTGTCTTAAGGTATGAGTAAAAGCACTTCCCGATCTCATTCATGCACTTGTTGAGTCATTCATGCACTTGTTGTGGTATGTACAATGGATAATCCACAAGGAAATTATATAATGGAAATTTATTTATGCATATCATATGGATGACACAAATTAAATGAACAATAACTATGGTAAGGTGCTTCAATTTAAAAATGATGGTAGTCTTTAGTCAGCTCCAATGGGTTCCATTTTCCAACAAGACACTACCACGATATTTTATCTGAGTTTGCTAGAGACTGATAAAACGGAGCCTAAGACAACGTGGCTTTTTGGATTCAAGATCCTGAAAACTCACGGAACAATACTAAACTGAGTTCACAATCTTTAATGAGAATTACAATGCATCACATCAGTTAAGCTCATTTAAATAAATTTTAAATTGGATTAAATAAACTAGCACAACAATAAAACTGCACCTGGCCAAACCAATAGAACCATAAGTTTTTTGCTCAATAAAACCAAGCAAGATAAGCTAAAATCGATTACTTTACCATCTTCAAATTTAGGCTATGTCTAAAATCTAACCCACAACATTACCACAATCCTATTCGTAGCAGAAGAAACAAAAATCTAAAGAAACCACCATAAAATCTAAAGCAACCACCATAAAAAATGATTCGTAGGAAATAAAAAAACTGAAATATTACCTCTTTTGATGTTGACTGTATCGATTTCGAGCACTAGATGAATCAAACTTGCCCTAGTTTTAACACCGAATAGTAGATGAAGTCAAATTTGTGGAAGCGTCGAACAGGAGATGAAATCGAATTGGGAAAGCGAAAGAGCAGCAGAATTTAGGTTTAAATTTTGATGAATATACCTTTGAATTTTGGTCAACAGTAAACTGGGGAAAGTGACGAGAAATGTCATCGATTAGTATTTCGTGAAGAGGGAAACATCGCGCCAAAATTTCACATAGCGAGGTGGCTGTCATTGATTGGATATGAGGTAATGTTTTAAATAGGAAGCAAGGATTGGTTTGAAACGTTGGATTAATCATCATCTATGGTTATTTATTTGTTTATTTTAACAACGCGGATCACTGACCTAGATTGTATTTACCTAAAGCTATGCTTTGAACTAGTTTTGCACGTTACAGCACTAGAATTCCAACCGCAACAGTGCATTCACGTCTAATGCAACAACATATGAATATTGTTGTAGAAGATCAAAGAAAGCATAAATTTCACCACACTTTTCGTGCAATGCACACATATTAGTGTCGAATATGCCCACTTTTGTTGTAATGCTTCGAATGGTCAACACAGGAGCACTTGTCAATCTCTCCTTCAAGATTCCGAATGCTTGTTCACACTTCGCATCCCATTTGAGGACTTGGTTCTTCTTCGTTAATCTTGTCAACGGTGCAACTATCTTGGAGAAATCCTTGATAAACCGTCGGTAATAACCAGCCAACCCAAGGAAACTTCTCACATCCGTCGCATTCTTAGGCCAATCCCAGTCTTGGATTGCAGCCACTTTAGTCGGGTCAACCGCTATCCCATTTCCAGATACAGCATGACCTAAGAACCTCACTTTACTCTTCCAGAAGTGACACTTCGAAAACTTAGCTCTCAGCTGACGCTTTCGAAAGATTTCCAAAACGGCTCTCAAGTGCGTCTTGTGCTCTTCCTTATTCCGAGAGTAAACCAGAATATCATCCAAGAACACAAGCACGAACTTTTTCAACTGATCTATGAATACCCTATTCATAAGATCCACAAATTACACTGGCGTGTTAGTCAACCCGAATGGCATCACTTACTATTCGAAAAACCCGGATGGTGTCCTAAAAGCAGTCTTTGGCACACTATTCTTTGCCACCCTCAACTGGTGAAATCCAGTTGCCAAATCCAACTGGGAAAACACTTTGGCCTCGTGAAGCTGATCGAACAAGTCATCAATCCTTGGCAACATATACTTGTTCTTCTTTGTCACCTTGTTCAACTCACGATAGTCCACACACAATCTTAACGAGCCATCCGCCTTGGTTGCAAACACAACCGGTGTACCCTATTCGGAAACACTTCTCCGAATGAATCCCTTCCCTAGAAGGTCACGAACTTGCACCTCCAACTATCGCTGTTCCTTATGCGCCATCCGCCTAAGAGGTATAACGATTGGTCTAGCACCCTCGACCAAATCAATCCTAAACTCGATCTCACGATGCGACGACAACCCTTTGACCTCGTCAGAGACATACTCATACTCATTAGCAATCAGCACAAATGACAAGTCTTCCCGTGGAATCACAAGAGAATATAGATAGCTTACGAAGACCCCGTCTTCGCGCTTATATCTAATCAACACCTTTTCCCCTTTCACATCCCCGATTCTCACCTCTAGCTTCTCGCAATTCACTCTTATCGCATACCTCTTGAGCCGATCCATGCCCAAGATGATCCCAAACCCAGCGAAGTTAAGAACAAAGCAGTCACACACAAAAGAGCAACCGTGACTCGACAACACTAGACCACGACACAACATGCACATACTGGATGAACCCCCAACTGGATTGGTCACAATCAATGGTCTATCACAAACCTCGGGTTCCAAACCCAAGCGACACACAAGTTCA
This sequence comes from Allium sativum, assembly GCA_030737875.1. Classification (NCBI taxonomy): domain Eukaryota; kingdom Viridiplantae; phylum Streptophyta; class Magnoliopsida; order Asparagales; family Amaryllidaceae; genus Allium; species Allium sativum. The sequence goes on along the minus strand of CM060918.1, from coordinate 793,737,132 downwards.
TTGCAAATGAAAGAATTCGATGCTCCAGTATCAAACAAAACTCGTACTTAAACACAATTAACTGAAAGAGTACCTTGGACGACGACACCCTTTCCCTTCTCCTTTGCAGTAGGAGCTCGTGAAGAAGATGGCACAGCTTCCAAAGCATATGCCTTCACAATCTTCTTTCCTTTAGCTAGTTCCCGACAGTCCTTCTTGAGATGTCTAGTCTAGCCACAATTGTGACACTTCCTCTCAACCTTCGGATTCTTGTACTCATTAGCAAAATGACCTTTCTATTGGCAATTGAAGCAAACAGACTCGCTCTTAAGCTTCTTCTGGCCATTCTTCCCTTTTTGTTGTTACTGCTTCCTTTTCTTATTATTGCCACCCTGCTGTGGTTTCTGTTCTTCCTTAGTTGCAACAACAAACATCTTCTTAGTAAGCAGACTTTCATGCCTCAAAGCCTTCTAGACGACCTTCTCAAAGCTATCATCGAGGAGATCTACAAGCTAATTCCCAAGATATTCATCCAACCCCAAGACAAACTTTTCATTCTTTTGATAAGGAATATCCACATATAAACGGGCATACTTGGACAAGGCCTCGCAGTCAGAAATATAGTCAAGAATTGGGCGAACATTCTTTTAAGCTCTACGAATATCTTAAATAGAATTGACTTTTGTACGTTGGTGATAATCTTTGCTTCAAATTTAGCTTGAAACTACTCCCATGAGATCTCTTCTTCTGGGGTCTCAAGTGTGACAGAGTTCCACCAGTCCATTGCTCTGCCCTCTAACTGCCTTGATGCATGCTTCTCTTTGTTGCCTCATCAATGCCCAAGTCCTTGAAGATTCGAACACAAGTATCCAACCACCTTTGAACCTCTTCAGCTAGTTCAGTACCCTTGAACTGTTTCCCTCCTAATGATGTAAAGTCTTTGCAAAGTTTACGGCTCTAGGCACATGGACTCCAACATCAACCTTAGTTGCCACTGGAGCGGCGGCCTTTCTTAGGTATGCTTCCATCATAGCTTCAAACATGGTCGGGTAGTTAGGTGCCCCTCCATTACCCCCTCCAGGCACAGTTTCTTCCTTAACAGTATGTCTTGTATAACGTCGACTCATTCTAAATCTGCAAGTTAGAATGATTATCCACTTACAAGATAAGCTGCTAAAGAAGTACAAACGCTACTATACTATATAGTATCATATAGTATACACCCAATTGAAATCTACAAGTACGTCTCTCATACGTGATCACGTCTATGAACTTTGGCTAAAGTTGTTAACTAGAGCTCCGATACCAAATGTGACGACCGCCCACAGCCCCCTCACTAAACAAGAGAAATTATGCACTGAAAAGTGTGCCATGCAGCCATGGACGATCATCAAGGTGTGATAACAATCTCGGAACCTGTCGTAAATATCACAGCGCAAGGATAAAATATAATAAAACATATACAACAGGTAATAATAGTGAAATCCAATTGCACAGAAACTGAAAACTCTTAATAGAACCAGTAGAAAGATCCATACAACTTAGGATAATATTTCTGTACAAAGGTCCTCACTACATCCCTTAGTATATAGTATCAGCGGAAACAGAAAATACTAGTCAAACTAGTATGTGAGCTTCCTGCTCGTCATCAATTAGCATCATCGTCCTCACTAAAGTATCACCTATCACTTGCTACTCAGTCTGCCCATCCACAAACGGATAAACAACCCAAGGTAATAAGAGGGAAACATAAAACCTTGAGTTAGACAACAGTCTTAGTGAGCAACAAAACAGGTAACAAACTTCATCAATAAAGTATATGAGAATGGGTAGATTTACCAACCACTACCCAACACCAGAGAAGAACTCACCCCCGTGTTCCCTAAATCCAATAGTGATAGCCTTTACAATCCATAACATCCAAGGTAAAAAAATTCATCCATGGCAATCAAAACAACCATTGATAACACACATAGCGTCCAGATTACATAGATCTCAAGTAGACCATTCGAATCGAGTTTAACATCGCTAAAGCACCATCTCCAGAGGCCTAAACCAATATCAGTCAAGCACTTAAGGAACATCTTCCTCAATGTTGGATAATGAATGTGAGGTGGTATAAACAAAACATCCAGACATTCAAACATCCATGACAGACTCTGGCTATCACCCCAATCCTTCTTTGAAACCATTGTTAATCGTACGACGACCCATCATGACTTCCATATGTCAAGGGCTAATGGTAACCCCAGTTCTATCACAACTCCATACGCCATCATGACTCGTATGTTTGTCTTCAAATCTCGACAACTAGGCCCTTCACGACTGCCCAAGGTACGAGACCCTTCACGACTGCCCAAAGTACCTCTGCTTTGAGTCTGCTAGAACTTAAGATAACGATAATCTCTCGGCCTTCGCTTCTCTAGTCGTCATCTCCTGTGACTAATCACAAACTAAATTCCCACTCTAGTAACCATTATCCACAACCCAACACCTTTTGAGCTGTCTGCACACTCGTTGCTTTTCACCGATCAACGAACACATCACATCACTTCGAACATCCTCATCAGGACTATCGTCGAATTTACAACATCGTTGAACCGAACAACAATCAATATAAGGTTGAGCTTCAATAATCAAGTCATCATGACCAACCAAGCCATTCTCCACAAGACCGACCGACTTGACAACTTCACGCCTTGGCTGACCGACCAGACACTCAACCAATTCTAGCTCGCTCAATCTTTCGCATGACCGACCCAGTGTTTCCATGCCCACTCAAGTCCTGCGCGCTATCAATCCTTGTTAGAATCTGGACTTGCTCGATCGAACCCTCTCCCCAAGGCTCATTCGACCAACCATTCTTCTCCAGGCTCGCTCGACTGAACCTACTCCTCTAGGCTCACCCGACCAACCATTCTTCTCCAGGCCCGCTCGACCGAACCAACCATCCAGGAATGCACGACCGACCCCTTTTTTTCTCCAGGCTCGCTTGTTCGACCCATTTCCTGGCTCGCTCGAGCTTGATTCTTGTCTTGTTTTCCAAGAAACCCACACCACGGTGCGACCGACCCATCATGAACAACCCAAAACCTGCACTACTCCAATGTAACTCCAATTTCAACCAAAACTTCGCCGATCAATATAATCGACGAAACCAACTCATCTGGTTCATTCAATACAACCACAAACATGTTATGAAACCAATAACATCACTAATTTGGCAATTTCATCAATAATTATGTGAAATTCACCAAAATCACCATAAATGTAAATATGAACAAAACTATAGATCTAGCTTGCATATACGCATGAAATAGCATAGAAATTTACCGGTTTAAACTTACTAAATTGATCACAGGGCGATTCATATGAAAATGGACTAACCAAGGTGTAGATCTAAGAAATCGACTTGAATTTGATGAAAAACATGAATAAACACTCGTATACTTCATTGAATCCATGTGAGAGATGCATATCACTCACCTCTCCAAAACAAGCTAAAATCAATGTTATAAGATTCTGGACAGCAAGAAATTGAATCTAAACTACTTGATTTAATGTATCCTCCCTTCAATTGATGTAGATCTAGCCTCCAATCGTGTAAATCTATTATTTCCCTCCTTAGATTTTTATTTTTAATGGTGGAAAGGTGTTAGAGGAAGGAGGAACACAAGGCCACCAAATGAGAGAATGGGGAAGTAAACTATTTCCCACACCTCTCACCCTCTATTTATAGTTTCCACCAGCCCATTATTGAGCTTCTTCAAATCAGCCTATTATGGCCTTATAAACCTGGACAACCAATTGTAATACCTTAAAACAGCGATTTCTCCCAAACCGTTGAGCCAAATCTTTAATATAACCACTCTACAGAAAGGCAAACATCAATTCATTTCCAATGGCACAGGTCTCACCCTCTGATTCGACCGGATTCAAAATTTATGCCTTGTACAAGACTGACAGGGAAAATGGTCAAAACATAATTGGTAAAAATTATGGACACATCTCACATCCCCATAAGCAACATATTAAAAGATGAGAATGATCCAACCCTCAGGGAATAAAATAAAAATATTTTACGATCTTTCGATACGTAAAATGCGGGCTGTTACATGGTGTTAGAAGCTTTCGATGGTAGTAAGGATCCTATAGTTCATCTCATGCGCTACATGCGCCATTTGGAAGTAAATTTGGCTTTAGGTAGTGTTATGGCGAAGTGCTTCCCTCTTTATCTTACTGACATTACTGCTTTGTGGTTCAAACATTTGGAACCATAATCTATTAACAGCTGGAATGTCTTGGTTGTAAAGTTTGTCAAGCAATTCAGAGTTCATTTGGCCCAAACAAGGAACGTCGTGACATTGGCATCAGTCAAGCAGAGATTAGGCGAGACACTGTATAAATTTCTCGAATGATTCAATATAGTGGCAGCCTTTGTCAATAGGTCGGATCCGTCCATGGTCCTAATGGCCACAGTCTCCGGCAGTCTTGTCAAAACAAACTTCAAAACTTCATTACGACAGGACATGTTGAGGGATCTTGCCGAATTCTACTTCAAGGCTGAAAGATTTCTTAGGGAGGACTCCCGCAATGAAAAGCCCATCCACCAAACCAACTCCACAATAGGTTTAGGGCCTTCCATGCTCGACAAAAGAAAAGGGAAATCTTGGGATAATCGGAACCCACGGCCTCGCTTCTAGCCAAAGTTCCCAGCTTACACTGAACTCGCTCAAGTCTTGGAAAGGATTTATCTTGACATCCACGAAACTGCACTTTTCCAAAAGCTTCCCAAGAGGGATCCAACTCCGAAGCAAGCAAGTTCCGGCAAATACTGTATATTCCATGAATTGTCAGGTCATGACACTGACCATTGTAGACAATTCCATGATCTCATTGAAGTCTGCGTCAGGCGCGACGAATTACCGCAGTATGTCAAGAATCCTGTAGCGGTGGCACCTCCCACTCAACCTCCAACCATATCTTAGGATAGGGGAAGAATTGGCCGCTCCTAGGGCATTGTCATCAACTCACTCAGCTCTGCAAATCCTTTTTGGTTTTTTTGGACTCTGGTCCATTACTTATATTTATTCTTGTTGTTGGCAACTTCTCGCCTTCTAGCTTTCTGTTTACTCAATCGAAGCGGTAACATCGACTCACACACGCACGGAATGACTTGTGGTCTACAGTCATGCTCTGGGTTGGACTAACGACTGTTGTACTCCAATGGTATCAATAAAGACAATCTTTGGGCTCTATCTATTGTACTGGATCCATCCAGTATAAACATAGGATCCAACCCTCACACTCGATCCGTCCGGTATAAACATAGGCTTCGATCCTCTCGTTGGATCCATCCCGGATAAAAATTGGGATCTGGCTCCATACTGGATCAGTCTAATATAATATTTGGGCTCCGGCTCTACAATGGATAAGTCCAGCATAATATTCGGGCTTTGGCTCCGAACTGGATCAATCCAGTATAGTATTCGGGCTATGGCTCCACACTGTATCATTCCAGCATAATATTCGGGCTTCGGTTCCCCGTTGGATCCATCTAGAATAAAGGTAGGGCTCTCGCTCCCACTCGACCAGTCGAGTATAAAATTTGGGCTACAGCTCCACACTGGATCCATCCATTATAAACATAAGACTCTGGTCTCCCCTTCCTCTTTTGCAGGTATACACTCGCTCCGGTAGGAGTCAACAAACCTAAGGCTTCTTATTTTCTGTATCTCACGCATCCCGGGCTCAGTAATCCATTCCAATACGATCCCAACATTCGTTAGATTTCCATTCTTATACGATCTCAGCAATCAAAGTTCTATTTGATTATGATCTTAGTGGTCGTCGGTCTTCTTCTCAAACACAGCCTCGGTGGCCATTGGACTATTCTGTCTATCTCTCACAAAACGATCCTGGGCGATCGTCGGATTTCATTTGGATCCTAGGCTTTGTGGTTTTCTAGTTTCATCGATTAATACGAACCGGCATGATCGTGGCTCTTTGGTTTTCTGGCTATAGAAGTTCGCCTCGAACTTCTCTTGGTTTTGGTTTATGTTCTTTTCGCGAAACATATCTTCCTTCATCCAAGCAAGACATGTTTTGGAGGGTAATGTCTTGATATGCTTTTTGATTATAGCTGTCACACATCAAGATTTTGGTTAGTGGCGTGCTCAAGTCTCGGGAACGTTGTTAGTAATCACAAAGCGATTTGGTCAAAGTCGGGACGTGTTCAGAAATGATGAAAATCATCATCGACGGACTTGGAAAAACTGGCATGGTAATAATACGTGATCGGTTCGGTCCGATTAGCTCAACATGCTTAAGTGCGTCGGCCCGATCACGCGACAAAACTCATCATGGAAAAATATATCGATTTTAGCAAGTTATAGTTTTGCACACTCAAAAACAGCTGATTGACATGGCACGTTCACTTAAAATGGCTTGCACAACTCACGGCGCTATCAAACTTGGTAAAATCGGGATTTGGAAAAATCATGTGTCGATCACCCAAAAACAGCTTATCGACATGACACGATCATGAAAAATGTCTTGCGCAACTCATGATATCAAAATCTAGCACTTGGCAAAATTCTAGTTTGGCAAACAAGTGATCGACATGCGAAAATCATCAATTTTCATGTGTTCATGCTTTCCTGATCACATCTGGGAAGGTGGTCGATAGTCTGATTTGGCACGAAAAAATATAGTGATTGGCATGGGAAAATGCCAGAAAACCACGTGTTTTACTTTTTCCGATCAATAATGGAGAAGTGGCAGGGCAAGAGGGATTTTAAATTGGCACTCGAAAAGCGGTTGATCAACATGGAGGGATTCGAATTTCCTACGGATCTATTCATGATTTCTGATGCAAAATCTTGGCCAATCAGAGGGATACGAAATGTTGGAATTTGCCAAAGTGGCATATCACCCTGGCACACGATTTTACCGTGTTGATCACGCATTTTGGGCCGACCAACACGTCTTTTCACCTAATTTTTGGGATCCGAAATCTGGAGCCTGGAAAGTGGCAGATCACTTGACCACTTGATTTTACCGTCTTGATCATGCATTTTGGCAGATCAACACGTGTTTTCACCCAGTTATAGGGATTCGGAATATATGAGTGTGGCAAGGTGGCAGCTCGCTTGACCATTCAATTTCACCATGTTGGTTAGCTGTTTCGAGCTGCGCAACAAGCATTTTAACCATTTTTTAGGAATTCGAGATTTTTCGACTTGGCTTTTTTTTCGATTCCGATTTTTGGATACGAATTTCGTATCCTTCAAGGATACAAAATTCGAGCTGACACACCGAAAACTCACAAAGGGCTTGGCTAATTTGCACTTTTCCTACTCATTGGCATACGGAATTGAAGCTCTCAAGCACCATTAATGGTTGTCTTCATCTTTCCCATGGATTTTGGACTTCTTTTGGACTTCTAAAAGTTGCACAAACGTTTGCCTACAACATTTGGACATTTTCCTGGACATTTACACTATTTTGCATATCTTTGGAATTTCTTGGACATTGAAACTACTTTTAGGACATTGCTCCATATTTTTTCTCAATGAAGAAGAAGAAGGCAGTTTTGGTCAAAGTATAGAATCGCCAAACATTTTGTTGTTCTATTACATAACCTCGTGCACAAATATTGTCCAAACTTATACAACTTTTGTAATCAACTATTATATGATGAATGATTACTATAAAGTGGGCGTAGGAGTTAGTGCCGAATCACTATAAAAAGTTGTATTCTCCCTGCGTTTCATTACTTTGGATTTTGATTATCATTTTTCTACAAACATACACTCGGGCGTTGGCATGCGCGAATAGAAACAATTCCCGACGTCAATAGTTATTATTTAAATCTACAAAAAGATGGGTTGTAATGGAGTGTTAGGTAATTTTAGAACAATTAAATGTCAAGTGAATAAGTCTAAGGGTGTATTTATGGTAACTTAGCAGTGTATTTAAATAGGGGTAGCGTGACGGCCCGCCCCGGACCAGCCGACATTTCTCCGAAATGCGTTGTACCGATGTCCAAATAGCACGGGACGGTTGTTAAAGAAAGGAAAAGGGTTGGAACTATTCTCTAACTCATTTCAGCCCTCCCATAACCCTAATCCCGAAATGGGTTATGGGCTTAGTTGTTAATCACCCGGTTAAGGCCAATTATGCTGTTTTTCACCTTTCAAACCTTGTTTCAGCCATTTCTCCCAAACGGTAAGTCTGTTTCATCAATGTGACCACTCTACGGAAAGGTAAACCATCATTCGAATCCAATGGATGTGATTTCAGGTCAAAACTCCTTTTTATTCAAAAGTTATAGGCAAAACAAGATCGCCAGGTGTAAAACGATCATTTAAAAATTGGCAAAAATCGTGAACATGGGAAATGACCCCAATAGTCGTTCCCCAAAGTTACACGACCATACTACTTCGTATGAAAATGAAATAAATATTCTACGATCCTCCGGTGCGTAGAATGCGGGTCGTTACATTCCTCCCCCCCCCCCCCTCAAGAAATTTCGCCCCCGAAATTCCTTAATCAAAACATACAAAGGTGCCCCGCATGCTTCTCAACCATTTTCAAACGATCAAACATACATAATGACACAACAAGCCTATCCTAGCATGCGGGTTACTAACGAGGGAAATAACTATACCATGATTAGCGTCTTACCAAGCAAAGAGTTCTGGATACAACTTCCTTATGTTCTCCTACGTTTCCCAAGTACAATCATTCCCATTCTCGCCCCACTAGATCTTGACTAGTTTCACCGCCTTCCTTCGAAGTTGCTTCGTATCGTACTCGACAATACGAATCGGCCTGTGGTTCCCAACTGCCTTGGGTTCTACCTCAATATCATCTAACTGATCCGGTGAAATAGCCATATCAGGGTCGTGTACGAACTTCCTTAACTGGGAAACATGAAATACTTTATGAACTCCCGCCATCTTGTCAGCTAATCCCACTTTATATGCCAAAATTCCTAACTTGCTCGAGAACTAGGAATGAACCAGTCAAACCCTGGTGCTAACCTACCTCTCCTACCAATCCGAATCACATTCTTCAATGAAGAGATCTTGACGAATACCAAGTCATTAATGAAGAATTCCAAATCTCTTCGTCTTTTATCGGTATAACTCACCTGCCTATCTTGGGCAGTCTTCATTCTCTGTTGGACAACCTTGATCTTATCTGAAGTTTCTCTTATCACTTCTGGTCCAAGCACAAATTTCTCACCATTTTCCAATCAACATGATGGTGAGTTGCATAGTTTTCCGTACAAAGCTTTAAATGGAGCCATACCAATACTGGACTGATAACTATTTTGAAGTCAGCCAAATGCAAATGGTCATCCCATGACCCTCTAAAATCCAATATACAAGCCCTCAAGAGATACTCTAATACCTGATTCACCAACATGCAATCATGACTTGATCTCGTCCTTGGTAAACGATCGATGAAATCCATTGAGACTTGTTCCCATTTCCATTTGGGAATTTTCCGACGGTTGTAACAAAGCACTAGGCTTCTTTTGCTCGGCTTTAACTAGCTAGCAATTCATGCATTTGGATATAAACTTCCCAATGTCTCTTTTCATCCCTTCCCATTAGTAGGTCTGCTTCATGTTTTGACACATTTTGTTACCACCGGGATGTATAGTTAGTCTTGAGTGATGACATTCTCTAAGCACTTCATCTCTCAATCCATTGACATTGGACACAACTAGTCTCCCATTATTTCGAAGCCATCCCTCTCTATCAAGTCCATACTTGTTCATCTTCTGTCTACCGATGCCCATCTCCGCCTTGGAGATGATTTCCAATAGATTAGGATCGTCCCTCTGACTGGAACCAATCCGCTCAATCAAAGTCGGTTTGATCGTCAAACTTGCCAACATTTCTGGATCCAATTCATACTTAGGTCTGCAATCATATCCCGCGATAAACTCCAGTTACTTTCACTCAAGAAACATAGCATCTAAACTGGCATGTCTCCTACTCAATGCATCAGTACATCACCTAGTCTAGTACCATATGCATCCGTGTATACCATCATCTCTTCGTTCTCTATTTCAAGAATCCTACAGGTGATAGTCTACTCAAGGGAATAAAAATAGGAACAAACATAGCAACCACAACATCCATTAAACATGTCCTATCTATCACCTGCTAAAGACATGAATACGTCGATACCTACATGACTGGTCCAACTAATCCCATGGGCTAATGGAAGCCCCGACTCCAGACGGACTACCGCACATCCAACACACGTTTATCCTCCAAGGATAACTAGATCACGTCCAACGGATCCAAGGTAATGGGCATCCCCAGATACCCCTGCTTCGAGTCCACCTAGAACACTCCAACTATCGACGATTCCTTCGTACTCTCATCAGAAGAGCTACCCACAAACTCAGACCCAGTGTTGAGTATCCATTACCGACAAACTCAAGTCCAACATGAGTCGTCTCCCTATTCGTTTCATCACCAAGATCAACGAACAACCATTTTTCCTCTATGAGTTCAAGTCCAACTTGAATCGTCTTAACCGTCGTTGCATCTCCACGATCAACGAACCCATCCTATCCCTTCAAAGTTCTACCATTCTTGAACCAAAGAGAACATCAACATAGGGTCCTAAACAATCCATTACTTTGCAGCTTTCTCGAGTCCCACTCGAGTCATCTCATAACCCTATCGAGTCCAACTCGGGGCAGTCCATACCATTGAACAGTCTTATCATGTCATGGATGCACATCACTCCTCGAGTAAGCCGAGATATCATTCAATGGAAATCACAACAATTACTAATATCTCACGCAATCCATCCTAGTCGAACTCGACATTTCCCAAGCACAATACCCAAAGGCCTAAACCAATATCAGACAAGCACTCAAGGAACATCTCCTTCGAATTCAGACAATCTACGTGAGATGATACTAGCAAAAAAACCAAGCACTTGAGCACTCATAACTGACTTTAGCTATCCTCGCCAATCCTGCTTCGAAACTATCGTTGGTCATATAACAGCCCATGCCATATGCCAAGAGTAAATGGCAACCCTAGTTCTAACCAGACTACTGCACGTACAACATACATTTGCCTCCCAGAGACAAATAGAACTTACGATAACGATAATCACTCAGTCTCCCTAACTTCAGTTATCATCGCCATCACTAGGCAGGTACCCAATACCACCCTATACCTTTGGAACCGGTCGACTCCTAAAATAATGCCAAACCCAGTAAAGCCCAACACAAAGCAATCACAAGCGAACATACATTCATGACTCGGTAAGATCACATTACAACAAATCAAACTAGGGCTAGTTGAACCACTGATCGGGTTCGTCACAACTAAAGGTCTATCGACAATCTCGAGTTCCAATTCCAACCTTTCTACCAGGTCACTAGATACGAAGGAATGGGAAGCTCCGATATCAAACAATACTCGAACATGAACATCATAAACAGAAAGCATACTTTGAATGACGACATTCTTTCCTTTCTCCGCCGCAATTGGGGCTTTCGACGAAGAAGGAATAGCATTGATAGCATATGCTTTCACAATCTGCTTCTCCCTAGGAGGTTGCAGACAATTATCCTTGTGATGTCCCGCTTGGCCACAATTGAAGCACTTCCTTTCCCCAGGCTTTTCTCGACAATCCCTGGCATAGTGGCCCTTCTTGCCACAGCTAAAGCACTAGCCATCTTTCTTATTCTTCTTTTCCTGACCATCCTTGGTTTGGTCTTGTTTCCTCTTATTTTGGGAATTATTCTTGCCTCCACCGCTTGCTTGCGACTTTGGCTCCTCTGCAGATGTAACAGCAACCTCGGTCTTCGGCTTAGGGTAAAGGCTTTCTGATCTTAAGGCCTTTCCCACAACAGATTCAAAAGTCTCATCAATGTGGTTTATAAGACTTTCTCCTAAGTACTGATCTAAACCAGTTACGAACTTCTCGTTCTTCTTCCCAGCAGTATCGATAAGAGATAATCCATACTTCGACAAAGTGTCGAACTCAGCAATATATTCCGTGACTGCCCTACCATTCTGCTTAAGCTCCAAGAACCATCTAAACAACTCTAACTTCTGGGAAGCTGGGATAAACTTATCACTGAATCGGCTCTTAAACTGATTCCAAGTAACTTGATCCTCAGGAGTAGCTGCTTTAATAGCATTCCACCAATTCATCGCCCGTCCTTGAAGCTGACGCGATGCCAACTTTCTCTTCATTGAATCTTCAATCCTCAAAGATGCGCTCACTACTATCAATACAATCTTGAACATCCGTAGCCAATTTCGTTCCGTGGAACGGCTTCCCACCAAGATTAGTATAATCCTTGCATAGCTTGGCGAAATCGGCTCTAGGCGCTTGCACTACTGCACCACCACCGTTAGTAGCATTAGGAACTGCTCCCTAAACATCTCTTGCATGAAGGTAGTAAACATCGTCCTTATATCAGGGACATTCCCATTGTTAGCCCCTAAACCTGTACTCCTTGTATATCGGCTCATCGTTCAATCTTTAAAGAGAAACGATTAACCATCTCCTTAGTGGTGCTAATGCAGTGCGACTTCATTCTTAACTATACTAATAATTTATATATATATAAAACTTTTGAAAACCAAAATATAACAAATACGCGCTCTCATATACGTATACTATCTCTCCCTGATGTCTTCCCCTAGGTTAAAATACGCAACCTAGAGCTCTGATACCAAATGTGATGGCCCGCCCCGAACCAGCCGACATTTCCCCAAAATGCGTTGTACCGATGTCCAACTAGCACAGGACGGTCGTCAAAGAAAGGAAATGGGTTGGAACTATTCTCTAACTCATTTCAGCCCTCCCATAACCCTAATCCCGAAATGGGTTATGGGCTTAGCTGCTAATCACCCGGTTAAGCCCAATTATGATGTTTTCACCTTCCAAACCTTGTTTAAGCCATTTCTCCCAAACGGTAAGTTCGTTTGATCAATATGACCACTCTATTGAAAGGTAAACCATCATTCGAATCCAATGGAAGTGGTTTTAGGTCAAAACTCCTTTCCAGTCAAAAGTTATAGGCAAAACAAGATTCACTTGGGGTAAAACGGTCATTTAAAAATTGGAAAAAATCGTGAACATGGGAAATGACCCCAATAGTCGTTCCCCAAAGTTACACGACCATACTACTTCAAATGAAAATAAACTAAATATTCTATGATCCTCTGATGCGTAAAATGTGGGTCGTTACAGGTAGAGTGTTAAAAAGGGAATGCGTTTACGGTTTAAAACGAGGCATTCAAATGGAGCATTTTGATTTCATTTTTTAAAATAGTTTTATAATTAATTAAATGTATGTCTACTATATTAATATCCGTATAATAATAAAATTAAACATATGCATTCAGAACAATGATTTTTGTACTACTAACAGCGAAACAAAGTTGTGTACAAAACTAATTGAACAAACAAACAACAACAGATCAAAAAAAGTCAAGCACAAACAAACAGAACAAACAAATAACAACAAATCAAGCAAAGTACAAATATACTGCTACTGAATATGAAGGACCGCTTCATATGATAATTAAGGTAAACGATCAGATTAGGTGGGCAAGCATCTGCACCACATCCATAATATAGGATTAGTCTGAAATATCTCAGCATGCTCCAACCTTTGGATGTCCCTAGCAAAGGCCAACGTAGAAAAATTTATGTCCACCGTCTCATTAAGTGATCGGTCAGAACCAAAGACGATAGGATAGATGTCGCAGTCCTGGCAGATGTGTGACATCTAGACGGAGCTTGTGAAGTCTCACCAGGCATCCAATCATCATAAACATTTGCGTTTGTAGTGTGAACTGCTGATTAGGTAGGGCATGGCTTATGAAGGTGCAATTGGAGGTATCTTATATTGGTAGGTGCGCCTTTCATATGCACCCACTATAACATCTCGTCCAACTCCTGAAATTTAAGAGGAGCTGTTACTGTTGTATATAACGTAGTTGTATACACAATTATATGATTTTTGTTTGATGATAACAACCAAATAAATATTATTTTAAATGTGTTTGTGACTGCATTGTTCTATATATACATTATAGACAGGAATATAATATTTATATTTAAATAAAATACGACTGTACAGACATTCATATATTCATATAGTATTTTATTTAAATTGAATATTATACTTCAAATATTCAAACAGTACAACTATTTATAACTCCACTATTTAAACATTTCATAGGAATTTATACTTGTAAATAAATTGAATAAAATAGACAAGTTTGTTTGACAACAATAAAATAATATTTTATTTCAAACAAATTTGTTTATTACAAATACCAGTACAATTCTCTCATTATATACATTCATACACTGCTCCTCACTATGACAATGTCACTCAGTTATACAATTTTATGTACATTCTTTACATTTCATATTCACACTGACACTCTGTTCTTGTCTTCTATCTTCTGTCTTCACAGCATCTTCACTGTCAGTCCAGTCATCATCTTCATACCTGTCATATACAGAAACACACACACAGTATATGGAACAGAAATAATTTTCAAAATACATGCGAATATAAATTTTATTTTTATTTTTAAAATTTTTATTTGCCTCAGATTTCTGGTGTGTTTCTCATCATTTTTCATGACTTGATCTGATCTGTGTCTAGTCAGTTTGTATATGTATAGTACAGGGACATGAAATCTTGTCTGATGGCTACATATACACACGTGTATATTTATACACATGTGCATTGCCTTGCCAATCAGAATATAGCAGCGAGCAGCTGTGGAGCAGCCACATGGACCATGCTCGACACAGTGCAAATGTCAAGAACCAACACAATTGTAAAACCCCATGATTTTAAATATTAAAATTAATGAATTAAATAATACTTAATTTCAACTATGAGAATTAAGGGAAAGGGTTACGCCATTGCGTTCGTCTCGGAATTCTGGTTGAGATAGAGTCCGAGTTTGCATGAATTGGACTTCGTAGGTAGAAGTTATGGCCTTCGGACGTTATAGAAATTCAAAATTCAAATTTAAACACAGAAGCGGGCAGGGCAGGAAAAATTCCCACCCCAGGCCAGGTCGACCCTAGTGTCGACCTCCCCTACAGGTCGACCTGGGTGTCGACCTAGGGGTCGACCTGGGGGTCGACCTGCCCCCCCCCCGGGCAGATCCGAAAGATGACGCTGTTTTGACTAGTCGCTGGGTCATTAGGGCTGAGGTGTTATTTTATCTTGACTGGATGGTCTTGATTGATTCTAGGTTAATCTGACGGCTCTTGATTAATTAAAATTCTATATAAGCAACCTAAATCTCAACCTAAAATCACACTAGTTCATACCAAGAGCCGCCATGCCTTCAATGGGGAACCTAGAGTAGCCATCGTCTCTTTCAACTCAAAAACTAGATAGAAGCAAGAATCGAAATCAAAATCTAAAATAGAATAATGATTAGTCTACATCAAAGGCGAGCAATTCAGTTTTAGAATATAGATCCCAGAAAGACAAGACTGTTCTTTTGTTTGTCAGTATAATATCTTTCACAAAATAATTAATTAATTTAATTGTGATAAGTTATAATTGGATTATGAGAATATGAATTTGAATCATCTAGTGTTGTCATTGACAGTGTGTTATTGTGGATCTATTCAATTGTACATGTTTTACTTGATTCATCTTATGCAAGTTTGGGATGTTATGTATATGAATCTTATGCAAGTTTGGGATGTTAAATCATATGTTAATTTATGAATTTTATGCAAGTTTGGAATGTTAAAACATATGTCAATCTTATGCAAGTCTGTAAGTGGATTATACACAAGTTCATATGTGAATCATGTACATATATATGATAGTTTATATGTAAACATGTGACATTAATTTACATGTTTAGATCCATATGCAAGTTCACATCTTTATGTTTAGATCCATATGCAAGTTCACATCTTTATGTTTAGATCTATATTTAGATCCATGGCAGTACATAGTTATGCAAAATTTACGCCCATTGCCTATGCTAGTTTTGTATGTGAATAATATGCTAGTTTGAACGAAATTCATATGCAAGTTATAGGAAAACCATATACATATATGCAAGTTATTGGCTATGTAAACTTATGTCATGATTCTTAGAACTATTTTATGTGTTATGCAAGTTGTGATGTTGTTTTTCTTTTTATAAGTTAGACTATTTGTGAGTCTAACATATGTCATATTAAAACGTACGAATTGCGTGGGGACAATGGGAAAATATTGAATATACATAATTGTGAATTGGCATAAAATGACCTTAAACGGCATAATAATAATTTGAGACATTAATTGGTATAATTTGTATACCTAGAATTTATGGACATAATTTAAGTGACAATTATGGACATAAATAAATTTGGAATTTATTGACAAATTTGAATAGGGATATTAATCCAATTTGGGGTTAAATAATTATGTATAATAATTAACCGCCTAAGACACGAGGTTCGACTCGTTTGTGGTATAAGACTGCCCGGACCCGCCCGACAAATCCAGCAACCACAAATGGTAGTCTAATGTAAGAGGTCAAAGGCACGAACTAAACACGTAACAATTGTAAAGACACGAGGTTAGGCTCGTATGCGGTATAAGACTGCCCGAATCCGCTCGGCAGATCCAGCAACCGCAAACGGTAGTCTAATGTGGGAGGTCTTTACAAGGTTACGGTTCTAATGAATTAAGTAACACTTAACCAGATAAACATGTGGTGGAACATGGGGGTTAAGTGGGTGGCCTTGGGTGGCATGTGATAAACGATTAGAAACACTTAACCAAGTTGAAAACATGTAAGAAAACATGAATAAGAAGGGGGTTAAGTGGGAAGTTCTAATGGGGACCAAGCATAGGTGGAAAGCTTGTGTCAAGTATGGGGCCCTTTTCAAGCCAGTAACCCATTAAGTATCTTTGTGAGCTTGACACAATTCGTGGACGGGACACGCTTACTGGGTTAGATTGTAAGAGGTCAAAACGGGTTAGCGGTGGCAACGCAAGACCAACGGGGTCATGTGCGTGCGTGGGCCTGGGCTAGTAGGTAAGACGTTGTTGCATCGTGTAGATATAAGTCGTGCATCTTTAGTGGTATCGGGTTGCCACTTTGGGGAGTGATACAACCCACTGTGGGACCAGCACGGGTATCTACAAGTTAGGGAGCCGATCGCATGGGGGTAGTGGGTACAACTAGTAGAGATAAGGGCAAGCCGCACCTACGAAGGAAGCTAGGGGTACATGAAACTACCATTATCATTATTATGGTCTGTAGGCGGAATCAACTTTTAGGGTGACTAGTAATGGTGCGGTGTAAATTAGCATTGGTGCAGTTCAGTAATTATCCTATATTGATTAGGAACGAGATTAACGCCAGAATATTCCTCTTAGTTGCTCCGTCATGCCCACTTGTTTCACTGTCATACCTTGTTTTACCAGTTTATGCCTTATCCTAGTTACTTTAATAATTATATGGTTAAAGTTATTATACTCGCCAGACTTTATGTATGACCCCCATGTTTTCGCCTCTTTTCTTCCCCCTCCCTCAGGTTCTCAGGGAGGGACTAGTGGTAGTGGAGCTTGATCTTGGATCTCTTTCTTTCTCTTTAAGAAGTGCTTGGATTGCTGAAAGTAAAGTTCAGCTCATCTCTTTCATGGCTTCTTGTGTTGGGGTTATGCTTTTTTACTTTATGTACTCAGAAAACAATTTTCAAGATGGATATTAAGTGTACTTGGTTTTACTGTTGGTTTATGAAGTTGTTGTAATCAAACTATTTCTCCGCTAGAATAAAAGTTGTTTTTAAAAATTTTCAAGTACCAATATATGTATCTGTCTTGTTATATTCTGTTTTATACATTAATAATGCTCCATGGAAGTTAGTACATTCCCTTTGTGAGTGACATTGATCGACGTGGGGTGTTACAACAATGGTGCATGGCAACATAATATAATGGTCGAG
Organism: Allium sativum; assembly: GCA_030737875.1. NCBI lineage: Eukaryota > Viridiplantae > Streptophyta > Magnoliopsida > Asparagales > Amaryllidaceae > Allium > Allium sativum. Next base: position 793,719,150 of record CM060918.1, on the reverse strand, counting down.
CTCCCAGCAAACGGAGTAGTGGACACAAAAGCATAGTCGAGTAGAAATGGTAAAGTAAACAAGTATTCAAGTGTACGAGAGCAAGCCAAGTTGCATGGTCGAGCCATGAACAAGACTGGTTCATGAAAATGGCAATAGCAAAGTCAACATGAATCATAAATCAGCAAAAACAGGTGGACAAATATGGGAAATCAGCACAAAATCAGTTTCAGCATAAATGATAAAATGCAAAATACTTCATGAGGAACATCCATTCCAGTTTCACAATAACTAAGGCAGCAACAATGATAAAGAGTTCAGCAAACATGTCCACAAACATAGCTACAGGAATGGTTCAAAAGAAGAGTGGAGCATTATGTTCAGCAGCAAAATGGTGCAACTCAGATTTCAAAGTGAAGGAGCATATCAATGCAACTCAAATGCAAGTGGTATGGATGGAGGTCAAATGCCTTACCAAGTGTTCAAGCAGCACAAATGAAGTTACAAAACCGTAGTACTGCATGTTTCGAGTGAATGGACTCAAGTACACAAGTGTTTGATTATGCAACATTCAATCAAGTGAGAACACAACAGTGAAGCATCGTCGAGCTCATATACATATACACAAAGAGGATACAAGTGCAGTATGGTGCACTCATGGTCAAGAAGGTTCACAAGGTCAGCATGTACAAAATTATGGATGACAGGATCTTCTCTAAAGTTTTCTGGAACCACAGCTTGAATATAGACAACAACATCAATTATGGAAAGGCAAATCAAAAAGGGAACAACAAAAGTCAGAGCATACATGAGTGCTCATGTTCATGTGCAAGTTCAGGTTCACACAGCAAATAAGTGGAGCCAGTATACATGGCACTCATGCAAGAAATCAGTGTTTCAAAATTTTTTTAACTGGTTTTGGCAAAGCATAGTTTGGCAAGTGTTTAATGTTTTTCTTGAATTCAAATAATTAAGAAATTATGCAAGCATTTTTTGCAGGGAAAATACAGACACAAACTTCACAAATGATTCCATCGATTCAATCAAGGAATTTCATGAATTTGGCAAGCATGAAATCAAGGAGTCCATATTTGGCAATAGTTTTCAATTCAGGATGCATGAAGAAACAATTCAAATGGTCAGGCAAAAAGAATTAATTTGGGCAAGAAATCATTCGAGTTTATTTTCAAAAATACACATACAAGATTTTTGGTAACATTTTTGAATGACCAGCAAATAAACATTTCCAATTTTTTTATCAAGAATCTCGACAAGAATTATTTTCAGATATTCATTCACAGGGCAATAAATTCAATCATGGACTCATGGTAAGTTTTCTCAATCATACAAGGAAACAAACTCAAATTCATGTCTTGGAAACCAAAAGAGGAATCACGCAATATTTCAGACCAAATCATTTATAAAAACATGCCCAGGTTTATCAGTTCGATTTCACACAAGTGCCAAATCAATCAAGGCCAATAGCAACAAAATCACGGCAACAAGCAAAAGAGGAAACGAGTACAAATCAGAGCAAGACATCAATTGAAATCAAAGCCTTTATAGGATTTCTAAATCCTATTTAACATTATTTACATCATCGGCAGAGAAATTGAAATCCAAAAAAAAAGGAAAGGTTCAAAGAATTCAGGATAAAATTACTCACAAATTTTTAGGGTTTTGACTGCCAGAGAAAAACCCCAAACCGATTGATCAAAGCCATCAAAGCACTGAAAGCATCCTTCGATTCAATGCACCATTGAACCAATTTCATCATCGAATCGATCTGATTTGGGAAGAATTGAGAAAACCCTAGTGCCGCTGCCATTTTTATTTCCTTAGAGACAAAGTGATCGGGTTAAAATAATGGGGCAACAAATTTGTGGAGTGGCCGACCAAGTTTGCAAGTGATAAGGGGATGAGCTTTTATTTTATTTCCTAAAGGGTTTTTATTTATTTACTCGTTGTATTGTTTTTATTTGTTTTTTGTAATCCATCAAACAGTTCTAGAATTCTGTAAAATCTAGGAGAATTAGTCAGGGTGTTGATTGACAGTTGCTAGAGTCTGTAAAATCTAGGTTACTGGTTACAGGATCGTAATCAGGGGAAATCTGGTCGACGGTATATCGGTCAGTCTAGGGTTTGAGCATAGGGTTAGAATAGGAGCAGGGTTTGCGAGTGTACATGGTCTTGTATGCAGGAACAATTCTTTTACCAAGTAGAAACCTTAGGAATGCAGCTGTAGGCAGGGTTCTGCCGAAGCTGGGTATATCTGTATGTGATTTATTTTCTGCACTTTTATTTTTGCTGCATTCTGTGATCTTTTTATTATTTTAATATCCTATCAATTTTTTTAATTCAGTGAAAAACTGTGATAAACCCTATTCCCCCCCTCTAGGGTTAATTAAGATCCAACAAGTGGTATTAGAGCAGGTTATTTCATTAACTCTAGAGTCATGGGTCATCCTAGTTGTCAGTCCAGTTCATCTCTAACTATTTTCAATAGAATAGATTTTTTAAACTTGAAATCCAACATGGAATTTTATTTAAAATATGTTAATATTAATTATTGGGATGTTGTTATCAATGAATTTGATAGTGTAGATATTACTTTCAACACCCGTGCTATGAAAATTATATTTGATTATCTTATTACTGAACAGTTTAATCTTATCTGCCATTGTTTATCTACACAGGAAATCTGGGATACTCTCAATACGAAGTATGGAAGATCTGACAACGGTAGCTCAAAACCCGAGAAAGTTAACTCAGATTTAGAGTTCTGTTTAACAGGATTTACAAATGAAACTTCAGAAGGATCAGGTGATGGAGAATCAACAGATGCTGAAACAGAAAATTTCTCATACGAAGATTTAGTTTATATGTGCATTGATTTGACTAAATCTGTTGATTAACTCCAATCTAAAAACAAATCTCTGAAATCTAAGAATTCTGAGTTGACCAGCAAAATGGATGATTTGGAATTACAACTAGAACATTTTAAAAATTCTTCAAATTCATATTGCAAAAATTGTTTGAAATTGAAAACCAATCTTGTTCATCTCAATAAAAATATTCAAAAGTTTGAGAAAGAAATTCTGATCTTAAATGAAAACAAGATTGAGTTATCAAGTTCGAATAATTTTTTACAAAAGGAATTTGAAATTTTTAAGACTGATATATATTCCAAATCTAAAATAACTGAAAAGGAGAATTTGTTGAAATCCGATTTGTTTTTGAAAGAACTGGAAAACGAGATTGAAAAATCCAAGATTTTTAGTTTAAAAAACAAATACTTTTTTAATCTGAGATTGCTGAGTCCCAAACCAAAATTAACTTGCTTAAAAATGAAAATATGGTTTTAAAATCTGATTTTGAAAGATATAAGATCACTAAAAATCGTTGTTCAGACTTATTAAAAGAAAACGGTGATCTTAAAACTAAAATTCAACAACTTGAAACAATTTTGGCTAAATTTTCAAATGGTGAAAAATCATTGAATATGTTGTTGAAAAATCAATTTTCTGTTGGAAATAAACTTGGTCTTGGTTTTGGGAAAACAAATGATTTTGAAAAGATAAATTCTTGTGATTTTGAAAATTCCTTAAACTGCTTCAAGAAGGGTCGTTTTGGAAATTTGAACTCTAAAAATTCCAAAGGATTTTTAAATCACAAACGAAATCAGAATCTATTTTATAACAATCCATTTAAACAATCCTGGATCCCAAAAGAAGATAAAACATCTTTGACTAAATTCAAACAAATATGGATTCCTAAGGGTACTAAGGTTAATTCTGATGGTTTGTTGTACAAACAGATTTGGGTACCAAAACATGTGAACAAAGCTGTGAGTGGTTTTACAAATTTTGTTAAACCACTTGATCCCCTGAATTGTTAGGTACCGAAGGAGGCTGAGGAACTGCTTTGCAAAAGAGAATTGAATTCGAGCTGCTCAATATTCCTGTATCATTCACAGTTCCTTAGCCAAGCTTGTTGAGTTTGAGATTCTGTTTTACATTGGATTCTGGTATGATCTCTAAACTCACCTTTGTAAATATTCTTTTTTTATTTCTTGATTATTTCTCCTACTATCTCCTTCTATTTTTGTTTTCTTTTTTGATTTATCACTGCCATTTTTATCTTTGTAACTTCTTGGACTTTCTTAAACTTCCAATTATAGAATCCTTTTTTTTGGAAATTCACTTCATTTGTATAAAACTCTAATGTTTTAATCCTTTCCAGATCTTGAATTTAAATTTGTAAATATCTGCAATTGTTTTGAAGTTTATTTTCTGATTTTTGAATTCATAACAGTGTTGATGTATTCTTGTCATATCTTGAACACCATTGATTTGACTTCTAAATTTTGAAGATCTGGAAATTTAATGGAATTTCACACACCTATGCTGTTTTGAGTTTCTTCTAATTCTTTTTAGAAAAGCTTGAAATATTATACTCATTACAGCACACTGCTACTTATCAGTCGTGATAATTTCATTGATTTTCAGATTGGCTTAGATATTCTTGAATCACTACTTACATCTTGAAATTCTCTATTATTCATGATCATCTAGTTTGGATTTTTTGTTTGTTTGTGATCACTTGAAATTTATGATATTTTGAATCTCACACACCTCTCGGATCTGAAATTATCAATCCTGTATGGTTAATTTATTGTATCTCAATAGTTACATTTATTTCAAGTAATTTTGAATAAACCACTATTTTTGGATCATGAATTATCTTTCAAACTCGATGTAAATATTCTGAAAAATTCTTTGGGCTTGTCAGAAATAATTTTGAAAAAAAATTCTTTGAAAATTCGGTCTTGAAACTCAGCGTTATCTCATTTTTTTTTTGATTTAAATATTTGTTTGTTTAAAATCATTTGAAATTATTGGTTTCTTGAATCTCACACACATCGTGAATTTAAAATTTATAAACTAGTGTGTCTGATTCATTGAATATCGATCTTTTCATATACCTTCAAATGATTTAAAATAAACCTTATATTTATTCATTGGATCATGAATCATTCCTTGACTGTTTGAAATATCTTTGAAACATCTTTGTGACAAGTCTGCTTTGAAAATGATTTTCTGTGCTGCTCTAATACTGCCTTTGAAAATGATCTTAGATAACTACTTGTTTTGATTAAAATTGACTGTTGCTGAAATTACTTTGCTTGTCTTGTCTGCTTGGACCTTTTGATCGAATTTCTGTTTGTCTGTGATATCCTGGTTTGTCTCTGGTTTCTTGTTACAATCCTCATTAGTAGGGACACCAAATGGTATCAGAAGTGCCTTACATTTGTCTCACACATCTGTATTTATATTCTAATCTTCACCTTGTGTAGATCCACACACTAATTTATAATTTATAATTTATTAAAATTATTATCAGATTTGAAATTGTGATGGATTGTGACTGTAGTATATTTCACAAGCAAGAGGAGATTTTATTTAAAATTTTCATGATGATTGAACATTTATTATAATATCTTTGAATTGGCAATTATTTCACGACCATCTCCTTTATCTATCATCATTCTGCCATCCATCATGTCTTTTATATTAATGTGGAGAGTCTAATTTTTTTTTAAAATCTTGTTGAATAAACAGTGAAAATATTTGTGATAGAAATTGGACTATGTTATTATTCAGAATTAGTGATAATTGAAAATTTTCAATGATCCCGGTACAGTCGAGCATATTTCATAATATAATTAATTTAGAAATTTATTTCACAGTCCATTCCTGTACCTACCACATTTCTATCATTCATATTGGTTGTATATACCGAGGAGTTTTTCTATTTAAAGATGAAAATAATAAAAAATATAATTAATACATAAGTGTGTCTCTAATCTCATTTAAAAATCCAAGCTCTGTTTATGCATGTTTATGAGAAAACTTATAATTTAAGCTGCGACTGGCCTCATTTAAAAATCCAAGCTCTGGTTATGCATGGTCAGTGTGCTCTTAAATAAAATAAAAAGAAAAAGGAAATAATCTGCTATAAATTAAAATTAATATGAAATTCTCCTTGATGTATAAAAATCAGTTTATCAATCCATTTTCTAATTTGTGAAATATGTTAATATCTTATGACGTATTATGATTTGTTGATTTATAGGTATTGGGATTTGAGATTATACGATGTTGTCGCTTAAATTGAATTATTAATTATAGTCCAAATCCATCACTATTTTTTGTGCTTATTTTATAAAATTCTTTTGGAAAATAATTGGAAATCATTTTTTTGTTAACTCTCTCCGTTTTTATAAATTTCATCGTAAATCCTTCATTCTCTGCAATGTGAAATATGCCACCGATTCTCAGAATATTATGATTTTTGTTTGACTAATTGAAACTTATGATGATTGTTCTTCCTCTTAAGCTGAAATTATATTTTTTTTTGGGTCAAATTTCATCTTTATTTTAAATTCTGAATCCTTTTGATGATAACAAAAGGGGGAGAATGGATTGAGATTTTGATGATTTTAATTTATGAGTGAATATTTTATAAAAAAATTTAATTTTGAAAATTTATTATTATTCAATTCAGTTCACTCATGCACGGTTATAGGGGGAGTTTTCTGTTGTAGGAGGAGCTAATAAATAGGGGGAGTTCGAAATTCACTATCAAACACATTTATTGTGTACAAAATCTTTTATTTGTTTGTCATCATCAAAAAGGGGAGATTGTTGTATATAACGTAGTTGTATACACAATTATATGATTTTTGTTTGATGATAACAACCAAATAAATATTATTTTAAATGTGTTTGTTACTGTACTGTTCTATATATACATCACAGACATAAATATAATATTTATATTTAAATAGAATATGACTGTGCTGACATTCATATATTCATATAGTATTTTATTTAAATTGAATATTATACTTCAAATATTCAAACAGTACAACTATTCATAACTCCACTATTTAAACATTTCACAGGAATTTGTACTTGTAAATAAACTGAATAAAATAGACAAGTTTGTTTGACAACAATAAAATAATATTTTATTTCAAACAAATTTGTTTATTACAAATAACAGTACAATTCTCTCATTATACATTCATACACTGCTCCTCACTATGACACTGTCACTCAGTTATACAGTTTTATGTACATTCTTTACATTTCATATTCACACTAACACTCTGTTCCTGTCTTCTATCTTCTGTCTTCACAGCATCTTCATTGTCAGTCCAGTCATCATCTTCATACCTGTCATATACAGAAACACACACATAATATATGCAACATAAATAATTTTCAAAATACATGTGAATATAAATTTTATTTTTAAATTTTTTATTTGCCTCAGATTTCTAGCCTGTTTCTCATCATTTTTCATGACTTGATCTGATCTGTGTCTAGTCAGTTTGTATATGTATAGTACAGGGACAGGAAATCTTGTCTGATGGCTGCATATACACACGTGTATATTTATACAAATGTGCACTACCCTGCCAATCAGAATATAGCAGTGAGCAGTTGTGGAGCAGCCACATGGACCATGCTCGACACAGTGCAAATGTCAAGAACAAACACAATGGTGCGTGGCAACATATTATAATGGTCGAGCTCACAGCAAATGGAGCAGTGAACAGAACATCATAGTCGAGTAGCAATGGTAAAGTAAACAAGTATTCAAGTGTACGAGAACAAGCGAAGTTGCATGGTCGAGCCATGAACAAGACTGGTTCATGAAAATGGCAATAGCAAAGTCAACATGAATCATAAATCAGCAAAAACAGGTGGACAAACATGGGAAATCAGCTCAAAATCAGTTTTAGCATAAATGATAAAATGCAAAATACTTCATAAGGAACATGCATTTCAGTTTCACAATAACTAAGGCGGCAACAATGATAAAGAGTTTAGCAAATATGTCCACAAACATAGCTACAGGAATGGTTCAAAAGAAGAGTGGAGCATTATGTTCAGCAGCAAAATGGTGCAACTCGGATTTCAAAGTGAAGGAGCATATCAATGCAACTCAAATTCAAGTGGGATGGATGGTGGTCAAATGCCTTGCCAAGTGTTCAAGCAACACAAATGAAGTTACAAAACCGCAGTACTACATGTTTCAAGTGAATGGACTCAAGTACACAAGCGTATGATTGTGCAACATTCAATCAAGTGAGAACACAACAGTGAAGCATGGTCGAGCTCATATGCATATACACAAAGAGGATACTGTTGGATCTAGATTAACCCTAGAGGGGGGTGAATAGGGTTTATCACGGTTTTTAACCAAATTAAAAATCTAACGAGATATATAATATTAAACAGATCACAGAATATAGCAGAAACAGAAATGTAGAAAATAAATCACACACAGATGTACCCAGCTTCGACAGAACCCTGCCTACTGCTACATTTCTAAGGTTTCTACTAGGTGATAGAACAGATCCCGCATACAATACCATGTACACTTGCAAACCCTGCTCCTATTCTAACTCTACGCTCAAAACCGTAGATTGACCGATATCCCCTCAATCAGATTTCCCCTAGTTACGACCCCCTAACCAGTAACCCAGATTTTACAGACTCTGTCAACTGTCAGTCAACACCCTGACTGAATTCACTATATTTTACAGTCTGTAGAACTGATGGTTGGATAATATATGGAAAAACAAAACAATACAAGATAAAATAAACACAGAAAAAATCCCTAGGAGTTTAAATTAAAAAAGGGTCATCCCCTTTCTATTTAGACTTTCTACTTAGAAACTTGGCCGGCCCACTTCTTTTTCTTTGTTGAACCCGATCCTTGTGGAAATAGAATGGCAGCTTGAAAAAGCTAGGGTTTTTCTGAATTTCCCCAAATCAAAACGACTGCTTGAAAGATTTTGAATCTCTGATGCTTCACTTTAGTTGATGCTGGTCGATTGATGCTCCTCTCTGATTTGGGCTTTCTCTCGATTGAAAAACAAGTGAGTGGATTCTGATTTTAATCGATTACTCCTCTTTGAAATTGCGGGTACTATTTTTCATTTGATTTGCAGTTTTAATCTTCTATATGTTGCCGATGATGAATTGGTGTGAATGATATAGGGTATAGAAAACACTAAAATAAATCTATGATTTCATTTATGTCTCGTTCTGAATTTGTAGGTTTCCTCTTTTGGAAATTTCTGATTTGAAATCGATTCCCTTGGCTTTTAAATGCTGCGTGAATGTAGAAAAGAAACTAGACACAATTCTGACCTTCTGGAAATTGAAATCATCCCTTTTGTGTTTTCTTGAAAATGTTTGTTGCCTTTTTTATGTTTCGATTTGGATTCCATGAATCTGTTTCTATTTGTTTTGCGAATTCAGCTTGAATGAGTTCTTGCGTCTAAAATCCTCTTTTGAATTCTCTGCATTGATAAAAATGGCTCTTGCTAATTTTTGATGACTTGCTCGATTTAAAAACTCCCATAAAAATTGAATTATTCTTCACAAAAATGCTTGCTGATTTGCAGAGATTTCTTGCCCAAAATATTGCATTGAAAACATTGCCAAAGAAATTTTATCGATGCACTGATTTGTTTACCTGCATGATTTTCTATATGCCAAATATACACAGATTTTCTTGAATCAATTTAAATGCTTTCCTACCTTGAATTGCTCTTGCTGAAATTGCATATTTGCTATTCACACGGTTTTTCCATTTTAATGAGTGTTGCATCATTGACTTTGCTTGAAACCATACCATGAATATGTGTACATGAGCTTTGATATTTGCTGCATTGATCATTTGAACGTGCACACTTCCACTGCACCCATTCACGCTGTATTATTGGCACTTTGGCACTTGCATGTAAATTTGTCAATCCAGTACTACACCCTGTCTTTAATTGTATTCCTGCCATATACATGCTGAACTACTGTCAAATGCAACAGCTACTACGATAATACTTTGTTCTGCTCTTGTACATCACTTGCAACTTGTACACTGACAAGTTTCTATACACTTGCAGCTACATTTGTGTTGCTCCTTTCTGCATGAATAAAACACTGTTTGACTGAACTATCTTGCATTATGAAAACTTAACTTGATTAGTCCATGTAATAGTCATAAATCATGAACTTGTAAGTGCTGCTGAGTTGCTTGAGTGTGTTTGTGTTCACCATGCACTGTGAACCTGACTTGCTCCATTTGTGTGTGGCTCGACCACTTTTACTTTCCACTTGTCCACGAGACTTGAATGTATCATTGCTGAGATGCCTGACCATGCATGCTTGTTGAACTTGACTATGTTTAGCCACTTGAACCCTTTTTGACTTGCCATTGTTGCTGTTGCACCATATATTTAAACTTAAAAAAGATTTTTCCATGCTACACCCCTTTTGACATATTTAACTTGGCATGCTCTTGCTGTCACATTTTTGTGCTGCCATGTATTACTACTTTGCCATACTGTTGATCTGCCATGCTTACTTGTGTTTGACCACACATGTTCATTTGTCAAATTAAACTGTCTTGATCACTTGTCTTGTCATTTCTGAGACTATACTTGTATTTGTTGCTTGGCATTTGAATATTTGCTTTGTACTTTGAGATGTGTTGACTTTATTTTCATGTGCACTGAGTTGAGAAGGTCCACGTGGCTACTCCTCAGTTGCACACTGAATTGGCATGGCAGTGCACACGTGTATATATATACACGTGCGTATATGCAGCCTTTCAGAAAATTTCTTGTCCCTGTACATATACAAACTATCCGTCTAGACACAGATGAATCTGATCAAGTCATGAAAAATGATGAGAAACACACCAGAAAACTGAGGCAAATAAAATTTTTTAAAAATAAAATTCAAATCTGCATGTATTCAGTTTTTATTTCTATTGCAGTGTATTGTGTGTGTGTTTCATGTGTGACAGGTAAACATGAAGACTGGACTGACAAAGCTGGACTGACAGAGCTATGAAAACTGTACAGACAGTGAAGACTGTGAAGACAGAAGATAGAAGATAGAAAATTTAGATTAAGAACAGTGTCAGTGAATGTCAGTACAAGTGTCTGTATATGAATATGAGTCTGTATAACCAAGCGTGAGTGATGTAGAGAGAAACTGTAAGTAAAATTGAGTGTATTGAAAAGAATATCAGTGATGTTCAAATAGTGGAGTATAAAATTTGTACTGTTTAAATTTTGAAATAAAATATTCTATTCAAATAAAATACTATGAATGTTTGGAATTTGGTACAGTTGTATTTTATTCGAATATAAATATTATATTCCAGTCTATGATAAATATATAATAGTACGACTACAAACACATTTATAATAATATTTATTTGTTTGTTATCATCAAAAAAAATCATATAATTGTGTATACAACACCGTTATATACAACAATCTCCCCCTTTTGATGATGACAAACAAACAAAAGATTTTGAGCACAATAAATGTGTTTGACAGTGAAAATTGAACTCCCCCTATTCACTAGCTCCCCCTACAACAGAAAACTCCCCCTATAACTATGCATGAGTGAAAAGAATAAATTTTGAAAATAAAAAATATTTATAAAATATTCACTCATAAATCAAAATCTCAATCCATTCTCCCCCTTTTGTTATAATCAAAAGGATACAGAATTTAAAATATAGATGAAAAATGACTAAAAATATAATTTCAGCTTAAGGGGAAGAACAATCATCATAAATCTCAATCAGTCAAACAAAAATCATAATATTCTGAGAACAGGTGGAATATTTTACATTTTAGAGAATGACGGATTTACGATGAATTTCATACATAATGGAGAGAGTTTTTAAAACAAATCATTTCCAATTATTTTCAAAAGAAAAAAAATAAAGCACAAAAACAGTGATGGATTTGGACTATAATTAATAACTCAATTTAAGTGAGAAAATCGAATAATCTCAAATCCCAATATCTATCAATCAACAAATCATAATACATCATAAGATTTCAATACATTTCACATATTAGAAAGATGGATTGATATGCTGGTTTTTAAGCACCAAGGAGAATTTCATATTAATTTTAATTTATAGCACATTACTTCCTTTCTCTTTTTATTTTATTTAAGAGCACACTGACCATGCATAACCAGAGCTTGGATTTTTAAATGAGGTCAGTCGCAGCTTAAATTATAAGTTGTCTCATAACCATGCATAACCAGAGCTTGGATTTTTAAATGAGTTTAGAGATACACTTATGTGTTAATTATATATTTTACCATTTTCAGCTTTAAATTAGAAAAACTCCTCAGTATATAAAACCAGTATGAATGATAGAAATGCGGTAGGTACAGAAATGGACTGTGAAATAAATTTCTAAATTAATAATATTATGAAATATGATCAACTGTATCGAGATCATTGAAAATTTTCAATTTTCACTAATTCTGAATAATAACATAACCACAATTCCATCACAAATATTTTCACTATTTATTTCAGATGATTAAAAAAATAAACTCTCCACATTAATATAAAAGACATGATGGATGGCAGAATGATAATAGATAAAGGAAATGGTCGTGAAATAATTTCCAATTCAAAGATATTATAATAAATGTTCAACCATCATGAAAATCTAAATAAAATCTCCTCTTGTTTTGAAATATACTGCAGTCACAATTCATCACAATTTCAAAGTCTGTTAATAATTTTGATGAATTATGAGTACAGTTCAATTTGGATATAGATTTCAATTTCTGAATGAATAATCAGTAAATAATTTTAAAATTGAAAATCAATTACAAGAGAAATATGAAGATCTATACATGCCAAGAGGGATAAATTTGTGCAAGGCAAAAAGAGTGTGTAGATCTACACAAGGTGGAGATTAGAATCTAAATACAATTGAGTGAGACAAATATAAGGCACTTCTGATACCACTTGGTGTCTCTATTAATGAGGATTTTAACATGACACTGGAGACAAACTATGATATCACAGACAACAGAAATTTAAAGCCCAAGCAGACAAATTTAGCACAGTGCAGCAGACAGATCAAAAATAAGCAGTTATCTAAGAATAGTATCAGAGTAGTACAAAGACAGTTTCCAAGCAGACAAGTCAAGATGATGGTCACAAAAATATTCCATGATCCCAGATTAAAAAAATATACTTTATTTTAAATCATTTGAAGAAATGTGAAAGTATTAGTATTTAACGAATCAATCACACCAGATTATATTTCAGATTCAAAATTATGTGTGAGATTCAATAAATCAATAATTTCGAATGATTTTGAACAAATATATATTCAAATCAAATAATCATAAAATAACAATGATATTTATGACCATATTTTCAAAAGAATTTTCACAAATATTTTTGACAAGTATAAAGAATATTCAGACCATTTACATCTAATTTGAAGGATATTCATGATCCAGAAAATTTATTAGAAATCACTTCAATCAATGTCGGGTTTTGAAATATAATGAATCCATCACACAAGATTGATATTTTTAAATTTAAGAGGTGTGTGAGATTAATAATATCATGAATTTCAGATGATTTCAAACAAACAAACTTCGACCATAATAATCATGAATAAAGGTGAAATTCAAGATGTATCACTGTGATTCAAGCCAATCCAAAAATCAATGAAATTATCACGAATGATAAGAAGCAGTGTAATGTAATGAGTATAATATTTTAAGCGTTTCCAAAAATGAATTGGAAGAAACTCAAACCAGCATGAGTGTGTGAAATTTCATTAATTATTCAGATCTTCAAAATTTTAGAATTCGAAATGACAGTGTTCAAAATATGATATTAATGCATCAACACTGTTATGGATTCAAAAAAAAATAAACTTCAAAATAATTGCAGATATTTACAAGATTAAATTCAAGATCTGGAAATAATTAAACCATTAGAGTTCTATTCAACTAAAGTGAATTTCCAGAAAAAAAATGAGTTCTACAATTTGAAGTTAATGAGGACCATAAAGGAAAAAAATGGCAGTTATAAATTAAAAAAACGAAGAAAAATAGAAGGGGAAGAGGAAGGAATAAACACAGAAAATAAAAACATAGAGAATATACAAAGACAAGTTCAGAGATCATACCTGAAATCAGTGTAAACCAGAATCTCTAACTCATCAGATCTTGGCTGAAGAAACTGTGAATGATATAAAAGTATAGACAGCTTTGCTTCACATTTCTTTTTGCACAAAGTTCCTCAGCCTCCTTTGGTACCTAACAGTTTAGGGGATTGAGTGGTCTAACAAAATTAGTAAAACCACTCACAGTTATGTTAACATCTTTTGGTACCCAAATCTGTTTGTATAACATCCCATTCGAGTCTATCTTTGTGCCTTTAGGAACCCAAACTTGTTTAGTTTTTCCAAAAACCATTTTATTTCTTTTTGGGATCCAGGGTTGTTTAAATGGATTGTTATAAAACAGATTCTGAATTCGTTTGTGCTTTAAAAATCCTTTGGAATTTTTAGAGTTCAAATTTCCAAAACGATCCTTCTTGAAGCAGTTTAAGGAATTTTCAAAATCACAAGAATTTAGCTTTCCAAAATCATTTGTTTTCCCAAAACCAAGACCATGTTTATTTCCAACAGAAAATTGATTTTTCAACAACATAATCAAAGATTTTTCACCGTTTGAAAAATTTAGCCAAAATTGTTTCAAGTTGTTGAATTTCAGTTTTGAGATCACCGTTTTTTTTTTCAATAAGTCTGAACAATGAATTTTAGTGATCTTACATCTTTCAAAATCAGATTTTAAAACCAAATTTTCATTTTTAAGAAAATTAATTTTGGTTTGGGACTCAGCAATCTCAGATTCAAAAACTTTTTGTTTTTCAAACTCAAATTTCTTGGATTTTTCAATCTCGTTTTCTAGATCTTTTAAAATCAAATTGGATTTCAACAAATTCTCCTTTCCAGCAATTTCAAATTTGGAATATATATATCAGTCTTAAAAATTTCAAATTCCTTTTGCAAAAAACTATTTAAACATGATAACTCAATCTTGTTTTCTTTTAAGATCAGAATTTCTTTTTCAAACTTTTGAATATTTTTATTGAGATGAACAAGATTGGTTTTCAATTTCAAACAATTTTTGCAATCTGAATTTGAAATTTTTTAATATATTCAAGTTGAGATTCCAAATCATTAATTTTGCTGGTCAACTCAAGATTTTTAGATTTCAGAAGTTTGTTTTTAGATTGTAGTTTATCAACAGACTTAGTTAGATCAGCACACATATAAACTAAATCTTCGTTGAAAAATTTCCTGTCTCATCGTCTGTTGACTCTCCATCGACTGATAAATCTGAATTTTCAGTTGTAAATCCTGTTAAGCAGAACTCTGAATCTGAGTTGACTTTATTGGGTTTTGAGCAGCTGTTGTCGATTTTTCCATACTTCTTATTGAGAGTATTCCAAATTTCCTGCGTAGTTAAACAATGAGAGATAAGTTTAAATTGATCAATACTAAGGCAAGAAAAAATAATGTTCATGGCACAAGTATTGATAGCATTACACTTTTTATCTGACAGATCTCCTCCATTAATAATAATATTCCAATATTTAATATGAACAGATTTTAAATAAATTTTCATTTTTAATTTCCAATTTAAAAAATCCATTCCATTGAAAATAGGTGGAATATTACTGGACTGACTCTCGGTGGACTGATAACTAGGGTTACCCTTGACTCTAGATTTAATGAAAATACCTGCTCTGATACCACTTGTTGGATCTAGATTAACCTTAGAGGGGGGTGAATAGGGTTTGTCAAAGTTTTTAACTGAATTAAAAATCTAACAAGATATATAATATTAAACATATCACAGAATATAGCAGAAACATAAATATAGAAAATAAATCACACACAGATGTACCCAGCTTCGGCAGAACCCTGCCTACTGCTGCATTTCTAAGGTTTCTACTAGGTGATAGAATAGATCCCACATACAATACCATGTACACTCGCAAACCCTGCTCCTATTCTATCCCTACGCTCAAAACCGTAGACTGACTGATATCCCCTCAATCAGATTTCCCCTAGTTACGACCCTGTAACCAGTAACCCAGATTTTACAGACTCTGTCAACTGTCAATCAACACCCTGACTGAATTCACTAGATTTTACAGTCTCTAGAACTGATGGTTGGATAACAGATGGAAAAACAAAAAGAAACAAAACAATACAAGATAAAATAAACACAGAAAAAATCCTAAGGAGTTTGAATTAAAAAAGGGTCATCTCCTTTCTATTTAGACTTTCTACTTAGAAACTTGGCCGGCCCACTTCTTTTTCTTTGTTGAACCTGATCCTTGTGAAAATAGAATGGCGGCTTGAAAAAGCTAGGGTTTTACTGAATTTCCCCAAATCAAATCGACTACTTGAAAGATTTTGAATCTCTGATGCTTCACTTTAGTTGATGTTGGTCGATTGATGCTCCTCTCTGATTTGAGCTTTCTCTCGATTGAAAAACAAGTGAGTGGATTCTGATTTTAATCGATTACTCCTCTTTGAAATTTCGGGTACTGTTTTTCATTTGATTTGCGGTTTTGATCTTCTATATGTTGCCGATGATGAATTGGTGTGAATAAATAAGGGTATACAAAACCCTAAAATAAATCTCTAATTTCATTTAAGTCTCATTCTAATTTTGTAGCTTTCCTCTTTTGGAAATTTCTGATTTGAAATCGATTCCCTTGGCTTTTAAATGCTGCGTGAATGTAGAAAAGAAACTAGACACAATTCTGACCTTCTGGAAATTGAAATCATCCCTTTTGTGTTTTCTTGAAAATGTTTGTTGCCTTTTTTATGTTTCGATTTGGATTCCATGAATCTGTTTCCATTTGTTTTGCGAATTCAGCTTGAATGAGTTCTTGCGTCTAAAATCCTCTTTTGAATTCTCTGCATTGATAAAAATGGCTCTTGCTAATTTTTGATGACTTGCTCGATTTAAAAACTCCCATAAAAATTGAATTATTCTTCACAAAAATGCTTGCTGATTTGCAGAGATTTCTTGCCCAAAATATTGCATTGAAAACATTGCCAAAGAAATTTTATCGATGCACTGATTTGTTTACCTGCATGATTTTCTATATGCCAAATATACACAGATTTTCTTGAATCAATTTAAATGCTTTCCTACCTTGAATTGCTCTTGCTGAAATTGCATATTTGCTATTCACACGGTTTTGCCATTTTAATGAGTGTTGCATCATTGACTTTGCTTGAAACCATACCATGAATATGTGTACATGAGCTTTGATATTTGCTGCATTGATCATTTGAACGTGCACACTTCCACTGCACCCATTCACGCTGTATTATTGGCACTTTGGCACTTGCATGTAAATTTGTCAATCCAGTACTACACCCTGTCTTTAATTGTATTCCTGCCATATACATGCTGAACTACTGTCAAATGCAACAGCTACTACGATAATACTTTGTTCTGCTCTTGTACATCACTTGCAACTTGTACACTGACAAGTTTCTATACACTTGCAGCTACATTTGTGTTGCTCCTTTCTGCATGAATAAAACACTGTTTGACTGAACTATCTTGCATTATGAAAACTTAACTTGATTAGTCCATGTAATAGTCATAAATCATGAACTTGTAAATGCTGCTAAGTTGCTTGAGTGTGTTTGTGTTCACCATGCACTGTGAACCTGACTTGCTCCATTTGTGTGTGGGTCGACCACTTTTACTTTCCACTTGTCCACGAGACTTGAATGTATCATTGCTGAGATGCCTGACCATGCATGCTTGTTGAACTTGACTATGTTTAGCCACTTGAACCCTTTTTGACTTGCCATTGTTGCTCTTGCACCATATATTTAAAGTTAAAAAAGATTTTTCCATGCTACACCTCTTTTGACATGTTTAACTTGGCATGCTCTTGCTGTCACATTTTTGTGTCGCCATGTATTACTACTTTGCCATATTGTTGATCTACCATGCTTACTTGTATTTGACCACACATGTTCATTTGTCAAATTAAACTGTCTTGATCACTTGTCTTGTCATTTCTGAGACTATACTTGTATTTGTTGCTTGGCATTTGAATATTTGCTTTGTACTTTGAGATGTGCTGACTTTGATTTCATGTGCACTGAGTTGAGAAGGTCCACGTGGCTACTCCTCAGTTGCACACTGAATTGGCATGGCAGTGCACATGTGTATATATATACACGTGTGTATATGCAGCCATTCAGAAAATTTCTTGTCCCTGTACATATACAAACTGTCTGTCTAGACACAGATGAATCAGATCAAGTCATGAAAAATGATGAGAAACACACCAGAAAACTAAGGCAAATAAAATTTTTAAAAATAAAATTCAAATCTGCATGTATTCGGTTTTTATTTCTGTTGCAGTGTATTGTGTGTGTGTTTCATGTGTGACAGGTAAACATGAAGACTGGACTGACAAAGCTGGATTGACAGAGCTATGAAAACTGGACAGACAGTGAAGACTGTGAAGACAGAAGATAGAAAATTTTGAACAAGAACAGTGTCAGTGAATGTCAGTACAAGTGTCTGTATATGAATATGAGTCTGTATAACCAAGCGTGAGTGATGTAGAGAGAAACTGTAAGTAAAATTGAGTGTATTGAAAAGAATATCATGATGTTCAAATAGTGGAGTATAAAATTTGTACTTTTTAAATTTTGAAATAAAATATTCTATTCAAATAAAATACTTTGAATATTTGGAATTTGGTACAGTTGTATTTTATGTGAATATAAATATTATATTCCAGTCTGTGATAAATATATAACAGTACGACTACAAACACATTTATAATAATATTTATTTGTTTGTTATCATCAAACAAAAAATCATATAATTGTGTATACAACACCGTTATATACAACAGATACAAGTGTAGTATGGTGCACTCATGGTCAAGAAGGTTCACAAGGTCAGCATGTACAAAATTATAGATGACAAGATCTTCTCTAAAGTTTTATGGAACCACAGCTTGAATATAGACAACAACATCAATTATGGCAAGCCAAATCAAAAAGGGAAATAACAAAAGTCAGAGCATATATGAGTGCTCATGTTCTTGTGCAAGTTCAGGTTCACACATCAAATAAGTGGAGCCAGTATACATGGCACTCATGCAAAAAATTAGTGTTTCAAAATTTTTTAAACTGGTTTTGGCAAAGCATAGTTTGGCAAGTGTTTAATGTTTTTCTTGAATTCAACTAATTAAGAAATTATGCAAGAATTTTTGGTAGGGAAAATACAGACACAAACTTCACAAATGATTCCATCAATTCAATCAAGGAATTTCATGAATTTGGCAAGCATGAAATCAAGGAGTCCATATTTGGAAACAATTTTCAATTCAAGACGCAGGAAGAAAAAATTCAAATGGTCAGGCAAAAAGAATTAATTCGGGCAAGAAATCATTCGAGTTTATTTTCAAAAATACACATACAAGATTTTTGGTAACATTTTTGAATGACCAGCAAATAAACATTTCCAATTTTTTTATCAAAGAATCTCGGAAAGAATTATTTTCAGATATTCATTCACAGGGCAATAAATTCAATCATGGACTTATGGTAAGTTTTCTCATTCACACAAGGCAACAAACTCAAATTCATGTCGTGGAAACCAAAAGAGGAATCACCCAATATTTCAGACCAAATCATTTATAAAAACATGCCTAGGTTTATCAGTTCGATTTCACACATGTGCTAAATCAATCAAGGCCGATACCAACAAAATCACAGCACCAAGCAAAAGAGGAAATGAGTACAAATCAGAGCAAGACATCAATTGAAATCAGAACCTTTATAGGATTTCTAAATCCTATTTAACACCATTTACATCATCGGCAGAGAAATTGAAATCCAAAAAAAAAAAGGAACGATTCAAAGAATTCAAGATAAAATTACTCACAAATTTTTAGGGTTTCGACTGCCAGAGAAAAACCCCAAACCGATTGATCAAAGCCATCAAAGCACTGAAAGCATCCTTTGATTCAAGGCTCCATTGAACCAATTTCATTATCGAATCTTTCTAATTTGGGAAGAATTGAGAAAACCCTAGTGCCGCCGACATTTTTATTTCCTCAGAGACAAAGTGATCGGGTTAAAATAAGGGGGCAACAAATTTGTGGAGTGGCCGACCAAGTTTGCAAGTGAAAAGGGGATGACCTTTTATCTTATTTCCTAAAGGATTTTTATTTATTTACTCATTGTATTGTTTTTATTTATTTTTTGTAATCCATCAGACAGTTCAAGAATTCTGCAAAATCTAGGAGAATCAGTCAGGGCGTTGACTGACAGTTGCTAGAGTCTGTAAAATCTAGGTTACTAGTTACAGGGTCGTAATCAGGGGAAATCTGGTTGAGGGGATATCAGTCAGTCTACGTTTTGAGCATAGGGTAAGAATAGGAGCAGGGTTTGCGAGTGTGCATGGTCTTGTATGCAGGATCTATTCTTTTACCTAGTAGAAACCTTAGGAATGCAGCAATAGGCAGGGTTTTTCCGAAGCTGGGTATATCTGTGTGTGATTTATTTTTTGCACTTTTATTTTTGCTGCATTCTGCGATCTGTTTATTATTTTAATATCCTATCAATTTTTTTAATTCAGTGAAAAACTGTGATAAACCCTATTCACCCCCCCCCCTCTAGGGTTAATCTAGATCCAACAGTTACTACCAAAATTACCTCCAGAACAGGCTGTCGATGAAGGAGCAGCAGACCGCCACAAACATAAAAGGGTCTTCCATAAACAGAAGCCAAACATTGGGAAAGGACGAAGGAATAAGTGGAAAAATCTGAGAGCAGTGCAACCGACACCATTCTTAAAGAAAAAAGTTTAAAATCTACAAAAGAAAGGATACCGGCAGGGTGGTTCCGGCGCGATAAGTAAGTAGCGGAAGGTCACCCAAAACCAAGAGCCAATGGAGAGAGAATGTAACACCCCACATCCGTTAGTGTCACTCACAAAGGGAATGCACTAAGTTCTGTGGAGCATTTTAAGGTAAAAGATGCAGATGAATTACAAGACAAACAAAAATTAAAACAGCGGAAAATAAAACTCTGCTTTATTGATAAAATAGTTTGTACAACGATTTCTTTACAATATCAGAGTATCATCTGTCTTACAAAATAAAGAAGCATAAAACAACATTTATATTCCCCAATGTAGCAAGAGCCAGCCATAGCATCTGAAAAGAGAACCCAAGCAAAACTTCGACAAATCTTCAAGCCGGGAAAGAGTGACAGTCCAACTTAACCTGAGCTATACTACTCCCTCCTTTACTACCTGGGGGGGGGGGGACGGAAGAAAAGAAGACGAAAGAAAAACAGAGTCTGACATAAAGCCTGAGTAAGTTCAGTTACTTCTAGCATGTGAACATGGAGAAAAAAACGACATGAATTAACTGAATACAAGATAACACCATGATGATAGGGTCAGCAAAATTAGATAAGATTAACACAAAATATGCTAAGACAAGATAAACTGGATATGCTCTAATACTTTCGCCACTTTGCTATTTCCTTGTTATACTGGTTTCTATATCTCTGCACCACCTAACTAGTGTCCCAACTAGTAACGTGATCCCAATCCCGGTAATTTAGGTTGCCTTCAGGCATACATTCATTATCTATTACCTAGATCTAATCTAGGATTTTCTATCAAGTGCTTTCTAGATTCAACTAGAGTTTATGCTATCTGCTAAACGCTTCTCGGATTCAGGGTTTATGCCACCTAGTCCAACTAGGGATTATGCTACCTGTCGAACGATAGCCCTAAGTCTAGGGCACACTACCTAGAGTGGTATATGTTCCTAGATTTCCCCCACGCATGTATCGCGAATCGTTATCGCTTGTCTAGATGCACATGTCCTGTAATGTGCGGCCCGAGTCCTGTGGTAGGGCAAATCAAGAAACACAGAACTCGGTCGGGAGCTTTCAGATATCTGCCGATGCAGATGCTAAGGTCTATTTTTATTCCAGTGGCTATGGTCCCACTCGACCCCTCCCTCAACTAATGAGAGGCACACCTTGAAAAATGAGAACTATACGCAGGCCCCCTATGCCTCACTAACCTATGGCCATCCTCACCCATAACTAGATAGCAAGTATATGGTCTTTTGGAGTTCTCCGCCTTTCCGCTTCACGTATCTAGACTGACTCAAGATGGATGGTAGACGACGAGTTGCTATCACAGGGCTACCGTTTTCTCGCCGAATCATGCTGGTCCATTCTAGTCTTTAGGTTGCCATATATTGCAACCAAGGCATACCCCTGGTTCTTGTAACGTAGACCTTAACCTCTGTGAGCCCAAGAGGATAATCTGCATCCTCACAGAGGGATACCAAGAGTACCCTCATGTCCCCTCGAAGCCTCGGGCTTCGTAACCCAATTCGTTGGAGCCTTCGTTTTACTTAGACGGACGTTCGCTCCTTCCCGTGTTATACTAAGAATTACTACTTAGTTTTGCTAACTAAGGTTTACCACTTAGTTTCCAGAATCGTTGTTTTCTTAACTAAGGTTTACTACTTAGCTCCTTTTAACTAAGGTTTACTACTTAGTTCCCTTTCTCGTCAGTTTGGATTGGTTAAGCGTCATTAGTCAATTCAGGCTAACTTAACCCTCTTCATTTATCCTGTTAAACCGGTTAAGTTTTATCAGTAATTCATGTTGACTTAACCCTACCACAAACCAAGTTATATTGGCTAAGTATTTCTCATTACTTAACCCTACCCATTCATCCTGTATTGGTTAAGTGTTCCTTTTTAACTTAACCTTGCCTATCTGTTTTTAACTAACATTTTATTAATGGTTAAGTATTATCCCTTCATGTTTTAGACATAACCCCATTCCTTTATCATAATCTGATGGTTAAGTGTTCAGGTTTACTTAACCCTACGGTCTAGTCCGGCTAACATATCAAATTGGCTAAGTGTATTAAATTTTACTTAACCCCAACCTCTAGTCTAGTTAACATGTTAATTTGGCTAAGTGTTTTCTTAGTGTACTTAACCCCTACAAATCTTGTCTTGTTACGATGTTAAGTTTGGTTAAGTGTCCCTATGGACTTAACCCTCCCATTCTAGCTTAACTGTGTTAAGTTGGTTAAGTGTTCCTATGGACTTAACCCTCCCATTCTAGCTTAACTATGTTAAGTGTCAGTATGAACCTGACCCCACCCATCAGTTTGGTTATCATGTTGAATTGGTTAAGTGTCTTAGTTAACTTAACCCTACCATTCTAGCTTAACTGTGTTAAGTGTCAGTATGAACCTAACCCCACTCATCGGTTTGGTTATCATTTTGAATTGGTTAAGTGTCTTAGTTAACTTAACCCTACCATTCTTGTTCTAGCTTTAACTAAATAAATTAAAGCGGCGACCACTCACATTAGACAGATATTGTTGCGATTACTGGATGTGCCGGTTGGTTCCGGGCAGGTTTACATCGCAACTCAGTCTAACCTCGGGTTAGGCATATTCGTGTTTTCTAAGTTCAAAGGGTTTTGATTAATTTTCAAATCAGGTTTTGAAAGTAACCATCCCGTCCGTCGGATCAGTTAGGGATAGCCAGGGAGAGCAGGAAACTTGTATTTTCCAAACCCAAGCCTAGACACTATCCTCTCTGTCACCCTAGAACTTTCTAGTGTATGTATTATTAAAAGAGATGTCATTAATAAACCTTTCTTTTATATATATATATATAAATTGTTAACAATTTATCCTCATAGTTTAACCGTTTATCCTCAAAGTCCATTTTCCCTTTTTAACTAAATTTGTCCTATACCATATACATTTGCCATGCCCACTAATGGAATTATATTCTAGGCCCAAATCTTGATTTGCCTATCTTACAGTTTATAGCAATTTAGATCCAACATCCTCATTTACAGTTCATGCCAAAAACTAGATTTTATATTCTAGTTTACAGTTTATGCCAAACTAGATTTCATATTCTAGTTCACCGTTTATGCCCAAAACTTAATTTGCATACCAACTACCTACTTTGTGGCCCATTTAACCATTTACCATTTACGCCCAATGTATGTAAATTATTCGCAATTATGCTAATATACTTATTGTGCTTAATTTAGCCACCCAATTCTGATTTAATGTTCTAATTTCAGTTCATGTCAAAACTAGACTTGTTATTCTAATTTTCATCTTAATAGTCATGCTATAATGCATGTTCCCAAATTATGCCAATTTCCAAGTTTAGTCAATTTCATGTTTTTCCCAAAACGTATTCCCATCGTTCGTAAAATCGTGATTCAACCTAGATTATAAATAAATCCAGATTCGTGGATAAAAGGGAGTGAACCAAAATGCCATGAAAGAATAGACATAACAACTGGCATAAGATGATAATTCACAGGCATATAAATCTAGTAATATTACGACATGAAAAGGGTTGAATAGTATAGGTTCAAGAACATGGGTAGACCTAACTTAATAGGTAAATTCCCAAGATCAAGATCCAAGGATAACTAGAAATAGAAAGTCAAGCCTAGATCCAATATAACACCAGTTTGGGTTACAACATGGTTTTGTGACTACAGTGTCATGGGCATAATTAATAACCTTATATCCATAGTCATAGGCAATAAATCCTCACAGTTAATGAATCACAGTCATAGGCGGTGTTCATAGTCATAGGAAAATGATTCTCACAGTCATGAGTCACAGTCATAGGCAATGTTCATAGGTAATGTTCATAGTCAAAGAGGCATATGGTTTTAGGGTCCATAGTTTCATAGTCACAGTCTTATTGGTCATCGAATCATAACAGTTCTTAATTCGGTCCAAGGATATAAGCACTGATTCGAACAGAAAGATTTGACATATTCTTTTATTCCTTTAATTTCATGTCATGAATAGAGAAAACGTTCAAATCTAAAAAGTAACCAACTTACCTTGATCGGTTTTTAGAATAGAAAGATGGCGTTGCTAGGATTCGTGTGACGTTGCTCGAAACCGTTTGAGTTAGCCTTTGATTCTTATCTTGAAGCCTTAATCTTGATTCGAATCTCTTCTTGACAAACTTGAGAAGCATAACCTTGTCTTAGATTTTCGTCTTATTTTCTTATTTTTATTTATTTATACATTTTCTCAGAGGCAGCATAAGGATAGAATGAAATGGTGTAGAGAGAAGGAGGCTAGAGACTGTTTATATAGGATTAGGGTTATGAATCTGGTCAGAAAATCGGGCCGGAAACATCAAAATGAACCCAGGTTCAAAACCGGGTTCTGGCACCAGGTCAACCCCCAGGTCGACTGGGCAGTCGACCTGGTCAGGGGGGGTCGACTATCCAGTCGACCTGGGCTTGGGCGGGAAATTTCCCGCCCAGCCTGCTTCTGGGTTTGAATTCGAATTTTGAATTCGAATTTCGAGCTGTTTTCAGTTTTGAAATTACCTGAAATTTCGGAGGGTCATATCTCCTTCATACGGACTCCGATTCTCGCAAACTCGGACTCGTTTTCATGTAGAATTCCGAGATGAACGCAATGGCACAACCCGTTTCCCTTGATTTTGATTTTAAAATATAATCCTGCCTTGATTTGTTAATCCTTGTGTTACAGAATTACGGGGTGTTACATTCTCCCCCACTTAAAAGGATTTCGTCCCTGAAATCTTCAAGTTAGGAAGAATGTGTCCTACCATCCAATCACCCATCTACTCAATCATTCAATCACAGGCATTCATTGTCCTTAAAAGATTTCTACTGCTTTCATGTTCATATGCATATTGTGTGTATATGTCTTCATCTAATGCAAGATCAGGCGGTCTACTGATTCAGTTGACCTCCTTAATGCGAATCATGTCAGTGCCATGCATCCAATCATGTATGCAAGCATCCCTAGTTATGTAAATACTACATGTGTGCATAGCCATTCATCCATATGCAACATCCATATGATAACATACCAATTTCAACTTACAAACAAATACATATCTGTAAATGCAATATGAAAGCGTCCGAACTGATCTAGTGCCTAATACGTATGTATATGCATTCATGAGCAACCATTAGCAATCACTCGCAACCATCAACCATAACATGTTCAAATGCATGTTTACATCCAAAAGAGTTTCTACTTAAGGATCGAAGATACGACCTAGAGGATATACTTTGGAAAGAGAGAAACAATTATGCGTAAAGCTCCTACAAAAAAAAAAAAAAAATCAAGGATGCACCCTTGAGGAAAAGGGTACGATGCTAGTATCTAGCCTTCTTGACCTTTACTTCACTGTATCTTAACTAATTTAACTTCACGATTGTGAAGTTGCTAACCTCCATTTCCAAAATAAACATATGTCAATCACGGTACCAAGTGCATGTACTAAGATGATTAGAGGTCTCCCTCTTATCCACCATGCCATAACTATAAGGTCGAAAGGTCACTACGTGCTTTTTAGAGTGCCTGCCACAACTAATCATCTCTAACGCAAACCATCCTAGTCGAACTCGACATTCCTCAAGTACAAGCCCCAAAGGCCTAAACCAATATTAGACAAGCACCCAAGGAATATCTCCTCCGAATTTAGACGATCTACGTGAGATGATATAAGCAAACTCGATAGCTATTCTCAAATCCCTACTAACCAAAAATAAACTGGTCGGACCACCAATTGGATTTGAGACTCTAGTGGGATCTATACAAGTACTATGGCGCAGAGACTCAACTATGGAAGTGGATATGAACAAATGTGAAGCGCTAAAACCAAAGGAAAGAGTACGAACAACAAAACTAGACTCTTCCAACAAAACTTTACTACCTTTCTCCTAGGTACACTTGGTGGTGAAAGTAGGTACTTGCCCTTCTGAAAATCTTGTCCTTTGCCCTTAATTACATGCCCTATTACACCATAGTAAAGATACTTCCACTAGTCTTAGGTTTTATAATTCCTTCCTCCTTTGTGAGCTAAATCTACATCCATGAATTCCTCATCCTCTTCCGTGTGTAGTCATGTTGACAAATCTCTCGGAAGCTGCTTCCATCGTACAGAAAACCCTACAGAACTTGAAAGAAAACTGGTCGTAAGTGAAACTACTACGGCTATAGATGGAAGTCGGGCACTACTTTGCCCTTCGATGAGGTTACCTCCCAGATAGCCAGGAGCCCCAAAGACTCAAGAAGGAAGGGGACAAGAATTCAAACAGAGAATTAGAAGATAGTGCGTATGGCTTTTGGGGAATATGCCTTTAGAACAAATCTTTTCTTTTGAAAATGCTTCTTTTAAAACCGTTTGAAAATAATTTTTCAAATTTTTTTTATCTGATCCGATAACCTTCAGCTCTGATACCACGTGTAACACCCCACATCCGTTAGTGTCACTCACAAAGGGAATGCACTAAGTTCTGTGGAGCATTTTAAGGTAAAAGATGCAGATGAATTACAAGATAGACAAAAATTAAAACAGCGGAAAATAAAACTTTGCTTTATTGATAAAATAGTTTGTACAACGATTTCTTTACAATATCAGAGTATCATCTGTCTTACAAAATAAAGAAGCATAAAACAACATTTATATTCCCCAATGTAGCAAGAGCCAGCCATAGCATCTGAAAAGAGAACCCAAGCAAAACTTCGACAAATCTTCAAGCTGGGAAAGAGTGACAGTCCAACTTAACCTGAGCTATACTACTCCCTCCTTTACTACCTGGGGGGGGGGGGAACGGAAGAAAAGAAGACGAAAGAAAAACAGAGTCTGACATAAAGCCTGAGTAAGTTCAGTTACTTCTAGCATGTGAACATGGAGAAACAAAACGACATGAATTAACTGAATACAAGATAACACCATGATGATAGGGTCAGCAAGATTAGATAAGATTAACACAAGATATGCTAAGACAAGATAAATTGGATATGCTCTAATACTTTCGCAGCTTCGCTATTTCCTTGTTATACTGGTTTCTATATCTCTGCACCGCCTAACTAGTATCCCAACTAGTAACGTGATCCCAATCCCGGTAATTTCGGTTGCCTTCAGGCATACATTCATTATCTATTACCTAGATCTAATCTAGGGTTTTCTATCAAGTGCTTTCTAGATTCAACTAGAGTTTACGCTATCTGCTAAACGCTTCTCGGATTCAGGGTTTATGCCACCTAGTCCAACTAGGGATTATGCTACCTGTCAAACGATGGCCCTAAGTCTTGGACACACTACCTAGAGTGGTATATGTTCCTAGATTTCCCCCACGAATGTATCGCGAATCGTTATCGCTTGTCTAGATGCACATGTCCTGTAATGTGCGGCCCGAGTCCTATGGCAGGGCAAATTAAGAAACACAGAACTCGGTCGAGAGCTTTCAGATATCTGCCGATGCAGACGCTAAGGTCTGTTTTTATTCCAGTGGCTATGGTCCCATTCGACCCCTCCCTCAACTAATGAGAGGCACACCTTGAAAAATGAAAACTATACGCAGACCCCCTATGCCCCACTAACCTATGGCCATCCTCACCCATAACTAGATAGCAAGTATATGGTCTTTTGGAGTTCTCCACCTTTCCGCTTCACGTATCTCGACTGACTCAAGATGGATGGTAGACGACGAGATGCTATCACAGGGCTACCGTTTTCTCGCCGAATCACGCTGGTTCATCCTAGTCTTTAGGTTGCCATATATTGCAACCAAGGCATACCCCTAGTTCTTCTAACGCAGACCTTAACCTCTGTGAGCCCAGGAGGATCATCTGCATCCTCACAGAGGGATTCCAAGAGTACCCTCACGTCCCCTCGAAGCCTCGGGCTTCGTAACCCAATTCGTTGGAGCCTTCGTTTTACTCAGACGGACGTTCGCTCCTTCCCGTTTTATACTAAGAATTACTACTTAGTTTTGCTAACTAAGGTTTACCACTTAGTTTCCAGAATCGTTGTTTTCTTAACTAAGGTTTACTACTTAGCTCCTTTAAACTAAGGTTTACTACTTAGTTCTCTTTCTCGTCAGTTTGGATTAGTTAAGCGTCATTAGTCAATTCAGGCTAACTTAACCCTCTTCATTTATCCTGTTAAACTGGTTAAGTTTTATCAGTAATTCATGTTGACTTAACCCTACCACAAACCAAGTTATATTGGCTAAGTATTTCTCATTACTTAACCCTACCCATTCATCCTGTATTGGTTAAGTGTTCCTTTTTAACTTAACCTTGCCCATCTGTTTTTAACTAACATTTTATTAATGGTTAAGTATTATCCCTTCATGTTTTAGACTTAACCCCATTCCTTTATCATAATCTGATGGTTAAGTGTTCAGATTTACTTAACCCTACGGTCTAGTCCGGCTAACATATCAAATTGGCTAAGTTTATTAAATTTTACTTAACCCCAACCTCTAGTCTAGTTAACATGTTAATTTGGCTAAGTGTTTTCTTAGTGTACTTAACCCCTACAAATCTTGTCTTGTTACGATGTTAAGTTTGGTTAAGTGTCCCTATGGACTTAAACCTCCCATTCTAGCTTAACTGTGTTAAGTTGGTTAAGTGTTCCTATGGACTTAACCCTCTCATTCTAGCTTAACCGTGTTAAGTGTCAGTATGAACCTGACCCCACCCATCAGTTTGGTTATCATGTTGAATTGGTTAAGTGTCTTAGTTAACTTAACCCTACCATTCTAGCTTAACTGTGTTAAGTGTCAGTATGAACCTAACCCCACCCATTGGTTTGGTTATCATGTTGAATTGGTTAAGTGTCTTAGCTAACTTAACCCTACCATTCTTGTTCTAGCTTTAACTAAATAAATTAAAGCCGCGACCACTCACATTAGACATATATTGTTGCAATTACTGGATGTGCCGGTTGGTTCCGGGCAGGTTTACATCGCAGCTCAGTCTAACCTCGGGTTAGGCATATTCGTGTTTTCTAAGTTCAAAGGGTTTTGATTAATTTTCAAATCAGGTTTTGAAAGTAACCATCTCGTCCGTCGGATCAGTTAGGGATAGCCAGGGAGAGTAGGAAACTTGTATTTTCCAAACCCAAGCCTAGACACTATCCTCTCTGTTACCCTAGAACTTTCTGGTGTATGTATTATTAAAAGAGATGTCATTAATAAACCTTTCTTTTGTATATATATATAAATTGTTAACAATTTATCCTCAAAGTTTAACCATTTATCCACAAAGTTCATGCCAAAAACTAGATTTTATATTCTAGTTTACAGTTTATGCCAAACTAGATTTCATATTCTAGTTCACCGTTTATGCCCAAAACTTAATTTGCATACCAACTACCTACTTTGTGGCCCATTTAACCATTTACCATTTACGCCCAATGTATGTAAATTATTCGCAATTATGCTAATATACTTATCGTGCTTAATTTAGCCACCCAATTCTGATTTAATCTTCTAATTTCAGTTCATGTCAAAAATAGACTTGTTACTCTAATTTTCATCTTAATAGTCATGCTATAATGCATGTTCCCAAATTATGCCAATTTCCAAGTTTAGTCAATTTCATGTTTTTCCCAAAACGTATTCCCAGCGTTCGTAAAATCGTGATTCAACCTGGATTATAAATAAATCCAGATTCGTCGATAAAAGGGAGTGAACCAAAATGCCATGAAAGAATAGACATAACAACCGGCATAAGATGACAATTCACAGGCATATAAATCTAGTAATATTACGACATGAAAAGGGTTGAATAGTATAGGTTCAAGAACATGGGTAGACCTAACTTAATAGGTAAATTCCCAAGATCAAGATCCAAGGATAACTAGAAATAGAAAGTCAAGCCTAGATCCAATATAACGCCAGTTGGGGTACAACATGGTTTTGTAACTACAGTGTCATGGGCATAAATAATAACCTTATATCCATAGTCATAGGCAATAAATCCTCACAATTAATGAATCACAGTTATAGGCGGTGTTCATAGTCATAGGAAAATAATTCTCACAGTCATAAGTCACAATCATAGGCAATGTTCATAGGCAATGTTCATAGTCAAAGAGG
This sequence comes from Allium sativum, assembly GCA_030737875.1. Lineage (NCBI taxonomy): Eukaryota > Viridiplantae > Streptophyta > Magnoliopsida > Asparagales > Amaryllidaceae > Allium > Allium sativum. The sequence continues at coordinate 793,688,237 of CM060918.1, read as the reverse complement.
CATATGGTTTTAGGGTCCATAGTTTCATAGTCACATTTTTATTGGTCATCGAATCATAACAGTTCTTAATTAGGTCCAAGGATATAAGCACTGATTCGAATAGAAAGATTTGGCATATTCTTTTATTCCTTTAATTTCATGTCACGAATAGAGAAAACGTTCAAATCTAAAAAGTAACCAACTTACCTTGATCGGTTTTTAGAATAGAAAGATGGCGTTGCTATGATTCGTGCGACATTGCTCGAAACCGTTTGAGTTAGCCTTTGATTCTTATCTTGAAGCTTTAATCTTGATTCGAATCTCTTCTTGACAAACTTGAGCAGCATAACCTTGTCTTAGATTTTTGTCTTATTTTCTTATTTTTATTTATTTATACATTTTCTCAGAGGAAGCATAAGGATAGAATGAAATGGTGTAGAGAGAAGGAGGCTAGAGACTGTTTATATAGGATTAGGGTTATGAATCTGGTCAGAAAATCGGGCCAGAAACATCAAAATGAACCCAGGTTCAAAACCGGGTTCTGGCACCAGGTCGACCCCCAGGTCGACTGGGCAGTCGACCTGGTCAGGGGGGGGGTCGACTACCTAGTCGACTCCCCAGTCGACCTGGGCTTGGGCGGGAAATTTCCCGCCCAGCCTGCTTCTGGGTTTGAATTCGAATTTCGAGCTGTTTTCAATTCTGAAATTTCCTGAAACTTCGGAGGGTCATATCTCCTTCATACGAACTCCGATTCTCGTAAATTCGGACTCGTTTTCTTGTAGAATTCCGAGACGAACGCAATGGCACATCACGTTTCCCTTGATTTTGAATTTAAAATTTAATTCTGCCTTGATTTGTGAATCCTAGTGTTACAAAATTACGGGGTGTTACAGAGAAACTAGTGATCCCATCAACCGGGACCAAGAAGAACGAGAGGGGGTATTGGTATTAAATTGCTTAATACCGATATGTAAGGATGCGAAAGCATAGAAGATGCAAAGTTTGAAGCATACAGGGATTATCCGGAACCAATTTTCGAGACATACACTAACTGGTTCCCGAGAATTACTCTAACAGGTAATCAACAAATCATCGAAAGTAACCTCCCGGAAAAGCAAGGATACCCTCCGGGAGTCTATCGACAGGCAAGCCGGAACCCCTAACAGAAACAAGCTATCCACACTAATCTGCTTAATGTCGATACCTGCAGGGGTAACAGACCTGACAACCTTTCACTTAATCACAAAGACAAGCTCCACATATTGTAGTAACAAGACCGAGAGACCATATTTGGAGGCCTCCGTCCGAAAGCCAAAGCCCTCCGAAAGCCATTCGCGCAGACAAAACCAGGTTTAATGCAAAATGGGTTGACAAATTATCAAAAAGGAGTTCCGAAGACCAGAACCCTTCTCCTGAGAGCGTGGGTCAGCACCTCAAAAAGCGGCTGGAAAAGCCTTCAAAATCTAAAGAGAAAGCGGCCGAGAGCCAATACTTCCGAAACCACGAGGAAAAGCGACTGATAGGGACACTGCTGGCCCAATGGCAAAAGAGGCCCTGATTTTCCTATAAATAAGACCCCAAAGGTCTCATTTTAAGGACGATTTTTCTCATTCTCATTTTGTACTCTTTTCTCTAGAGTAAACCCTAATTCCTAAATCAAATTGGGGATTTTGGTTGTAATCACTTGCACATTCTAAATCAAAGATCAATAAATAGTGGATCAATATTTAGAACATTTTCTTATGAGTCTCTCATGTAATTTGTTAGCTATTGCCAGTGCTTAATGTTGTGTGCTTTCTACCCCTTCCAACGAGCCATTTAGACCTTACCGAGGGTTGTGTTTAGGAAACCCTTCTCCCAAGATAACTGTTGGTTCTTGAGTCGCTTAAGCGTGATGTTCACCCCCATTGAGGGCGGGCTCAAAACCTTGATATCTAGGAAATTGTAACACCCCGTGTATTCTATAACCGTGAAATTCACAAATTAAAGTATAACTAATTTCAAATCAAAGAATTAAGGGAAACGGGATACTCCATTGCGTTCGTCTCGGAATTCTGCTTGAGATAGAGTCTGAGTTTGCGTAAAACGGATATCGTATGAAGAAGATATGGATGAACGAAGTTGAGCAAAAAACCAGAAAACGGGTCAGAATGCACTGGCGCACTTGGGAAGTGCGCCAGAACAAAAATAAACTGGCGCACTTGGGAAGTGCGCCAGTACATTTTTGACCTGGCGCACCTACCAAGTGCGCCCAGGTCAAAAATGACCTGCTGGTCAGGTCCTGGCTGGCCTAGTCTGTGTTTGGTCGATTTTCTGAGCCTTGCCTTGTCACTAGGGCTAGGTGTCAACTCCTGGTTGGTCTCTCCTTTGAACGAACGGCTATTATCAAACCAAGCTTCATCGACGGTCTAAATCAACTCACAAACTCTATAAAAAGGACCTAAGACTAACCTTAATTCACACAAACTAAAATGGAGATGAGACCGTCATGTTGCTGAGGAGAGACTAAGGATAGCCGTCAGAAATAGAGAGACAATTAGGAGATAAATCAAAAGCTTAAAGCAACGTTAATTGAATCAAAGCAACGCCTACAACAAAGGATAGCATCTCCAAATTCAGAATTCAGATTCCTGAATTGAAGATTCATCATACGTTGTAAGTAGAGTGCTATTTCGATGTGAATTAAATAATTGTGTTGATTTGTGTAAATTAAGAAATGGAATTGTGGCGATAATAAACTATATTTGTATGTTGCTTTGATGTTAAACGATTTGGGAATATTATGGTATACGATTGTATATTTGCAAGTACGTGATTTGCGTTGGAAGTTAACAACGAAATGGAATTGTGGCGATAATAATCTATATTGGTATGTTATTTTGATTCTAAACGATTTGGCAATGCTAAGGTGTACGATTGGATTCATACAAGTATATGATTTATGTTGACAACCACATGTTGTGGAATTTTAATTGGGATTCATGCAAGTATATGATTCATTATTATGCTAATGCGATGTACATACTTTTATGATAACTTTTACTGTGTAATTGAATCGACTAAGTACTATGATTTGTATGAATCCATGTTGAAATTGGCAAATCATACTTTTGTGTAGAAACAAAAGAAAGCACCTTTATGAACATGACCAAACTATGTTTGTTATTATGCCCAATTGAAAAACATGTTTTTAGGCTTATGTTGTTATCATAATCATATGATAATATATGTGACACATAAGTTACATTAGAATTACATTCCACTTGCAAGTTTACATAGATAGAATAAAAACCATGATTTAAGTTTAGGTATGTTTATGCTATAATTCTATAAATGGATTAAAAACCATGATTCATATAAGAATTAGGTTGGGATAATTCTAGTTGAACCATACTTTTGTATTAGTGACAAAAGTAAGTACCTTTTTGTTAGCATGTAGTGATTTTATGAACATGATTAGTTTATATTATGCCTAAATAAAAATATACTTATATTTCTAGTCAAGACCATGTGCCAATAATAATGATATCTAATTTATTTAGATTCTTAATTTCAAGTTTACATGGTTAGTTGAACCTATGATTCATGTTTAAGTATTTTCTATGCCATAATCATATGAATAGAATAATTCATGTTTAAGTATTGTTTATGCCATGATTATATGAATAGAACGATTCATGTCTAAGTATTGTTTATGCCGTAATTATATGAATAGAATGATTCATGTTTAAGTATTGTTTATGCCATGATTATATGAATAAATTGATTCATGTTATGTCATGATTATATGATGTTACAATTGCAAGTTCACATGTGCCTACTTTGTGTTAATTGAATCGTTCGTTGCAAGTTCATGCGTTCACACTCCCCTCTTTCATGTTACCTTATAAACACCATGTTATAAGCCTCCCCTTTTCATTTGGCTAAATTGGGTTTAAGTATTAAACCCAACACACCTTACATTGGAGCGAACGTGTAAACGGGGGTAATGACGTTTGGGCTAAAATATAGAACATATGTGTTGGCATGTTTGACGCGTGCCAACAACCTTGAAAGAACAATTAAGTGGCATAAATGAAATTTAACCAATAAAGATGAATTTGAATAATGGGCCGCAAATATTTACATATAAAAAGAAAAGAGACAAGATACGTAAAAGTAGAAAATACGATGTGTTTAACCCGAGGTTGGATTGAGTTGTGATGTAAACCTGCCCGGAACCGCCCGGCTGTCCAGTAGTCACAACAATACCTATCCAATGTGGGTGGTTAAACACGGAGCCCGATAAGGACCCGAGGTTAGACTGAGTTGTGGCGTAAGACTGCCCGGACCCAACCGGCAACAGGCAGCCACAACAATACCTGTCTAATGTGAGAGGTTGAGGCTTTAATAAGACAATTAAGGCTGAGTCAGGATTGATAGGATTAAGTAAATTATATTAATACTTAATCAGAATGGAACATGTTAAACTAAACAGACTGATTGGGGGTCAGGTTTATAAAACACTTAACCAACTTAGCATTTTGGCTAGAAATAGAAAACCTAGTAGCGGGGGACCCTTTTCAGCAGTAACCCTATAAGGTATCATGATACCCTGAAACTAGGCAGGATGGGGCACGATTACTGGTTTGATTGTAAGCGGTCAAATCGACGGCGGTGGTGCAGCAGTGTAGGTTCTAACGGGGTGCGGGCATGCACACACTCCAGCACAGAAAAATAAGGCACTGGGCACCAGTAGCATACCTGTGCATTCTAGGATTGTGTCGGGCCGCCACCATGGGACTTGATACACCCCATGGTGGGACCAGCATAGGTAACTACAACATCGAGGGCCGTAAGACACATGTAACTATGCGAGTAGGAGCCGATCATCATAAAATGGAGCACTTCACCCTGATTATGGGGTGCCTGTTGGGAACTAGTTTATATGGGTACAGAGATTAATATGGGGTACGATAGTATATTCGACCCTAGACAACTTAACTTAGTTTATGGTGCTTTCCCATTTCCATTTTATACTTATCATACCCAGTTCTTTATTCATAGACTGAATAGTCCTAGACTTACTCAGGCTTTATGTCTGACTCTACTTTTCTTTCGTCTTCTTTCCTTCCCCCCCCCCGGGTCCACAGGGAGGGAATACCGCAGCTTGACCAGTTTCCACATCCTGCTTGAAGAGAAGAATGTATTGCTTGGATCTTTTCCGTTTTGGACTATGGCTTGGACAGCAATTATGGGACTTTTGAAGTTTATTTATGTTTTCTTTATGCTTCTTTAAATAATGTAATCAAGACAGTTATGAAGATGTTATGTTTTTGGAAGTATTGTAAAACAAATTATGGCATGGTTTGTGTAATACGTATTTTAATGAAATAAAAGTTGTTGTTTTCCGTTGTTCAAAAATATGTGTTATTATATTTGTCTTGTATATCTGTGACTTATACTTATAAACCTCCGACAAAATTAGGGCATTCCCTTTGAGAGTGACCCTAACGGAGGTGGGGTGTTTCACTTGGTATCAGAGCATAGGTTTACCAGATAAGATAAAAAGTTTTGAAAATTTATTTTCAAAAAAGGAAATTTAAAGAAGCATTTTGAAGATAAAATATTATTTTATTTTAAAAAAAAGGCAAAGTCCCCCAAAGCCATAGGTTCTGTCTTCTATCCTTCGTTTTGAATATATCCTTTCTGTTTCAGCATGTCTGGAGACCTTACTCCCCAGCTGCAGACGCTTTCACTCCTCCTCCTCCATGTGAACCAGCAAGCGGAAGAGTCCCAGAGTAGGAAGACGAATAATAGTCAAACAAGAAAGGATCATAACAGTAATAACAAGAAACGAAAAAAAAGGAAATGCAATTTTTGTGGTACGGAAGGGCACATAGCCAAGGATTGTAGGAAGAGGAAAAGAAAGCAAGGAGAATGTTTCCATTGTGGGGAGACTGGACACATCAGCAAAGAATGCCCTGAGAAGATAGACTTTAAGAAGGGCGGGAAAGACAACATGTCCCAAGAGAAGAGGAAGTGTAAATTCTGTGGCAAAGTAGGGCACTTAGTGAAAGATTGCCGGAAAAAGAAGGCCAAGATGAATGGTGGGTGCTTTTCTTGCAGTGAGACAGGCCACATGGCTAAGGACTGCCCAAAGAAACGAGGACAGGTGCAGAGGGATGGATCCACCTCAGGGGCGCAGGTTCATGTGCTAGAGGCGCCACCTCTGCAATAG